>OZ005743.1:91692426-92433369 GCA_963930735.1 Dioctria linearis | reverse complement strand
GGAACTTCTTCAGCGCCATTTCACGCTTCCCGATGTCTTAACTACCTGGCAGATAACAATCCTGATTTGGCATTAGGAGCATATGTAATAAGAAATTGTTTTTATCTCGATGATTTGATTGCTGGTTCTGATACAAGGGAAAAATATCCAACACGAAGTCGAAACAATTTTTGAACAGGCCAAATTTTGTTTAAGAAAATGGTATTCCAATGACCCTGAGTTCTTAGATCGCATTTCAAGCATAAATCGAGAAACCCCTCTTAGAATTAATGACTCAGATGTCACCAAAGCTCTTGGAATCATATGGGAACCCAAAACTGATTTCTTCCGTTTCATATATTCACCGAAGAAGTTACCAGACAGCATCACCAAACGAACAGTATTATCGGATGTGTCTCAACTTTTTGACCCGCTTGGGCTTATAAACCCAGTAACAGTACTCGCAAAGATCTTTGTTCAAGAATTGTGGCTACGGAAATTAGAATGGGACTAGAAATTGCCTGATCAGAAAAGTGGAAACTTTATCGCAACCAACTTCACAATTTGCAGGAAATTCGCATTCCACGCTACATGCTCAGCAGCAACATACACGCTGCGGTTGAGCTACATGGATATGCTGACGCATCTGAGCGAGCTTACGGATGCTGTATCTATTCTCGTTGCATGGATACAAGCGGAAAATTTGTTGTAAATTTAGTTGGTGCTAAGTCAAGGGTCGCGCCCGTCAAGACGGTATCGTTCTCAAGATTGGAGTTGGCCGCAGCTCATCTTCTAGTGAATTTATTGGAACGTGTCAAACCAACATTCGATGGGCGATTACATCATATATTTCTTTGGTCAGATTCGTCGATTGTCCTCCACTGGGTTCAGCAACATGCATCAAATTGGACAACATACGTCGCAAACAGATTCAAGGGACGCTGATCAAACTTGAACCTTTTAGTTGGAAGCACATCCGTAGTAGATTGAGCCAAGCAGACATTATTTCAAGAGGCGCTTCGGTGGATGAGATAATCCAATCACCATGGTTCACTGGGCCGGATTATCTGTACTCACCTTATGATGAATGGCCAGTATCTTCGATTAGTTTCTCGTCTGATGAGCCCGATCCCGAGAAAAGAAAAATCGAAACTGTACTCGTCGTCGATAAGAGCAAACAAGTTGATGCGATATCATTGTGTAAGTACGTCAACAATTTTCAAGCCATTCGTCGTATATTTTCATATGTTGCTCGGTATCTTCAAAATTTAAAAGAAGTTGTTAGTTCCAAGCCTGAAGGACGCCCTCCAAATAAGTTGACAGGCAATTTAACTGCTAAGGAACTTGAAGATGGTTTCATGTTTATTGTGTACATTGTACAAAGGTCCGCGTTTATAGAAGACTTATCACTACGGGGAAAATCTGGAGAAGTATGTTGTACCAGCAGCATAAGAAGCCTGAATCCGTTCATAGACAGGAATTCAAAAGGGGAACTTCTTAGGGTCGGCGGGCGACTACAAAATGCCGATCTTCCTTTTGACGCAACACACCCAATTTTGCTCCCGAAAGACCACATCTTTGTAACAACATTCGTGAACCACCTGCACGTAAAGCTGCTTCATGCAGCAACTCAAGCCTTAGTAGCCGCGATCAGAGATCGTTTTTGGATCGTGAACGGAAGAGATATAGCCCGGAAAGCTGTACATAAATGCATCCATTGTTTCAAGTATAAACCCAAGTTAGCACGCCAAATCATGGGATATCTTCCCAAACATCGAACACAACCAACGCGGCCATTCCTACATGCTGGAGTAGATTTTTGCGGTCCCATCATGACGACGTACAAAGTGAGAGGCAAGTTATCGCGGAAGACTTACATCGCTGTCTTCGTTTGCTTCAGCACAAAGGCCTGCCATCTTGAAGTGGCCTCTGACTTGTCAAGTGAAACATTTATCGTAGCACTGAAGAGATTTATTTCGCGTAGAGGCACTTGTGCCCATTTGTACTGCAACAACACGACAAATTTCGTTGGAGCCAAAAAGCAACTGGCTGAACTTCACAAACAATTATATTCACAACAAATGCAATTACAAATAGGAGATTTCTGTGCTGAGAATGGGATCACCTTTCATCACATCCCACCAAGAGCTCCACATTTTGGGGGCTTATGGGAATCTATATTCAAACTCGCAAAATATCATATGCTTCGCACACTCAGTCAAGCACTTCTTACTTACGAAGAGCTCACCACAATCGTCGCCCAAATTGAAGCCATCGTGAATTCGAGAACGATAACCCCATTTTCAACAGATCCTAACGATGAGGAAGCATTAACGCCAGGACATTTTTTAATAATCGAGCGCTTGAATGCTCTACACGATCCTGACGTATCTGAATACAAACTATCATCGCTTTCAAGGTGGCAACGCATATCTGCCCTCCGGCAACATTTCTGGAAGCGCTGGTCTCGTGAGTATGTTTTGAATTTGCAGAATCGTCTCAGATGGCACACTCCAGTCCTAATGTCAAGGTCGGAGCTTTAGTGTTGCTAGGTGAAGACAATTTGCCACCGCAAAAGTGGATTACTGGTAGAATTACCGAGGTTATCACAGGAAATGACGGTAGAGTCAGACTCGCAGTCATAAAAACCAAACAAGTTTCATTCAAGCGAGCCGTACACAAGCTGGCACCACTCCCTCTAGATGATTGAAAACTTGGCAACAGCTTTCAAGGTCGGCGGTATGAAAAAGCCCTCAGCAACAATTCGAGTTTAGCTAAAAGTCAAATAAAAGTCATGAACTTTAGTTTTATTTTTCCTATTTAAATGGTAGACTTGTAAATCATTTTCAAACATCGCGCGTCTATGTAAATTAATTTTGTACAAAAAATCAGTAGCTCTCGCTCATTACGGTGCACTTTTTTTGTTAATTGCTTCTCTGCTAATTGTAGTTCAGTTGCACTCTAGACCTCGAGCAATCGTGTCGGATTTATTACATAGTTTCATGAATATACAATTTTGTTGAAATAAATTGCGGTTTTTTATTTATGTGAGCCTTCAACCAATTTCATAGAAAAAGCTACAGTCCGTATTCGTACACTCATCATGTGCCGACCGTACTATTTTACTTCTCATGCCCTTAGGTACTAGCTACTTCAATCCCGTGTCCGTAATTCGATAGATCCTACCATCTTCTATTTTATGTTCCTGATGAATTTTCCTCTCATAATCGCTACTCGGTGATCTAGCTAGTGCTTCTCGAACGGTTTTTATTTTGTCATCATTTAATCGGTTGGCGAGGACCCAATCAGCGGTTTCAATGCGGAAGACTTCCTCAAATGAAAGGGGTTTTTGCTTAGTGCAACGACGTGCAACATCTTTAATCCAGCTCTGTATTCGACGGTGAATGTAAACTCCAACAGTGTCAGCCACCAACGAGCTATTCTAGGTATGATTTCGATTGTATTTGCTGCCATTTTTTATTGCATGACAATCCGTCACAACTTTGAAGTCCAGTTCAAGAAGGTACACTCTAAATTTTTTTAGTCTCTACTACTGCCAGCGTTTCTAGCTCATAGGAGTGGTCATTTTGCTCCGCTTTTGTAGTTTTTCTACGATAATAGGCCCCAAGTCGTAGTTTACTTTCGTCCGTTTTCTGCAATAGTATTCCTCCTATACCTAACTTGCTAGCGTCTCTGTGTACCTCTGGTTCCGCTTTCGGATTAGAAATTGCAATCACTGGTCTATTTGTGAGCATTGTCTTTAATTTATCAAAGGCCTCCTGTTCATTTGGTCCCCCACACCCTTTTCACATCCTTTTTGGTTAAATTTGTTAGAGATTGGGTAATAATAGCGTAATCCCTCATAAAATGTCTGAAAAATCCGGTCAGCCCTATGAACTGTCTTACCTGATGTACACTTTTTGGGACAGGAAAATTGTTAATGCTTTTTGTTTTCTCTAATCCCGGTTTCATACCATTCTTATCTATTTCAAATCCCAAATAAAAAACCGATGTTTTAAAGAAGTGAAATTTTTTTTGATTGAGAGTTAAATTATGTTCTCCAAGGGCCGTTCAGATGGTCTGTCCCCTGTCCATTCCTTGATTAACATCCGATGATGGGATTAGTATGTGCTGCAACTAGCAACCGAAACATTTGTTATATATACAGGGTGTTCCGTAAATGTCTTTAATCCTTTAAGGGGATGCCATATAAATGGTTGTCGTAGGTTAAAAACTGTAGGAGGAGATAGAATTATACGAAAAAAGTGAAGATTACCTCGATGGGCACATCTTCCAAATGTTTGCTTACAAATTTCGATTGTTATTGTTGATAGCACTTAGGGAGGTCATTTGGGAAAGGGGACATAATGCGCAAATTTTTTCATAGTTTTGCCAACTTCTTTCAATGGTGATATTTCGAATAAATGTACACTGAAGCGCGACAAAAATTTTGGTGAAATAAAAAATTCTAGAGAAAACTTTTTTTTTTTAAATGATTGAAGGCATATTTATAACTTATTATACATTCTTAGAAATGCCAATATGCGTTCTTTTAAATAAAGGTTTGAACGTCAGAATCCATTACCTACAATAGAACTTATAACGAAATTACTCTGAAAAAGTATGCAAAATCTCGAAAATGGATATTATCGATTTACTCGAAAACCAAGCGGAGTTCGATATAAAAGTATCTAGACTTTTTTGACGCAAATGACCACTACTTTCATTCCCTTAAAGGATTAAAGACATTTACGGAACACCCTGTATATATAGGTATATATTTTTCAAATATAAAAAGGGAATATACGAATAGATACAAAAAATATAATTTGTAAATGTAAACAATATAGAATATATATACATAGCACCAGTGGACCAATCTGTACCACTTTTCCGTGTTTTACTTGAAATAAATTAAGGCTCACAGCATAGGTTGGTCAAACATTCACGACATTCACCATGTAGTTGTGAGGTGTTCCAGGTCTTACTATATTTTAACACAGCAGCATGTATATATGTATGCATATGTATATTATCGCAGCCCAAATATGTCTGATGACGACACGGTATCCGTATTTGACAATATCTCCAACAATATTGATCATTTGCTTTCTGTTTCCCCCTCTTCCGAAATCGTCCTGGCAGGCGATTTTAATGTTCATAATATACCGTGGCTCAGACATTCTTCTACCACAAGTCCTGCGGGCCGTTTCGTTGAACTCTTCTGTGAATCATTTAATTTGCAACAGCTAGTGGATGCACCAACGCGAATTCCTGATGCAGCTGGAGATAAAGCTAATTTACTCGACTTGTTTCTAACATCTCATCCTGACAAATATTCCATTTCAGTCGGTTCCCCTCTTGGAAATTCAGACCATTGTTTAATCACGGCTCAATTTACCACCTCAAACCTGTGCCGCCCAACTGCTCCACCTACAAGTAGGCTTCTTTGGCACTATAAGAATGCTGATTGGGAAAGTCTCAATAAGTATCTTAAAGAAATTGATTGGTCGGTTTGTTTTGCTTCGAGGGATGTTGATGAATGCACATTACAATTTAGTAACATACTAAATCTTGGCATGCGTGAATACATTCCGTATTCTTACAGCAGGTCTCAACAACAGCATGATCGCTCCAGGTTTAACGATAAGTGTAACCAAGCTATAAAAGCGAAAGAGTCTGCTTTTCGCGCCTATCAATTGCATCCATGTCCGGAAATGAAACAAGTCTACAAGACTGCACGGAACACCTGCAAGTCCATTATCCAGAGAGAAAAATTTCTTTTTGATCAGAATATTAGACAAAGAATCTTGACAAGCCGCAAAGGTAGCAAAGGTTTCTGGTCCCTGGTCAAAACCATCAGGAACAATTTCACCAATTCCTCTATACCTTCACTACTTAATAATGGAGAAGTGATTGTTGACTCCCTGGATAAAGCTAATATTTTAGCTGCTAGATTCGCTTCAAATTCTCGTCTTCCACCAACTTCACAAACACCTGTTTTGCATCCCCCGTGCGGATGTGTACAAGAGCCAATACACATCCGTACGAGGGATGTGTTCAGGGTCCTTAAGGATATCAACGTCTCCAAAGCCGCAGGTCCTGATGGTTTTTCGCCCCTGTTAATTAAAAGCTGCGCCTCATCCTTGGCTAAACCTCTGCGCAAACTCTTCTACTTGTCTTATTCGACAGGAAAATTTCCAACTGCTTGGAAGCTAGCTCACGTTCAGCCTATTCCTAAGAAAGGAGAGGTTAGCGATCCCTCAAATTATCGACCAACTGCCATCACTTCGATTCTTTCAAAGGTTTTTGAATCTATCATTAACTCAAAATTAATGAAGTATCTAGAAACTAATCATCTCATCAACGATCGCCAATATGGCTTCCGAGCTGGACGCTCATCTGGAGACTTGCTGACCTTTCTTACGGAACGTTGGAACCGTAGTCTTCACAATTTTGGTGAGTCTAAAATCGCTGCTCTAGATATTTCAAAAGCCTTTGATAGAGTCTGGCATCCAGCCCTTTTAGCCAAACTTAAAGCACTTGGTCTCTCCCCTCCTCTTCTATTATGGATTGAAAGTTTCCTATCTAGTCGCCAAATACGTGTTGTATTAGATGGCGTTACATCTGAACCGCATCCCATAAATGCCGGTGTGCCTCAAGGCTCTGTTATCTCTCCAACTCTCTTTTTAGTTTTCATTAATGATCTGCTTTCCCTTACTTTCAATCCCATCCATAGTTTCGCAGATGACAGTACTCTTGATTTCGCTTACTCCTTTGACACTCTTGCGGAATCCAGGGGGAATGCCGCATGTGTTAAACGAGATTGCATGACTAGATCATTGAATAACGATCTTAACAGTATCCTCGCTTGGGGCAAAGCGAATCGCGTCGAATTCAATGCATCTATGACTCAAAGCTGTCTCATCTCATTAAAACAAGATCATAACTTAACCACACCCGTTTCTTTTGATGGAGCATTAATTTCTGATTCACCGTCACTAAGCATTCTTGGCATTAATATTTCCAGTAAGTTAAACTGGACAGATCACATCTTCTCTGTTGCCAAAGAAGCATCGAAATGTCTTGGATTTCTGAAAAGGTGTAAGAAATATTTCAGCCCGTCAAATCTAGCGCTCCTCTACAAGTCCTACATTAGACCTAGAATGGAATACAACTCCCATATATGGGCCGGGGCTGGTCGCACAGCCTTAGCTTCATTGGATATTGTCCAAAAGAGAGCCTTCAAGCTCATTGGCGATTTGGCAATAACTTGTCATATCGACTCACTCGAGCACCGCCGCAATGTTGGATGCCTTTCGCTCCTTTATCGCTATATGCATGGTCAATGTTCTGATGAAATATCTAGTCTAATCCCTTGTAGAATGATTCCTGCACGCAATACTCGCGCTGCAAACCGCGCACATCCTTTAACCCTTCAAATTACTTTCGGCCGTACAGTAAAATTCCGAGATGCTTTTTTATCCCGAACAGTGCGAATGTGGAACAGCTTACCATCTTCTGTTTTTCCTCCGGCATACAATCTGCGGAAGTTTAAGGGCGACACACATCGGCACCTCCGCCACTCTCCTCACATCCCCTAATCCTTTCCCTATCTCCTTCCTGCCATGCTGTGCTTTGCATCATAGGGTATCCCCTGAGCTTGGCTTAATAATATAAAAAAAAAAAAAAAAAAAAAAAAAAATACATACACCAAAGTCTGATTGAAATCTCATGCAAGTTTTCAAAAGACTGACCTTTAGTGGAATAGCTTGGTGAAATTGAATGTATTTCTCCAATTAAGAACACAGTGTTTGTTTAAATTTAACACAATAACAACAGTTTTTATAAAAACTTTTAAATAACTTATCTTGTCATCTGCAATATCCAGTTCAGGGTTCTTTCTTCAGGACATATATGTCCTCACAAATAAACAATTATTGTGTCACAACTTTGTCGCTATTATTGCAAAAGAAAAAAAAAACACAATGACTACAAACTTTCATTAAAAACTCACGAATTGAAAAGTAACAAGACAAATTGACATGAAGTCAATTTGTCATATATTGACAAATGTCAAATCACATAATATTAATAGTGGCGCCCCCGTCATCTGAAAAATTACAAAGTTTACAGCGCCATGATGAACTAAGCAAAGGCGAGAACAATAGCCAGCAACTAAGCGAAGCCGAAGAACAATAGACGGCAGCTGGCCCCAACCATATAAAAAGGGGGCAATTTCAGAAGAAAAATCACTTGTTGCTCGGTATTTCACCAGTAAAAGTCACTAGCTGGAACATTGCCACTAGCATTTTTTTTTTCTTTCCACTTGATTCTCAAAATTATTGTAGGGTTATTCCCACAAGCAAGTCTTCCTCACACAGAGTTAATAAAAATAGAATTTTTTTTTTGATATTACCAGAAATTTTCTATTAATTAAAAAACCACTGAAGTATAGAATAGATTCAAGGTTTTGGAATATTACCGGATTGAGAATAAACTTCTATGATTTCAGATCTTCGGTCGTCACATAAAAAAAGGGAAAATTTCTGGGATATTACCAGAAAATTCCACATTCAAATTTTTCTATATATTGATATTGGAGAATTAATTCGCAGTTTTGGGATATTACCAAGCTAAGAATAAGATTCTGTAGTCTAAAGTTTTTTTGTCTCCTCTTTTGCTACTAACTACTTAACAAGTTAATTTGGGAAATATCCAATTTACTAAAATTAACGTACGGGTTTCACAAAACATTTCATTTCGGGACATATCCAAGTGAAGTGTGGCAGGAAACTCCAGTCAATCAAATTAATCAGGAAATCAATAGTATTGGGCGATTTCCATACTATTAAGAAATCCCGGTTAACATCTAGGTTAGATCAGCGGCAAAACCTTTTGGGATATTTTCTGGGTTATTTTTTGCTGAATTGGTTTTGGATTCAGGAGAGGGACCATATCTGGGCATTGAACCTTTTGGGAGATTTCCAGGGGTTCAATTCATAGTCCAGATTTAGGTCAGAAACAGGTACAGGGATTAGCTATATCAACCATTCAGGGTTGATTATACTACAGGGATTTGTTAAATGAAAGCGAGCTTTTTCGTTTCTACTTTACTTACAATTTATTCTGATTGAACCCTAATACAAACTTTTCTAAATTGTATTTAACTATTTAAAACGTGACGATAATTTTGGTACAGTACATGTGCCCTGGTTGAACGCGCTCAAGAGAAGAAAGATCTTTCATGATGTCAGCAAACACTCCTTCGATTGGTATTTCACTCGAGCGAAGTTGGTTTCATTTATTGGATGATTATAACAGTTACCACTGTACCACCGGTAGCTGGCGCGCTAACTTATAAGTTGTTATATTTGTTTCAGTATACTAAATAATTCATTTACTTATTATATCAATCTAATAGTTCACAGAATTTAGTATATGAGGTAGTTAAGAGTTCATTGTTTGTTTAGATATTTTTCATATAAATAGATTGCCTTATGACAATGTTTCTTTAACGTACTGCCCGCCTTGAAATACTTGAGGTATTTCAACCGTCACTGTTAAGTGGAAGAAGGTATAATTTTGTTACACTTCTCTTTATTAGTCCATTCGCGGTTTTGACCGACACGACCCGAACCTTTCCATCACCGCCCGGATGGAAATCTACAATGCGACCGAGCATCCATTTCATTGCAGAGATATTGTCTTCTTTGATTAGTACAAGATTGTTAATGCTTACATTTGGCGCAAGTGAGTTCCACTTATTCCAACATTGTAATTGGTTTAGATAACTCTTTGACCACTGCGTCCAAAATTGTTGCTGCCCCCATTGTATACGTTGACAACGATCAAGCGTATTGAGACGAAGCTCCTTGAGATCTGGATCAATGACGGCAGTAAGAGGCTCCCCGATGATAAAGTGTCCGGCAGTCAAGGCTGTGAGGTCATTTGAAGTCAATCAAAGATGGTACTTCGCTGACTTCACTGCAGCTTCCCACAAACCGCCAAAATGTGGTGTCCTAGGTGGTATGAAATGGAACGATATATAATCTTTGCTACAAAGTTCGACGATTTCCTGTCTTGTTTCTGAGGATAGAAAGATATAACGTAATTCCCTTAAGTCTGAATTCGCTCCCACGAAGTTAGTGGCATTGTCGCAATATAGATTTGCACACAACCCTCGTTGTCCAGTAAAGCGTCTTAAAGCGGCGAGAAAAGCCGCTGAAGTCAAATCACTAGCTAACTCAAGGTGTACAGCTTTCGTCGCAAAACAAATAAAGATGGCTATATACGTTTTCGTTGGCTGCATTCCCCTTAGTTTGAAATGTGTATAAAACGGACCACAGAAGTCAACCCCAGAGTTTACGAATGGTCGACCTGGCTGGACTGTTTCTGGTCGCAAGTTTTTCATCAGTTGCTGAATATTCTTCGGCTTAGTGCTAAAGCATCGGACACAGGAATGCACTATTTTCTTAGCTAAATTATGGGCCAAAACTTTTGACGTGTTATGGATAATAAGATTTGAGGTCCAGTGTGCATGTTTTTACAATGTATGTAAGTCATTAGTGCCTTCGTAAAGGGATGAGAGCACGGTATGAGCATTGGATGCTTTGCGTTGTGCGATATGATTGCATTTTCTATACGTCCTCCGACGCTAATAGTGCCATCAGTGTCGATTAATGGAGAAAATTTTTTTAAACGGCTGTTTCTTGTTATTTGTCCAGTCTTTATTAGCGATCGATGATCATCTGCAAAGGCACTCTATTGGATGAGTTTAATAATAGTCTTTAAAGCTTCATCTCTTTCATTCGATTTTATCATCCCGAAGTAACGTAGAGTTAGTGGTAGTTTCATCTTGTTTATGAAGCGAAGTATATACACAAAGATATTTTGAAGCTTAATAAAAGGGTTGACATATTTGCAAGCTTGTATGATGTCTACTTTCTCACATGTTATAAACACCATTTTGGCCTTGCGTCTTTCACGAACAGTTATTACTCCAATGTTCAAGTGTCTTTGATTACATTTCCATTTTGAATCAGACTGCCTTAAGAATGTGGGCCCATTTAACCAAATTTGTGACTTCAATAATTCTTCTGGTAAAACACCACGTCAAACTAAGTCTACTGGATTATTATGACTCTCAACATGACTCCAGAATTCCACACTAGGCAGCTCTTGTATGTTAGCGATGCGGTTGGCTACAAACGTACACCAGTTAGAGGATCGCTCCGTCAACCATGCCAGAACTATTTGTGAATCTGTCCAGTAAAAGATAGAATCTACTGAAATGTTCAATGCCTGTCTCACACGAGTAACCAATTGTAACATCAGTTGAGCGTCGCAGAGCTCTAAGCGGGGAATGGTTATATACTTTATTGGAGCAAACCATGACTTAGCAAAGATTACAAGCATTAATGTTCTGAAATTTATCAACACATCTAAGGTAAAGGCAACATCAATACGCCCTTTCTCCAGCATCTGAAAAGGCATGCAGTTGGATGTCAGATATGTGATTAAACGAGTGCAGTCGCCTTGGAATTTCAAATGATTCGATTTGATTAAATTGAGTCCTGTACTTTAACCAGCTAGTATGAAAATCTAACGGCAGCGACTCATCCCAACTAAGCTTTAATTTCCACAACTGCTGCATAAATTGTTTTCCAAGGACGACTACTGGATTAATAAGCCCCATTGGATCAAATAAGCTTCCGATGTCAGCTAATACTATTCATTTTGTAATCTTCCTTTCACCCTTATGGGTGAGATTAACTTTAAAATTAAATTTATCTTGTAGCGGATGACAAATAAGACCCAGCGTTTTGACGACGTCTGTTTCACGAAATTGAATAGATATCTCCCTATGTTCAGGCGGTATTTCATTTAAAAATTCATTGTTGTTTGAGCACCACTTCCTTAGCACGAGTTGTCCACTTTGGAGTATTTCTTCAACTTGCCGTCTTATTTCTCTAGCTTCATGCAGCGTGTTAGAACCTGTGATTAAGTCATCGACATAAAAATCTGACTGTATTATGTTCTATCCAACCGGATTAATCTGTTCTTCATCGATGGCTAATTGTATCAATGATATAGTGGCTAAAAATGGATGGAGCCGCTGCTATGCCACAGGTGACAGTTTGTAATTGAAAGAGTTCAAGTTCGTGGCTAGGATGTACTCGCCAAACTATATTCTGAACCACTCTGTCTTCAGAATCAATTAATATCTGCCGATACATTTTGCAGATGTCAGCAGTTATGGCTACAGAATGCTTTCGAAATCTGAGTATTATGCTGAATAATTCTTATTTTACAAACAGGCCTACCATCGTAATATCTTTTAAGGAATAAGTGGCTGTGGATTTGGCGGACGCATCAAAGACAACTCTTAGTTTTGTACTTGATGACTTAATGACGCAATGGTGACGCATGATATACTTAATTACTCCGATTTCGTTTTCCTCGACCTTATGCATGTGTTTCAATAGCTTATATTCATCGATGAAATCCTTATATTGCTTAAAGAGCGCTTGGTTTTGTGAAGTCAACGTTCTAAACTAAGAAACCTTCTTGTAGCTATTTGTAAGGAGTCTCCTAGACAACTTGCGCTTTGCCGAAATGGAATTTTTACTATCATTCGTCCTGAAGAATCTCGTTTATGATGAGCTGTGAAATGATTCTCACACAGTTTCTCTTCACTGGATCTGCTAGGAGTTGTACTCATGTGGCTTTCAAGCTCCCAGAATTTCTTCAAAATTCTCGAAAATGGTACACTGTTTTCTGATGAAACAGAAACTACATTGCAGCTGTACTTGCGTGTGCCATTGGTTAATGTTGGACCTGCTGCTGCGCAACCTAGCTTGTCTTTTGCAGAATAGGTAAGTTTTCTCCAAAAACAATCTGACCAGCTTGTAGGAGTTGAAAATGTAGCTCAGCGCCAATCAGAAGATCTATTCGGTTCGGTTTGTAGAACTAAGGATCAGACAGTTGAATATGTCTAGGAATGTTCCAGGAAGATATATTCACTGCAGACGATGGTTGAAGTCCAGTAATACTGGAAAGAACCATAGCATCCAACTCAGCTGAAAAGTTGTTGCATCTAGAAAAGATGTTAAGATGTGTCTGAAATTTAGACGACAAAATTGAATTATCCCCGATTCCATTGATCAATGTTAGCATTTTATTTTTTCGGAGACCAAGTCGCTGTACTAGCCTTTCAGAAACAAAATTCAGTTGTGAAGCAGAATCGAGAATTGCTCTACACGGAGTGAGCTTGCCACGTGAATCTTTTATGTCGACAATAACAGTTGGCATAAAAACATAAGACATATTATTTACACGAGTTTGGATTGAATGGAGTGAGATTTGATTGAACTCACTTGAGGTAAAAGGTTGTGAAGGACAAAAGGGTGCGTTGCTCCTTAGCCTTGTTTTGCTCTCACCATTGTGAAGTAACGTGTGATGCCTTTCCTTACATATTTGGCAATTGTGCTTTGACTTACATACCTGCTCGCTGTGCTGCCGTGTTAATGAAAGCTGCATTTGTCTATTTTGTGACCACTCTTTCTACATAATGCACAATGTCGATATTTGGATGTGAGTAGCGTAGTCTTTGTGTGCTTGGGGAATTTATGTGCCCCTACAACTGGATTGTTAGTTTGAAACTTCCTTGCAATTTCAATTTTTTCAGATTTTTTTCCTAAAAATCCCAATAATTCTTGCAGAGTTGGAAGTCATGAATCTGCAGCCTTATGTTCCCATGCAGACCTAAGAGTCGTGTCCATTTTTTGTAAAATAAGATACACTATTACATCATTCCACTGTTTCACAGGCCGACCCAACGCTTCAAGTGCTCGTAGTTGTACATTTGTGTTGTCTACAAAGTTTCTTATTTGCTCCGGCTTATTCGCGCTTAGGAGCATAATATTCAATAAGGCTTCTAGGTATGTGTGCCTGACAAATTAGTCGTCTATCTCCATATTTGAATTTCAGAAGATTTAATGCTACCTCATAGTTATCTGCCTTGAGTTTAAGCGCTGAAATTTGGGCTGCTGCTGACCCTGTTAAGCTGACTTTGAGATACTGGTATTTATGCAGATTGCTCAAGGATTGTTCTTCATGTATTAGAACTTTGAACGTTTCAGAGTAACTTGTCCATTGCATGACATCTCCACTGAAGGTGGGTAGCGATATTTTGGGCAAACGTACATTATTCTGAGTGCAAGACGATTCAGTTGTACTCAGGGAATTATCTTGGGCTTGATTGTGTAGTGAATAAGAGTGTACTAATTAGGTTGTTGCGAGGATTAATTTTCTTCATATGAAGCACGAATACCTTCTTTCAACTCGTCTTCATCAAGCTTTTCAATTTGTGACTAAATGTTAATGAAGTCCATCATTTGCTTTTCAACATGTTGTAACCGCAACTCCAATGCAGCTATGGAAGCACTTTCACTTTCTTACTCCAAAAATTCTTTCGTGCGCTCTTGTTGATCTTGTAGAACTAAACGTTGCACCTTGAGATATGTCAACTTCTTGTCAGCCATTTTGATATCACACCTTTGTCAAGAAAGGTTCAGTAGAATACGAATACGAACAACCACTGACGGCAATCAGTTGCAAAGTATGATTAGATTTGTTTTCGACGATAAATTTGCTGTATGTAATAATGTGTGTACTACGTACTTATACACTAAAATGCATGTTAATTTGATATGTAATTATATGCTAGAATTTAGGTTTTATTGTCTATTTTCCCGTTTATAAATATTTTTAGGTTATGTATATACTGATTGTGTATATATTTAAAAAAGAAAATTTTACAATCAAACTTGTGTTGAAAAATGCGCTTACCGGTTGGCACAGTGGTAATGAGCAGACTTGATGAATCTGTTGGAGAGTCTCGACTGGGTTTTTTTGAGACGATATATCTTATTATTAGCCAGTCAGTGGTTTGGATTTGATGACTATATTGAATGAATCCAACTAGGCTTTCCTTTGAAATTGTATACGCCTTTTTATGACAATCAGTCCACTAGTGATTTCGCATTTGCGGCGCAAATGTACTGCGTTGATGTAAATAGCTCGCGATGAAGCTGCTGTCTCTTTTGTTGGCAATCTAAAACTTTAAAATATTTTTAGACGATATTCACTCTGACAATTAGAGGAACGATACTTAAATTTTTACGCAGATGAAATTCACTTGTAATATTCCATTAGGTTATCGCTGTAAGTGAGCTGCATTGTTAATTCGCTGCTGGATATAATATTCTTCGTATCACTGCAGCTTGATGTCCGGAACATGTGATGCCACTTATTTAGTTGTCCTCGGATACAGAGCTTCACGTTGCGTGCACCTTGTTATCGTGATTTCTGTAATTTTGTACGCTTGGTCGAATTGATATTGACGTTCGATGCAGAAGCTTTTGATTCTTCCCAATGATGAGACCGAAGCGATTGCTACTCCCGGCGTGGGCACATGTACTATCCGGCTCAAAGCACCATGTTAAATAAAAGCGAGCTTTTTCGTTTCTACTTTACTTACAATTTATTCTGATTGAACCCTAATACAAACTTTTCTAAATTGTATTTAACTATTTAAAACGTGACGATAATTTTGGTACAGTACATGTGCCCTGGTTGAACGCGCTCAAGAGAAGAAAGATCTTTCATAATGTCAGCTAACATTCCTTGGATTGGTACTTCACTCGACCGAAGTTGGTTTCATTTATTGGATGATTATAACAGTTACCACTGTACCACCGGTAGCTGGCGCGCTAACTTATACGTTGTTATATTTGTTTCAGTATACTAATTAATTCATTTACTTATTATATCAATCTAATAGTTCACAGAATTTATTATATGAGGTAGTTAAGAGTTCATTGTTTGTGTACTGTCCGTTAGTAGAACGAACATACAAATTTTATTAAGTGACTGAAATGAATGCACTGGTAAATTTGAATCAAAATCAGTGGTCTATTTCCTAACAACAAATCAATACTATTCACTTTCTTTTACTTTCAAGAAACTACTGCCCTTCTTTTTAGAATTTTCCACAATTAAGATCAGATTATGTATAAAAGTTTTTAGGTCAACGATTCAAACGTATGGGGAAACACATTTACAGAATTGTTTATAATAGATATATAAATAGATATTCAATATATATGGTTAATATAGAGCAAAGTTAGAATAACTTAATTTCATAACACTAACACACTTACTTAGATTAAATATCTTGAGCAATCGTATTAAGACAGGATTATATAAACTGTTGGGTCAGAGATCAACACACACTAGAAAACGCACTATTTGATACCGATTTATGATGTACAATTGTCAGAAATAGATATGTTGAGACAAAACTCCGTACATAAGTTTTTGGTCTGAGATTTTTGTATCACACTGAAAACACTTATTAGCACCAAGTTGTAATATAAGATCATCAAAAAATGTAATAAAATATATGTGTAAAATAGATATACACACGAAATGTATAATATATATATATATAAGTCAAAATGTAGTCAAATAGATATATGAATAAGTATTAAAATGTTACAAGTGGCTGGTACTCACCGACCTAAAACTTGACACTGAGGAATTGGCTGTAACCTAATGTTAAGCCCTTTGTTCTTGGTTAGAACAATTCTTCATTTCCGTCGAGACCAGAAATAAAGTGTTAATGTTAGTAATATTATCTCAGTCGAGACCCGATATAATGTTCATTAAGTCAGTCGAGACCCGGCTTAAAAAGTTATCTTAACTTCAGTCGACACCCGAAGTAAGATTCTTTATTTCCGTCGAGACCAGAAATAAAGTGTTTGTTAGTAAAATATTATCTCAGTCGAGACCCGAGATAATGTTCGTTAAGTCAGTAGAGACCCAGCTTAAAGAGTTATCTTAAGTTCAGTCGAGACCCGAAAGAAGATAGTTTAATTTCCGTCGAGACCAGAAATTAATGTTTATTAGTAATTAATATATCAGTCGATACCCGATATAAATTTTAGTCCCTAACAAGTCAGAAGCCAACTTACCCCAAACGATGCCAAGCGCAAAAAGAGTTCGAGATCAGTCAGCTTGTCGTTTTTATAGCCCTTGCTTGCACACGACACCACTGATGGAGTAGCAGAGGCGCATGATTGCAATATTGGCAGTACAGCTGTGATCATACGGTACTAGCGATAATATGCATAGCAACGAACCAAAATGCATAGCAACAAGAATTTTTAGAGCAACCCATGCTGCTGTGTTAGGTTGAATTATATTTCTATCTATATTCTATCATGTAGCGATGAAATTCCCATTGGATGGTACTTGTAATGATGATAAATTGCAAATTGATCGGCTTGATCTGATTATATTTGTGCCATGCAAGTTTTAATGTTTATAAAAATATATTCGAATCAATTTGATTCGAACTGTAGTGCACACGCACCCTTAACATTTTACAATACGGCAACGCCACAGGAACGAGACAAAATTGACATGTCAGAATTCAGAATTATTGACATTAGTTATTAGCTTCTGGATCGACAAGTAATGTGCGTGCGCTCAACATTGCATAGAGTAAAAATTAATTAATTGTTTTTATAATAAGATTAGAGTATAGTTGAGTAATTGTTCTTTTATACTGAATTAAAGTTTTTATATATTCATATCCAAAGTGCGTTATAAATTCTGTATGCTAAACTTGTCGTAACGTGCACGAGAAAAGCTAAAGAACGGTTTGTTTAGATATTTTTCATATTAATAGTTTGTCTTATGACAATGTTTCTTTAACATAATTGATAAGTATAAAAATTACTAACCTTTTTTTCAAGAAGATATTAATTAACTCCGTTTTATATTGATATTTTGGACAAGATTTGAATTGCTATAACCCTTTTTTGAGCATTATTAATTTGATTCTTTATACAGCCATAGGAGCTGTAACAGTATGTCATTCAGGTATGCAACTGCCATTGTTCCTCTTAGGGGTCCAAGCAGTAGAGGTTCCAAATGGCATTCTATTGAACTCGTACTGCGCGTCTGCTGTAACAAATGAAGTTATGTACTTTGAAGATTCAGCAATGGGCCGAAAAGGCTTGTAAGTGACAGGTTTATTATCCACTAGCTCTATTTGTAAGTCAGTGGCTTTAGTGCAACCTAAATCTTCAAGAGAACATGTGAAACAGTCTCTATATTTCTTCAGAAAGTGTAGAAGATCAAATTGTTGCCTCAAATCTATGCTATCTCCTATATCTATTTCAGTAAGCTCCAGGTTGTCATCATTTTGATCAATGGTTAATACTTTCTCGAGCTCTAATACACCGTGTTGCCCCCTTGCCAGCACAGAGTTTGGTTTAAGAATGATCTCACTATTCGAACAATTAACAACAGGTAAAACAAAGTCCCCTTTAATATTGGTTTGTACAACACATCGTAATACACAATACTCAGGATTTTCCTTCATCCTTACGCTAGTACCAAAAAAGAATACTCCATTTTTTTCGGAGCCACATTTAACGTTCATCGCATGTTGGGATGGAATTATTGTTGTTTCATTAATGATACAATTTGCTTTAGTTATTGGCATATCTATTACACATGGGAGTTCGCTAAAATGTCTATCATATTTTAGTAATTGTTCCGAATTCTTAAAGACTAAAATATGCGGCTGCTCTGTTAATGTTTGTCCAATAATTGCTGGTATTTATCATATGGTTTTGGACTACTACAAAGTCAACTTTAGCACTCACCCCATCTAGTTTTTCTTCGACATTTTCAGCACCCCCAAAGACTCCACGACACTACCTCCAAAACCTTGTATATTCATCACACGTTTCATATACTTAAGACTATGTTTATGTGTGGTATCTAGTCTCATAATACCTCTACTGGGATACTATTTGTTAAAGCCATCATAAAATATTTATTACCTTGATTTCTGTTCTCTTCTAGGAGAAGCACTTGTTGCTGCTGTTGTTGCTTAACTATCTGTCGGCATTCTCCAAAATGATAGCTTCCACATTTGTTGCACTTATGTTTCTTGCTGGGACAGTTGGACACGATATGGTTTCTAACACCGCAGCCATAACATTTCCTTTGGTCTGTCACATTTACAGGAACTACTTTCAATTCTAACCGGATAATGCGGAATCTATTGTTCTTCAGGAATTCTTCTTAGATAACTTAGTAACAAGTCTGGACGTGAATAATTTGAAACGTTAGCCGCCCCTTGGATGGTAGTATTGGGGATTCGCTCAATGATGCAAGTAACTGCCTTTTCACCATATATTTCGCAGTTGTTAAGCAAACACAATTTCTGATAAAAATAATTCTGCATGGAATCATCACGTCTTTTTACACGAGTCAGCATTTCTTGGAGTTGATGTGCATAATTTGAATGTATGGGAAAGGCCTCCTTTAGTTTAAGCTTCCATTCATTCCAGTTCAAATTAATGGATGTAAGACTCTCATACCAGGTATGAACCAGACCTTTCAGTTTACTTTTCATTCCATTCATAAATTGATCTTAATTCTTAAATTTTTTTCAGCCATTTTTGAACGTTTTGGCTCTTCTCTTCGGGATCGAAATCTGGAACTATATCTGCAGCACCCCTAGGACCAAGATACGGAGGTCGAGCTCCATCGAAGTTGCCACTTATGTCGGGAGTTATTCTTATTAACTGGCTCGAACTAGAACTTCCTTCACTGGTTGAGAAGCTAATAGGTGAAGACGATTCTATGGAATTACTTAATTCCCGATCTTGCTGTTCGCGCACAACGATTTGTCGATCCGATACTTTTTCCTCTTCCCAGTATCCGGATGCCATTTCACGTTTAGTTAGATTTGAATTTATTAAAACAAAGGTGAATAACACAACAATCAACGAGTTTATTTCAATAGTTTAGATATCACTAGGTCTACGAGACGTACACTACTATTTATTACTACTTTTATTTTGTTTTAATGTTAAGCACTACCGCACTTCTTTACTACAAACGAGCTCCAGGGTTTGATACCATTTATGGACTGAAAATCCCACTTCTGAGTTGATAAAAGATAAATTTTAGAAAGGAAAAAGAAGCGCTACTTTAACAGAAGCATACGTTATGTTTTTACATTTTATTTAGTATAATAATTAAGGAAGTCAATTAATGATTGCATGGCCTGTTCTACCCGGCGACCGTCATCGCTCTATTTTATTATAGGGTATAAATACAGGTAAGAATTTCCCAAAAAATTGGATTTTGTCGTCTTACCTCTGACAATCACTTAACACTAAGTTTAAATACGCCTCCATAATTTCTTTACCGGACATTTCCACTGTAAATTTAAGTTTTTTAGTACTGTTTATATTGCAGTCTTCATGTAATTGCTCTTCGAATTCATAATACAGGTCATAATGCTGCTTACTGATATGGCTTTCTAAATAATATATACACATGTTCCTTGAAAAACAGCACCATATGTTTTACATTCATTTTCTGCAACGTTATTTATTTAAAAAAAAATTCCCGTACAAAAATATATCTTTTATGACCCATTGTTGAAATCTGAAAAACCTTCAAAATCTTACTACCATCACTTCTATTTTCAATATTACAATGAGATCGATGCAGCAGATTTGATAATTGTTTGATTTAGACGATGAACGTTAAGAATCGCTTACTAAAGCTGCGAGAATAACCAATCTGCAAAATAACAGGTGCGGGTGTACAGATGTTAAATTTTTTTGTGTGACTTATTGTTATACCTCACATTTTATCTGAATATTTAAATCTGAACATCAGCACCTTTTATTTGTCCATCAGAAAAATAAAACTCACATCAAGTTCTAAAAACTTTTCTATTCTCCATCACTGACCGATTCTAACAAGTGTGAGTTCGATTCCCGTGCGGTAAAAATAAATAAAAATTGAATTTACAATTTATTTGTGCGCTTTCATCGTTACGGGTTAATGCCAGATGAAAGAAACCGTGGCTTAGTGGGCTAGTTACAAATTAAGAAATACAAGAGGGAAAATCATCTGTCTCGTTAGCTCAATGGTAATAGCAGTCGCCGAGAGAGCGGAAGGTCCCGGCTTCAAACCCCGGATAAGGCTGTTGTTCTTCCCTCTTGTATTTATGATTTTATATAGAATCGATAAAAATAAAAGTTCTTAAAAATTCTTCTATTCTTCACTCACTTAATTAATGATTTTTATTCTTGATCAACAAAAATAAAAATCAGGAAGTGACTTTTATTTGTGATCAGGAAAAATTAAAATCAAGAAATGATTTTTATTAGTGATGGGAAAAATATTAATCATATCATAATGATTAAAAATCGTTCATAAGCATTTAACAGGGACTGAAACTTTATGGAAGTAAAGTTTAACCATTTCGTTCGAACTTTTATATTATTTAAAGACAAGGTAAAAAAACAGTTTACACTTGTCTTTCATCAATATCCCAATCCGAGGTAAATGAGGAGGATGCAAACATAAAATGCCATCCCTGACCACTTCATTATGCTTCAAATATTCCATTATATCTGTCGGAAAGAAAATTACAAGGAGGAGCTCTCTTTGAGAAACCACTTCTACTTCATGTCTAAAAGTTTCATCTTAGAATTTGCGTCGGAAGAAATTTACGAGTGGCAATTAGTGAAGATTTTAATGATTGTCGCAGCATCCTCTTACTTGCAAATAGCGAGATCCTCTCCACTACCATAATGTATCACTTTCAAGTTTCGTTTGATGCTCATTCGGATGCCCAGTCAGCAGTCACCCCTCAATGCAAGAATCCATATGACTAGGCTTTTGAAGAGGCCTCACTCGAGTAGATGTAAGCGTGGCTACTTCTCCTTGAACTCAACTCTGAATGCAATCTCATGTCATTAAGGAAAATATTCGAAAGTTGAAAGGAAAGCAGTATGTGTGTATAAGAGAAAACATGTTTTTTTTTCAAATCATAATGTCAGTACTGGCTTTCACCAAAGTAGCGAGAAATTCGTATTCATTCTTTTTTCCTTTTCTAAACTTACTTACATATGAATATTGAAAGAAACTTTTGAGATGGAGTAGAGTAGCATCTCTACAGCATGCACGATTAAGGGCGCCTTCTAGGAATACTCACATACTCCTTAAAATAAGATATTACTGCTTAGTAAAAATTTTACCTTATTTTTCTTCGAATATGTTATCTCGTCCTTAAAATATTAAAACCAGCTCAAGTGACAAATGTGGCATATAGCCAAAACAAAGAAAATGCTTTGGGAATATGCATTCGTACGTATATACTGCCATTCTGAATAGTTTCATCCTGACTAAAATAAAAATAAAACATGGCGTCTGTTTGTTTCTTTGTCAGATCTTTGGGGAAGGCAATTGTGTCCAGTCTGCGACTATTTATGATTTTTTCAGGGTTCGCCTCGGGAAAATTTAAAAATTAACAAGAAACATCCTTTTTTTTTATTTAAACTTTGATCCTTTCGCAGCTGGTTTGCGTGTTAAAGCGCAACCAGATGTCTTCTCAGCCACTAGAACTAAGAGAAGTCTTATAATAGCTTGCACTGGTTCCAACATTGTATATCCACATCGTCCTACTTTCGTGGTGGCACTTAATCACTAACGCCAAGAGCACTTGTGCTGGATCGCAATTATTCTCTTCCACGACGACGACTGGTCACCTTTTTCACATTTGCCGCTCTCATCCTTCAACTTTCCCGACCTCATGGTTTATATTGCAAATCGTCATACATAAAAAAAAATTTTTCTTTATCGGCACGCAGAAATTAAATATTGCTACAATGCGTTTGCGCTACCTGAATATTTTATAGCCAATATTAATTAACCTTATTTTCTATTTATCATCGATTAGTCTTACACTTTTAATTAACAGTTGGTATTTATAATTTTGTATTATAATTAAAACTTCTCATAGGACGACACTTTCTCATTCCTATATCAATTTAATGGCAAATTTATTCCTCATCTTTATCTGGAAAGAAATTCATAGGCTAACTAATACATATAAAGACTGGACATGTAGAACAAAAACCAGTAACGCCTCGCTCTATATAAACTAGACGTAAGCAGTCATGCTCTCTGTCGAAATACCTGAAATTTTTCCTTTATATTTACTGAAAAGATTTTCTTTAAAATTATTATGCATTATTGGAGGTCGACAACGGCACACATGAAACTGTAAATAACTCGGCCATCAAAGTGAATAAAAATTCTGCCGAAATATTTTCTGTAAATTTATAAAAAACATAAATGCGTATTGCTCCGCTACAAACACCCTTTGCCGGTCTACAATAATGCACAAAAGAGTTATAATTTTTCTGAGACCAATAATAATATTTGCTGCGTTTTTTTATCTCTCTGATCTGATCAGGTTCAATTTTATGTACGTAAAACAACAACAATGGATCACGCATTATTGTTGTTTTACGTACATAAAATTGAACTGGCTCAGATCAGAGAGATAAAAAAACGCAGCTATTATAAACTAGATGAAAATAATATTTAAATGAAGTGACAACACAAAGTTTTCCATGGCAACAGCAAGAAGGGGTTCGATTTACTCCATTTTTGAAATTTTATTTACTATTTATATGCAAACGCCGTGTACAAAACTTCAGCTCTCTACGTGGACGAGTTCCCGGGCAGTGCCCAAATACATATGAAGTGAAAAACAATATTATTGTATGGCAAACCTACGAAGGCCTGATTGGTTCAATTTTCGAACCCATTTTGCTCTATTAGCATTAATTCTGTATGAGAGACAAACCCAATTTATCCTATGATTTCATCTCGGTCATAAAAAAGGTCAAGGCTTTGCTGATTTTATATTCACGGAGGCATTGCTGGCTTACGCTTTTATTATGTCAGCAAGTCGAGGCATCGTCGATTTTATATTCGAGCGCGGCGTGACTGGCTTTTATTCTACATGCCCAGTCTTTGTATATTAATAGGTTGTATATCGTCATACTGTAAGCTCTGCTCTTTTTTTTTATTTTTAGTAAACTTTTAAAGCTTTTATTCTAGGCACAACGTAAAGGTTTTGTGTATTGAATCCCTACTATGATATTGATATGTACAATAGTTCGATATATTTACTGCAGTGCGGCGAGTGTGAAGATAACCTAACAGCCTTTCAGTGAAGTTGCGACCACTATACATATTACAAATAATGACGACATTATATGTTTCAGCGAAACAATTTTGCAGGATTTCGTTCTTAACGGTTAACTTTTTGGATCATTGCTATTTGAATTTGGTGTATGTGTAGGAAAGACAGAAATTTAATTGCGACTTTCAATAAAGATGGCGTGGGTTGTCTTATAGCTGTTAACAAAAAACTTTTCTCACACCGGATATAGGAAATGGAATCTGATAACGAAGATCTCTGGGTGGTAGTTAAGCATGACCATCTTCATTTGTACATTTCTCTTACCCCTTCCTTTGATATATATGACTCAATTTTCTCAAACATTAACGACAAATGCCTAGATTTACTTGAGTTATCTAAATTTATTATCACCGGTTATTTCAACTTACCAAATGTGAACTGGACCTTCAGTAATATAGAGATGTGCATACATATGACTGATAATATCAACTTAGCCTCATCTTCGCTGCTAAATAATACTAACATGTGTAATCTCCAATAATATAACTCTATCCAAAACCACAACAACTCATTACTTTATCTGATATGGTCCAATCTGGCGGAAAATGAAATAAGCATATCTTTATCTCAAGGCGTACTTTGTCGTATTGATCGTCACTATCCAACTCTTGACATTGATGTATCATTAAATCGACACGTTTTTTTACCTATGAGGGCAACCCGCAAATTATCTTTCCATACAGCGAATAATAATACTATCAACGAGCATCTGGCCTCAATTGACTTTTCATCAAAATTATCCGCTGATGGTGAGAGCTCATTCAAAATTTTTTTCTCTATTTTAGATGATTGCATAAGAACCTATGTTCCAGTAATAAAACCAAAACATGTACATTATCCACACTGATGTAGTCGTGAATTAATTTAAGCTTTAAAAGAGAAGGAAAAATATCGTCGGGAATACAAACGCTTGAAACACCCTGAAATCTACAAGAGCCAAATTGCTAAAAATGTTGGTTAAAGAATGTTATAGAAGATATTTGTATAAAATCGAGAAAAGTTTACACAATAATGTCAAAGCATTGTGGGCATTATCCAAAACAATGAAATACCCAAACTCCTTTCCTCCTGAAATGAACTACAAGGATGAAATTTCTGAAACGCCCTAGGATACTTGTAATATCTTTGCTCACTACCTTAAATCTGTATATTATGACAATATTTCACACAATAATCAATCAATACACAGCAATGCCACAGATCCTCCCTCCTCTGATATAACCTCTTTTTCCTTATCAATAACTACTTTTCCGATTTCTCCTGAGGATATTCAGGCTGTCATTCAAGATTTTAATTTAAGTAGGCAAGCTGAATCCGACATCATACCATACCGAACACCTACCTAAAAAACTGATCCACTGTCCTAAGCGTCCCTATACGCGTACTATTCAACATGTCATTGACCCACAGAATTTACCCATCTGCATTCAAGATATCATAAGTTACTCCTATTTATAAATTTGGCGATCCTACAGTCGTAACTAACTATAGACCTAAATATATCAATCTGCAATACCTTGGCCCTAGTATTTGAAAAACTTATTTATAATGAACTCTTACCCCAAACGATCTCCATTTTGAGCTCTAAACAACATGGATTTCTTCCGGGAAAATTTACTACCACAAACTTTACACTGAAAAAATTGCTGTAGCACTTGATGAAGGGAAAAGTTGAGTCTATTCAAACCGATTTTTCTAAAGTCTTTGAAAAAAATTCACACTCTCGTATACTCCTAAAAATATCTAATATTGGTTTTTCGAGAACTTAATTGTAATCCTTAACGGTCACCAGTCCTGTCCATTCATGCAAACCTCCGGTGTTCCACAAGGCACCATACTTGGTCGTTATATCTTTCTCGTTTACATCACCGACTTACCGCAACAATTAAATACCAATTGTCTTTTATATGCAGATGATGCTAAAATTTTTAAAATCATTCACACAGAAGAAGACTGTAAATTACTTCAAGGAGATATTCTTACCTTAGAAAATTGGAGCAGAGATAACTTCTTACCGTTGAATATTCCCATCCCAAATGTAAAGTATATATGTATATACAGCAAATTGAAGTAGTTCAGGAAAAATTCATCAAACTTCTTTTAAATAAAACACAAGGACGCTATCTTAATCATTTTGCTCACGACGACAAATTTGGAATTTCTTCTCTGGAGAAACGTCGTCTTTTCTTAGATGAAATATTTTTATTTAAAATAATCCACAATATTATTAATTGTCCTGAATTATTCCGTAATAGATATTAGTTTCCTTGTTCCATTTAAAGTCACCCAGTCCCCGTTAACTTTTAACACTACAGCTGCCAGAACCGATTTGCGGTATGAGTCACCTTCTTACAGAATCCAATTAGATTCTGAATAATTGCTGTACTATCCATTAAATATCTTCTCCGCTATTCTTCTCGCATCGTTTTTTGGTTTAATTTTTTTTTTTTGAGTTTCCTTTTTTATTCTTTGTATATTTTTTTGTAATTCTAATCTTGTTGTTCATAACTATTTCATAGCCATAGTTAGTAATTTAAAATTTTAACATTATACATGAATTCGTATTATTAGTCCCCTTCTTTTGTTTCCAACGAATTATGTTACAGCAAATATTTGGATTTTACAATCAACCTGTTTAAATGTGTAGTTTGTGCCCACTGACAGGTTTATAGACGGCTGAAAATTCTGAAATAGAAAAAAACTCTGTAGTCCCCAATTTCATGAACTTTATTAAATTTCGTCGTTCCTCTTATAGAACCGAAATTGTGTGCATTTATAAATAAGAACCTTGTTGTTGATTTCTTAGATCTGTCACCTGTATTGAAAAAAATCGAGGAACCTGCGATTATGCACTAATGCAACTTCCTATAATTTAACATTAGTATAAACGTCTTCTGCTAACCATAGAATCAACAACTACAACTAAAGGACCAAAGATTCGATTCCACCCGGTTTCGATGTGTCGAACGTCGCGAAATTATGAAGTTTTCGTTGTTTTGACATTATCGCGCGAGTTACATCAGGATTTAACCCTGACTCACCAAAAAATTAGCTTGGGAAAATATTGAAGAGGTACGGAATTGCAATATGAGATTTTTGTTTTTCAAGTCAAGTCGTGAACAAACAAAAATCTCACATTACGCTGTTATATTTCCAGACGAAAATCTTTCTCACGAAAAGCGATGATAATGATTTTCGTAGAGAAGGTTAGATTTAATTAAGTAAAGGAATAATTAAGTTAGTTGTAAACCAACGGTCGTCTGGCTGAAGTCAGATCCCTAAATCGCGAAATAGAATTTCTGTAAAAAGTCAATTTTGTATTAATAAAGATTTTTTGAAAAGACGAAATGATTTCTTTTATTTTAATTTTTTTTTATTAATACTTAAAAAGAAGAATTTAAGTCGCGCGAGTGTCATGTTGTATTTTTAAAGGGTTTTTAGTGTGTTTACGTGTCTTTTTCAGGAAGTTAGACGTTGCTCTAGTAGAAATTGCTCACAGTTGTATCTTGTCTCTTGCTTCGCAAGGGGAACTTGTTATGTAACCCAATACTAATTTGACTGAAAAGCATCAAGGTGTTTGCAATTCATAAAGAAACATATAAAAAATTAAGTCCCGATGAACCTCCTGATGAGCATTCGTTAAATATCTTCGAAGGTGTTGTAAGCCCGAAGCGTCGTGCTTTCCTTTTAGGAGGAGAACGCCCAGGCGTAGTCCAGAGTCCCCTGCAAAGAAATATGCAAAGAAATCTTTGCATATGGAGAACAAAAAACACCGATTTCACGCGTATTTCGTGTATATTTTTATATAACTTTTCTTTTACACAACTGTATTTTTATTTAACTTTTCTTTTACACAATATGTACTTTATTTTATTAATTTTACTTCGATTTTGAACAAGTATTAATTTTATCGAATTAGGCTACGGATTATATTGCGAGGCTCTACCGACTGTGCTCATTGTTGACGCTGGATTCCTCGATTTGTATTTTGCTAAAGTCTTACTCGACTCGCGATCGCGCCCCATCAGCCAATTATCGTTGACGCTACATCGGTCAACAGGATGTAATTTGATTTTCGCAAGAATATGAACGACAAGTGGAGATCGTAGAAGTAAACGAAAATTGCTTAAAATTTGAAATTTATTGCGTTGGGGAAAGAATTAGAGATTTTTTAAGTGCTCGTTGCGCACTTGAAAAACGATACTTTGTATCGTGAGAAAATGAGTTGGGATCTGCGTCGGACAGGCACTATCATAACTGATGAGTTATGATTTGTGCTGACCGAGCGCGATCACAACAAAGGGCTCATTGGTTATCATGAAACTTCTCCATAAATAAATATTTATTCTTGTCATCACTGTATCAGATGACATTTCTACTAGGAAAATTTGAAATGATTTTTGTGATTAATTTATTTAAATTTATAAAATGTTTATTTTAAATAAATTTTTGATTTGGTTTTCCGCGGAAAGACTCTCGCCCATATGATGAACAAGACGTAATGGCCATATCCGTACGCCTCATAGTCGCATTCGGAAAAATATGTAAAATCAGATTCTCATTTATGAACTCATAATGACACTCATTGATATTGTTCCGGGAGAGCGAACGCTGAATAAAGTGTGTCCAATCATGGTAAACCTAAAAGAAAAGAGGAAAACAACATAAAGAAAATTTGTCATCGTTAAAGAAATATTTTATACTTATCTAATCTAGTTAGTTTCACAGAATTGTATGGTCAGGGCCACAAAAGGTTACATTTTTGTACTGAAATATAAAGTTAGGTTAGTAAATGCTGTAATACAATGTAAACAAATAGCAGGTACATATGCAACATAGTATTTGTAACCACTAAACAAGGCGAGCTTACACAAAAAATATAAAAAAATATATCATAACAATTACTAAACGGTAATCATGTACACGAACAAATCTAAAACAAAACACAAAACACAATTTGTAAATAAATTTCCAACTTACCTGGTTCACTGATGGCACTGACTTATATGAAGAAATGGGAATTGACATTTAGCAGATGATCAATCCCAAGACTCGAAAAATGTCTAGGACCATTGAACTATTTATTGAAATATCAAGCATACCAATTCGTAAGATAGGAATTAAAATAGAAAATCCACTATAAAAAGAGTAAAGGGGAATGTATATTTTTATGAATTCAGGGGAATTGAGCGGATCCATTTGGTATAGTTGTAACGGAAAATGCAATGTACCCGAATATTCGGGTTCTCAAAACTAAATCCATCGCCTCATTCGAAATCAATTAATAAAGCAAAAGTATTCGAAAACACAAAGTTTTGTTCGTGTAATTCTATAGTAAAGAGTTTAAAATTGAACCAATACAATTTTTGTGAAAATCGTGGAGTGGGTGGAATTTCGTAGAATAGAATTTTGCATTGAGTAAACTTTGAACTTGGTAGAATAAAATCTTGCATGATTGAACGTTGAACTTTGTGGAATTGAACTGTTTTACTAGTTTTTGAGATCAGTGTAGCAGTAAAGAAGCGAAATTGATAACTGTGAAATTATACGTAAATAAAATTTTGTGATTAGGAAAATGATTTGCATGGGGCTCTAATTTCATTCCTGAACATATAAATTCAGACGTGACTTTGGTGCAGTGGAATGGCGGCTTAATCAGCAACCAAGGATTTCGGGTTCTATTCCCAGAGTTTGACTGAGTATTTTCTTTTTGATGTAGGAAACAATTCATTGGATCCATTATTCTTATTGTTATTGCAAATTTTTTATTGGTCCTTCGAGCCAGATCCTATAGAAATCAAAGAAATTAAAAAAAAAACTCAAGTCTTGTGAAGAACAAAGAACTTTGTTGAAGTTCACTAACGGTCTCGGTTCCGGTTTCGGTATCGGTTTCGGTGAGTAATCTGGCAAATTCTTCTGGGTTTTGAAAAAGAAAAAAAAACATTGGTGAGTCTTTCATTTTATCATACTATAATTTAAATTGGTGCTTGGAATCAATATGGATCAATTGATTACTTCGCAACTACCACAAAAAGAGATGCTAGAAAAATTTATTAACAATTATAAGAAGGATGGGTAAAATAGGCGTACAAGAATTATTATGTAAAACGATTAAAAGATTTCCAAGATTTATGACACAATGCAGTAGACAGACACCGTCAGTTAATTGTACTTAAGTTAGCGAATCCTACACAGGCAGAAAAGGAAACATATTTCAAAGCCAAGATATTTGATAGTATGGAACCCATTTCAAGGACAAATATAGCATTAGAAGAAAGATTCGAATTAGAGTATCCTGCTACAATAGTATCGTGTGAAAGAAAATCTGAAGGGGACAATGTAATAATACAAAATTCTGATTCAAGTAGGCTACCTAAAATAAGTTTGGAAAAATTTAAAGGGGATTATAGAAAATGGCAAAAATTCCACGATATTTTCAAAACATTGGTCCATGAAAACAAATCATTATCTTCTGTCCAGAAGCTTCAGTATTTAAAATTGCATCTAATTGATGAACCAGAGCATCTCTTCCGGCATTCTCACGCTGCAGGTAGTAAATATTTAACTGCTTGGAGTTTTTTAGGTGAAAGATACAACAATGAAAGGGTTCTTTAATGCGCAGTTGAATGTATTGTTTTCGCAAGATTCACTCGTGCATGAGTCAGCACAAGGAGTGATGGGATTGCTAGATACAACAGCAGAATGTCTGCAGGGATTGTCTAATTTAGAAGTGGATGTTAAAGGCTGGGACCCAGTTGTAGTGTATCATACTGTACAGAAACTGCCACACGAAACCCATCAGCTATGGGAGCAAGCAATCAGTACAGATAGGAAATTGCCCTCTTGGAACACACTGAAGGAATTCTTAGAAGCTAGATTCAGAATATTAGAAGCCATATCAGCAGAGAAGACGTCGAATAGTAAAAATCAGAAAATTAATTTTAATAGAGCTAAGGCCTTCACTCAATCTTTTCACGTGGCTACGAATTACGTATGCTCAGTTTGTTTTGTGAGCCATAAAATCAGACAGTGGCGCTTGACTTACTAGAAAGGATTTGTGATTTGCAGATGTGGAGGGATCATTATTTGGAACAAATGTGGGGCTACAGCCGAAAGTTCCGGTGGTGATGGATTTGCCCTAGACTGAAGATTGGAGCTATTCGAGTTATTGCTAAAATGCCTAGGACCGCCTTGTACTCTATGAATTAGTTTGTTTATTGCACCTACGAATTTTTTTCCTGTAGCTTCGCTCGCTTTTCGATGAAGAAGATAATGATGGGGCTGTTTACAATAGAAACGGACATCTAACTGCAAAAGATTGTTGGATGAATTACCAGAAGATTAGTGTGAAACGAACTTACCCTTGAACGTTAACAACATGGCAAACATTCGAACGTTAGGAATGCGTTATAATCCTCAGTCGGACACATTCTCTTATTCTATCAACTTTGAAACTGAATCGTCAAAATGGACAAAGCGAAATATATTGTCAGAAGTATCCAATCTCTGCGATCCTTTAGGCTGGCTAGCTACTTCAATCATTCTGGCGAAAAACATTATACAAAAATTATGGCTATCTGGCCTGTGATGGGATGAACCAGTCACCGAGGCTCTAGAGAATGAATGGCTCACCTACAAAAGAAAAATTGACGAAGTTGGAAAAATTTAGTTTACAAGATGGATAAATATCTCGGATACTATGTCAAACATTGAAATCCATGGCTTCTCGGACGCATCGATCAAAGCTACACGATAGATCAAAGTTACACGATAGATGCAAATGGAAGACAACATGCAAACCTCATCTCTGCAAAACCCAAAGTGGCACCGATCAAGACAGTGTTTCTTCCTCGTCTGGAGCTATGTGGGGCTTTCTTGTTAGCAAAGTTGATACAGTATGTCCTGCAAGCTTTGAACATGACAAAACCAATTTTCCTTCATACATGGACCGACTCTGAAATAGTGATTGCTTGGTTGAGAGGTCATCTCACCAAATGGACCACGTTTGTTGCCAATCGAGTGTCTCTAATTCATGATATTCCCGGGCAGAATGTGTGGAATGACGTCCCATCAAAATAGAATCCAGTGGATTGCGCTTCTAGAGGCATGTATCCAGAAGAACTTCGAAACCATAAACTGTGGTGGAATGGCCCCGAGTGACTAATCAAAGAGAAAGATTACTGGCCAAACGGAAAAGAAATCAAGAACACAGAGTTAGAGCAACGAAAAGTCTTCGTCCATACCGTCAACATTGCAGCAGACGACTTAATCACAAGGTACTCATCACTGAAGAGACTATTACACGTAACAGCTTACTGTAAACGCTTCTTGTCTAATCTAAGAAAACTACGAGAAGGAAGAGAGTGTGGATACCTCAAAGCTATTGAAATACATGAGGCACAAAACACATTGATAAAAGAGGCACAAGGGCAACAATTCAAGACTGATATTAAAGCGTCAAGAGAAAATAAATCTGTTGATGGTAAAAGTCGATTGCTCAAACTGAATCCATTGGTAGCTCTTAATGGAATCCTAAGCGTAGGCGGACGTTTACGACACTCGAACCTCACATATAATGAAAGACTTGCAATAATTCTGTGAGGCAAATGTCATCTGTCTAATTAGTTATAGAGAAGACGCATAAAGATACTTTACACGGCGGTCCGCAGCTCATGGTGAATTTAATTAACAAAACTTATTGGATCTTGAATGCAAGAAATACCATACGACACCACATACACAAATGCATGCCGTGGTATAGACAAAAAGCTAAGTCCCAAATACAATTAGTGGGAGATCTTCTGACCCCGACAATCCAATTAATCGACCGTTTACCCATACAGGGTTAGATTATTGTGGACCTTTCGATCTAAAAACTCGCAAGGGTCGAAATCCGAAAAATATAAGGTATACATTGCTCTGTTCGTATGTATGGCCACCAAAGCACTTCACTTAGAACTTGTCACAGGCTTAAGCGCAGAAGGATTCATAGCAGCATTTCGGAGATTCTGCTCAAGACGAGGTCCATGCAGTGAGATCTATTGTGATTGTGGAACTAATTTCGTCGGAGCAAGTAGAATACTACGCAAACAACGCCATCAAAAGATAGATCAATTAAATGCTGAGATAGCTGCCATATTGGAAAGTGAAGGCGTACAATTCAAGTTTATACCCCCTGCGTCTCCCCATTTTGGAGGCTTGTAGGAGTCCGGAGTACAATCTACTAAGCATCATTTGAAACGAATAATCGGAAATACCACACTCACGTATGCAGACTTTAACACAGTCCTCACTCAAATTGAGGGCTGCTTAAATTCGAGACTCTTGTGCGAACTTAGCACTGACCCCGAAGATTTAAATGCTTTGACCCCAGCACACTTCTTAATCAGAGACGTTTTATTAGGCTTTAGTTCTCGATATAAACACACATCGATTGGACAGATGGCAGTTTCTACAAAAGTTGCATCAAACCATCTGGAAAAGGTGGTACGTGGAATATTTATGTAGACTGCAACAACGCCCAAAGTGGGCAAAGAAAACTGAGAATGTTATAGTTGGAGATTTAGTTATCTTAAAAGATGAAAATCTGCCACCATCACGTTGGAATCTAGGACGAATACTGGAAACACACCCAGGCCCAGATGGACTCGTTCGCGTCGTATCGCTAAAAACAAGGAACATAGTTCTAAAGAGACCTATCACGAAAATTTGTCTCTTACCAATAAATCCACGCAACATAGAATAGAAACATTAATCGCTAACGCATATTAGATAATCTGAATACAATGGAATGGCACAATATCACAATCAAAACTAATTCTTACCATTTGTCACCACTTTTAGAGCCCAATATCCATATCCTTTATCCAAAGAACCTTATGTCCATTCGGATCATCCTATGTCTATTTACATCCTGTCGAATTATCTTCCGAAATCCTCCAATCCTGATAGCGAGTTGGGCGCTATAACCCTATCCTGTCTCACCCCTTTTTCTCTTACTTTCAGGTACCCAGCAGCACATCCGGATGACAATGTAATTAATGGAATGTCATTAACATAAGTTTGAAAAATTAAATCGAAAACGACTTTGATATGTTAATAAAGATGCGCATAATCCAACAAATACTCCCGGCCTTGGCATCGTGGTCTATGGAGATGCCAGATATGCTCATTAATAGGCTCATCGTGACACTCAATATGTACTCATCTAATATTGTAAAATGCACAAAAGAGAAGCAAAGCATACATTTCTATATAAGTGAAAGAGATGCAATATCTCATGCACACTATCTGTTGAGACTTCACCTACGTAAATCTAAATTCTCCAGCTAAATTCACTGAAACATTGTTACTCTTAGACCAATCTGTAACCTTATCTATAAAATGTTCTTTGCCTACATTATCATCACTCTCAACGATCTGGCTATTGTTATAAATTTTTGAACTGTACTTGCATTGTATTCAAATACCATAATCGAATTCATGATCATTCAAAGCTGTATAGATTTTTAGTCTTTCGTACTTCTCGCTGTCGATCGCATCTCAGTGTACAAGCTCTTTCGTTTAAATAAAGAAATTCAAGCAAAGGTTTTCATTTTTTTTTTACATACATTCTTTTTTCATTGACCCGGAAATTTTAAAAACGCTTAAAATTACACACTATGAATAAGAAAATAAATGATTTTTTAATCTTTGCACAGGATGGCAAAACAATTTTTGATAGTGTTTACTTTTTGCGAATTTGCTTATAGGAAATGCAACGAATTAGGCGATAAACAAAGGACGTGAACCACTTTACCACCAACTAAATTTGTTTGTTGTGTGAGGTGATAACAAATGAAATTGTTTATGCAAATGTGAGGAAACATCAAATAAGATGATGAGCCAAAACATAAGTCATTCAACTTGATTTATTATATCTTATTAAATGAAATTGTTTACATGAGCACATTTCATAGAATTTCTTATCGGCGCATAAGAAATCCGTGATGTTACCCGGTTTTATAAAGAAATGAAAAATACTAACAACAATAACTATGAATAATATACAGAAAAACAATCAATTCATATTTATTTATTATTATTATAAATTACTACTTTTTTTTAACTTTTTTTTATACTTTTCTTAACCTTTTTTTAACTTTTTGTAACATTTTGCAACTTTTTTTTTTAGTTTGTGTAACTTCTTTTTTTTTCAACTTACTTTTTTAACTCTTTTTAAATTAATTTGAACTTTTTATTGCATAATGGGAATATCAAGCCCAAAATAGCACAGTATGCAGCAGATTGACCCAATACCCCAGCGTACATTTGCAGCGCATGTATAGCAATTAAGAGAAATTATTATGTTTATAAATATCTATAAATTATTGTAAAAATTACCACCTCTATCTGCTCCTGTTGCTGTTGTAGTTGATGCTGCTGAAAGATTTAAAAATCAGTTACTAAGTTCTAAAAAATTTCAACATGTCTTACTTTATCTAAATCCCTTAGCAAATCTTCTAACATCTTTTGTAAGAACAGCAAATCAATCATATCACATGATTACCTACTCCTACCAAGCTACGGCAGTTTTCTCCCATCGAAGTTTCAATATGTAATTAATACCTTCCCAGTAATTGTTCTATGGGAGTTCTGGATAACTTTTGTAAGCCTGCAGGATTTCACCACAGATCGCGCCACCGTCGGTAAGTGGGATGCTAAATGCAGGTTTGTGTCTTTGCTGTATTGGTTTGTGTCTTTGATACCCCATTGTGTCTTGGGAGCACCATTGAGTCTCGGCTGCGCCCTATCGGGATTAACCGGTACTACAGGGATGTGTCATTTGGTCTTGACTGGACCCTAGCGGCATTAGCCGGTGTCTTGGATGCACCACTGTGTCTTGGATGCACCACTGTGTCTTGGGTGCACCAATGAGTCTTGGATGTTGGGGATACGAGATCACTTTGGGGATACGAGATCACTTTCAGCACTCTTCAGCATAGGGAAATAGCATAGGTTTTCGATTTTGTTGCTGAAGTTCGCTTATTTTTCATCTCGAATTTTGGGGATACGAGATCACTTTGGGGATACGAGATCACTTTCAGCACTCTTCAGCATAGGGAAATGGCATAGGTTTTCAATTTTTTTCTGGAGTACGCTTATTTTTCATCTCGGACTCGTAGCCTCTAAGTTGACATTAAGTTTTTCATCTCGAGTTTTGGGGATACAAGATCACATTCAGCACTCCCCAGCATAGGGAAATAGCATAGGATTTCGATTTTGTTGCTGGAGTTCGCTTATTTTTCAGCTCGAATTTTGGGGATACGACATCACTTTCAGCACTCTTCAGCATAGGCAAATAGTATAGGTTTTCAATTTTTTTCTGGGGTTCGCTTATTTTTCATCTCGGACTCGTAGCCACTAAGTTGACATTAAGTTTTTCATCTCGAGTTTTGGGGATACGAGATCACTCTTAGCACTCTCCAGCATATATCTTGAGTAAACAAATACGTCCGAGTAAAGCAGACAAATTGAGCGATTAATGTGTTTTTGTATCTAGGATTTTGTATTGAAAAGTCTTACATTTTATGACGAATTGTTTTCTTATTTTCAATAAAATTTCTCAATCAGTCACGCTGTTATGAGATTTGATTGACCCCGATATCATAGTTCACACGAAGCTGATAAGAATATGATAGTTTTATCTTCATACTATTGGGGTGATCATATTATTTTCTTATCATTAGGTTGAGAGTGGGTTTAATAATATGTGTTGATGAATGAAGGTGGTGTTATGATATTAATGTAGTATGATATCTTGTCTTAGATGAGTAATGGAAGTTGTTTGGGAGCTGTGAGTAAGTATTAAAAACCTTATCAGCAAGGTCGCTTCATATTTATCTGTCTAAAGTATCATCCAAATGGTGTTGTATGAAGGAGGAAAAACTGATAATTCTTCAAGCCCATAGTGAAGACCGTGGTGGAGGTTGAGACTGGGTGCTGTAAGTTGTGGATTAAATTGAAAGTTTTGACATAATATTAATCTAGTAGGATATGAAGGCTTCAGTGAAGAGCCTGGAAGAGGAGAGTGTTCTTTGTTTACCTTTAAATCTTAAGGTTTATAGCAAGAATGTTTTCTTTCAGTTGACTCGGTGACTAGATAAGAACGTGCTGATTTCACGTTCATAATTTCATCTTGTGGTGAGCATATGAAAGTAGCAGAGTTTTTTATAAATCAAGCAGGTATGCTGTTATGAGATTTGATTGCCTCCTATATAGTATTGATACAGGCACATTGTTTACTTACCATTAAGTTGAGAGTGGGTTAAATTAAAAGCTTGGATAGAAGAACGCTGTGTTATGATATTAATGTAGTATGATATGTTGTCTGAGGTGAGTAGTGGAAGTTGTATGGGAGCTATGAATAAGCAGTAAAATCCTAATCTCGATTGATATTAATCTCCTCTAAAGTATCGCCGGAATGATGGAGTATGAAGGAGGAAATAATTGATAATTATCCAAGTCCATAGTGAAGATCGTAGTACGGGGTTTAGAGTAGGTACTTTAAGTTATGTTTTAAGTTAAAAGTTTTGATGGATGGTATTTGGTATCTATCTCCTCGAAATGGCGTTGTGCGAGTATCAGGAAGGTCGGAAAAAAGTTGATAATGCTTCAAGTTCAATAGTGAAGACCTCGATGTTGAGAGTGGGTATTTGGAATGATATAATTCTAGTAGGATATGGAAGTATTATTTATTCATCTTTAAATCTTACCATGAAAGTAGGTTGGGAGTTGATTAAATTAAAAGTTTTAATGAAAGAAGGTTGAGTTATTATATTAATATAGTATAATATGTTGCCTTAGATGAGTACTTGAGAGCTGTAAGTAATATGTGGAATATGTTGTAGATGAGTAGTGAAAGTTGAAAATATAAGATTTCCAATTTCTCTACTGAAAAACAACAACAACTGTAAATAATATATACCAAATCAATTTTTCACACAATATTTATCCACATCAAATTCATTATTTATTTTTATATCTTAAGTTATAAACTTTTTTCTCTGTATTTCACATCCAAAAAGCGATCCAGAGCAAATGTCTGTGTTAGACTATGAGAGTTCGGCAGCAAAATCCCATGATATTTCTTATCATCTGCCTTGCTCTAACACATTAGGAAGCTTTAGTGAACATCTCACTCGGGACTTGGTCATATACTTGCTAGCTGTGGATATGTACGTATGTAACACTGAGATGAAATAATGTAATGTTGTGTAGTGTAAAAGAAAAACTTTCATGGGTGATATGGGGATTGAATCGATGTATGTTATGCACTAGATTGGTGGTATATGTCCTTATTTGATTGAAGCAAAATAGTTTCACGACTACCTTACCAAAATATAAATATAGTTGAAATTCATAAAAATGTTGAATAGATGTCAAGAACATGTTAATACTTGTTTTGAGCACGAGCAGTGGAAATCGTGATCATTGCAGCATGTTATGAAATTCAATATCTAAAAATAGACCACATGAAGGTTATTGGAGTGGGGAAGTGCTAGATATCAGCATGACGTCATCTTGGTTTTGCTGTTTTCAAGTGCTGCACCTAAATAAGTTTTCTTAGCAAGGATGTTGTAGATATCAGCATCAATCGAATTTCACAACATAACATCACCATGAACAGATTCTAGAAGATGTCAGTGGGGGTTCTTCGTTACAAAGCTTTTACAGTATTCGAGTGCAAACGCCATTTCTTGAGTAAAGTTCCCTAGCGACATTAGCCGGTACTACCAGCATTCCTTGCTTTTGCTGTTTTTCTTTTATTAGCGGAGAAGTTGTAGATATTAGCATGTGACTAGGCTTTTACGGGATTCGAGTGCAAACACCATTTCTTGAGTAAGGTTCCCTAGTGGCATTAGTCGGTACTACCAACTGCCTTGGTTTTGCAGTTTGCTTTTATTAGCGAGGAAGTTGTAGATATCACGTGCGATGTCATCTTGGCTCTTGTGTTTACAGGTGCTGCACCTAAATAAGTTTTATTACCGGGGATGTTGTATATATCAAAATCATTCGAATTTCACTACATGACATCAGCTTGGTTTGATGTTTTCTTAGCATTATTATTATTATTGGGTTTAGGGGTTGTGTGTATTGATCATTTGAGTGCAAACTCCATTTCTTGAATAAGGTTCCCTCGCGGCATTAGCCGGTAATGCATAAGTTGTTCATCTCGGACTTGGGGATACGAGATCACTTTGGGGATATAAGATCACTTTCAGCACTCTCTAGCAAAGGAAAATAGCATAGGATTTCGATTCTGTTTCTGGAGCTCGCTTATTTTTCATCTCGAGTCTTGGGGATACGAGATCACTTTGAGGATACGCATGATATAGATCAAATGTGATACCTATGGATTTTATAAGGAAAGTAGGTTGTGATGAACACACTTAAACCATACCTAAGTATGATGACCATGCACATACACCTAAGTATGATGACCATGTAGTTATTAATTTCAAGTGCCCACAAAATTTATTTCTTAACGTGTCACATGAACACATAAAATTTACATTTTATGTCCAGCTTTCAAAAGAATTATCTTTCACGAAAAATGCGATTCCTGATAATGTAAACAAACAATCTCTTAGGAATAACAATTTTACAATTTTACTTGTTCATTCCTAATCAATTTATCAGGTTACATCCGTATTATCGTGCTAATGACACGAACAAGACCCCGACCATGGGAATATTTAGCTAAGAATGCAATATTTGGAGAAAATTCAAGAGTCGAAACTGGCAATGGGGATTACTTGCGGTGAGTTGGAAGTAATATCTGGTACCAGTCGGTTCGCGTACGCATTTTGTCCCGGAATTTAAAAAGTCGTTTGAGTTTGTATAGTTTTAGAAAGTACGGAATAATAATAATAAAAATTTTAAAGTTGAAGTGAAAATGAATTATCTTTATTTCTTCCCGAAAATCCAACTCCTCCTAGCTGCTCTTCTCCAAGGAAAGCACGGCCAACAGGATTGTAACACTGGTGGCAACGGTGACTATCAGGATCACCTGGAATAAGTTGAGTGCCAAGCAAGTCCTTAACAAGTTCAGCATTGTCTGGTTGATACGGTTAAATATCGCGTATTTTTCTTCAGTTGTTAATTGTTTATTTAATTTGCATACTTCATAGAGTTCTCGAAAAAAAGAAGAAAAATAATTTTAAATAATCGTTCGAAAGGACAATAATAATTGAAAAAAAAAAATTTAATAAGTGATTCTTGTTGCATGCGAGTGAATCCTTTTACTAAACTATAAAAAGTCAAAGGTCGGTGGACGGACGGTCCCGACCCATCACTGGTGGGATCCCGAAGAGGATGGACAGTCCTTTAATATCAGAAGGCATAAATAGGATAAAAGGAAACTTAGCAGAAAATCTTTCACGCTCGTTCCAGAAGGCAAAAATGAAGGGAAAATCAACAAATTGAAAAACATTTTTGTAGCAGTCTAGACTCTCGACTAACAAAAATTCAACAAGTAAGAATTTAAAAAGAAAAATCTCTTCTTTAATTTTATATTTTTAAGCTTGAATAAATACTTCCTTCTTGATTCTATAAAAAAAAAATCTCTTAAAAAAAAAAAAAAAAATTTCTCCCCTTCGATATATGGATATATATATGTGTGAGCATTGATATTCTATTGATTTGGTTTTAATGTGTTTAAAATTTAAAGTGAATGAAAATAATAATTGAAAAAAAACGATGGAAGCAGAAAAAGAATCTCTTCAAAAATTAAAATAATAAAATTTTTTTTCTTTCGATATATATATATTGTATTCTATTGACTTGGTTTTGTTTTAATTTATTTAAAATTTAAACTTGTCTTCCCAAATACATACACAATTCGATGTTTAAATACTTACTAGATAAAAGTACGTTCTGCATTCTTAATAGTACAAAGATAGAAAGAAAATTATTCCTTGTGCTAAGGAACTACGTGTGGAAAGTGACAACTGGAATAAATCTGCGAACAAAATTTACAAAATACCCTTTCCTTTTTCGTGATTAGTCGTACTTGTGTTCATAATACTCCGAGTTGAGTATTCGTGCATAGACTTCGTTGCTGCACATATACAAAAATAGTAAACCAAAATACTCACGAGATCACCTCTTCGGGTAGTTAATCTTTTTGAAGAACTACCCTTCCATTCTTTTGAGGAACTACGACGATATGGCTACAGAAATTAAAATTGGCCTGGCAGACGTACATAGTCTTGTCCCTGAATTTGATGGCAACCCGAGAGACCTTAACAGATTCATCTCCTGTGTCAATACTATACTTTGTTCCACTAAATCGCAAACAGAAAAGAAATTTTTCCTGGAGATCATAAAAACTAAGCTCCATGGTCCCGCGTTCGAGTTACTTCAGTATAAAGACTGGGAAAAATGGGATGATTTAGCACAAGAATTAAAAACCCATTTTAAAGATGAAAAAACTCGATCCTCACTTCAAAATAAAATCATGATAGCACAACAAAACCCCAAAGAATCTGTGAGAGAGTTTGGAGACAGGCTCCCATTACTCCTGGCATCATTAAATTCTGCCACATACTCAAGCATTGAAGATTCCAAAATTCTCTTCGAAGAAAATAGTAAATAAGCTCTACGATCCTTTGAGGACGGTCTAAGAAGCAACAATTTGAAAATACTCGTAAAAGCCTTGGGTGAAACAGACTTGAAAAAGGCCATAGCCAATGCAGCGAGTCAATCTTTGCGTTTGGAACGAAATGTTCAAACTATTCCTCAACCCGCGAAATATGTTCCAAAACCACCTATATGCCAGGTATGTCATAAAGTAGGACATACGCAGGAAAATTGCTATTATCGAAGAAACTTACCTACCTTTCATCCCAGACCAGTAAAAAGGGAAATTCAATATATAGCGTGCAATCGCTGAGGAAATTACAACCATACACCAAATAATTGCCGGTTCAACACAAATCAAAACGAGCCCAATAACTGTCAGAAAACCAATCACGAGAATTTTCGCCGAAATAACCAAAGAAACTACGATCAAAATTCTGAGTGGAATACAGGAAAGCAGTTTAACAAAACTACTGCAGACTATTCCCAGTCAACATAAGAGCAAGCAATATTATACAAATCGCTTAAATCTCAATGAAGAAAACAGAGGTAGGCCAAATCATAGTACGAAATCGGAAAACTCTGCCATAAATAGCATTCAGCATCAAAATAATAAAAACCCTCCAAAAAGTACATATCAACAATAGCAGGAGGAAACATGCAAACTTGTGGGAAAATTAATGGCATCCTTAAATTTCCCACGGATAACTACAATTATCAAATAGAACATCCTTTCTACTTGATACTTACGAAACTTACGATTCGACGGAATTATTGGAAATGATCTTTTAAAAAAGTACGGATGTAATTTAGACTATCGAGGAAAAGAAATTCAGATTCGCCCCCACTTTAGTGAGACACTTTCTTCAGAAGATAAATGTTTTACGCGGGAGTCCAGGGAAAGTAAAATGGAGAAACTTTCAAATCCTGATACTCAATCTGTGGAAACATGTTTTAACGTCGAAGGGAAACCCGTTTCTCAGTCCGCTGAGCTATCTAGAAAAATAAAACTGACACAGTTGGGTACCTCGCAAGGCGAACCTGATACTACTGAAAATTGTTCTCCCGAAATACAAGCAAACTCTTCCAAAGAAATGCCTTCAATGAAAAGGGTGGTACTACATGCTAGAAGCGAGCAAATTATAAACATTCCTTTTAAATGGAAAAATTATGTGGTGATCAGAAAAAGAGAACTCAAAGAAGACGTGGAATTAGAATTGATCAAATTAACTTTAGAATGGGATGAATAAGATATTTTTGATTCTTTAGAAACTAATTATAAAAAGGACCCAGTAAGAAAACGTTTAAAAAAACTGGAATCCTTATTGAGTTTACCCTGAAGAAAAGACATCTATTATACATATCTGAAGTTCATACAATGACCTGTTCTACTTAGAAGGTGACCATCTAACGTGAACAAGTGCAATCAGTCATTCTATACTAACGGAGGCAGGGAAACCACCACTGTATATGCGTGCATATAGACTTCCTGAATCACAAAAGGAAGAGATCCATAAGCAAGTCAATGAGATGCTAGAAAATGGGGTCGTTAGACCAAGCTTTAGTCCTTGGAATGCACCGCTATTGCTTGTACCAAAAAAGTCAAATAATTCTGGTGCAAAGCGCTGGCGTGTAGTGGTAGACTTCCGACGCTTGAACGACATAACCATTGGCGACGCATACCCTTTACCCAATATAACTGATATATTGGACCAATTGGGTAGGTCCAAATACTTCAGCACTCTTGATTTAGCGAGCGGCTTCCATCAGATACTAGTTGATGAAAAAGACATTCAGTACACCTTTTGGTCACTTCGAATATAATCGAATGCCATTTGGGCTGAAAAATGCTCCTGCTACCTTTCAGCGCCTGATGAACAATGTTCTGATGGATTTGCAGGGCATACAATGTTTCGTCTACGTCGATGATATAGTCATTTACGGCTAAGATCTACGTGATCATAATCAAAAACTAATTAATGTTATGGATATACTCAGAAAGTACAATTTAAAATTGCAACCTGAAAAATGTTACTTTGTAAAGAGAGAGCTTACTTACTTAGGTCATATTATTTCCGAAAAGGGCTTGAAACCTGATCCCGAAAAAATCAGAGTAGTCAAAACGTATCCGGTTCCGAGAAGAACAAAAGACATAAAGTCATTTCTCGGCCTGGCTGGTTACTATCGGCGTTTTATACCAGAGTTTGCCAAAATTACCAAGCCTCTAACGAAGCTATTGAAGAAACACGTAGAGTTTATCTGGGATGCACACTGCGATGAAGCGTTCTTAACCCTGAAGGAGAAACTTATAACGCAACCGGTATTAGCAAATCGGGATTTCAATAATGGATTTCTGGTGACTACTGATGCAAGTGATGCAGCGGTAGGAGCAGTCCTGTCTCAAGGTCCGATAGGGCAGGATAGACCGGTATGCTACGCAAATCGGACACTTAACAATGCAGAAGTAAAATATACTACGACAGAAAAGGAGTCGCTAGCCATTGTCTTTGCGGTAATACAGTTTAGGCCCTATATATATGGAAAGAAGTTCACCATTCTGACGGATCACAAACCGCTTCAATGGCTCATTAATCTAAAAGGACCAACCTCAAGATTGGCCAGATGGAGGATCTTACTAGAGGAGTACGAGTACAAAATTCAATACAAACCAGGAAAATGTAACTCAAATGCAGACGCACTTAGTCGAACAATGAATACATTGCCAGAAAGGGATGATACCGATATAAATACAAAAAATATTAGAGTCACTACAAGAAATCAAGCAAGGGAGATACAAGGAAATAGAGAAAATCAAATTGAAACTGATGACGACTCACAAAATATTAAAAGTTCTTCGAATAAAAAAGGAAAAACCCTATCAGTAGAAATAATCGAGAAGAATGACTCAATATTTAAAGAATGTGAAACTAAAGTTAAGGTAATATTTTTACCATTAACGGAAAGTATGGAAGAGAATACTTTGAAAGAAATTATAGACAAGTATAAAAAGCCAGAAATTGGATATTTCAGCATTTACAAGACGAAACCTGCAAACTACATAATAGCGACATTACCATTCCCACTAAGATCCGAAAAAGACAGCATTGTCGTTAATGATGTGATAAAGAGTATCCATGAATACCTTTCAAAAAGAAAGTGTAATCCAATCGGAATAAACATCCCTCACTTCGATGTAAAATCTTACAATGAAATTAAGACTATTATCATGAACATATTTAAAGATATAAAAATACACTTATAGTATATAGGAGTACAAAAATATATTTAGATAACCCTAATGATATTTCCAAGATACTACACGACTTTCATAAATCACCGTTAGGAGGGCACCAAGGGATCTCGCGTACCTTGAAATAATAAAAACAAAATATTATTGGCCCGCAATGATCAAGGACATTAAAGATTTCATTCGGAGATGCGAGTCTTGTTAGAAGAATAAGCTCATAAAGAACCTTCCAATACCGCTAAAAATAACAATAACAAGTTCGAGGACATTTGAGCGTATTGCACTAGACATTGTAGGTCCTTTACCCGTCACTTATGAAAACAACAAATACTTACTAACTTATCAAGACGACCTTACTAATTACTCCGAAGCAATTCCGCTACCGAATGCAGAAGTCCACACCGTGGCCGAAGCATTCGACAAAAATCTTGTTTGCCGACACGGCATACCAGAGTCCTTACTTACTGACCAAGGAACTAATTTCCTCAGTAAGCTTTTTACAGGAGTTTGTAAAATATTAAAGATCAAAAAGATCAATACAAGTCCCTGCCACCCTCAAACAAACTGGGCACTCGAACAGAGTCATAGAATTTTAGCGGAATATCTTCGTCACTGCATTAATAACGATGAGCTTACATGGGATCAATGGATCCCCTATGGTATGTATGTATACAATACTACACCACATAGCAGTACGGGATATTGCCCCTATGAACTGCTGTACGGATTTCCTCCTAAAATTCCGAGTACTCTTAAACAGACGCCACTAGTTAACTATAACTACAATGACTACGTGAATGAGTTGAAAGCAAGATTGCAGCACTGTCATATAGTGGCAAGAAAACGGTTAATAGAAAAAAAGATACAGTCAAGTATATTCTATGACAGAAAAGTACAAATAAAACAATTTAATATTGGAGACCGCGTTCTTCTACGTAACCATACGCGGAAAAATAAATTGGCGTCCTTATGGGAAGGACCATATGAAATTATTCGCAGAAACTCGGACCAAACATCCACAATAAAGATGGAAAAAAGGTCAAAAATTGTGCATATTAATGATTTAAAACACTTTTATGATTAAGTAAAGACAGAACAGCAACCCTAACGTAAGACTTTCCTTTCAGGTAATGACTGCTTTACTACTGATCATCTGCGCAATCGCAGTAGGCGCAGTAGGATCATTAAAAATCACCCCAATAAACAATTATCCAGGGATATACTTTGAAGAACTAGGTCGAGTCGAATTCTATTCTAGGGAATGGAAAGTTGTAACTTTCTACGATTTGCAAAGTCTGTCTACTGCTCTCAAACACGCCACACAATACGTAGATAAAATAAGTAACTACTGCTCTTACTTAAAGGATGACCCAGATTTCTCCGTAATCTGTGACAGTACAATCTGCTTACAGGCAATTCCAGAGCTAAACGATCTCTCTTCGGCGCTATAGGCGTTGCCAGTAAAACCTTATTCGGAAATCTTAATGAGGAGGATGCTAAATATTATGATGGGCAAATTGACAAATTACAAACAAATGAAAATCATCTACTTAATTTAATTAAAAATCAAACATTAATTATAGACACAACCGCAAATATTTTTAATAAGTCACGAAACGTACTCGGAAGCCAAATGTCTGCTCTTAATGCTAAATTTACACGAGTTCAATTGATGATTAAAGAACTGAATACACAAAATCACGACCAAAAGGCATCCTCAGAATTTGAATCACTGACATTGTAACCTTCCGGCCAGTCATATATACCTCTCAGCGTGGCCGCTTCTCGACCACTCAACTCAGCGAGGCAGATGACTGGTCATGGCTACTTTATGTCCCTTTTAAGGTTGTTGAGGGACAATGGAGGTTGATCTTTAGGCGAGCACGGTACAGGCTTCTTGCCGGCTCAAGCTCAGGGCTGGGGTAAGTTCTTGCTCGCTGTTCAATCACCGTTTACTGTACCGCTCTAGAAGAATGATTAAAATAGGAAGAAAACAAGATGGAGAAAAAAAACTGAAATATAGGAATACGGACCCCACTCTGAATGATAGGACCCTCCCTATTACTCGAAACTCACCCACTGCCCCACTCACCAAACTCAAGGAGAGACTGCCAACTACATCTGCCTCCTGGCATCTCGATCTTCCCAGCACCAAACGAAAACTATTATTTAGCCTATTGCCATGTTATTTTATTTAGAACTTAAAGACAAAAAAAAATACAAAAAAAATTGTAGGTACATATATATATCTAGATATTAAAATTTTTCTGCTGTTCGGGTTACATATCTATATATCAAAGAAATTGAGGGGAAAAAAGAAGAACGATTTAGGAAAGAAGAAAACCACTTACGCTAATAAAACAAAAAAAAATTTGCACTATTATAAAATAAACCCATAAAAAAAATTATGCTCTCATATAGACTAAATACAGGGAAAAAAAATAAAAAAGAAACTGCATTACACTATTAACTCCATACACGAATATTCAATGACAAATCAACCTAAAACTGAAAACATTACGCTATATGACAGTACCTATATATGTATGTTATACATCATAAATAAAGCACAAAAAAAAACTCAGAATGAAAATTTCACTGCTATAGCCTATATATGCTCGGCGAAGATAAGAAAAGAGAAAAACAAAAAAAAAAACACCCGACTATTCTCTTATTACACAAATGATAAGTGCGTACTTACATAACAATCCCCCGGCGATGAAGCGCTTCAGCGACCTGGTGAATATTGCTAAAAAAACAATAAAATAAAAAAAACAAAGGGAATATTCGGGTTGCTGTTGTTGCCCTTCCCTTCCCTCTTCTTTTCCTTCTCGTTCCCTAACTGATCACCTATCTTCCCGCGACGGTGATTAGCAGATCGGTTGATCCGTGGAGAGAAATAAATCTGAGAAAGCTTGAATGCGCAGGTAGGTGGGTGCGAAATCTGGTCTCAGGTAAGTTCCGGCGCACTTCACTGCCGATTTTGCTTTCTTGGATTCCCACAGTACCGGTCCAGACTCTGTCACCTGGTATATGTATATAGTAAAAAAACTTCACTGAGGAATTACACTCTCGACAGAAAAGTAATTTCACCTCACCTTATAGCTCAGAAAGGGGGCTTATATCACGCTTGGTGATAGTTGGGTGCAACCACAAAACAAATTGATTTTGATGAACTTCCCGTGTCGTCTACTAGTACTGGAAATCTTGTAAACTTTTACATACACGCACAAAGCCCGAATTCCGGTATTTATTCAAAACCACAACCGAATTTTTCCTGGTACTTCGTGCGATTTTAGTACATTCACTTCACTATTTTAACTTTGATGATAAAATGCTAGCCGCGTGCCAGGTTTAGATAAGCGACAGTTAAAAAAACAAAAAACCCCAAATTCAGAGGCTTGAGTTGTTCCCGGAGAAGTTCTTACTTCTAACGACTCACTTTACAATGTGAGGATTTCGATCGTCGCATGTCTTGATTCCCCAAAGAAGCGATACGAGGTAAATGTTCTAAAGTGCATTGCACTGTATCGATCAGCACCTTTTGTTGGGTGATCGGAAGTGCCTCTCGAATTGCACTTTGTTAAGCGCAGTTTTTCTTAACAAAGCCCAATTAATGCGTGATTTCTGAGGGACAGAAAAATACATTTCTTTTTGTTTTTTTTTTTTTTTTTTTTTGAGTTTTAAATTTAATTTCCGCTTGAACTTTCGATGCGAAAACGAAATTAGTTCCCCTCTTCTTTCTTCACATTAAGAAAACAAATTTGTCGTTTAATCAAAGTCTGGATTAAAATGAGACTGAGCAAAAATGAATGATTAACCCCCAAGAAAAAAAAAATAGATATTTTTTTCCTAATAGAGAGATTATAGCCGTTACAGGTCAGGTTCGGAAGTTCCCATTCCAGAGCGGAATTCTCCGAGGCTGAGGGGACACTACGGCTGTGGTCCAATCCTATAAATAAGGCCCAACGCGGGGACGCCCCACACCCTGAGATCAAAGAGTCTCATGCTCTACCGACTGAGCTAGCCGGGCATAACTCTTACGAAAGATGATATGGTTACTCTGTAAGATCAATAGAGCGGCGATGATATGTGGTTATAAAACACAAGGAGAAATAAAAAGATAGGTTTTTGCTAGAAAGTCTTAGTATTCTATTATTGCATTTTTTTTTTTATTCAAGGGAAGAAGTAAACAAAAAATGTATCAGGGGTATGGTAAAAAAGTATTTCACTTTTTACATATCGAGGAATTTCAGTCGATCTGGTTGCTGATTGGTATGACCTTAACCACGGTAGAAGTGTATTACTGAGTGATTGCTGCTCTTCTAAGGCTGGATGTTGGAGTTCAGATGAGCTACTCGGTCCTTAAGCGTGATTATTTCGTCTATGGTGTCTTTTGAAGCTCCAGGTGGTGATGTTGTTTGTGCTTCTTCTTCCGTTGAGGCACTAGCAAAACGATCATGGGGTAGATGGGTAGTGACGGAGTCCGGATATGCAGTAGCTTGCTGTTGATGTTGTTGATGTAGAATATGGTTTGTCATGGTGTTCCACACAGCTGCTGATAATTTCCAACTCCTCCCGTAAATCGCTCCGAGAACCTTAGCATTGATGAAGGTATCGATGACAAACTTGACTGACTTCAGACACACGTAAATTCCAAGCAAGGAGGAGCAGACACTTCCAAAAAGATTGAAAGCGCCCCATATCTTTGTCCGTACCGTTGTGACTAGGTCCTCCATTGTCTTTGGAGATAAAAGGTTGACGGCGTTAATATCTTGGTGGTGAACATCTTGACCCATTACACGTTGCGTGAGTATGTTAGTAATGGCTAGCCTCTCGGACGGATACATGATCTGGTGGCGAAGGTTTTCCAGAGACTCGCTGTGGTAAATTCCTGCCCGAATAAGTTCTCCTGGATCTTCGTATGACCAGTCAGCGGTGTTTGATGGTTGAAGTTGAAATGGTTCTTTAATTTGGTGAATTGTCGGATTGGTCCCGTACCAGGTTCCTCTAATATAGTATGCTGGGCTCAACAAATCTGAACAGATAATCTCAGTTCCACGCTGCTGCAGTAGGTGGGTTAACGGAGCTAGGAAGTAGTCACTTTCTCCATAAGTTACTGGTAGTTCCATATAACACCGGTTGCTCTTCCGAACAGTGACTTCAACTGGTTGGCATCTCACTAAGTAGATGATTTCCCCCCTATGTACAGCGGTAAACCCTTGCTCTTTCATTCTTATAAGAGTGAACTCTGCCGGGTGGTGGAGGGCCATGATTAGCTGGGTTTGAAGTAGTTCTCTTTCTAATTCGCATTTCTTCCTCAGGAGATTGGTGTATAGTTTCTCGACTTGAACCTTAAAGTGACGCTCAACATAGACGAACTTCGAATTAACGTAAGTAAAAAGATCGAGGTTGCGAGTATCCAGAGGTTTTTTCCTAAACCAATAATCGGATGCTGCCTTAGGTACAATGATCAGCCTGGGATGCTCAGTTTGGAAACCGGGGAAACGACAAACGGATACTTGCTTTTTTACTTCGAGTGCAAAGATTATTTCTTCGGACGTCACGGTGTATATGGTGTTGCTAATGGATTTGTTCGAGGTCCTAATCTTCGTAGCCCTTCCGTGCCATAATACGTCGTACTTTTGACTTTCGCAAGAATTGTCAGCGATGAGATCCCAGAAACTCATTTCGTATTCTGGATCCGTACATTTACCAGTCAGGTACGGACATGGCACGTTGTTTCGTAGGATAACCATGTTGTCATCAATGCGGACCGAGCTTTGGTAGTCCATAATGGTTACTTCCATCGCATGCATAACCACAACATTATCCCAGGAATTTGCTCCTGACGTATACGGAACTCCGTTGCAATTTCCGTTTTGGTCGATTGACCTGCCAACGACTTCGGTCAGTGAGGTTGAAGCATTCGTCTTAATATCAGCAATTGTTCTGCCGTTTTGTAATTGAAGAGTGTTATACCTATGAATGTTCATGCAGTTCTCTTTACTTATATCCATAATATATATACTCAACCCTCCAGGTACTAGAGAGAGATGGCTGAACATACCGCATTTGTACACTGACTGTATAATGTTAATTTTGCATTGAAAGATGTGTAGCGTGGTAGTCTCGCTCGTTTGCAAAAGCTGTATATCCTCTTCCTCCTTGACTACTTCCTTATTGTTAAATATGCATGGACCAACGGATACCAGTGAAATGGCGGTGAGATTCACTCTCTCATGACTACAGTCGTAGGCGATGATTCCGCAGGCAATAGGAGCAGTTGTCATCAAGCCAATCACCAATAATAGGCCGGTAGTTAGTGAGAGCTCCATTGGCTTCCACATGGTCGTAGTTTCTCGTCCGTGACCGTTCTGTATAGAGAAAGGCTTGATTATTAAGGTTGAGTATATTTTGCTACCCGTGCTTAGAAGTAAGCCGAGCAGCCCGGCGAATTTACATGGGATTCCGGACCACATACAGGGTCTGTATTCGACAAAGTTAAGGGCGAGTTTATTGTCTAACTACTCTATATATATTACTCCTTTCTTTTGCGAGTTGTATACCGATATATATTTTATAAAATGATTTAGAATATTTAATTATGATTTAGGATGTTACTGGCGAATGTTGCTTGCGTGATAGACGCCAATAAACTTACCATCCATATTTTCCACCTCGTAGTTCACGTTACCATTCATCTTTCGTATGCGAGCCTTGATGAACTTGTTGGCCAGTTTGGCCGCGAACTTGTCTGCGGCCTTGCTCTGTACGAAATTCCGGACATAGACAATTTGCCCTGGTTTATAAGTTATCTGCCGCGTGCGAAGGTTATAGGTGTGAGCGTTTCTCTCGTAAGCTTCCCGGAGATGGTCTTTCACTCGCTCATGTACCAGTGGAATTCTGTAGTTACTTGGTAATACTTCGAAGTTACCTTCTGCCAAGCCATCAATTTGGCGGAGAAGACTGTATGTACCTCCATGTAAGATCATGTGATATCCGTAAAGTAAGAAATAGGGGGAAAATTTGGTCGACTGATGCGTTGCATTACGCAAAGCGCAAGCCACATCACTTAGCTGGGAATCCCAGTTGGTATGTTCCTCTTGCACATACGACCTAATTGCTGCCACGATGGAGCGATTAACTCTCTCTGCTGCATTGGACTGTGGCGAATATCCTGCAGTTTTTGTGTGGCGAATGCCGAAACGTTCTATCATGCGAGCAAACTCTGTTGAGATAAATTGTGGCCCGTTATCAGTATGTACATATAATCTCGGGTACCCCGTAACAGCGAAATATATTTTCCTCCAGATATTCTATGAGTTGTTTAGTTTTAGCTTGGGGAAAAGCTTTTAGTAGTACAAATTTGGTAAACTGGTCCACGACGACTAGGATGGTGGTATTCCCGCGTTTACTTCTTGGAAGGGGTCCAATATAGTCAATATGCAATCTCTGCCATGGCCTTACTACCTCAATCTGGTTTCCCATTTTGGGCCTTAGCCTGCAATTTGGAGCTTTGGTTTGTTTGCAGACATCGCATTGTAAGATATAGGCGCGGACTTGTTGCCGCATGCCTGGCCAGAAATAATATCTTCGCAGTCTGTCGAGGGTTTTATGGATTCCGCCATGAGCTGCAGTAGAACTCTCGTGTTCCCTACTAATTAAATCTTTGGTCAGTCCTTGAGGAATCCAGAGTTTCCAACTGGGGATATCGGATAGATCATGATCACCACCGCCCTCAATACGAATGAAAATGTGCAGTTCAGTGACTTGCAGGTTAGGATACTGTGCTGGTGTAGTAGAGATTTTGTCTTTCCAACCTATGTAAGCCGGATCAGAGAAATGTGCTGATTTTAGGTCTACCAGGTAATCTAGCTTGCTCAGGTCAGAGATAGTCGCCTCTGCCGAATCAAGATACATTCGAGATAAGGCATCCGGCACTACATTTTGACTTCCTTTTACGTGCTCGATTTCGAAGTCGAACGACTGTAGTTTTAAGCTCCATCGTGCGAGTCGCCCCGTAAGTTCCTTTTGAGACATTAACCACTTCAAACTCTGGTGGTCGGTGATGATCGTAAAGTGGAAGCCTTCGATGTATGCTCTAAACTTCTTTACGCTCAGTACCGCAGCGAAGCATTCTAGTTCAGTGATACTATAATTTCGCTGCGCAGGATTCAACTTTTAGGACATAAATGCAATTGGCCTTTCGGCATCATCCTCCGACTTTTGAAATAAGACACTGCCGACTCCCATAGTACTGGCATCACATCTTATATAGAAGGGCTTCGTATAATCCGGATTAGCTAGCAATGGGGCCGAACATAAGTGTTCTTTTAGTTGTTTAAAGGCTTCTTGAGCCTCCGGAGTCCACTGAAACTTCGCGCCCTTCTTCAGAAGCTCTGTGATTGGGGCAGCGATGCTCGAAAAGTTTGGGATAAATCTCCTGTACCATCCAGCCATGCCAAGTAGTCTGCGTGTTTGCCGGACTGTTGATGGGCTAGGAAAATTTACAATCGCAGACACCTTTTCAGGATCGACCCTTAGACCTCCTTCACCTACCACATAGCCAAGGTATTTAATTTCACGAAGAACGAACTTACTCTTCTCAACGTTTATGGTCAGTCCTGCCTGACGAAGCAGGGAAGCGACTACCCTCAGTAAGTCCAAATGTTCATCGAACGTAGTGGAAGTAATGAGTAATTCATCTAGGTAGACGAATACTCGATCGTGGTATTGATGAGGAACTACCCGGTCCATAAGGCGACACATAGTTTGAGGGGCATTGCACAGACCAAACGGCATGACTTTAAATTGATATAAAGGCCTTCCAGGAACTGTGAATGCAGTCTTATCACGAGCGGACTCTGCGAGTGGTATCTGCCAGAATGCGTCTTTCAGATCTAAGCTTGAGATATATCTGGTTTCCCGGAGGCGACCTAAGAGTCCGTCTATCAATGGTAGTGGATAAGCATCTTTCTTGGTAACAGAATTTACCTTGCGAGAATCTAGACACAGTCGCACCTTCCCATTAGACTTTTTCACGAGAACCACTGGAGAGCTCCAGGAGCTCTGACTCTCTTCGATAACGTCCATGGCTAACATTCGGTCCAGTTCCTCATATAACAGCTTTTGAACTGCTGAGAATACCGGATAGTGACGTTGCTTTATTGGTAGAGCATCTCCTACGTCGATGTTGTGTTCCAACAGCTTTGTACGCCCGAGGCCATGCTTCGAAAAGGATGGAAATTGATGTTTGAGGTCTTCCAGTTGGGCATTTTGCTCTAGCGTGAGGGTGTGTTGCGGAGGATGGATCTTCGTGGTTTTATCAATATCCAGGGAATCTATTACAGCAGGGGTAATGCCAAAAGCATCCCAAAAATCAATTCCTAAGTAAAGTTCCTGTTGTAAGCTGGGCACTAAGTGAAAATGGATGGTTTCTGTTTTCTCAGCATAACGGACGGGCAACTTTATGTGACCAATGATAGAATTCCGTGAGCCATCCGCTGTGCGAACATATGAATGACTCTGGTTGTAACTAAGATTATTCTTACGCAGAAATTCTAGAGAGTGTTTTCCCAATATGCTAACAGAAGCTCCACTGTCAAGCAGACCAACTATATTTTCTTCAGCTTTTTGTACTGTGACGTATGGACGATGGTCCTCTCCATCACGCTGAATAGCGGCGGATACTGCTTCACGAAGCAGCTTTTTGGATTTCCAGTACTTCCGAGATCTAAGCTGACGCAGCCGACCTCGACTTGAAGCGATATATCGAGAGCGAAGGGATTCCTCAGGAGTTGTTTTGGGTGTGTCTATGTCCGATTGGAGAGTTTGGGTTGATTGGGTTGATGCTAAGTGGGGAAGGGATAAAGTGGGTAGCAAGATCGATAAAGCATGCCCATCCTCTAACGATGAGTTGCAGGCTCGGTATTGGTGGCTGCTTCTACTCTCCTGGCACTGGGGTAACTGGTCGTATGGCCCGAACGCATGACCCCAGCTCGTTCTGCGTTCGGGGTCTTGTTTACCGCGCGGCCTAAACAGGTCCCACAGTTTGGCTTCAGCACGCCAGGACGTCCGCAACCGTAACAGAATATCCCAAGATGACCCTTTGAACAGTCTTGATATCTGTGGCCTAAGTCTCGGCAGTTCCCACATATATCAAACGAAGCGCGGTTAGCAGTATTTCTCCTTAGCACTGGCGTAAGCGCTGCTACTTGTGGGTCAATGTCATTATCAACGTAGTCTGACAAGGGTATTACCTCCTCTAGTTCTTCGATCTGCGCTCTATTTCGGAAAGTACGAGCCATAGTCAGCTGTCGAGGATCGTGCCCAGATCTAGCCCACAATTTCACTAGCCGCTGGCAGATAATTCTCACCTCTTCCGTTGATCTGAATATTGTCGTGGTAGTGGCACTCTGCAGAGCTGGATCCATGTTTTCTCGGACAATTTCGAGTAGCTCTCTGTCAGGAAATGGTCTTCGAAGCCGACCGTTAAGTCGTTCTACGTCCAGCAGGAAGTTGTTGAACGTTTCTTTCGGGCCTTGTCTTCTTGTTTCAATGGCCCTTCGCGTTTCTCTTTCTGAGACATAGCTCCCGAATCGCCCGAGTAGGGCTGTCTTCATACCCTGCCAGCTCGTATCGGGATATTTGCGCTTGTAAACCCAGAACCAGCTTTCAGCCGTACCTGAGAGGAAATTTGGCAAAATGCCAATTAAACGATCCAGCGGATAGTTATCATCCTTGGAAAGCATTTCTAGCCGAAAGACAAATTCGGTGACGTCAAGGCCCTCTGGGGACCCGTTAAAAGATATCTTCCATTTTGGTAGCCTTGGCTGCCAATGAGGAGAGCTTGAAGTTTCTGGGCGACCGCTGTACTGAAAGTGGACATTGGATTGATTCCCGCTAGGGTTGCTACCGCGATTTTGTTCAGTAGGGAAGGGAGTTGTTGATAAGGGTTCACTCTGATTGCCCATGCGAGGCGTCAGGGTTGTGTAATTTAGAGGATTCGTAGTTGTGCTCAAAAACTGATTAGGAGACCTTCCTAGATCCCCAGCTGTATTCCCGATTATCGACAGAGATGGAAGTGTCACACTTCTAGGAAACTGAATTCGTCGACGGACTGCACCTGTTCCAACATTCGCAGCCTCAGCTCCTTCGAAATTTGTCTCAAAGTTAGTTGGTGCTGGAGTACTAGTTGCTCCTGCAAGGGCTTGGGGCTTTTGGTTCTCAGAGGCATCCCCACGAGGAGGAATCTTAATTTGCATGAATTCCTTAATAAGCTCGGATAGGGCCGATACTTGTTCAGTGGCCTCTTGTGAATGATCTGTTGATGAACCAGCTAAGCGTATAGCTCGCCCACTTAGGTGACTCAATCGACATCTCACGCGTTGATAATCGTCATGAGTTTGGACTTTATTCTCTTTAATTAGCTGAGTTAGCAAGGCGAGCTTTTCTTTACAAATCTCAAGCTCACTTCCCGCCTCGGAAGGATCGTGCATAACCGTTGGTGCTCGACCAGGAAACGATGCCTCTAAATCTAATAATTCTCTAAGTTTGGTAGAGGCTTCGGGATCGGTTATATCTAGGCCCCTGACCTTATACTCAACATTGCGTTCGTCCTCTAATAGGAATTTGGGATCCATTATTAGTAAATGCGAAAGGTAAACGAGTTATGGATATAAATATATATTAAAATATGAGGTGAAGAAAGATATTTAGGTTATTAAGGAATGCAATTGAAGATAATGGAGAAGGAAAAAAATATATATATATATATGTATGCGTATACTAAAATAAAATCAGTAGAAGTAAGATAAAATGCAATAAGGTATTCGTTGTTTTCGACTGAATAAAGATTGTCTAATCTTGTTACCATACAGGAACGATGACACTATAACTATACCGAATAACCAATAAAGACTAAAGATATACCTATAAAAAACACAAGAAAGAGGAAAAAAAGAAAAAAAAAGGAATATAATGCTTAGATGGCCAGCAGAGTGAGCTTCGGCTTAACTACGGGTAGGAAAAGAACTATATTAGTACGTTGAACGAAAGGCAACAAAAAAAAAATAGTACTATTAAACAAATCAAAACCAACAAATAATTTAGAGGAAAAATTAAAGTTCAATAGAAATGCGAAAATAAGTACAGTTAATTAGAGATAAAAACGTACCAGTATATTGTAAAATAATAGAATTATGACAGCAGATTCTGGGCCAATAAAATAGATGTCCTGGCTCTTTAGCTTCCAACAAAACGTGTACTGGTATATTTATATATATTTATATATATATATGTATAAAGAAAATTCGATAATAATAAAAAAAGTAGATTTCCTGAATTGAATTGTGGTTAATATTTCTTCGTTTGGTGACACGGTTCATTTGGTTCAGGTTTTAAGGGTTTGATGAGTCAGTGGTGAGTGATCCAAGTTTTCTCCTATGTAAATGAGAAGTGCCGTAATCGACATCATTTCCACCAGCGGAGTAAGCGATTGGATAAATAGTTTTTTTCCAGAAATAAATATTTAACAAACGACAACACATATCAAACCTCAAGCAGGAAAACCTTCAAAGGCCACATATCAACTACTTGGCGGTAATGTTGTCGACAATCAAAATATAAAAAAAAGGTGTATAAGTGAAAAATACGAATAGCCTTCTCTAACATGGTTTTTATAAAATCACTAAGAGTCGCTAATACCAATCGAACATAAGGGCGAAAACTGCAGTGAGGAATATCCTAACCACTTAGCGAAAGCATTTACACGAGCACTTAAGAATGCAAAAGTGTTAAAGAAGCCAGAGTTAATCTATAAACGAACAAACCTAATAGATTGACGCTGTGATTATAGCGCAACCACATTCAGTTGATATCTTCACTCGTAAAAATAAACAGCAACAAAAAAAACAAACATTCGTTTGTAAGCTGCAGAAAATTATGCTTGTTTGGGCGCCATATTTGTAACCTTTCGGCCAGTCATATATACCTCTCTGCGTGGCCGCTTCTCGACCACTCAACTCAACGAGGCAGATGACTGGTCATGGCTACTTTATGTCCCTTTTAAGGTTGTTGAGGGACAATGGAGGTTGATCTTTAGGCGAGCACGGTACAGGCTTCTTGCCGGCTCAAGCTCAGGGCTGGGGTAAGTTCTTGCTCGCTGTTCAACCACCGTTTACTGTACCGCTCTAGAAGAATGATTAAAATAGGAAGAAAACAAGATGGAGAAAAAAAACTGAAATATAGGAATACGGACCCCACTCTGAATGATAGGACCCTCCCTATTACTCGAAACTCACCCACTGCCCCACTCACCAAACTCAAGGAGAGACTGCCAACTACATCTGCCTCCTGGCATCTCGATCTTCCCAGCACCAAACGAAAACTATTATTTAGCCTATTGCCATGTTATTTTATTTAGAACTTAAAGACAAAAAAAAATACAAAAAAAATTGTAGGTACATATATATCTAGATATTAAAATTTTTCTGCTGTTCGGGTTACATATCTATATATCAAAGAAATTGAGGGGAAAAAAGAAGAACGATTTAGGAAAGAAGAAAACCACTTACGCTAATAAAACAAAAAAAAAATTTGCACTATTATAAAATAAACCCATAAAAAAAATTATGCTCTCATATAGACTAAATACAGGGAAAAAAAATAAAAAAGAAACTGCATTACACTATTAACTCCATACACGAATATTCAATGACAAATCAACCTAAAACTGAAAACATTACGCTATATGACAGTACCTATATATGTATGTTACACATCATAAATAAAGCACAAAAAAAAACTCAGAATGAAAATTTCACTGCTATAGCCTATATATGCTCGGCGAAGATAAGAAAAGAGAAAAACAAAAAAAAACACCCGACTATTCTCTTATTACACAAATGATAAGTGCGTACTTACATAACAATCCCCCGGCGATGAAGCGCTTCAGCGACCTGGTGAATATTGCTAAAAAAAAACAATAAAATAAAAAAAACAAAGGGAATATTCGGGTTGCTGTTGTTGCCCTTCCCTTCCCTCTTCTTTTCCTTCTCGTTCCCTAACTGATCACCTATCTTCCCGCGACGGTGATTAGCAGATCGGTTGATCCGTGGAGAGAAATAAATCTGAGAAAGCTTGAATGCGCAGGTAGGTGGGTGCGAAATCTGGTCTCAGGTAAGTTCCGGCGCACTTCACTGCCGATTTTGCTTTCTTGGATTCCCACAGTACCGGTCCAGACTCCGTCACCTGGTATATGTATATAGTAAAAAAACTTCACTGAGGAATTACACTCTCGACAGAAAAGTAATTTCACCTCAACTTATAGCTCAGAAAGGGGGCTTATATCACGCTTGGTGATAGTTGGGTGCAACCACAAAACAAATTGATTTTGATGAACTTCCCGTGTCGTCTACTAGTACTGGAAATCTTGTAAACTTTTACATACACGCACAAAGCCCGAATTCCGGTATTTATTCAAAACCACAACCGAATTTTTCCTGGTACTTCGTGCGATTTTAGTACATTCACTTCACTATTTTAACTTTGATGATAAAATGCTAGCCGCGTGCCAGGTTTAGATAAGTGACAGTTAAAAAAACGAAAAACCCCAAATTCAGAGGCTTGAGTTGTTCCCGGAGAAGTTCTTACTTCTAACGACTCACTTCACAATGTGAGGATTTCGATCGTCGCATGTCTTGATTCCCCAAAGAAGCGATACGAGGTAAATGTTCTAAAGTGCATTGCACTGTATCGATCAGCACCTTTTGTTGGGTGATCGGAAGTGCCTCTCGAATTGCACTTTGTTAAGCGCAGTTTTTCTTAACAAAGCCCAATTAATGCGTGATTTCTGAGGGACAGAAAAATACATTTCTTTTTGTTTTTTTTTTTTTTTTTTTTTGAGTTTTAAATTTAATTTCCGCTTGAACTTTCGATGCGAAAACGAAATTAGTTCCCCTCTTCTTTCTTCACATTAAGAAAACAAATTTGTCGTTTAATCAAAGTCTGGATTAAAATGAGACTGAGCAAAAATGAATGATTAACCCCCAAGAAAAAAAAATAGATATTTTTTTCCTAATAGAGAGATTATAGCCGTTAGAACATCTCTCGCCATACTCATATTTATCCGATACCAAGGTATATTAGATACATTAGTAGAGCTGGTTACGGACGTCCGACATGGGAAACCCCATCCATCCATTATTACTCCTAGTCAACTGGAAGGTATCCTCACTACCATTCGAAAAGATATTTCAGGCGAAAACTGTTTGCCAATCAGCCTAAGAAATAATGACCTTCTCCCACTTTATCGATTAAGTACCATGAGCACTACCGTTCGCAATAAGAAAATAATTTACAAGTTGAGAATCCCACTACCATACAAAGAGAATTACCAATTATTCAAGGTAATTCCGTTACCCTCCGTCTATGAAGAAAGATTTATATTTATAAAACCAACTATAAATTACTTGGTCATTGATTATAGTAAAGAGCATTACTATGATCTGTCAGCAGAAGAGCTTGCAAGTTGCACTACAGAAGATAACCTTCGATATCTATGTCACTTAACTCACCCTATTCTCAGTATTAATGCAAAAAATAAATTGTGCGAATTACAAATGATAAGACGAGAAAACGCACCTCCAACTTCATGTAACATCCAGCAATCCAATCAATCTAATGTATGGATACAACTATCCCAAGCCAATAAATGGCTTTATTCAACAAAAGATAATTTGACTATCGTCATTTGTGACGATCTATTAACTCCACATATGATTTCGGGGGTGGGTCAGCTTGAAATCCCCGGAACCTGTTACTAACGTACCCCTGATATGGTTATACGTGGCTATAATACCAAGACCACAGATATCAAAAACTCATATATCCCTCCTCTAAACATTTCCACACTTTTTTATAAATCTGAAACCAAGAGCAGGCAAGATTTAAATGAAGCTACTCTTCTAAGATATACGGAAGATAATGAGTTCAATCTCTAACTAAACAAATTAATGTATTGAAAAATGAAGAACGCAAGGAACTTTTACCTCTCGCTAAACATAACATACATCATTATACATTGACGTATGTTATAGTTGTTGTTCTTATTTTATTGGTCCTGTACAAGATAATAAATAAATTTTTCACGATGCTCTGCAAAAGGAAAAAGATAGCAATTAATGCTGTTAAAAGCAAAAAGGCCGAATGTACAGATCAGGCTTTTGTTTTAGCCTGTACGTAAATCGTAAACTAATTAAAAACTAGATCACCTTACTATCTATCAGTAACGCAAGATTATTTGTGTTAAACATTTTTTATCTACACGTATGTAAGTATAATTCAATGCAATAAAATTTCAAAAAAAAAAGGAAACCAAATTTATAATAATAGATTTATCAAAAATTTTGTTATGCAAAAATAGAATGCATATAAGTATAAAATTAACTCATTAGATTAGATTTGTGAAGGTGTGTATAGGCGTTAGCCTCGCAATCACTGCGACCTGAAAGATCTATTTTCAGTCCCCGTTGAATTTACTCCACTTATAGGTTTAGACTGTTAATAAAGTCTAGAGCCATTCTGGGCTTGAGGTTCCATACGTAACTTGGTGGAGGAAAAGCATGTTCAAGGTGGAGTAATCTCCGCCTGGCCAATGCTTCGCAGTTGCAGAGCAAGTGCTCCGAGGTTTCGTGAGCATCCTGACAGAAGCGGCAGGATGAAATCTCAGCCAAACCCAGCTTGTTTAGGTGATACCTCAAGGGGCAATAGCCTGAGAAGAGCTCAGTGATCATTTTGAGCTCTGTTCTTCTAAGGAGTAGTAGTTCTTTAGTTTTTGCGCCAGAGGTGTCGATAAACTTTTTTCCTGACGAAGTCCTTATAGACTTTCGCAATACAGGGATTTTTGTTTATTCTCCCAGTTATTTAGGGTAGCTTTGAGGTAACACTTTAAAGTGCCACAAATGGCTCTGGTCCGACAAACTTAGTTTCCGCTCCCCTTTTAGCTAGGCCATCCGCAATTTCATTGCCTTTGTGGCCCTCATGTCCAGGTACCCACATGAGGATAGCTATGTTTCTCCTTGATAGATTTTTGAGGATTTGTAGATATTCCCAGACTAACCCTGATTTGACAGTGTAGGACTTTAAGGCCTTAAGGGCAGCTTGACTGTCCGAGAGGATATTAATGGTTAAACCATTTATGGCTCTTTTAATGCAGGTATTGGCTCATTCTTCGATGGCCAATACCTCGGGTTGGAATACGGTAGGGGTGGAGCCTAGAGCCTTTGATATATGGCTTCTGAATCCGTATACACCCAATCAGACCCCACTGTTTGGTTTTAAGCCGTCTGTATACCACACCATCGATCCTTGTAGGAAGGACGGTTTAGTGGAGCGCCATAGTTGTCGATCTCCAAGAACCACGTGGAATGGTCCTACAAAATCCACTCTGGGTGTGATTATATCAGATATTGTCGTCACTTGCTCGAAGCATATCTGTTTTAAAATACTTAAATGACCAACCAGGTCGCCTGGCTTTAATTGTTTCTCCGTGTGTACTCTTATAGCACTGGTGATCGCTTCCTTTTTCACCTGCAAATACAGGGGTGCAAGGTTTAATAAGGCTTCCATGGCTGCTGTAGGACAGGTTCTCATGGCACCAGTTATTCCTGGACAGGCAAGCCGCTGCGTTTTTTGAAGCAGAGCCTCAGGCGTCTTTTGATTAGCTTTTGGCCACCATGCGAGGGCCGCATAGGTGATCATGGCTCTAACAACCGTGGTGTACGTCCAGTACATCATTTTTGGCTTCAGACCCCATGTTCTGCCAATGAAGCGACGACACGTGTAGAGAGATCGACGTATTATCAAGAAGAGGAGCCGTTAATGAAAGCTTAGATCTTCTTGTGAATGGAACGATTACCGTTTTGTTGGGGTTTATGCTAAGGACTTCGTTTAAACACCACGTGCGGACTTCGGAGAGGGCTATTTGCATGAGGTAAGATATGACTTGATCATGCTTGCCCCGTATTGTAACTACTAGGTCATCCGCGTAGCCTTGAACATTAAAACCCGAACTGGTCAACTTCTCTAGCAGATCATCAATCACGATCGACCATAAGAGTGGAGATAGAGCTCCTCCTTGTGGGCAGCCTTTTGCTGCGGTGATCGTGACTGAGCAGCTCGCTAGAGATGTGGTTATCCTCCTGCTTCTAAGCATGGAGTCTATCCAGTTTACCGTGGAGGGCTCAAAGCCTTTATCCTCGCCAGCTGATTTAATTCCATCGAAGGAGGTATTATCGAAGGCTCTTTCTATGTCCGCAAATGCATATAAAGCCACCTCTTTTTGCTTCGAGCGCTTTTTCGAGGTATTTGACTAGTGTGTGAATGGCAGTCTCAGTAGACTTGCCAGCTTGATAAGCGAACTGCTTAGAATGATGTGGTGATTTAATCAGAATGTCACTTCGAATGTGTAGGTCTAGGATTTTTTCCATGGACTTAAGCAAGAATGAAGAGAGGCTGATGGGTCGGAACGATTTACCTAGAGAACTAGCTCTTTTTCCTGCTTTAGGTATAAATACCACCCTGACGTCTCTCCAACATTGGGGAACGTACCCTAGAGCGTAACTGGCTCGAAAAATGTTTTGCAGTGGAAAGAGTATTTCTTCAACACCTTGTTGTAGTAAGGCGGGAAAAATGCCGTCTTCTCCAGCAGATTTAAAGGGCTTAAATGTGACAATGGCCCATCTAACCTTGTTAGGAGTGAAGATTCTTCCCGCAAGGCTTTTGCTCCTGTTAGAGACTCCGTGCTTGTCCACCTTAATCAGGTCTAGAGCTATTATTCCTTGATCGGGAGTGAGAGAGTCGGGAAAATGAGTTTCTAGTAAGAGCCTGACTGTTCCCTTCGCAACTCTCGGTGTAGCTCCAATATTCCTTTTGAAGTGTGCCTATGCCATTCTTGTGATCCTTCGAAAATACTTTATGGAGCCTGATAGCTGCGGGCAATTGATCTATGCCATCGCAGAAGGTCCGCCAGGTTCTTCTTTTGGATCTCCCTATTTCCGTATCATTTTCCGTTAGAGCCTTGATGTACCCAGGGCTCCTGAATGAGCGCCAGACTAAGTTTCTCCGAGATAAATCTCCTGGTAAGCACGTCTGATGCCGCTTTAGCATGATGGAGATTTATCTGAAGGCAACTTAGGTGATCATTGGCCGACTTAGATGGCTTTTTATGGCCGCTGTCAGCCTTGGTGGTGGATCCCTTAGGACCTTTGCTTTTGCCCGGCTTGGCACGGACAGGAGGGGGCTTATTCTTACTTTTTATAGACTTTCTTTTCGGAAGTCCCCGACTTGGGCTCTGCAGTTCCTGCTGCTTTACCAGGGCCCGCCTTTCCCTTGACCAGAGGTTTAGGCCTGCTGACTCCTGATGTCGAAGGCTGAGGACCGTCAGCCAGAGTTTTAATCTGACTTGGGCCATCCCCAGCCTCCGACACAGCCTTTACTGTTCCACCCTTGGGTCTTAGTTGGACAGACCCGAACTTAAACCCAATTGCGAACTAAGCCTTCTTTAACTCTTTCATTGACACGTGGTCCACGGAGAAAGTCAGCTCTGTGACTGAGGGTTTTTGTTCTCTGCGCAACACTTTCCATTCAGACACGTTTAACCCCGAGTTCTGACCCTCGATATAATCGAGAATCAGATCCGTAGGGTCCTCAGCGCTGTTTGGAAAGTATCCCACAAGGACTTGTGGGCGAGGAATTTCACCTTCCTCAACCATCACAAGATTGGCTCCTTCCCAAGGCTTTAGCTCCGCAACTACACCTTTCAACCACGTCACGATGTCTTGATTGGCGCAGTTAAGAACCAGCCACCCTGGTCTAAATGTGGAGGCCAGGAATCTTGGTTTTAGGGAATTTTGCTTTCTTGCCGCGATTTCTCTCAACATAGCACCCTGTACGGACTTCAATTGATCCGCGTTGAGTGCCACCTCAGGATAACCGACGGGAAGAATACCCACCCGAACACCCTCTGCAACCTCCTTATAGGAAGGCTGCTTACGCGAAGGCAGGAAGACGTACTTCTTTGAAGGATTCTCCGTTGCTGCCTTGCTGCGTTTAGCACTAAATTGCTCCACTTTAGGAGAAGAGTCGTCAGAGCGAGTGCGTTCTTTTAGACTCTCCTCATTTCGCTGATCTATCTGAAGTGCAGCAATCCTTCTAGCCTCTGCTTCTGTGTGACCATGTTTTAAAGGCCATTTAAACTTTTTTTGGCCGCGCCAGAGAGCTTTGGCTTGCGCTCTTTGCAAATGGGAACTTCAGTGTTCCCGCTGTCCTGTTGGCTATGTTCTGGAGACCTAAGAAGGTCCTCCTCGTGTAGGGGGAGTGTATCCATCACATCATCATCAAATGAAAGACTTGTAATGTCCTGGATGTTGTAGGGGTCGCTAAGAACCCCGGATTGGGTTTTTGGTACATTTAGAGGTTCACCTCCCTCAGATTTTGTGGAATTATCAATTTTGTTTCACGAGTATGCTCGGAAAGGTTGGTCCATCTCAGTAGAGCCGGCATGCCGAGATAAGGCTAGGGTTGAAACCGGAGGTCGCCTGGTATCCGGAGTCCATCGTTATAAAGCACACTCACGCAGTGCCATTCATCCCATAGGCACGACTGTTTACACCTGGGATTGCGGCTTTTATCGAGTTTTCCTGTCTAGATACGCCGTATTCAGTCAGGCAACCAGCAGCACCCCAGGGGATGCCCACCAGCTGCCTGTGCAAGAACACCTCGGGCAGGATGTGACTCTTCATCACGTACGGACGGTCTTGGGAAAATTCCTCCCCTGATGTGGCGTTAACGTAATTAAGCGCCTTATACTCACCTTGTCCGAAAAAAAATTAACTCATAGTCCGTAATGCAATGTAAAAAAAAACATATTATAGGTATAGTATGTATAATAATTTCAATATAATTTGTAAAAGCACTTAATAAAAAAAATGGAAAAAAAAGAACGATTTTTTTTTAAATAAAACAACATATAATAGATTTAACAAAATTTTGTAATGCAAAAATGGATTGCATATAAGTATATAATTAGTTTATTTTATAAGAGTTAAAGAGCAATCATTTAGTCTCGTTTTTAAACCTTAATAAATTTGGATTTTAATTTTATTCATTCGCTTTCATGTAACTAGTAGTTCATTCAAATTTAATTAAAAACCGTATACAAATCGAACTGATCCCAGAGACTAGAATACTGGCTAGTAATCTTACCGTTGTCAGACTCGTAAACTCAAGCATACAAAATGAGAGAAAATTCTCTCCACTCTTGCGTATTCGAATTTTCTTTCTTCAAGGGGGGTGGAGTGTGATGAACACACTTAAACCATTCCTAAGTATGACGACCATGCACATATACCTAAGTATGATGACCATGCACTTATTAATTTAAAGTGCCCACAAAATTTATTTTTAACGTGTCATATGAACACATAAATTTTACATTTTATGTCCAGCTTTCAAAAGAATTATCTTTCAGGACAAATGCGATTCCTGATAATGTAAACAAAAAATCTCTTAGGAATAACAATTTCACAATTTTACTTGTTCATTTCCTAATCAATGTATCAGGTTACATCCGTATTATCGTACTAATGACACGAACAAGACCCCGACCATGGGAATATTTTGCTAAGAATGCAAGATTTGGAGAAAATTCAAGAGTCGAGACTGGCAATGGGAATTACTTGCGGTTAGTTGAAAGTAGTATCTGGTACCACTCGGTTCGCGTAAGCATTTTGTCCGGAATTTAAAAAAGGCGTTTGAGTTTGTATAGTTTTAAAAAGTACGGAATAATAATAATAAAAATTTTAAAGTTGAAGTGAAAGTTAATTTTCTTTATTACTTCCCGAAAATCCAACTCCTCCTAGCTGGCTCTTCTCAAAGGAAAGCACGGCCAGCAGGATTGTAACAAGGTTCACTTAATCTGCAAACAACAAAATTTGCTTGAAAGCGACACCTGATGTGAGCAATAATCATTCTTGCTTCAATTATCACTCTTAAGCGACGTTTGCCGGAGAAAATATATTACGTATAGTCTAAAATATGCATTGTAAATAAAAATTGTAATATGGTTATAATGCCATTTATTGAAATAATTTGTTTTAATTACATTATAGCTTAAATCGAAAGCCTTTTTTTCTTTAGTTCAGGAAAACCAAGATTTAAAAGATATAGACTGATCCTTATGCCTTTAGACCAAGATGGGTTTAGAAAATTCCTTGTGCACCATTTTCATAAATAACATCTTTCCGTCTTTATTTTTTGCGATCTTTGTTGGAATATCCTGATTTTTCGAGCTGTTGGTAGGGGACAGTCGACTCGTTTTTGGATGAAAAACTTTCTCCTTTATTTCTGGGAAGCATCGGTTTCATAGATGAAGACTGAGCCTTATATGAATATTCTTTTCGACTTTCGTCCATAGGCTTTAGAAGGTTTGTAGTATCCTTAGAACTCATGTTGAAATAATTGAAACTATTATTTATATGTATTTGACAAGTGGTCTTGACCTCTGACGTCACCTTAACCTTTGAAACCGAAAGTGTCTGCTCTTGGGTAACCTTTTTAAACCCACAGTGTCGTATGTTGGAGGCTATATGGTAATTTTATCTCCGTAATATTGGTGAGGTGGGCCTAATTTTTCTTACTGTTAATTAAAGTGTATCAGACAGTGAATAAACAAGTCTTGTCAATAAATCACTTGGATGATGAGTATTGCAAGTTGTATGGAGGGTTATAATTAACTATGAGTAAACAGTAAAGAAGAAGATTTCTGTTAACTGTATGTTCCATACATAATCTTACAGGTGGAAGAACCTGTTTAAAAGCTGTTAAGCTGTTATCAGACCCGGTTGAAATGCTGTTAAGGTGTTATCGGAGCTGTTTCAAAAGCTGTTAAGCTGTTATCAGAGCTGTTTGAAAAGCTGTTAAGCTGTTATCAGACCTGTTTGGAAAGCTGTTTACCTGTTATCAGAGCTGTTTGGAAAGCTGTTTATCTGTTATCGGATCTGTTTTGAAAAGTTGTACAGAATCCCCTGCGGCGTAGTTGATTATAGGAAAGTAAGGTTGTAACCTCCAAGACACACACTTTCGGGTCAAGGTCAAGGACAAAAGGCCATTCCGGGTTCAAAGGTGATGACAGAGGCCAAGATCAAGCCCACATGTCAACGTATTTTCTCACGCTCACGCTCAACCTAGCATTCTGGGTAAAAGGCTCAATCGCCCGATTAAGAGCCCTCTGTAGTAGGCAAATATTATTAGAGAATACCTTCACAAGTTGTAGGGAAATTGAATAAGAAGAATAACATATATAAAATATCATTATTGATTTATAATAAATTAAAAAAATATTAACATTTAATTCTTAGTGTATCATTCTATTGTTGGGCTTCCTAATTTCAATATATCTATAACTATAACATATTCTTTATTTTCCAATAATGTATATCTTAGACTAAAGACTTCGACTATAATATACAACTAAAACAAATTACTTCAATAAATGGAATTATAACTAATATGTAATAAATTTTTTTATTTACAATACACTAGACTTAGATCATATGTTTTCTGCGGCTGCTCCTTGTTGCTCTGATGGAATTAAGTAATGTTTCCCAATGGTAGAGTATCCGTTGTGCTATTAACATTTAATTCTATGGTTGGGATTCCTTAATTCAATATTAATGTTTTCTTTCTCACATTCAGAAATATGTGATGCTAATTCTTTAGCAGAATAAAAATAGAACAATCATCTATCGCATGTATACAATCTAGCCTTATGTTTTGAAGTCTGTTTCCATGCAAGCCGCGAAAGATTTTTAATCCAGCAGAAATGAAACCTGTTATTACTTTCATCATCATCATCATCATCATCATCATCATCATCCTGCTCATAGTTATTTTGTATCATTAATAGATTCACATGTCGCTTCATCTTGTGTTTCGTTGGTCTAACTAGAACAGTGGTGAAGGAGCGCTCTTTCTTTAGGATGAACACGTTTATTGATATATCGTTCTGGTTTTCAAATTGTTTAATCTGTTTAAGCGTCATAGGAAATGTTATTCCAGTTAAATTTAGAACACTCGAATAATGTGGATATGATAATGTCCTAGAGGAGTTAATATTTCCAGGGTATAGTGCTGATGTCACGGCCCAAGCGAAGCATGCTTCATCACCATTTTTTACATTGATGCAAGCTGGCTATAAAGCAATCTCCTTCGGTAGAGGTATATACGAAGATCCTCGGGGCTGTTCAAATTTGTTGATATGTTCTGCTAAATGTATAATGGAGACCAATGTCCAGCCACTATCTTTTTTCTGAAACTCATCCAGCTGAGTGAGTATTGAATCCAAAATGTTAACTTTATACCACTCATTTAAATTATCGTCCACATTGATTGGAGCAGTTCTTGCTTGTAAATATTTAATATCTTTTATAACCTCATTGTCACCGATATCCTTAACAAAATCAGCACACAACTTTGTATTAACTTTAATATTGCGATGGCGTTTTAAAATATTCTTAATGCGGCGTATAAATAAATCACCAGCATCCTGGATAAATAGCTTAGGATCTGTATGGTTTATATTTACAATAATTCCAGCTCTAATTCTTTACAAAATCTTTACAAAATCACTTTTTTTTACACGCTGAGTAATTCGTCCACCTCGACTGGTGGCTTTCAATTACACTCTCGGCGATTTAGTCTGTCCAATACAGCTCTCCATATGCCGTTTTGTACCACTTTTTTTACTAAAAAAAACTTTCACCGAGTCAACTGAAAGAAAACATTCTTGAAATAATCCTTAAGATTTTTAAGGTAAACAAATAACATTCTCCTCTTCCACGCTCTTCACTGAAGCTTTCATATCCTACTAGATTAATATTATGTCAAAAACCATCCATTAAAACTTTCAATTTAATCCACAACTTACCGCACCCAGTCTCAACCTCCACCACGGTCTTCACTATGGGCTCGAAGAATTATCAGTTTTTCCTCCTTCATACAACACCATTTGGATGATACTTTAGACAGATAAATATGAAGCGACCTTGCTGATAAGGTTTTTATTCCTTACTCACAGCTCCCAAACAACTTCCATTACTCATCTAAGACAAGATATCATACTACATTAATATCATAACACTACCTTCATTCATCAACACATTTAATTAAACCCACTCTCAACCTAATGGTAAGAAAATAATGTGATCACCCCAATAGTAAAGATAAAATTATCTTATTCTTATCAGCTTCATGTGAACTATGATATCGGGTTCAATCAAATCTCATAACAGCGTGACTGATTGAGAAATTTTATTGCAAATAAAAAAACAATTCGTCATAAAATGTAAGACTTTTCAATACAAAATCCTAGATACAAAAACACATTAATCGCTCAATTTGTCTGCTTTACTCGGACGTATTTGTTTACTGAAGATATCAAATTACCAGCCGCCTGGCCACCTTTTCTAATGCTTTAATTTCCATTACTTCTAATGATTTCATGTGTCGTACCATCCCAAGCAACCGTGATCTAATTTTACACATCGAATATCATAACATGATCATATAAGAGACACCTACAGACCACAACTGATGTTATAGTTGTTGTTGTTGTTTTTGCAGCAAAAGAAATTTTCATTTATAACTTCCACTACTCATCCAAGACATCATATCCTACAGATTAATATCGGTTGTTGTTTTCAGCTAAAGAAATTGGGAATCTTATATTAAAAAAACATAAATTGCTCAATTTGTTTACTTTACTCGGCCGAATTTGTTTACGTTATTCGAGTGCGAATTTGTTTACTTTACTGGACTGTGCGAATTTGTTTATGCAAGGAATCAAATTAGAAACATTCCACCTGAAGAGCAAAATTAGGCATTTACTAATTTCCATTACTTATCTAAGTGAACATTTCTACCAACATTCGCTCCAATCCATTCGCTCCTGATCTATTTTTAGATATATCATCACATGGCGCAATGTTTATAAAAGACACCTACAGATTAAGATCATCAAATCTTTAATCCGCAACTTCGATTACAGTTGTTGTTGTTGTTTTTTGTTTTTCAGCTACTAATATTAATTACGCCTGAGAAGGTAAGATCGCTCATATCTCGCGTAGAGGATTTCTGATGAAAATTTTACCCCTAGTACTAATACTATTGATATGAACAAAAATATGAATTCGTATTAATACTTATTACACTAATTTTCTTAGGGAATTTCACATTTAATATCTATATAAATACACAGCTGCACACATCCACCCACGCCTTAGATAACGTTTCCTCAGCCACCAAGTAGCCCAGCCCAACATACCACAGGCACTAATACTAAAGTAAACAACTAAAACTAAACTCGAGCTGACAAGTATACAGCAGTATACAAGACACCTCAGGCAGTCTTGTCATAGTATTAGATATTGCCACTAAAGCTCTCAGCCAACCCCCAGTACCCAGACACAGGAGGGGGCGCCTCAAGGTCAAATTGTAGCCTCCAAGAACAGATCAAACTTAACCAGCAACCTCCACCAATAAAGATTCCCACCACTTCACAAATATATATAGCAACGATCTCCGAGATGAAAAATAAGCGAGCTCCAGAAACAAAATCAAAGACCTATGCTATTTTCCTATGCTGGAGAGTGCTAAGAGTGATCTCGTATCCCCAAAACTCGAGATAAAAAACTTAATGTCAACTTAGAGGCTACGAGTCCGAGATGAAAAATAAGCGAACCCCAGAAAAAAATGAAAACCTATGCTATTTCCCTATGCTGAAGAGTGCTGAAAGTGATCTCGTATCCCCAAAGTGATCTCGTATCCCCAAAATTCAAGATGAAAAATAAGCGAACTCCAGCAGCAAAATCGAAATCCTATGCTATTTCCCTATGCTGGAGAGTGCTGAAAGTGATCTCGTATCCCCAAAACTCGAGATAAAAAACTTAATGTCAACTTAGAGGCTACGAGTCCGAGATGAAAAATAAGCGAACCCCAGAAAAAAATGAAAACCTATGCTATTTCCCTATGCTGTAGAGTGCTGAAAGTGATCTCGTATCCCCAAAGTGATCTCGTATCCCCAAAATTCAAGATGAAAAATAAGCGAACTCCAGCAGCAAAATCGAAATCCTATGCTATTTCCCTATGCTGGAGAGTGCTGAAAGTGATCTCGTATCCCCAAAACTCGAGATAAAAAACTTAATGTCAACTTAGAGGCTACGAGTCCGAGATGAAAAATAAGCGAACCCCAGAAAAAAATGAAAACCCATGCTATTTCCCTATGCTGAAGAGTGCTGAAAGTGATCTCGTATCCCCAAAGTGATCTCGTATCCCCAAAATTCAAGATGAAAAATAAGCGAACTCCAGCAGCAAAATCGAAATCCTATGCTATTTCCCTATGCTGGAGAGTGCTGAAAGTGATCTCGTATCCCCAAAACTCGAGATGAAAAACTTAATATCAACTTAGAGGTTACAAACTCTATAGGTAGTCTTCTTGATTTAGTTTTTATTAGATAAAATTTAATTTATTCTGTATATGAGGCTTCTTATCTATTACCGAAAAATGCGGTTAAGTTAATCATACTGCTATTAATTTAAATTCTCGGAATTTTCGAGTTCTTCCTGTTACGCGATTGATCAACATATGTTGCCTTATTTTTACAATTTTAGGAAAGCCGATTATGCTGCTATCAATGAAGCCTTAAATACCATATTTGGGAATTCTTGTTTTCTCTGAATAATTTAAATGCTGCTTATTCTTATTTTCTAGAAGTTCTTTACAACTTGTTTACTTTACATGTTCCTCTTACTTGCTCACTTGCACATTCAGTCGTAGGACGTTTGTACCGGAAATACTTTAAAATGGAGAAAACTTATCATAATTTGTATTAGCTTTGCCTACATTATTTTAGAAAGAGAAGATATCGAAACCTTTAGCAAAAATACTATATTTTAATAAGAGTCAAAATTGTGAGTCCTCTTTCAATTTATTCCCTCTCTAGGTTTAGGCTGTTAATGAAGTCTAGGACCACTCTGAGGCTTAGGTTTCACACCTAGTTTGGTGAAGGAAAAGCATGTTCGAGGTGGAGTAGTCTCTACCTGGTTACTGCTTCGCACTTGCAGAGCATATACTCCGAGATTTCCTGAACATCCTCACAGAAGCGGCAGGCCAAGCCGATCTTGTGTAGGTAATACCTTAATGGGAAATAGCCTGAGAAGATCTCTGTGATTATAATGAGTTCTATTCTCCTAAGAAGTAGGAGTTCTCTAGTTTTTCCGCCAGGGTTCCATAAACTTTTGCCTGTCGAAATACCTGCAGCGTTTCCCAATAGAAAGATTTTTGATTTTTCTCCGCCCAGCTGCTTAATGTAGCTCCGAGATAACTATTTGAAGTACCATAAAGTGGCTCTGGGCCGACAAGGGGAGCTCTCGTTTCTCTCTTGGCTAGGCCGTCAGCAATTTCATTGCATTTATGGCCCTCATGTTCAGGTACCCACATGAGGATAATCTTGCCTCTCCTTGGTAAATTTTTAAGGATTTGCAGATATTCCCAGGCAATACTTGACTTGATAGTGAAGGCCTGTAAGGCCTTGACAGTAGCTTGACTGTCCGAGAGGATATTGATAATTGAGCCATTTATGGCTCTCGCAATGCAGGTATTGGCACTTTCTTAAATGACTAATACCTTAGCCTGGAATACGGTAGGGGTAGAGCCCGGGGCGTTTAATATACGGCATCTGGAGCCGTATATACGCACCCAATCCGACTTCACTGTTCGTTTTGAAACAGTCTGTATACCATACCATTGATCCTTGTTGTAAGGACAACTTAGTGGGACACCATTGTTGCCGGTCTTCCAAGACCACCTCGAATGGTCTTACAAAATCTGCCTTGCATGTGATTATATAAGATTTTGTCGTCATTAGCTCAAAGCATATCTGTTTTCATATACTTAAATGATTAACCAGATCGCCTGGCTTTAATTGTTTCCCCTTTTTCACTCTAATAGCTCTGGAAATCGCTTCCCTTTTCACCTGCGAATGCGGCATGGTAGGCTTAGTAAGGTTTCCATGGCTGCTGTAGAAGTCCTCATGGCGCCAGTTATTCCTAAACAGGCAAGCCGCTCTGTTTTTTGTAGCAGATCTTCGGTTTTTGTCTGATTAGTTTTTGGCCACCATGCAAGTGCTGCATAGGTGACCATGGCTCTAAGAACTGTAGTGTATGTACATCCAGTACATAATTTTTGGTTTCAATTCCCATGTCCTTTCAATAAAGCTACGACAGGTATAGAGAGATCTTACCGCTGTTTCAGTCACTCTGGAGAGATGCGTTTCCAGTTAAAGTTTTTGTCTAGCATGACACCCAGAAATTTTACTTCGACTGAAAACATCAATTCCGTCGTGTTATCAAGAAGAGGAGCCGTTAGTGAAAGCTTCATTCTTCTTGTGAACGGAAATATAACCGACTTATTGGGGTTTATGCTAAAACCTTTGTTTAGACACTACATGCGGACTTTGGAAAGAGCTTTTTGCATGAGGGCGGATATGACTTCATCATGTTTTCCCCGTATGGTGACTATTAGGTCATCCGCATATCCCTGTACATTCAATCCCAAACTAGTCAGCATCTTTAGGAGATCGTCAATCGCAATTGACCACAAGTGTGGAGAGATAACTCCTCCTTGTGGGCAGCCTTTCCCTGCAGATCTTGACTGAACATAGTTGTGGTTATCCTCCTGCTTCTAACCATGGAGTCTATCCAATTAACCGAAGAGTGCTCACGGCCTTTATCCTCAGCGGTTAGTTTAATTGCATCGAAGGAGGTGTTATCAAACGCTCGTTCTATGTCTGCAAATATACATAAGGCCGCCTCTTTTACGTCAAGAGCTCTTTCGACTAATGTGTGGATGGCAGTCGCAGTCGACTTACCAGCTTGGTAAGCAAACTGCGTACGATGAAGTGGTGATTTAATCAAAATTTAACTTCGAATATGTAGGTCTAGGACTTTTTCCATGGACTTAAGTAGGAATGAGGAGTGGTTGTTGGGTCGGAACGACTTGACTAGAGAACTAGCTCATTTTTCTGCTTTGGATATAAATATCACCCTAACGTCTCTCAAATATTGAGAGATTTACCCCAGACCGTAGCTCACTTGAAAAATTTGTTCTACTGAAAGAAGTCTTTCTCCAACATCCTGCTGTAGTAAGGCTGGGAAAATGCCATCCCCTCCAGCAGATTTAAAAGGTTTGAACGTGCGATGGCCCATCTAATCTTGTTGGGAGTGAAAATTCTTCTGGAAAGTCTCCTGCTCTTATTAGAGGCCCTGTAATTATCCACCTCAATTTGGCCTGGCGCTACTATTCCTTGGTCGGGAATAGGCGAGTCGGGAAAATGAGTTTCAAAGAAGAGGCTGATTGTTTCCTCACAACATCTTTTTGAATTGAGCCTATACCGTTCGAGTGATCTTTCGAAAGTACCTTGTGGTGCCTGATAGCTGCGGGCAATTCATCTATGCCGTCGCAGAAGGTCCGCCAGGTTCTTCTTTCTTCTTCATGATGGAGATTTATCTGGAGACAACCTAGATGCTCCCTGGCAATGACTATGATGGCTCTTGTGGCAGTTGTCAGCCTTGATGAATCCTGTGTGATCGGTGGTCTTGCCCGACGTGACACGGTCAGTTGGGTGCTTCTTTCCAGTCCCTACCGATTTCTTTCTAAAAGCCCGGACTTGATGCCCCAGGCTGGGACACAGCCTGTACTGCACCACCTTCGGGTTTTAGTTGGACTCTGCCAAACTTGGACCCAATCATGAACTTAGCCTTCTTGATTGCTTCATGGACACATAGTCCACAGAGAAGGTCAATTCCGTGACGGACGGTTTTTCCACTTTACGCAGCACTGTCGACTCCGACATCTCTAATACATAGTTTTGACCCTCGAAGTAGTTCTCGGCGCTGTTTGGGAAGTATCCCACAAGAATCCGTGGACGAGGAATTTCATTTTCCCCGGCTACTAGAAGGTAATCTCCTTCCCGGGGCTTTAGCTCTCCTACTATGCCTTTCAGCCAAGACACGGTATACTGATTGGCGCAGTTAAGAACCAGCCACCCTGGTCCAAATGTGGAACCCAGCAATGTTGGCTTCAGGGGGCTTTGTTTTTTTTTGCCGCGATTTCTATCTCTGTACGGAATTTAACTGATCTGCGCTGAGTCTGCAACCTCCTTATAGGAAGGCTGTTTACGCGAAGGCAGGGATACGTGCTTCTTGGAAGGATTCTCCGTTGCTTACTGCATTTAGCACTGCGTTGATCTACTTGCCGAGAAGAGTCATCAGAGCGATACCCCGTTTTTAAGACTCTCTTCATTCCGCTCCTCTATCTGAAGTGCAGCAATCTTTCAAGCCTCTGCTTCTGTGTGGCTGTGGCTTAAAAGCTATTTAAACTTCATTTTGACCGTGCCAGAGAGAGCAATATTCCCGGTATCCTGTTGGCTTTGCTTTGGTGACTAAGGAAGGTTCGTCTAGGAGGAGTGTATCCATCGCATCGGCATCAGATGAAGGACTTGTAATGTCTTGTATATGGTAGGGGTCATTAGGATCCCCGGATTGGTTTGTTGGTACATTTAGAGGTACATCAGTGCATTTCCTTCGTTCTAGGTTTTGATAATAATCTAAACATTTTTATGGAAATTGTTGATACGTTTTAAGTGTCCTATTTCCAAACTGAAGTCGATTAATTAGCGAATTGGTGTCATGTGAATCTTTTATCTAAATATAAACACTTTTCGGGTACCGAAAAGATTTCACCAATTACTTTTGATGTACTTATCGCAGGGCGTATCTTTCCTAAATGTGGTATAGTTTCAGACTTTTGTATGCGGCGACAGTATTATTTACTCCTTAGCACTTTATACTTTCATGGGCTGGTTCAGCCCGGTTCATTAGCTCGTCTCGTTAAATTCTTAATTTGTTTATTAATACCCATTATGATACGTTTGTGTGGAACAATTTTAGGCCTCGATTTATATAAAATTCGTTTTTAAAAAAGATAATGTCATGTCAGTTTAGCCTTGCAGTAGAGAAAGTTTTATCAAAACGTTGATTACATAATTAATCGGTAGAATATAATAATATACAAAATAAAAAATATATATATAACACAAGTAAAAAAGCACGAATTGGTTTAAGACCGATTTTCATTATACCTTAGATGAATTTTGTATGCTCACTCATCTGTGCAAGTTTATTTTTGAAGTGGTTTTTCGCATATATTTCTAAAATAGTTCGTCGGACAGAAAAAATGATTATAACCAATTTTATAGAATTTCGTATTCGGAAGCAGTTTTCAGTACAATACAAATGTCTAACACTGATCGTTTTCACAGTATACGTAAAAAACCAACATTTTTATATAGGAACACCACGAAGGGGTTGCCGATTTATTCCATTTTTGAAATTTCATTTGCTATTGCTAGAAAACACCCTGCACCAGCTCTCTATGTGGACGCGTTCTCTGGCAGTGTTCAAATATATAGTGGAAAACTAAATTTTTGTATGACAACCCCACGAAGTAGTTGCCCGATTTGTGTCATTTTCGAACTCAATTTTACGTTCTCTCAGTTATGGTTCGCACAGGCAGACAGACAAATGGACGGACATGCAAAAATCAAAATAAGTTTTAATATTATGCGTTGGTGTCCAATCGATTTTGATCTATCATCATTACTTCTGTGCGTTTCAAACGGAATGAAAACTTAGTATACCCTATATATTTCATCTAGGGCGTTTCAAAAAGCATATAAAAATTATTATCGGGAAATTTTCCTAGAAGGATAAACAGCTAAACTCAAGAGGACCCTCTTAGCAGTTCTGCTAGGTTCCCCTTAGGTGTTTTCTAGATAGTAAATTCACTCTTTCTAATTTTCGGCTGGGTTTTGTTAAACGTTGTGCTAGTAAATTTTCTTATCCATACACATTATTTTCAGAATTAGTTAGGCCTATATTTGAATACTGCATGGTTGTATGGGATCCATACTGTGACGCATTCTAACAGAATTGAAAATGTGCAAAGAAGATTTACTAAGATTGTTGTTAGGAGACTTAATTGGTCCGGTGATTTACGCACTTACGATACCAGATGCCAGTTGATTGGCTTACAGAACCTGCCTCTCCGACGAAAAATTTATAATATTATCTTTATTACAGATAATTTCTCCTAATATTTTAAAGCTTATTTATTTATATGTGTCGGGTAAGCAGATAAGACCGCGTCCGATTCTTTTTGAAGTTTATAGCAGCATAATTGACTTTAATCAAGATAGAGTTTCTTTTATTGCCTCTGTTTCTGATTTTCTTGGCTGCTTACTATGATTGCAATATTATATAGTGTACATTTTTAGATTACATAATATAGTTAGTTTTGAGTTGATGCTCTGTAGTTTATGGAGATTTATTTGTTTTATTTTAGTTTTAGTATATGCATGGTCTGTTGATTTATAAACTGAAGACAAAGAACAAATAAATAAATAAATAAAATCTTGTACTAGCTTTAAGAAGATATATCTATTGATAGATTTAAAACTTTAATAGGTAAGTATCAATTAATGAATTGTAAATAGTATATTTGTTGACGCTAATAATAAATAATCTTTAATCTTGCACATCACAATTGTATATATTATTTCTCCCCTTTCTTACTTCTGCCAAGCAAGCCCGATTATATACTCCATAAAGAGTACTTGTATGGAAGGGCTCAATTGACAGTCAATTTACACTGAAGTTGAATAATATAACAAGAGAAACTCCTGCCAAGTTCCATTCAGCTGTATATTTTGTACTCCGTTGTTTATCCCTTTTAACATTGAAAATACATACGAGAGAGATTTTGAGTTAGTTAACAAGAAATCTAAATCCTTAAAGGATCTCCTCGAACTGTTTTGCTTAGCTGAATTCCATCGAACAAAAAGGAATAAAAGAAATGAAATTTCAAAAGTTAAATTGGACTTTTTGTTCGAAACAAATTGTCTTCAAGGCGATTTACCTACGAGGAAAAGATGTGATTGTTACGTGGAAGTTTTGCTTGATTAGACGCAAATTTGAGTGAGAAACTTTTGAAGGTAAATTTAAATACGAATTCAGCTTGAGAACATTCACTTGATAACTACTCTTTTTATAAGCCTAAAAGAATCAAAATTTTAAATTGGGTGAAAAGACAGAATTATAAAAAACGAATTACGGATGGGGAAGCCCGAGCAAGTGGAAATGGGGTGGAATTATGATGGTTTGAAAAATAATCAAAATTTATAACCACGAGAAGAAGCTAAATTTCAGGTGAATTCGCGCATTTAAAAGAGATGATGGATGGAAAACAATAGGTATAAGATTGTTATCAAAATCACATATAACGAATTATGATCATTTTCATACTTATCGGAATTTATTAAACATTTCTGTTGTCAGTTATATAAATTAAATATTCTATTTTCCTGCTTCATTTTCACATGTTTAGGTCTCAGCCTCTCTATGCAACTACGGATCAATTATGTTACATTCTTATATATTTGGATATAGTTGGATCCAATCTAATATAATTGTAAATACCTATTCATAGTGACTCAAATTTAATAGGTAAAATTTTTTTCAAATGATTAATTTTTTTGTAAGTTAGAATCTGTGTGAGCCTGAAAACTCAATATTGCTTTTAATAGCTTCAATGGAAACATTTAATATAAGCGTATATTTAGAAATGTTTTTCATCTCACCTCACACATAAAACGAATGCTTCTCTCCCAAAAGCTGATCGACTGCTGTCCTTATTCCACATATAAATCGACAATCTATTTGGGTCTTCGTATTCTACAAGTGAATTTAAATTTAAATAGCATCTTCCTAGATTCCGTTGGTTCGCTTTCTTAGAGTTCTTATATTGTTCAGGGGCGTACAGTAATGCTCTATTAGGTAAAAAGTTTCAGAACCTTCTCTTAGACTTTCATCCCCAGACGATTTAATTTGTAAGCCTACATAAGTTGGTTCCGTTAATATTCACTTCTCCCTATTAGGCCGGTCAACAGAGACAATTAAATTCCAGAATTTAACATTTATCCAAAAAGATTTTAAACTTTTATGAAATGTTGGATGAGGTAAAATTTAATTTTGCAACCATCACCGACGTCCGGAGCATGCGTTTATAAGCAAATTTCAAAAGTCATGCAAACAAAGCAATGTTTGCTCTAATATTCTCCACAATATCATTAACTTATTTCGACCCTCGCATCATAATTATTACTTGTTAAATAAGGTTTCTAAGTTATATATAAAAAATAATCAAAAGTGCTTCAAAACGGAAGATTAACCTCTACAACTTACCAGAAATCCTGTACTAATTTGCAACCCATTATATTTCCCCCAATATATATTATTACGTGCGTGGCCTTTGTTCGATATTCAAACACAATATTTCAATTATAATTAACAAGTTCTGTTTTGTAATATGCCTGATTCAATATCAATAAGCAATATCTTGCAATTTCACCATGAAGTGAAAATGCAAGGTCGGGCATATTACAACGTTTGTAAAAATATGCACCGTAGGATTAATTATCGATCAAAGCGAATCAATTGTATATATATAGAGTAAAGAAGTAATCAATAAACATAGTCTGTAGATAGTATTTCTAGAGTGAAAGCATTACTCGTTGTATTCATTACTGGGAGTTCTGCTGTTGAGCTGTTGAGTTAGTGCTTTAACAGCCGCTCCAACTTCTTCAAAAGAAGAGTTACCGCCACGGGCTGCTCCTATTTAGTACGGAAAAGAGTTAATGCCTCCGGGTTGCTTTTGTGACTAACGTCGTAAGAACGTGACTACACGAAAAGATATTCAGTACACTAAAAGTAAGTGTATCACAGTTTATTTAAATACTTTCACAAAATTCACAATCATCAAATCAACTCTTTATAGTTATCGCTAGCACTGTACTTCTGATTATCGCAATCCAAATAGTTTTACTTCGTTCTTTTCACTGCCAGAAATAAGACTCGCCTCCTGGATTTGAGAAGCGCCATATTTATACTCTACAAATTATCCTAAAATCTTCCCGTAAATTCTATTCTCCGAACTCAAAGTTTACTAAGTTGTCTCTAACCTAAAGCTGTCTCCGTTTCCAACAGATGTCGCTAGTGTTACTTTGTTGCGGATAACACTGCCCCCTTCTTAAGATTGTTCGTCCCGAACAACAGGTGGTCCACGATATTCATGCTCGCAGTATTGACATAAACGATCCAGGTGAGCGATTTTCCGTTTGCCTCTTGTACTACGCTGAATCCTTTATACTACGTAATTAATTCTATTACCACTGAATAGGGTCCTCCCCAGTGTTGTTACAATTTTGAAGAACGTCCCTTATGTCGTTTCGGGTTGTACAGCCAGACAAGGTCACCTTCGTTAAATCCGGATGAATTAGCACGAAAGTCATAGCAGGTCTTCATCCGATCAGTATTTACTGTTATATTTGTTCTCGTGGCCCCGTGCACATCAGTTAATCGTTGTATAAGCTCCGATACATAGTCGTCTAGTAACCTGTTCACCTCTGGATGTGACAAACGTGAGGTTGCTATGTAAACGCAACTCCCTTCCGAATATGACCTTAGCTGGGGTTTGTCAGGTTGTGTTATGAACAGCTGATCGATAAGCTATTAGGAATATGAGAATATGTCGATAGTCGACGCCTTTGTTTAGATGGTCGACCAATGTTCTGTTGAAGTCCTCTACCATGCCATCAGTTTATGGATGCAGAGGAGCTGTTCTGGTTTTTCTTATACCCAGCATTCTACACATCTCCGTGATTCAAAGTTCCGTCCTTATTCCGAATGATGTTCCTGAGCCACACCAAATCTACTGACCCAATTCGTTATTTTTGTTCCGCCACCGTCGTAGCGTCTTGAATAGGGATTGCATAAGCTTCAGTCGAATTACTGAAATAGTCAATAGCAAATAATATGCAACGGTTACCGTTATCCGTTTCTGGAAAAGGTCCAGCGATTTATACGTCTATCCTCTCAAATAGGACCCCTACATTATACTTCTGCAATTCTCCTCGGCTTCTGTGTGGCGGTCCTTCGCAAGAAGCACAGTTAATCCATCTGCGGTACGACTCCTCCACATCCTCTCCCATATCAAACCAATAAAACCTTTCTCGTATGATGATCCACTGTGCTATTCTTCTAGAACATCGTTGCCTTTGGTGCTGGGGTGACTAACTCCAACTTGCGTTTTAGCATATCACATTCAACGTGAAGAGTATTCTATTGAGCCAAGTAGCTCTTCAGCACCTCACTCCTCTCCGAAATATCCATCCAAGAACGGGTAATATGTTTGGGTCTTCTCGTTGTGCTAATCGCAACCTCTCGTTTTCCCAACCTGTCTATGATTCCACCGTTATCAATTGTATTCGTGGCGTTGTGTCTTTTTTTCCACCCGGAAGCGATATTTTCATTCAAGTTTGCATCGACATCGTGAACAGGCGTCTGCCTTTCCATGGATACGACCTTTTCGGTGTTGGATTTCAAAGTCATAATCTTGGAGTCGATCTCCCCATCTCGCTACTTGTCCCACAGGGCTTTTAAATTCACAAGCCATTTAAGCGCTGCATGGTCAGTGCGGAGGATAAATTTCTGCCCGTGGAGGTATTTATGGAAATGCTTGGTTGAGTTTACAATGGCAATTAGCTCTTTCCTTGCAGCACAATACTTTCTTTCTGATTTTGAAAGGGCTTTGATATAATAAGCTACTGGCACTTGTTCACCAACCTCCTCCTGTGAAAGCACTGCACCAATACCTGCATACATTACGAACATCCGTCTCCAATATAAAAGTTTTTCCCAGCTTTGGATAGTGAAGTACTGGAGTTTCACAGAGCTATTACTTCGAATTTCCGAAACCTTCGTTACATTTATCCGACCATTTGAACGGCTTCCCTTTTTCTGGTTGACGTAGGCTCCTTAATATAACTGCAAATCGTTTTACCAATCGCCTGTATTAGGTATCTAGACCGAGCAAACTCCTTAATTGATTGTTGGTTCCTTGGTACTGGCCAATTTTTGGCAACTGTAATCTTCTCAGGATCAGTTTTTACTCTTTGTAATGAAACTATGTGCCCCAAATATTTAACTTCATTTTTACGTAGAGCGCATTTATTCGTACCGAGCTTCAGTTTCGCATCTCTTACTGAAGTACGTTTACGTTACGTTTACTGTTATGTCATCTAAGTAGACAAGACATGTTTCCAGGTTAATCCTAGCAGGACACACTGCATGACTCGTTCAAAGGTGGCTAGAGCATTACATAATCCAAATGGCATGACTTTGAATTGCCATACACTTCTTCCAACTGATAAAGCAGTCTTCTCTCGGACGTCGGGATGTATTTCCACTTGCCAATAACCACTCTTCAAATCCTTACGCACTGGATTTGATTTGATTTTGCGCTCCGGAATGGGTATCCAATGTATCATCAATCCTTGGTAACGGGTAGCTATCCTTTCTCGTTACGATATTTAGTTGTCGGTAGTCTATACAGAATCGGGTGCTGCTATCCTTTTTTCTGACCATAACAACTGGCGATGTCAATGTAATGGTAGTTTTCGTGGTGTCTACCGAATGGGACTAGAATCTCCTGTATCTATCTGATGCTAGACAAGATTTGTTTTACCGTAATCATCATCATTCATTTCAAATAATTCCGTTAATTCATTCATCAACCCTTTGGTATCTTCGTGTTGTTGTTCACTTAAAGCACAGGACGAAAGAAGTTTCTGCACCTATTTAGCAGTAGCTGGTCTAGAGTTCGTCTCTTTAACATTACTAGAATTCTCCAAATTAACAATCTGGAAAATGGTTCACAATTTCTAATTAAAGCACCTTCTTTTAGTTGTACCTCATTTTCGGATGGGTTGAGCACTCTGACTGGAATTAATGTTGAACCATCTGCCTGCACTAAAGTCTTACCTACAATGATGTTCGATGTAACTTTTGTCGGGTTAGGCTCCACAAAGTAGAATTGGCAGGTCCCGATGTCATCAGTAAGCTTTGTCCATGCAGAGCGAGTAATATTCTCACAAACCATCGTCCTTGTTTCGCCAGTATAATCTGCTCCTCCTCCTAGTCTCATAGGAATTTCTATGTTGCCATATTTAAGTATCCGTTCTCCGACATCTAGATTTATTTTATATGTGGTCATGAAGAATGCATTCATCCTTGGGGTCTGAAACCAAGAAAGTGTGAGGAACATCCGAAGTTGTTTCTCCAAAAATCTGTGCTGCTGCTCCAGTTGCTGTTCTTAGTAAATATTTGGTGGTGTTGTGAAGCCATTTGAACTTGACAAGATCTGCTCTAATAATTTATCTCGAAAATCGAGTGTTGATAGTGACTGCGCAGCAGTAAAGCCGAGTAAAGTCGCTCTGGAGAAAAGCGCATTTTTATATACATATATATTAATTGAGATCCCTTCTTATAAAACATATTAAAGTGAAGTTCTTTGATGGATATAATAAATAAATATATTAAAAACCTGAGCATATTAATTGAAACTCATCGAATCGGCCGTCTCTCCACATTATACCTAGGAGCACGAACGGACGAAATATAACAGCAAGTAACTATAAGGTTGTTTTGCCAGCACGAACCGATTATAATGCTCACAAGTAAGTTCAAGCTTGTAAAACAATGTTCACGTCCGTTCTTCAAGTTGTTAAGAGGAGGGTGGAGGGGGTACGCAATAGCATTCTTGCTAGTGGACAATCTGCACATGAGCGACGAGGTGCGGAGAGGTGAGAAGTGAAAAATATGCAGATCGTAGAGTAGCGGTGAAACATTTCTTGAGAAGCTGCAGCCCATTCAGTCGTATTACAATAGTGCTAGTAATGTGAGAAAGCAGTATTTGTCAAGTGATATTGCTATAAAATTTCTATGGAATATGTATAATTCAGAATCCGAAATTAATTTTAGAGTCGGTTATGAATTTTTTGTAGTGATCACAATATAAGTTTTGCGAGCCCCGCAACTGACTGCTGCTCTACATGCATCCAATTCCAAGCAAAAATTAAAGCATAATAAGATGCACAAGAAAAAAAGGGTTAAAAACTCTATTAAAGGTACATACCATGAAACCTGACCAATTTTATAAAAAAATTTGTCATACAATTGTCAGAAAACCCAAATACTACCTAAAACTGCAGATCAGAAAGCGTATTACTTACGCACGCCAGTTACACTTTTATAACTTTGCAATTTGTATTGGTTCCTCAAATGTTAAACAAACTCCAGAGAATACTTTCATATACACAATGAGATAGCTTGTTGTTTATTTCATTGTTTGACTAACCCAGACCTAAATGATATCCATGCAATTCAATTATTTTCTGAATAAAAATTAATTTGTGATAGGTATGTTATGCAAATGGATTAGTTGCAATCCTTCATCTAATCTAAATAAAATTGAGTGCATCTATCCGATAGTTGGACACTTATTTCTACCTCCTAATCGGGTTCTTATTTGTGTGGAGAAAAACATAAAAAAAGCAACCATAATAAATCCAGATGAGTACTTCAAAATATTTAAAAGTGCAGGAATCGTAATACGACTTTCTTGTAATGAAGAATGCGCTATATATGACTGAAAAACTGCAATTAATTCTGTAATGAAGCCGTCTTCATCTTACCATTCATTTCGCCCCCTCCAAAAGATTCATTTTTACCAAAAGCGTAATAGAAAGTGTACTTGTACAAGGTGAGATGCATTATGCAAATGAAATCGGCACGGCAAAGACCTTGTTAAAACGAGGCAAGTTTTATGCAACTTCAAACCCATCTTTAATAAATACCGGTATATCAATTAAAGAAACAAAAAGAAGGGCGTTGTCGAGTTGCTGACTGTACACTTTGGTGATAACTGGGCGGTTCCTCCCAATCTAGCATACTATAAGTCTGCTATTGATAGCCCAAATGATGACATTGATCTAGATACTGATTTTGATGAAATCCGAGACGAAGATGTTAACAATATTATTTAAGACGATAAACATTTTTTCCTTTTATTTTATTAAAATAAAATAAAAATGTTTCACAGTTGTATTCTTGTTTGGATCAGTCTGATATTCCTTGTCTTAATCTTCTTTTACTGGTACTAAAGAGGATAACTCCATAAATTACATTTGCAATAAGCAGTATTCTTCTATTATATAGTTGCGTAGTCTAAATTTGTTTCTCTCTTTTACAAAAAAGAATTATCTAATCATTTAGCAGCTTAATATATTGGTTTTCTATAATTATAAATATAACAAACTGTTCTAGCAGTTTTAAAATGCGAAAAGATAAAGGTTTTAGCATTTTGTGGAAAATTCGTTATTTGTGACATATCCCATATTGCATATGGGCAACAGAGTTATTGAACAGCTATAAGGTTTTCGCGAAACAACTCTGAATTAGGCTTTGATTCAATGGAAGGTAAATCTTCAGAACAAAAGAAAAGTATTGGCATATTGAGTTTTTAAACAATCTTTTGAAACTGTCGATTACTGACATGTAATAAGAATGGACTGAGCCATCCTATCGAATTTATATAGTCATAAATGGCACAAATTTTGGCTAAGATATATTTGCCTCTTTCAAGCTCAAAATGAACAATGAACTGTAACCAAATTTGGAAACAGTACGGCTGTATTAATTGGATCACATTGGAATTGACATAAAAATTCATACAAATATATTGTTTATATACGTCTATCTGTTACAAGCTCAATAATATTTGACATCAAATCTGCAGAGGAACACAATTTGCAGTAATATTGAAAATTATATTTTGTGTTAATTAAAACAAGTTAAACTTCCTAAACAATTTTGATTTAATGCAATACTATATTGCAACATCTTTAGTGTTTCTAATCGACAAATAATAATAAATTATGAATCGGTGTACAGCTGTTCGAAATAAGGGGTTTTCAGAATCTGTTCAAAATTTGTGCATTTTTTTAAACAGAGCGCTCAGCCATTCTTATTATATGTCAGTGCTGTCAATAGAAGAATACTTCTAATAAAACTGCTGCGATATTCCGTATCATAGAGAAAAGGAATATAGAATTTAACACCAGCAACATAAACTTTCTCACGAAACATCAAGGAACATGAAACCAACAACAGAGATAACTTGCAGTCATTTCCTAGACTCGACAAACATCAAGAACGATTCCCACAGTGAAAACTGCAACCTAATCAAAATAGCCGCGAGTAGTTAAGCTAGTTAAGATTTTAGACATTAGAAAAAGCTCAGTTGTAATCTAGCCGCGCGTCGTGAAATAAAAAGTTCGTTTAAATTTTGTTTTTTTTTTCTTACAAGTGAAAAATAATTTTATTAACTGGCGCCCGAGCAGGGACCGTTGGGTAGTTCAGTAAAAGTTCAGTGATTTCAATCAAGGTTTAAATCGATACCACAAAGAAAAAGTGTGTAATCAATCATTTACGAAAGTTCAGTGATTTCAATCAAGGTTAAATCGAGACCACAAAGTGAAAGTGCGTAACCAGTCATCACTTACGAAATTTTCTGTGAAATCAGGAAAATTACTTACTACAACAGTGGCAAGTAAAAGGATTAAAGCCCTTCGAAGTCTGCGCAACTAAGGAACTAGGAAAAGAGGCCCCGTAGTATCCAACACCAGGAAAAACGGAGCTTCCAAATAGAAGAATCAAGGACAACCAGGCCAGATTTAAAATATTTGCAGCAGCCGCCTAACTCGTTGCAAGGAAATACCACGAGCGGTCCCACCTAGGACAAGGCATCTTAGTACCCATATCATGCTTTTACAACTCCAGATGGTAACCACACGTCTGCTAATTTTAGTGTAAGTCTGTCAATTCCGTTTTTTAATTAATTAGAAAAATATCTATAAATGAAAAATCTTCTTTCGAGACTCGAACTGTCGAAAAAGAAATTATAAAGAAAATTTAATTTTTTGTTGTTTGATTTAAATAGAATAAATTACAAGTGGAAATAAAATCTATAATCGAAAGAAAGTGAAAAAGAAAATCAATCAAATTTTCTCTTTTAATTTAAATAAATTTCATTATAAGCAAATCAAGTGAAATTGCATAGGAAAAGTGTAAAGTATTAAAATTAAAAATTCTATCGTAATTTTAATCAATCTAATTTTGTTTCATCAAATCCGTGTCTCTTACGAATTTCAAATCTAACGTTAAAAGAAATTATTTAATTAATGTCAAAGAAAATATTCGTAAAGTGATTTTATTAAAGCTGAATATTAACTAGGTGCGATCATTCATGCGCTAAGCGGCAGTGCAATTATTCTTTATTAAATTCCATTAAAGCTAAAAGTGACTGTCTCCGTTTTAGGTCTATCATTAAATTTTAGTGAAACCAAGCTATAGGAAAAAAACCATTAGATATTGAGCATATTTGATTACGAAAACAAACAAAAATGGTGAATAACGACAATATTTTAAAACCATCCCTACTTAATGCAACCTCTAACTCCAACACTAGTTCTAGTTCTATACCTTCAGGTAGTTCTGACTCCAAAGACACTTTCGACGTAAACCAATTAAAACAAATAATTTCCGAAATAATTAGAAGCGAAAACCAGCAAATCCTCCACCAATTTACTCACACCGATTCAGACCTTAATCATGACACAGATCAAATCATTGACCCGAAACATCTTTCTAATTTACACGACATGGATAGAATACCAGACATTGTAAAAAGTTTACGGGAGTTTTCCGGCGACCCAGCGGAATTCGGCTCTTGGAAAAAGAGTGTCGACAGGATTCTTAAAACTTATGAAAATTTTAAAGGCACCCCTAAATACTTCGGTATACTTAACGTAATCCGAAACAAAATTGCAGGCAACGCAGATATTGCGTTAGAATCTTAGCAACATTAAAAAACTAAGAGAGAAACAGGAAAATGACCTTAAGTACCATAATAAAAAACGTGAGCCAATTAAAAGCTACGAACCAGGTCAGGTAGTATACGTCAAGCACAACAAAAGGTTAGGTTCTAAATTGACCGTCAGATATAGACCAGAAATAGTGAAAGAAAATAAGAGCACGACAATTATTACAGAATCAGGGAAAACAGTTCACAAAAGTAACATTAGAAACTAAAACGAAACCATTCCTTACTATGAAATCGATCCCCTTTTTATTACAGATGTGCCTTGAGCACCGCGCTTGGTGAGGTTCAGATACTAGATTATTCCAACTCGCAAATCATCGCCATTAATACCGGAAAGGCTAAAATATAAGATGGGAATCGCAAGCTAATTCACGTCATTGAATTAGAAAAGTACCAGGAACTTCTGACCGAAATAGATCCAATCCTTCAGCAGGACATAACCAGCAGTCATCCCCTATTCCCTTATCTTAGACATGAATGGCTCCAAATTCAAGAGCTGTTAGACAACTTAAAACCACAGAAATTAAAAAGATCATTAGATTTCATAGGTAGTGCTTGGAAGTGGATTGCAGGCAACCCAGACCACGAAGACTTCGAAATTATAAAAGACAAAATCAATAATGTATTAGAAAATAACAATAGACAGGTAGTAATTAATAAATAATACAATGAAAGAATAAACAATATTACAAACATAACTAACGAGATATTAAACACGTTTAAGAAAGAAAATTTTGTAAATGACCACTTAGTCTTTAATATTCAGTACAAATTAAAAATCATTAAAGAAGAATTAACAAATATAAGATATCCCATACACTGGGCTAGGTCAGGAATTATTAATTCTATGATGTTATCAAAAGCAGAAATAAAATTCACAACAGAGGCATTAGATAAAGAGAACCTTCCGTACTCTACACCAGAAGAAGCACTTGATTTTGCCGATATTAAAGTTATAACAAACAGTTCTTGTCTACTTTATATTATTTATATTCCCATAACGACAACAGAAATTTACCAGAAATTGTTATTAAAGCCAGTCAAAAGAGGCAATGTTGTAAACGAAATTTTATATAGTAGTATTCTGAAAAACAATGTGGCTACATTTCGAATTATGAAAGAATGTAAGACTTTAACCAATTATCTATATGTAAGAGAAATAATATTCTAGATATAAGCAACACTACTTGCATCCCTAATCTGCTCAAAAGTCTTAAATCATCTTGCCCTAAAATAAACAACCAGCATATTCCCACCATAGACGAAATATCCGAAGACATATTGTTACTGAATCAGTTCAACGGAACCATCTACATCGAGGATATCCCCTACAACCTTAGCGGCACATTCTTGGTAAAATTCCACAATGCGACCATAAAATCAACAGAAGATCCTACGTATCAAGAACGGCGTCAACCCTTCAACTCTTACCTGCTAATCTCCAACCGACTCAACAAGAACAAGAATACCGAGAACTTCTACCGCTAGAAATGATGAAAGAACTTCAGACTAATAATACCAACCAAATTGAGCTCCTACAAACAGAAAAATTTACCCATCAAACAATAAGCTATGGACTGATCATCGCAATAGCGTTAACGTTAATAATCATAATCGCTTGCAAGGCAAATTACCACCGAAAGCTAGAAATCATCACTCAATTTAAGGAACCCGAAACAATTCAAGGAAACCAGATAGAGGAGATCCCTGAACCAACAACGCAACACCACGGAGACGGAAACGAGATAACAAAACCAAGTCAATCAATTTTAATATCAACCATCGAAAAGCCATTAACAAAAACCAGAAGGAAATTTTACGAAACCCCATTTTTTTGATTCCTCGCAAATGAGGACATTCGCATCTAAGAAGGGAACGGTTAACACCAGCAACATAAACTTTCTCACGAAACATCAAGGAACATGAAACCAAAAACAGAGATAACTTCCAGTTAAAGCCAGCAACAAAACCTTCTCACGAAACATCAAGAAACATGAAACCAACAACAGAGATAACTTGAAGTCATTTCCTAGACTCGACAAACATCAAGAACGATTCCCACAGTGAAAACTGCAACCTAATCAAAATAGCCGCGAGTAGTTAGGCTAGTTAAGATTTTAGACTTTAGAAAAACCTCAGTTGTAATCTAGCCGTCGTGAAATAAATTTTGTTTTTTTTTTCTTACAAGTAAAAAATAATTTTATTAACTTAGATAGTATGAATCATATTTGTGTGGATGATCACTAACCCGACGATTACACGAGTCAGCTGAACTGAATTCGTCTATCAATTTTACTGACTATAAGCGCGTTGCGTTCGATCAACTGACTATTCAGTTCATTATGAAAATGTCGTCAAGCAGTTTTCTGTATCTATTTCTAATGATTTCTTCATTACTCCGCCATTTTTCTCTAAAAATAAAGATTACAATGTACATTAAACTCTTTTCAGTCATTTCCCATTCAAAAGAGAGAAGATTAGAAAATTTAAACACAAATTCCCCACTGACATCTACCTTCTTTTTCAGTTTCCGCCATTTTAATTTGACGTTTGACAATTTACTGACTAGTCAGTACTGGCTGGAAACAAATCTAGTCAGTACTAACTACTGAGTAAAATACAATAGTCAGTAGGGATTTACACGAGGCAGTGTTAGTGTCTGCCAGTGTCAGTTCTACTGACTCGTGTAATCCCTGGTTAAGAATTAACTGAAAGGTAAGCTTAGTTGCTCGGAGAATATATGATTCGAAAATAATTAGTAAGTATGTAAAGGTCTCGTGTCCTGCCGATGAGTTTGTACGAAATTCTATAAGGGTTAGAGAGCTGTTTGAATTGACGAGTAAAAATTAAATCGTTGTGACTATGTTTCAATATCGTTATTTTCCAAGAAAACAGCCGGAAGCAGAAGGGTTTCTGCAGTGGATAGGCTTTATGTCATTTCAAGTAAATTTTCGATTATGAAAACATATAAAGTACCTAATTCTATGACATTTTATTTAATTTAAAACATGTAATACACAATGTGTCACTGTGAACATTCCGTTTAAATTTGTAACTCCGATAAATTGAAATTCGAGGAATAGAATAGTTCGAAATCTTGCCAATATTACTTATATTGATTTATTGCTGATGGTTGTGGTTGTGGAGAAGGCGAACATGAGGATTAGTAATTCTTAAAATAAGCTTGCAAATTCAATAATATCCGGCAAGAAAATTCAAACCAACGTGATTCTGTCTATCCTCTTCAGTCATGTGCGTGAGGTTTAGTCCTGTCCTAGGAAAGCCAAACCTCCACCAGAAGGACAGGATTATTCGAAATTTACCCTAATTACATCGATATCTTAACAACGTTTACCATACGTCGATGATGCAGATTGTAGTAGATGTTCTTCTACAAACTACATCATCAAATCATTCCTTAGCACTTGTTAAGCCTTCGTAGCTGCAAGTATTGCCCCGCCAATAGAATTGTCTGGAGGTTGATAATATTCCTTTAATTTTCTAGCATTCGTTTTGCAAATTCTACTCCGCTGTCTAACATTTTATTATTTCATCGATATACGAAACATATTAGTGTACCTGCGAGACAGTGCTTAATCCCACTCTCCCTCTAAAACAATCCTCTGTCTTATTATAATTTACGAGTTCATTAGCGGACAACTATATAGCACTTAATAATTATCGTAAATTAATAATTAGATTCTTTCATAAATCGACTAATCCCAACTGAAACTGTGTCAATTTGCATATTTAATCAAAATTAACATGTGATATAATCAATTACACACAATCGAGACATGTATCCCAGTTCAGCTGGCATATTCCTCCTCTCCCGAGATAACTTCTAGCACAGAATAATTACAGGCGTCCATGCACCCAGTATCTGCCTTCGAGTGCCGAAGCAATGTATCTACAATACAAGTTGCCCTCGGATGCAGAGGCTTAAATTCGATTCAGTTGTTACAACATTTTACGTTGTTGAATTCAATTCGTCGTGACAGGGGGGCAAAACTCAGTTTCAGTGTACTGCACCCTCTTTGCAGAGCTTAAACTATATCAACTGAGTGCATGAGCAGATTATCTTGGTCGCATTTGTCTCCCGCACTTTATCCTACATCGAGCTTCATATACCAATCTGACTAAATCGTGACACTATTTTGTAGTATATTCGAAGCCTATCCTATTTATCTAGATATGGAAAAGCCTAAAGCGACAATTGGCGACACCAGAAGGGGGGTCTGGAAAGGGTGAGTACTGTGCATCGATTTTGGGCCTTTCATGTCGAATGTCGATGGATAAATTGTACGTGGTACACGGGCTATTAATTATGGATTCCAACATGCCTGAGGTGATTACCAATTTTAAGCTTTCGGTGTGCTTGGTTATAGTGGTTGCAAATAGTATACACTTGTTCTGAATATATGGGAACAGATACATGAATCTTATAACTCTTAGTGAAGCTTTGACTTTACCCAGTGCTGCCCACAGCAATGGGTTAAATAACCAGCAGCCAACAAGGTCTATTATACCTGTGACTAGTTTAAGGTACTAAATAATAGTGCGTTTCATTTAAGTTTATTCCACAATTATTTTAGAGAAAATAGTTACAAAATATTCAAAGTAAGATTTTTTGTTAAGTAACCCTTAATATTGCAATGTAGAGTCACTTAGTTAGCATAAAAAACGTTTTGTTTTCTCAGTTGTCAGAATTTTTCACATATACAAGAGTACATTTGTTGCATCTTTTGTATGTATATAGGTATATGCTTATATATCTTTTGTATAACAAACTCAATAATTTTCCCATATCATTGCTGTTGAGCCATTTCAATCCTCAACCAATCCTCATCTCAAAGCAATTCTCCATATAATTAACAACATAAGCTTTGGTGCTTAAATCTAGGTATAGATCTCAAGAGAAACTCCACCGTTCTTGTATAAAAGAAGGCATTTGTTTACATTGAAGTAATAGCGTATAAAATGTGCCTGAAATAGTGGATACGTCACATAGAAAGCGTCCTTCCACGCGATGCTATTTACACAGTTTGATCTACCAAAATATATTGTTCAACACACAATGATATCGAAATTGAGATCGCACAATGCAGAGTTTGAGAAATGTTCAAATTTATCTTAAAACATCGTCAGGATGCCAACAAAGGAAATTAAAATTAACATTGCAAGAATTGACATCATTGATATATTCGAATACCGCCAGCTATTGTATCTTAATAAATAAAAATCACGTGCCACTGTGTTCGTACACGCTATTCTGCGAAACCGCCCAACACATTTCTATGAAATTTTGTGGAGTGTTTGGTTGGTTCCAGCTTGAACGATAGGATAGCTATTGACAGGATAGATGACGTTTTTGTTCAGATCTAAAAAACTGCCTCAAATTTTGTAAATGCCGTTTTGAAATTGCAAACACAAGTACAAAAATGGACCATATCGGGGGACGCCTTTTTGGTGTTGCCATACAAAGCTTTAGTTTTTCACTATATATTTGGAATTGCCTGAGAATGCGTTGACGTGGCGAGCTCAAATTTTGTACACGGCGTGTTTTGTAATGTAGTGTAATCGAAAAGTAGAGCTACGAGTAGATTACGGTATTTAGGTGGGTAACATCATAGATGGCATAAGAACTAGATGTCGCAAACCATACCGTAGAAAAGTATACAGATTTTAAATGGCTGGTCCATTCCGGAATAGACCACAAGATGTTTCTGAGGCACCGAGAAAAAATGTTGCTTTGACAGCAGTTTTGCATACATTTGGTGACTGCCTCAACATGGTAGATGCGGGAAAATATGAATCACTCCACGTAACTCTCATCATTGTTCTTTTCATGTCGATGTACTGACTAAAGTAAAGGAAGGATGCACAGAACAACATATTCGATGCGGTGAGAGGGACGTAAACGTTACTTCTTTCTTGTCTCGTTTTTGGAAATACTTTTTATTTTGCTGTAGTTATTAGGACTTGATTTGATTTAAAAGAAACAACTTTATTAAATTCTTTTGCCCCTGAAAGTAATTTTTTTTAATGGTATTGCATGACGGCTTTGCACCAACTAAATATTCTCCTATCGAACTTAACAATATTTTCCTACAAATCTACAATTCGCCCTGTCTTTGGGAAACTAATAGCATACGAAGTCTAGACACGTAGAACAAAAATATGCAACGCTTTTCTAGAATATAAAATTAACGATGCCGTGACTTGGCACTTGATGACGTGCCCATAGGGTAAGTCGGCAATGCCTCGCTTCATACAAAATCACCATTACCACGACCCGATGAAGGGAAGGCCACCATGTTTTTTAGAAATTTACTGGAAATTTCTTCCTTCGGATTTTCATGCATTGGCCGAGGCCGAGAGCTCTATTATAAAATCAATGATGCCTTCCATCAGGGAAGGCCGCAATTTTTCTTAGAAATTTAATGGAAAATTTTTCCCTAGAATTTACACGCACTTTTGATGATCTTTCCAATTTCTCTATTCTATCCAGTTAATTCATTCACTATTATTACTTAATTATTAATGACCATAAATTTTCATATCGCATATGTAATTAACATGCCGTACTATATCCCAGGTTAATTAAATGCAATTTAGAGGTTTTTCTTATTCGCCGCACTTATGCAGTACTTATTGGTTCACTTAAATCGTATATTCTTAGCTATTTTGTTTCTTTGCATATATAATTAAAATTCCAGATCTAACATATACTTAATTGTATGCAAGAAAAATAAAACTAAATTTTATCCCAACTTATTATAACTAGCACACAATAGTCATCTGAAACCCAAATTCCTGTTTATTTTTCTTGCCAACACCAACTGCACCAATTTACAAGCATATACATATGTATATGAATAATGTATTTCTGTATACCCTTTATTGTATGCTTTGATTTGCTGAAAAATAAATTAAAAGAAAACTGCTTGTTGCTAGATCTTATGCTTCTGCATGTGCGATCGCTGTGGAAACAAATGAGAGATTTCTGAGGGCTCGCCTCCTTTTTATAGTCTCGGAGCCGCCATTTTGTAATAAGTTCCACAAGAAAAGTGCGAATTTAGCATATTTTTCGTATAATAGGATCTTGTAAATTGCTCACATTATGCGCATGGATTTCCTCTAATTTATTCTTAATTATGCACGAATTTTCCCAAGTTATTTAATTATATATTCTATTCTAATCATTAAGGCACTCGTAATGTCCCTTAATGATTAACATATATTTTAATTGCTTGATTTAATCTGATTCATTTGGGTTAGTTATGGGTTCGGGTCTTTCGATAGGTTGATCAATTTATATTATATTTTATCTTATAGGCTGTAAAATTGTAAATTTAATATGTTATTTGCATTTTCTGATTTTCTGAAATTTTCTTTCTCTTACAATTATGTATTATGATTCGCTGCTTAAATAATAGAATAATCCGTATTTTATGTACTACAAAAGAATTTATATTAACTGATTCTTGTGTACAATTTATGTAAATAAATAGAATTGAATTGAATTGAATTTTTACAAAAAATAACAATATGGCGGCCCCCTGCTATAATATGTCATTTTGAGATGTGGAACGTAAATATTTCTCAATTTTCTTGCATCTCTTTCCCACTCATTGTGAGAAATAAGTTTTTTAATTTTCGCAAATCCTAGCTTACCTGGTGAAATTCGCACCTTTTAAGCTTAACCAATAGGTTCCGCGCGGTTGATTTAGTTAAGTTGACTTTTCATCGTGTCAATTTGACAATTGTAATCGCGGTTTTTTAGTGTGAAAGAGTCGTGTTTTGTTTGTGTTTTTCTCGCTAATCTAATGGATTAATAATCCGTTAAGTGTATTTTAATCTCTTTTATATGTTTATTATTAGTTTTTTGTGAGTTCCAGCATAAATAATTTGCAAGAAATATGGAAATTATACTAAATTATTCATGTTGGAAAAGTGATTTCCGAAATGTCGACAATGACAAAAACAGTTAAATTTTTTTAATACTAGTGGATTTAAGCGCCGCGAGTTCATATATTTTGCATGTTCGGACACCTCTGCAAGTTTTGCAAGTGTTGTTTATGCAGCATCTATGACTTTCGCGTAAAAATTCCAATGTTTATTTCTCCTTAGTGTTGTTGCTGTACTGCCAAGAAATACGTTTTCTTGGTAGTTTGCATGCAAACTTAATTAATAGAATAATTTTTGTTAACCCAGTTTTTAGTATGGTTTAATTTGAACTAATCGAAATATTTATTTCTTTTTTCCGATTGCTCCAGATGCTGAAAGATGAACTTATAAGAATGACTCGAAGACCTGTAAGGGAAGTATAAATTATTGTGTATATCGAATCCTATAATTTTTTTTTAATTTCAGGTGTGTTCAATACGGCGTTTAAAAAAAATGGAAAATTAAGCAATTATCAATTGGGCAACTCCTTCGTAGGTTTGCCTTACAATATATTTGGTACAGATCTTTTGATATCTATGATATATAAACTTTGAAAAATGCACTAAATCTTGGTGTGTTGCGATATACAACTTTAGGCTTTCACTATATATTTGGAAACCGCCTGAGAACGCGACGACGAGGGGAGCTCAAATTTTGTACACGGCGTTTTAAAAAAAAAAATGAGCGCCGTTACGAACATGGCTTTAGTTCATTATTCAAAACATAATTTTTCAGATATAATTCACAAGTTCTTTATTTTCACTATACGATTTACGTTTATAAAGCTCACAAACAATTACCAATCAACTCTACTTTAAGGGGAGTTTGGGAGATGAGAATTTTCGTTTGCCCCGATTAAAACTCTCAACTCTCCATTCGCGATTCTCTAACATACTTGGCGAGTTAAGGAAAACGTGAGAAGTATCGCAATATTGAACGGCGAGCGTATACTAATAGAGCAATCTCTTGAGCAGCTGTTCAATACACCCTTATTCGCCAGTGTGTAAAAAACAACAGTGAACCACTACATCCTTATTCACCAGTGTGTAAAAAATAACGTGCCTAGTTATTGAAAAATGTAAGCATTTCTACTTCACATAAAACAAGTATAACTATTTCTCTTTGTCGCACACATGCTCAATTTCCTTAAATGCTACATGCAATTCTTTCTTTCAAAATTTTGATTAGTTTTTTTTTTTCAGATGACGCCCACTTTGATGGGTAATCTCTTTCTATTGAACAGCTGATCAAGTGAGTTGGCTAACTCTTTGTGGGAGAGTCTCAGAGCATTGGGGTTTTCCTTCCGATTTAGGGATTAAAGTACAAAAATATAGATAAATAATTTTTGGGGTAGGAACTTTTGGGGATGGGGTCGTACCGCCCCTAATTGGGGGTTGCCCAAAATACGTAATGTTTGGTGTCAAATTAAAGAGGGAGTAACGGGTAATCGAGTGGTGTAGTTTTTATCATATTAACTTCATAATTGACTTTTTACCGCCAAAGGCGGGTTTTTTGCACTTGGGTCATATACACCCCATTCCTATATTTTGCAAATATTTCTTCCGTTCTTTATTTCACATCCATTAGTACTCCGTTGTGAATATTTGTTTCGTAGAAAGTGAATTTCCACGACTTACCCGTTCTTCATAATGATGAGTTAAGAAGCACTGATTCACTTCTTTTGCAGTTATCTCCAAAACCATTTAGCGGAGTGAAAAACTAATTACATATCTAATTAGGAGACAAAATGTAGATGCGATTTAATTTTACATACAAGCTTTAACGCACATATTTAAAAAATTTATAGCATCTCTTCTATACTGGGACCAAATTGACCATTTTCGCGTGATTTAAGATTTTTAGCGCGTACCTTGTGACACCAAAATCCACATTTTTCTGTAAGTATTGCAAGGATTTACATAATATGATTTTGTAAATATAGGCAGTATATGAGGTGAATCCATAATTCAATCTGAAAATCCTACTTTCACAAAACACAACAAAAGCAGCCAATATTGTCAGTTGAGATATATTCTTCCTACTTCTCCACAACTGAAACAGCCGAGTGTTTTGTCGAGTGGAATAAAGAGCTTAGAGACTCTCAATACAAATTCCCGGGTTACAGAATCCCAAGTGGAGAGTAAAGTAGTAAAAGAACTCTCATCTCCACAACTCTCCGAGTTAGTGAATCCGGCCCCAGGTGTCTCGCTCAAAACCCACTAGCACAACCAGGGCCTTGCAGAGCTGAGAGGGGGCCCAGGCTAATAAAAAATATGGGGCCTCTTGTTTGAGTAAAAAAAACAAATTTACATAGTTCTTTTATTATTTTTAATTTATTTAAAAAGTATGAAATTAATAATTAAATTACAAATAAGCTTTAGTTGTAGCAAAATCTTTTATAATAGTTGAAAAATCCATATTTCGTGCAATATCTGAATTTATATGTAAAATTGATAGCCCATTCAACCGTTCTTGGCTCATTGCAGATCTGTTAAAATTTTTAACCCTTTTCAACACACTGAAACTGCGTTCCGCTGAAGCAACGGAGGCAGGTAGACTTAAAAATATTCTTAAAGCTGTTGATATATTTGGAAACAATCCAATTAGGTTTTTTTCTAAAATGTTTAGCAGCAACTTAGCTGGAGATGATTCTATATCAAAGTTTACTTCAAAAATATTTTTTTTAAATATCATTTCATCACATATTTCATTTGAAATTTCCTTTGGATATTTTAAGTGCATATTTTTTGCTCTCGATTTTATTTCCTCATCTGATGAAGTTTGAAAAGTCCAAAGGAATCCAAAAGTCTGGCAAATTTTGCATAAAGACTCAAAGCGACGTGTCAAGCCTGAAATAACCGAATCAATAATGTATATAAAAACATTAACTCTATAATGTTCTTCAGCATCAAACTGTGACCTAATATGACGAGTTAATTGAAAATCAGTTGAAATTTTGGAAAGTACGGCAATCTCTTTTGAACTTAAGAGTAATCTGCCCCACTCTTCACGAATTATCTTCATCCTTGCAATAAGATTGTTAATATTTTCCATTTCGACGTCAAGTGTTGCATTGCGTGCTTCAATAATTAAATTAGTTTGTTGCAATAACGTTAATATTTCAAGCCATATTGTTGTCAACACAATGCATTCGAATGTATCCAAAAATTGAAAAATTGACTGAAGCTCGGTACGTGCGTGCGGTGGAAGGTTTAGTGACTTACACTCCTCTAAAGCAGCCAGAATATTTGACTGATTATTGTAAATTGGTTTAACAGCATCAATTCGAGCAGACCATCTTGTCTTTGATATTGTATGAAGTGACACAGCTAAATATTTCTTTAAAATCTCCCACTTTCTAGGACTGCTGCTAAAAAAATTATACATCTGTTGAATTCTGCCAAAATATGTAACTGCCTCTTTACATGATTCAGCAGAGTCAACTCCAACAAGATTAAGAGTATGATTTCCACAACTGGAAAAAATGCAATTCGGATTACGCTCAAGCAGCACTGCTTGCACACCGTTATACTGTCATGCCGTATTAGCACCATTATCATATGCTTGCCCAAAGCATAAATTAAAATCAAGGCTAAAATTTTCAAGAATTTCAATAATTCGCGTAGCGATTTCCATTCCTCTTTTTTGTGTAAATGAATCAAATGTAATAAATCTTTCCTCAATTGAATACGATGCATTATTTATTATTTTTACATAACGAATTACAAGACACGTTTGTTCTTGGTGTGAGCAGCCTGGTGTCGCATCCACAATAATGGAAAAATATTTAGAATCAAGAATTTCTTCAATAATTTTTCTTTGCACAAATTTTCCACAAATCTGAATGAATTCATTTTGAATTCTTGATGATAAATAATGAACTTGAAGACGTTTGTGCTTGTCTTGTGACTCACGAACACTTTTTACATGTTCGTATAAAACTGGATCATACTTACTGAGCAATTCTATGATACCTAAAAAGTTTCCATTCCGCGAATTTCCAATATTCTCATTAGAACCAAATAATGCCAAACCACGGTCACTTAGGAAAAATATAACATCCAAAATTCTATGAAGAACTTTCTGCCAATTACTTGCCTCACAGTTTAGTTGTTTCAGTAGAGATGATCCTAATGAGGACTTTAATAATGCAGATCTACTTGCTGATTTCCAATGGACATAATTTTTTTTATGAATAATTGAATTTTCATGAGCGGGTACGCGATCTTTCAATTTCCTCCATCCTCTTAAAATATCCCATCCTGATTGGCTACCGAGAACTGATGCATCAAATTTCGTATCCTGTAGGAAGCAGGGAAAACAAAATAATGACTTTTTTGAATTGCTCCAACATAGCCAATCTCTGTTGCAAATTTCTCCATTCGCTAAAACCTTCTTCGTCAGACGATATGGAAATTTATTGTTTTCAGCATCATTTGGGATGTTTTCAGGTATTTTAAAATGTTCAATTTTCAAAAAATCTTCCATTTGCATTATATTTTTCTTGTTAAGTAAGGCGACGTCATCGTTGAAAACAGATATTGAAGTTGTTGCTTCAATTCCTTGAATATTGGGTAGATTAGATGACACGTAATTTTCTTTCATGTTTGCATCATCAACAATTATCTGTAATGGTGACAAAGAATCTTCTATTTGTTCTGCAGTTATATTTTCAACCACCGAAATTTGAGCATCAACATCCGCAATAACATTTGCCATTTGTGAAATAGCATGAGTAGTTTCATTTTCAGGATTGACTGTTTGATTGATAATCTGTTCCGGGATGTTTTTTTTATTAAAGAATTTCGTTAATCGTGGCAGACTTTGCTGGGCTTTTTTTTGTTCTTTTTTCTGTCGTCTCTTGCTTGCGCCACTCGGATATGTTCTTTTCATTATATTCCTAAAATTAATTACTTATGAATTATATAGAACTATTTTAATATTAACTCCATTTAAACTTACAGATTACAAATATCACTAAACAATAAAAAAAAACACTAATTTTATAATCACTAAAATTTATAGTACGGAACCAAAAGCTATACTCAATAGGAAAATTAAAACTGTACTGAATAGGAAATATAGTTAAATTTTTAATAATTGAAAATTAAATATTCTTTTTTATGCTATTGGCCTACAACGTTAAAATCTTTTGAATTTTTCAGAGTTCAACATATTCTCTTTTATGCAATTGGCCTACTACGTTAAAATTTTTTGAATTTTTCAGAGTTCAACATATTCTTTTTTTATGCAATTGGGCCTACTACGTTTAATTTTTTTGAATTTTTCAGTGTTCAACATTTTCTTTTTTATGTAATTGGCCTACTACGTTAAAAAAGTTTTATACATACATATAATAATAACTTGAAATTTTTACTATAACTTTTGTATCGTTATATTTTATAAATCTTTGGTTAAAATAAAATAAATTAATACTCAAAATAATATTTCAACTTAATTTTTCCGCACCTACTGTGACCAAATTAGGAAATAAATAGAGGCCCCTTTCACAACTCGGGGCCTGAGCCAAATGGCCCTCATGGCCCACACCTCTGTTATGGCCTGAGCACAACTCAGAAAAAACTTTAGGACGATTTCTATTAAATCCAGTTAATAATTCTGTCATCTCCACACAGTACATGGTATTTCGCGTCGAAAACTAAAACGATACAAAAATTTGCACAGAAAATATTGTACGCGACGAACCGATACCGAACTTGGACCTGTCCATTCAATCGGCCTTCACAATACACACTGAGCAATAAGTTGAGTGTGGCTAGCATGGTACTCATGCCAATTACTTTCGGACAAAGCTGCAGACTGTCTCCCAATCTGTTCATGGCATTCCCCTTCTTTGAAACAAGAAAAAAATAGGTCGCCTGTAAATGTGACCATTTTACGCTTACGCTCTACTTAACGAAATTCTGCAGCTGCAGATTCCTAACACAGCACCCATCACCCAACGGCCTTCGAGTGGAAGCCATCTCAGCCAGACGTAAGGTCAGCTGATTCCCTTGAGCGTGACCTAGTTCCTACTTTGTTGCAGGTTTGAGTTTCCTGTGACTTACCAGCATTTCATACGGAACCGTGTTGTTGCTAAGTAATTGCAACATTGTTGAAGACAAACCTCCCTTTCGGTACATAAGCGGCGGGATTCTGTAACTACGGAGATTTTGGGAATTTAGGAGATGAGAATATTCGTTTTCTCCGATTAATTTCATAATTCACGAATATGGTTTGAGAATTAGGGAAAATATGAGAGGAACGCGAAAAGAGAGATTGCAGTTCCCACCGGTTAATTTGAAAATTCATAGGTTACCTAGGTTACCTACCTTCTCAAAATACAACAAAATGCTCAGTTGGGGTATTCTTCTTTTTACTTTTCCACTTGTAAAACATCGGAGAATTTTAACAAGAGTAGAGTAGAGCATTTGGCTAATTCTCAAAACAAATTCGCCAAGCTACTGAATTCCAAGCGGAGAATTATTTGTCAAATCAACTCACATCTCCCAAATTCCCACAATTGTTCGTGTTATAGAGTCCGACCCCAGAACAGCTAATTCATACATATTTTGCCAAAGCAGGAAGGCAGATTTCGCAACAATATTGTTACGAGCGTGGCCTTAGTTTGTTATTTAAAACACAACATTTAAGATATAATTCAAAAGTTCTTTCTTTATTTAACTTTACTGTTTACTCTCACAAATTAACAAATAATTATCAAATCAACTCTTTATTTATCGCTAGTACTGTACTTCTAATTATCGCAATCCAAATAGTTTACTTCGTTCACTTCGCTGTCTGAAATAATACTCCGCCTCCTAGCTGTCAGAGCGCCGTATTTATACTCTACGAATTATCCTAGAACCTTCCTGAATATTCCGTTCTCCGAACCCAAAGTTTACTAAGATGACACTAACCTAAAGTTGCTTCCATTCCTAACAGATGTCGCTTGATTCACTTTGTGGCACGTAACACTGTTCCCCTTCTTAAAATTTGTTCGTCCCGAACAACAGATGGTCCACGGTCTTGGTGCTCTCCGTATTGACCCAAGCGATCTAGATGAACGATTTTTCTTTTGCATCTTGTACCGCGCTGAATCTTGTATGGCATGTTATTAATTTTAGTTTTAACTGCATACGGTCTCCCCCAGTGTTGTGATTACTTTGGAGAACGTCTCGTGGCCTCATGCACATCAGCTAATCGTTGTCTGAGCTTTGTTACGTAGTCTTCTGGTTTCTTTTGTTCGCCTTTGGGTATACCAAACTTGAGGTCGCTAGGTAAGCGCATTTCCTTTCCGAAAATGACCTTAAATGGGCTTTGTCTGGTCATATTGTAAACAGCTGATATATAAGCTATTAGAAATATAGGAATATGTCGAAACTAATCGCGCTGATTATAGTTGAAGACCTTCCTGAGATGTTTGATTAATGTTCTGTTGAAACACTCTTCATGCTTTGATTTTTCTTTCGTCTTTATCTTTGATTCCTTTGTCCTCAAATTTCTTGCCCTTTTGATTGCCATTGTCAACCTTTTCATTGCCGCCTTTACGCTTCTTATTATCATCATCGTCAGAACTTTGTCTTTACCTTTTCCGACCTTCATTATACCCTTATCATCGTCATTATCAGCATCTTTAGACCCTTTACTTTTCGTCTTTTTCTTTCTTTCATTGTCCTCGCTCTTGGATTTCTTTCCTTTCTTCTTTTTACTTTTATCACCGTAATCATCATCGTCTTTGAATTTCTTTCCTTTCTTCTTTCGATTTTCGTTATCGTCATCGTAGTCATTGTCATCTTTTTCTTCCATCCGTCCACAATGTTTCCATTCAGAATTGTATGGACGTTGTGAAAAGGCTTCTGCATTTCCGTGGATACGTCTTTTGCGGTATGGGATTTCAAGGTCATGAGGTTGCAGTCTAGTCTCTCGACGGAAAGCTTGCTCTCTAGCTCGCCATCTTCTCCCTTCTTCTTCCGTTGTTTGCATTCGTCCTCGTTTCCTACAGTCGTTTTGCAGGTGTCCCAGTCTACTACATTTCCAGCATCGAATGACACCACGCGAAGGAGTGGTCTCTGATGACGGTATTCTGCTGTGAGTCTGCTGCCCAACTCGATATCTTTGCCCAGCTCGATATCTCTGCCCTTCATCTAGCGCTTCCATTCGTCGGCGTTTTCTGCAGTCCCTTTGGAGGTGTCCCAGTCTATTACAATTCCAGCAACGAAAAATAACGCGTGAAGGAGTGCTCTGTGATGACTGCATTCTGTTACAAGTACATTCCTCCACCCGAAATTTCTCTCACTCGTACTGCACTTCGAGAAGCTTGCCTGGCAGATTGATACGCTAGTGCATAGGCTAGTGCTTCTGCTGTTGATTTCTTTTCTGCTAGCCTTAACGCTTGTTGTAAATTTTGATCTGCAATGGCGTTCACAAATGCTTCTGTTGCCACTTCATTAAGGAAATCCGCATTTACGCTAGAGTACGAAAGATAAGCTAATCTTTCCACATCAGCCTGCAGTTGTTGTAGTGACTCGTCATGCTTTGGCATCCTGTTCCGTAGCTGTTAGGCGATATACTTGCTGCATGTGTTCATCTCCATAACGTAACTCTATCGCCTGTACTAACGAAGTGTAATCACGATGCCTTTCTATCGGTATAGTTTGTAATAGCTCTGATGCAGGACTTCGAAGTGCTAATACTAGAGCTGTAGCTTTGGTCTGCATAATTCCATCCATTTTCTTCGGAATCAGCTTCGAATTGTCTCTTGAAAATATGCCACGAATTTTGTCTATCAAATATTGGAGGTTTCATTTTGCCTGCACTGGATATTTCAATTCCTTCATGCCGAGGTTGTCGATACTTCATTCTGTCCAAATCTACTTTAAAGTTGTCGAGCTTCTCCGTAACATTTTGTTGCACTTCCGACACTTGCTGTTGAACTTCCAGCACTTCCTGCTGGATTCCTTCAATTTTTACATTTTGCTCGTCTAATGAATTTTTAAGAAAAGTCTTCTGTTCCTCCAAACAGGTTTCTAGACAATTCTGCAAAGAACACTTTTGTTCATCCCAACGGGCTTCTAGAGAATTCTTTTGTTCATCTAGACGGTATTCCAGAGAATTCTTTTGTTCATCCAAACGCGCTTCTAGACAATTCTTTTGTTCCTCAAGGGCATTCTTTTGATCGTCCAAACGGGCTCCTAGAGAATTCTTTTGTTCATCTAGACGGGATTCCAGAGAATTCTTTTGTTCATCCAAACGCGCTTCTAGAGAATTCCTTTGTTCCTCAAAAGCATTCTTTTGTTCCTCAAAAGCATTCTTTTGTTCCTCAAGAGCATTCTTTTGATCGTCCCATTCTTGCGCGATTTCACAAAACTAATCACTCTTTGAATTTCAAAGTCAAATGCCACCAATTTATTTCGCGATTTTATTTTACTTCTGACACCAGTTGTTACGAGCGTGGCCTTAGTTTGTTATTTAAAACACAATATTTAAGATATAATTCAAAAGTTCTTTCTTTATATAACTTTACTGTTTACTCTCACAAATTAACAAATAATTATCAAATCAACTCTTTATTTATCGCTAGTACTGTACTTCTAATTATCGCAATCCAAATAGTTTACTTCGTTCACTTCGCAATAATACTCCGCCTCCTAGCTGTCAGAGCGCCGTATTTATACTCTACGAATTATCCTAGAACCTTCCTGAATATTCCGTTCTCCGAACCCAAAGTTTACTAAGATGACACTAACCTAAAGTTGCTTCCATTCCTAACAGATGTCGCTTGATTCACTTTGTGGCACGTAACAATATAATAAATCTGTGGGAAAAGTCGCCACTAATTGCCATTTTCGACTGAATTTTAGCCGCAACAACCTCCAACCACTACTGTAACTCATGCTGGATTATCTGTTGGTTTTGGGAAAAATGAGAATTTTATTTAACTGACAGAAATTTTATATCTGCTTTGAGCATGTTGGCCAAAGCGAAATTTACCTTTTTCGTAATAAATTGAAGTAATGCGACCCGAAGTTATTATGAATAATTTGAAAGGATTTTGAAGTTATTCAAAAAAATTTTGCAAATAATTGAATAGAATAAATTATGTGTATATCTTACTACATGAAAGAAGAATGAATGAAAAAAATAAATTGCAAATTATTAATAATAATTTTTTAATAATACTTAATTTCTTTAACAACTAAAGAAAGCCCAATATTCGCACATAATTTACGTAGTTGGCGAATGAGTATTTTTTGTTTGTTTGTTAATTAATAAACGTTATGCTTTCAATGTATATCCTCATGCTTGTTTGGTTGGAACTTAAGTATAATTGCGTTTAATTGGACTTAATAATTTTGGATCGTATTTCCCAAGGCGGAGGGTGGCAGGGATAAAGGGAAGGAGGTAATAGTTCTAACCTAGAGAAATAATAAACCGTATGATCAATCGTAGAGCAAAATGAATACTTATTATAAGAAATTGGCGGAGCTAATGGAAATAAATTTCATAGAAAAACGGAATATCCGCGTACTCCAGTATCACGGGCTCCGGGATATAACGCTCGACGAAATAACGCCCGAAAACGCAAGGTGAAGTAACTCTCAAAAGCTCCATGTAAATACGAACGTGCCAAATGTGAAATAATGTTCAAGATTTTAGGGTGTTATTTCATACTTTTGGATTTATTCTATTTTTCTAACGAAGTACTTACGTCGTAAGATATTATACTCTATAGCTTTTACTATATACCGAGGTATATACCAGGTATCCAAAAAAATGCCATCTTGAACATACATATGTTTGCCCCGCTAAAAAATCTTAATGGGTAATCTTTATTTTTGTTTACTTTCTTTGCATAACATGGTCCATCCAAATAGAGTCACTTAGGAAACTGGAAAATTTCCTAAATAGGTTTTTTTAACTAGGTACCTATGTTGAGATATATGGCGTAGGTACCGAATTATTGAGTGAGCTTTAGGGATGGCCATAGTTAAAAGAGTATCGATCCGCCGATATATGCATATAGATTTTTTAAATATCAATACACCAGTATGTTGCTCTTCAAATATCGATATCCATCATATTGCTGATACTTGGTATTACATGTTTAAATACTATTTATGCATTGCGGTACCCGTGCGGTTGACCTATAATCGGTATTGTAGTAATAATTGATATGATAATGATACCTATTGAAATTCCATTTCATAGAATTGATTGATTACAAACAATGAAAATGTTTTCTAGTACATATATTTTTCAACTGAAGTCATGTACCATATAATTTATTATAAAAATTAAAAATAGGCATTTCCAACTATCTTTTATCAAAAATGATCCTTTGGAATTGGTAAAAGTACCAACCGTTCGTTTCGTTCCAAGCCATCAGCCAGTAATCACAGCAAATCAGTATATTCATAATACTTCAAACCAATAGAGCTGTGGGGCTTACATAACCTAAATGAAACGAAAAAGCTACTGGGACTAAGCAAGCCAACACTGAGAACTCTAGTATCAATTTTAACTGGACAACTTCTTCTAAGGAGTCACCTGCAGAGGATGTGGCTTGTTGACGTTTCGGTATACAGAGGATGCGGATAGCAATCCGAAACACTGACTTATATTCTTTGTCACTATCGGGCCCTATCAGGAAAACGTTACAGATGCCTGAAAAGAAGGGCTGGGGCCAATTTTGAATTTTTTAAGTCGTCCGGTTGGGACTTATTGATTTGGATAGCTCCTGCGGTCAAAACTACAGCTCATACAGAAAAACGGTATTGTGATAATCTTAAGATTGCTTTCTTCTCTTCTAAACGGTAATCAAATTTTTATACATTTCTTTACAAAATTATTTTAAAAAAAGTCATGTTAACCAAATACCTACGATTTCCCAAAAAAAAAAAAACTCTAGCTGACGTTTATCTTATTATTGTGTTAAATAAGTGCAGACTTTGAGAAAGTAAAGTGTTCGAACCAAATCGATTCGAATATGTTTTGTTAACAGACAACTTCTGAAATGAAAATATCCTGAAAACAAAGCATCAAAACTTTTAGTAAAATTACCTCTAATAAAAACAAAAACAAAACAGGTACACAACCCAACAAAGCCATGTATTTGTCATCTACATGACATATTGCACAAATACAATACAAAAGTATAGCCTTATCGAGCAGATCAAATTAAAATCATTCTCATATGTTTGAACCGTTAGATTCGTGCTAAAAACAATTCGTGAAAAGGAAACATATTACAAAAATAACATGCTAAAATTGAGTTCTGAAAAGATAATGACTTCAATCTAATTACAATTTTCCCAAAAATAAGCACAACATCTAACAAAAGCATGTGTTGTCATGTAGCATACAATGCAGGACAGAGATTCGATCAGATCAAGCAGATCAATTCGCAACTCTATCGTTATCATCATTACAAGTACCATCGTACGGGAACTTCTTCTCTACGTGATATAGATAAACTTTTTTCCAAAAATATTATTCAACTTAACACAGCAGCATGAGTTGCTCTAAAAATCTTGTTACTATGCATTTTGAATGGTTGCTATGCATATTGTACCGCTAGTAGCGTAAGATCACAGCTGCGCTGCCAATTTTTGTAATCAAGCGCATCTGCTACTCCATCAGTGGTGCCGTGTGCAAGCAAGGGCTATATAAACGCCAAGCTGAGTGATCTCGATCTCTTTTTGTACTTGGCATCGCTTGAGGTAAGTTGGCTATTTAGGGACTAACATTTATATCGGGTATCGACTGATATATCACCTTTTAAGAACTACCAAAACAAATCATTTCTGGTCTCGACGGAAATAAACACATCTTATTTCGGGTCTCGGCTGAAGATAAGATGACACTTTAAGTGGGGTCTCGACTGCCTTAAAGAATATTATCACGGGTCTCGACTGAGATAGTATATTACTAACATTAACACTTTATTTCTGGTTTCGACGGGAATACAAAATTGCTCTAACCAATGGTTAGAACGAAGGGTCTTAACATTAGCTTATGGCCAACCCTCAAGCGTCAAGTTGAAGATCGGTGAGTACCAGTCACTTGTAACAAATAAAAATTTATTCGTATATCTATTTTATTGTATATTTACATATTCTACATTTCTTGTGCATATTTATTAAATATCATAATTTATCTTTATTCTATACTAAATTTACTTATATGTATTACGCTCTTGACGATTTTATATTGCAACTATTATGCCAATAAGTGTTTTCAGCAGAGACGGTAACGGTTATGAATGTTTAAAAAAAATCGTATGTAAAAAATTATTTTCTGATTTTATTTCTAAAAAACAAAAATTAAAATTAAAAACTGATTTTCATTTAAAAAATCTAGAATAAAAATCGGGAAATGTTTTTTAATTTAAAAATCAAAAATAGAAATCAAAAGCTGATTTTTATTTTAAAAATCAAAAATAAAAATCAAACAATGATTTTTATTTTAAAAATCGAAAATCAAAATCATAAAATGATTTTAATTTCACAAAACTGTTTTTCGGGTGAAAAATATGGTTCTAAATATGCCGTAGATTGTACGACAGATGAGAGTAGATGCACACAACATACGGGCTTTAGTCTAAGTTATCATAAGAATTGGTCTAAATTTTTTGTTGATTTTTAAAATTAAAATCATTTTATGATTTTTATTTTTGATTTTTAAAATAAAAATCATTTTCAGATTTTTATTTTTGATTTTTAAAATAAAAAGCGGATTTTGATTTTTTATTTTTATTTTTAAAATAAAAATCAATTTTTAATTATTATATCGGATTTTTAAAATATAAAACTAAAAAGGAAGTTACTCTTTATAATTTCGAATAAAAATCATAAGTTTAAAAAGTAAAGGAAATTTGTGAACATTCGGTAATAAGAATCATAATGCTACATTCCAATCAATCTTCCTATAACATTTTCTAAATGATTTTTTGGTTAGAAAAAATGAATATAATTGTTATTTTCAGTCCCTGGTTTTCAGTGTGATACCAAATTCTCTGATCCAAAACTTATCTGTTGAGTTTTATTCCAATACAACTATTCTTGATAATCGTACATTTTAAGTCTGTACCAATAAGTGTTTTCTAGTATGTGTGGATCTCTGATCTAACAACTTATATACATAATCTGATCTTAATACATATAATTAGTGGGCGATAAGTGGAAATTAGTGTAATAATTTATTGAAAGTTAAAACGAAGTGAACAGTGTTTGTTTTGATAAGAGAGTGGACCACTGACCATGATCTAAATTTACCAGTGCATCTATTTCAGTTTCACTAAGTTCAAATTTGCGTGAACGTTCTACTAACGGGCAGTACATAAAGAGCCAAGCTTAACCTACTATCCCATGATTGTCGGGGCCCCAATTCTCTTCAATCTATGTATATATAAAATCAATGGCTTGTTAGGAAAGTAGCCTATTATGAGACACTTTTTGTAAAACTTTAATATTTTCGAAACCAATGCACATATAAATGTAATTGTAGTTTCTATTTATAACCTGAGATGTAATTTAATGAGTTTAGGTCAATTTTAGTTGTTCTTGCTTATATTTGTTTCTCCAATTTCTAAAAACTATTACCTTCAGATTTTTCTGCTTTTATTTTTGGTCGCCTATTATGAGACACAAGTGTTTTCCAATATGAGATATATCCCATATTAGGAGCTAAAATTTTCTACAATTTAAAAAAAAAACTGGTATTCATTTTAAAATGATTTTTTATTTGTAATCGATACCAGGTCACAAACCGAACAAAGGAAAAACTGTCCTTTTATTTCACCACAATCCTCATGAGCCCATCGATAGCAAGATTTGCATCTAGCCCACTTTTCGCCATGTCGGTCATCCGAAAAACGGCCAGTGCAAAATATGCACTCCGCGTCCAAAATCGTCATCATCTGAGTCCATGTAAATCAGATCTGGTACCGTTTCAGGCGAATCTGATGAATCTGTAGATTGTTCTTTTTCGGTTTTCCTCTTTTTTGATGTCCCTATTTTCTTCTTGGGTTTAGCACTCCCTTTTGGCTCACTAACAGAAAATTTTGTTTTCGGCTTTCTTTTGGTTTGGCTTTCGAAAAGGACTTCCTTATATGGCGTTGATGTTATAAGATTGGCCGTTTGACTCCGGGATTTCTTTTGTGTGGTTATGGGGATATTAAGCTGTGGTATAGGGGTAATATCAGAAGGTCCTATTAAGTTTCTCCCCAGCTCTGGAGTCTTCTCTCTCAAAAATCTGGCAGTGGTGTCATAACCTGCGGACCTTTGTGGATTTGGTTCTTTATCCATAGAACTATGGATAATTGGCTCGGAATCCCTTGAACTATGGGCCACGGGCTTGTAATATCTGGAGCTGGTGACGCCTGGTTCGCAATCCCTGTAGGTATGAGTGGTGATCGGTAATCGCTGGAACTTTCAAAAACAGACTCATGAGATGGAGCGTTTACCTGATCTGATTCATGAATCGCAAAGTCATGTTCTCTGAAAATATTCCTGTTGCATGGAAAAAGTCCTGTCTTCCGAAATGAATTTATGGATACTTCCATTGCTGCTGCTCTCTCATAAGCTCTACCAAATAATTTACTTATGCTAGTATTTGGTACAGTCCGACCAGGGTTGTTTTTGAGCAATGTCTCTATTTCTTGTGCGTAGTAGGTCTTAAACGGTGACATAACTCCAACATCTAAGGGCTGCATTTTGTGTGTCAATTGAGGAGGTAGACAAACGATTGCTACATGATTTTGTTTGGCTATATCTATTACATCCAAATTTCGAGTAAGAGAATAATGACCATCGAGAACAAGCAACACTGGATCATCCTGACTCGGTTTTGTAAAAGATATAAAATGTGAAAGCCATTGCGTAAATATGTGTGCCTGAATCCACCCAGATGGATGGCATGCCCATACAGAACCTCTGGGTGCGCCTTGCATTAAAACTTCTGTCGTATTTTTACGTGGGAAAACTATAAGAGGTGGTATAAATGTTCCAGCTGCATTCATGCATGTAACTACTGTAATCAGTTTTCCTCTCTCCATTGAAGTTAGGCAGCAAATTTGTTTTTTCCCCTTTAATGCCAACACCTTGCTATGTTTATGCTGAACTACAGTGATTCCGGTCTCGTCGACATTAAATAATTTTTTGAAGTTCAGGTTCATACATATTGAAGAAGACACTGACATTTTCTGAAGTGAAAGCTTTTACTCTTGCTGCCAAAATTCCTTGTGGTGTTCTCATGGACAACTGTTGGTTTCTATTAAGAAATCCTCGGAGCCATTTTTTGCCAGCAATCTCCTTTCTGCCGCTGAACGGATGACGAATTCCAATTTTTATTGCCAATTGGTAAGCCATACATTTAATATCCCTTTGACGTATTCCATAGAATCTGTAACAATTCGGTACATAAAATTTATTCTAACTAAATTGGCACATTTCTACCTCTTTTCCATCTGAATGCAATAGTCAACTAGTTGTTTCTCCAAGTCATCTGGAAGAGCTGTTTTTCTGCCTAACCGCACCGCTACTAACTCACCCACAGATCTTGTGTCCTTAACATACCTCTCGAGAGTACCCCTTGGAACATTAAATACTTTCGAAGCCTTTAAATACCTTCAAATATATTATATATTAATACTATTATAATTGAATTAAAATGCTGTAAAATTACAATATCGGAATGAAAGTATTGCATATAAAAGAAATTAAATATTTACACACCCCATTTCCTTATTCCGAACAACTCCAACCACTTTCTTCATGTCTTCCTTGCACCACGTCTTCCTTTTCGGAGGCATCTGTAAGTAAAATGAAGTATCCCTAATAAGAGGTATCTCATTTTTGGATACCCGAGATATCTCATATTAAGGTCACGATGATTTGTTGTTCAATTTGCTTTTGCGAGCTTATAAAATATCGTGCAAATGACGAAATAACGAAATCAAGTTTTGGAATATTTACTCTATAAAAATAAAATATAACTAATATAATAATAAACTTACCTTTCAAATATATCAAATTCAAAAATTCACTAAAAAATTTCTCTTTGCGCACTTACCAACCAAACTTAACTGCACGAGATCTCTGATGACAATGGCACTCGCTACGCTTACGGTTTACTTTTACCAAGAAAACGAGAAGGTTCCGTTAGGATTTACAATATTTTATTGAAACAGAAACGAAATGGAGCACTGTCTCATATTTGGCGCCTATCTCATAATAGGCTACTTTCCCCTACTTTTTTATAAGGATCAATATAAAACATTTAAGAAAATCGGGCTAGCACGCATTGGCGTATCCAAGATTTTACTCTGGGGGGGGGGGGTTGACCAGTAAGAGCCAGTTTGATACAAAATTTAAAAAGAATATTCTTCAATCAAGCATTCGTTTTTTTTTCAAAAATGTGAAGAACTTTCTAAAACGTTAATCAGTGTTAAATCCAAGTTTCCTTACATCAAGCAAACTATTTTATTGATTACCGTTGTTTGATTTCGAGCAAGGGTTAATTATTATTTAATAAACATCGCCATTTGACTGAATTTCATTTCGATCGAGTGCTAAATACATGTAATCTTTCTACTGTCATTACAATTCTCTATTAGAGTGAGGAAACTTTTAAGTAAAAACAAAAGTTCTAACGGCAATAAAACCGTAGATCTAATACATAGAAGCCAAATTTAATTAATATATAAACATTCTGCTTGTTACAAACTACAACTGGCTACCGTATGCTACAAACATCAATCTAGTATTTTCTTTTCAAATTGTCATAAAAAATAAATTTAAAAAAAACAATAGTACGTAATTTATTCACCTAACAACACAATAATAAAATGTTTTAATGAAAATAAATTAAAACGCGTTTAATTAGAACCAGTTATATATATTCGAATAATTTATCTATTTATACAGTCCATTATCTCGCCATTTTTTGGTCCATTGGACCCGAATAAGTTGTTGTAAAACGCGTGGCGGAATATATGCGGTGTACAATCGCATTTGAAAGATTTCACTTCCAACTCGAAAGTGAATAGCCACATTTGCAATATTTGTGTGACCAATATCAAGAAATTACCTGTGCGTATCTTTCGTAATACTTGAAAGCTTTGTTTATCACAATGGAAACCTTAAAAAAGAAACGAGGAATAATTAAAGGAACAATTACCCGCATTGAGTCTTTCTTGGAAGAACTTAAAATCGAACAAATAGATGTACAATTGCAAAAATTAGAGATCGCATTCCAAGAATACGAACAAATACAAGCGGAGATTGACAATATATCGGAGGATATAACCAACGAAAGTCAATGTAGGGAAAACATTGAAAGCAAATATTATGACGGGAAAAGTCAGCTCTTTGCCATTATGAAGCAAGTAACAAGTTCAGTGACACCAATTACGCTGTCCAATTCGAATGATTCGCCACAAAATAGTGACACTACGAATACTATTTTACAATCGCTAACACAACAGCAAGCTGCTATGAATATTATTGTACAGCAGTTGACAGTAAGTAATAGTCAAACTACTAATAGTAGTAATAATACTGAATCAGCAACTAATTTAAATTTACCACTAATAAATATACCGCAATTCTTTGGTCAATACGAAGACTGGCCAGCATTTTATGACCTATACAAATCGCTCGTCCACGATAATATACATCTTACACCAGCTCAAAAGTTTCAATTTCTAAAAACCAGCTTAAAGGGTGAGGCAGCATCCACGCACAAGCATCTTACAATAAACGATGCTAATTATGACGAAGCTTGGGATCAGTTGAAGTCAACATATAATAAAGAGAAATGCATCATCGAACCACACCTTAAAAATATCTTCGATTATCCGCCATTACAAGTGCAACCTTAAGCAGCATCTCTCCGCAAACTAAACAATACATTCAAAGAATCTGTCCGAGCCCTCAAAGCCTTAAAACTTCCAACTGATGGATGGGACTATTTGTTATCTACGTTATGATACAAAATCTCGATCCTGATTCACGTCAATTATGGGCAAGAACATCAGCGCCAGACGACAAATCAACATTCAAGTAAAAAGCAGAACACTTTCAAACTGAAACCTCAAACCACTAAACAAGTTTATACTACGACTTCTACAATTTGTTCCTGTTGCAAGGCGCACATCTTATATACCGATGTTCCAAATTTACCAACATGGACATTATACAACGTAATCAATTTGTAACAGCAGCATCCTTATGCTCAAATTGCTTACGTTCTGGCCACAATACATCAACTTGAAGATCATCTACATGCCGCATTTGCGATAAACGCCACCACACGTTTCTACATAAATGCGAGAAGCTATATACACCATCTTATGGTATCGCTCAAAGTGCACCAGCTTCGCAATCCTCTAAGCCTTACATTCCTCACATTACTCAAGGTACTACGACGGTATTGCCGACAGCTGTCATTCTTGTTGCTGATGCTATGAAGCAACTTCAACCATGTCGCGCTTTGTTAGACTCCGGGTCGCAGGCTTCCCTCATATGGCTAGTTGCGATCAACGACTTGGACTACACAGAAGCCACTCTAGAGTTGCAATTCTCGGCATAGGAACAATAAGCTCACAACAGTCATGTGGTTCAGTTACACTTAGGATAAAATCACGCTTGACCACCACTGAGTTGGAAACAAAAGCTTTTATACTCAAAAAGCTCACGAATCTTACACCAGCACAAGTAATTCAACTCCCAAATTACAGTGAATTATCTAACCTTGATTTGGCCGATACTAATTTCCACCAGCCTCCACCAATAGATATCATAGTTGGTTCAGACATATTCTTCAGAATCCTACTAGAAAATCAAATTTAATTTCATTCTGGCATCATAGCTCAAAAAACTATCTCTGGATATGCAGTATCAGGAGCACACCAACGAGAAGTAGATGGGAATATTCATAATTTTTACGTTTGTACTGATGTCGACAATTTACTTCTATAATTCTGGCAAATTGAAGACTTGACTAAGCCGCAAACTCATCTCACACAAGATGAATTTTTATGTGAACCGCATTTTATGTCTACTTACTCTCGTGAGAACGATGGAAGATGCGTTGTACGACTCCCACTCAAACCAAACATTAGCGAACTTGGGGAATTCAGATCTGGTGCCATACGATCTCTATACATGCCTGAGAAACGATTTGAGGAAAACCCATCCTACAAGGAGCAATATCAGCAATTCATGGAGGAGTACTTATGCTAAGGCCATATGCGTCATGTTCGAATCCTATCACTTCCACCACATAACTATTATTTTATTCCACACCACGCAGTCTTAAAACCATCTAGTACCACCACAAAATTTAGAGTGGTCTTTAATGCATCGAAGCCTTCAACCTCTGGTCTATCACTTAATGACACGTTATATACTGGACCGACCATTTAAGACGAGTTGGTAACCATTCTCATCAGGTTTCGAAAACACAAAGTTGTCTTTACTACCGACATTGTTAAAATGTACCGCCAAGTCTAGGTTGACAACAACGACACGTGCTATCAGAAGATTCTTTGGAGAGCTTCATCATCAGATGCTATTCAAGAATATGAACTCAACACTATCACATACGGAACAGCATCAGCGCCCTTCCTGGCAATAAGGAGGTTGCAACTATTAGCACCGGATGAAGGCAATCAATTTTCAGAAGGAGCAAGAATGCTGACAACAGACTTTTACGTGGACGATGAAATCTCTGGTTCCACTTGTGCTAATAAAGCAGTTGCCTGTGTAACGCAATTAGGCCAACTTCTTAAGACGGGACGTTTCGACATACGAAAATGGTCTTCCAATTCAGAAGAAGTTCTCAATCATATTCCACATGATCATCGAGAAAAAAATCCATTCACTCCATTGACGAAAATTCTGCAGTAACTAAAACACTTGGTCTTAATTTGAACGCACAAGGCGATTACTTCTTCTTCAAGACGACTGTGAATCCAAATGGACAACAACCTAAGCGCAAAATTATCTCAACTGATGTAAGAATTTTGGTTCCACTAGGTTGGCTATCTCCTTTATGATATCAAAATCAAAATCTTGATGCAGAGACTATGGATTGCTGGACTTTCATGGGATGATCCATTAGTACCTAATCTAAGCGAAGAATGGAATGAGATTCACAACGACATACCAAATTGCAGTCCATAAAAATTTTCCGTTGGACACCGTGTCAACAGCACGTAGAACTTCACGCTTTTGCAGATGCATCGGAAATAGCCTATGCTGCGGTGGTGTATCTTAGATCCGTAACATCCACAACTGAAGTTAACACATATCTAGTAGCATCTAAAACACGTGTATCACCCATTAAACAAAGAACACTACCAAGATTGGAACCGCGTCCAGCACTTCTTGCGACACGTCTAATATTCAAGGTAGCCAATAGTCTTAAGGTAACAGACATCGATATACATGCGTAGACAGACACATCAATTGTTCTCAGCTGGCTATCTGACTATCCCAAGCGTTGGGAAAATTTTTATCACTAACAGAACCTCAGAGATACTGAGTAGTATTCCACGCACAAATTGGCGTCATGTGAAATCAAAACAAAATCCAGCTGACTGCGCCTCCAGAAGAGTCTTACAGACATCAATATACCATGAACTTTGGTGGAACGGAGCAACATTTTTAGTTCAGGAAACGATGTGATCTTTTTTGGGGATCTCCGATCAGTGAGAAAAAACTACGAAACTTTGTTTTAGTAGTTTATTCAAATTTACCCGACATTTCGACTCTGAGTTTTAGAGTCCTTTTCAAGGGATCTGCAGAAATACATTTATTCAGTCGTCTAGCATGTTGAAAAAAAGTTTGAGTATAACAGATGATCTGTTTGTGTTAATTTATTTATTTTTTGTCGGTTAATTTATTACATAAATGCAGTATTTTTCGTCATTTTTTATAAGTAGTAGTAGTAGGTAGGTAATTCAAAACATTTAATATATTTATATACAAACTTTTTTTCAACATCCTACACGTCTGAATATATGTATTTCTACAGATCTCTTGAAAATGACTCTAAAACTCAGAGTCGAAACGTCGGATAAATTTGAATAAACTACTAAAACAAAGTTTCGTAGTTTTTTCTCACTGATCGGAGATCCCCAAAGAAGATCACACCGTTTCCTGTATTCATAAACCCCGATCAAAAACAATACAACAATTTTTATTTCAAAATCGAATTCACTATACTTCAACATTTCCTGTTACGCCAAAAACTGACCTTGGTCTACATAAAGTAATCCTTCACACCACAATCGATGAAGACTCATCTTTCCCAGCTATTCTGCAAACATTTTCGGCGATTACACGATTGAAACGAGTGACCGCATATATGCTACGATTTTGTTCTAATGCCAAGACTACTAAAGATAAGAGAAAATCTCGACAATTTTCAGTGCAGGAATTTCCATCAGCCCTTAATTTCTGGATACTTCTAGCTCAACGTGACTCTTTTCAAGATGAAATCACACTTATCAACAAGGGTATCACGTTGCCGTAAAAACACTCGCCTCCTTGACACCATACATTGATGACGATGGTATTCTACGAGTAGGTGGTCGCTTGAAACAAAGCAGCACTGGATATATTCAACGACATCCAATTATTTTATCCAAAGAACATCGCCTCTCCTTGCTCATTGTACAAGATTATCACCAACGGTATTTTCATGCTGGACAGCGTTTGCTAACTAGTCTCATCACTCTCCGCTACTGGATTATTGGTTGTCTCTACATAGTTAAAAGTGTCATCCATGCTTGTGTGATATGTACACGGTACAAATCCTAGCCAAGCCAGCAGCAGTTGGGAAACCTACCCGGCGTGCATCTGCAGCAAGCTAGAGCATTCCAAAACGTTGGACTCGATTACGCAGGATCAATTTTCGTTCGAAGCTGGAAGGGCAGAGGATCAAAAACGTATAAAGCATATATCGCTTTATTCGAATGCCTCACAACAAAGGTATACTACCTGGAGCTCGTTAGCAGTCAAACTTCATCCGATTTTCTGGCAGCACTATAGAGATTTGCGTCCAGACGAGGACTACCATCACATATTTATTTAGACAATGGTACAACATTAGTTGGAGCCAATCGAGAACAAAGAGAAATTTTAGAAAATTGGCGATCATCTCATCATCAACAACAAATTGCTACATTTGCAGCTGAACGAGACATTAATTGGCACTTCATCCCATCATCAGCATGTCATTTCGGGGGCATATGGGAATTTGGAGTTAAGACAGTGAAACGTCATCTGGGACGTTTGAAGAAGTAACTACACTGTTGTGTCAAATTGAAGCTCTCTTGATCTCCCGATCGTTGTATCCTAAAACTTGGATTCAATTGATTTTTATGCTCTCACGCCTGCACATTTTCTGGTTGGTTGCCCACTACTTGCTGTTCCTGAACAGATTAATGAGGACGGATCTATCACTGCACTTGCACGATGGAAATATATTCAGAGAATTCATAGCAATTTCTGGCGACGTTGGTTAATGGAGTACATATAACAACTGCAACAACAAAATAAGTGGAAAGCAGTTCTACCCAACATGGAGATTAACTACATTGTTCTCATTTCCCATCAAGGATGAAAATTTGCCACCATCAGCTTAGTTACTCGGTAAAGTTCAACAAGTCCACCCCGTTAGAGATAACCTCATAAGAGTGGTAACACTGGTGACAAAGTCCGGCATCCTTAAGCGGCCCGTAACTTAGCTGTGTGTTCTTCCCTGTAAAGTCAATTGAAGTGGATACTTCAAGGCGGGCGGAATGTTAAAAACTACAACTGGCTACCCTATCCTACAAACACCAATCTAGTATTTTCTTTTCAAATTGTCATAAAAAATAAATTTAAAAAAAACAATAGTACGTAATTTATTCACCTAACAACACAATAATAAAATGTTTTATTGAAATTACATTAAAACGAGTTTAATTAGAACCAGTTTCTATATTCGAATAATTTATCTATTTATACAGTCCACTATCTCGCCACTGGTATTGAAAAAATTCTTCTTATGATAAGAAAATTATTAATTGTTTAAATTGTTTAATTGTTATTATTAACTGACTTTCAATAGAATATATAGCAGTTACGAATTGCGGATTCTGGCAACTCCAGGAGTTCGCCACAGTTGGCGCCACCGTCGCTAGGTGGTTTGTGTCTTGGCTGTTTTGGTTTGTGCCTTGGATTGTGCCATTGTGTCTTGACTGTACTGGTTTATGTCTTGTATGCATTGACTGTGCCCTAGCGGCATTAATCGGTACTACCGGAATGTGTCATTTGGTCTTGACTGCGCTCTAGCGGCATTACCAGGTACTACCAGCATGCTCCGGTACTACGGTTTTCTTGGATGTTTGTGTGTGCGTGTGTGTGTGCGTGTGTGTGTGCGTGTGTGTGTGTGGATGTGTCATTTGGTCTTGACTGCACCCTAGCGGCATTAGCTGATACTACCACCATGCTCCGGTACTACGGCTTTTTAAGATGTGTGGTGCGCCTAAATGTGGGCTTTTTTCTTATGATTTTTTATCAGATATCGCCATTTCTTGAGTAAGGTTCCCTAGCGGCCTTAGCCGGAACTACCAGCATGCCTTGGCTTTGCTGTTTTCTTTTATTAGCGGGAGAGTTCTAGATATCGCAATGACGTCATCATGGTTTTGCTGTTTTCATATCCTGCACGTTTTCTTAGCAATGAAGTTGTAGATATCAGCATCATTCGTATTTCACAACATAACATCACCACGAACAGATTCTAGAAGATGTCAGTGAGACATTAGCCGATACTACCAGCATGATCCGGTACTACGGCTTTCTTGGATGTGTGGTACGGTTCTCTTGGATATGTGAAGTTTTTTGCTTCACTTTTGCCCACACGAGGCAGCATGCTATGGTTTGGGAAGTTTATTGCTTCACTTTTGCCCACACGTGGCAGCATGCTACGGTTTTTGTGCCCACACGTAGCAGCATGCTACGTTTTTTTTGATGTGTGGTGCGCCTAAATGTAGGCTTTTGTTGTTTCCAAGTGTTGCGCCTGGTTTTGAATTAATATTAGTAATAATTGATTTTTCTTGAGCGCCTAAATGTAGGCTTTTGCTTTTGAACTAATATTACTAATAATTAAAGTTAACGCTACGAATTTTTTGTTCATACCAATGGATTCTAGATGGTGGGTATGTGGGGGGATAATAAAGATAGGGAGGGATGAAATTTTCATCAGAAATCCTCTACGGGCTCTGGTTTTCGAGATATTAGCGTAGATATTAATAATTCAAGTAATTTTTGCTCATGGAAATGGATTCTTCGCGGTGGGGGGTGGGAGGGGGAACGAAATTTTCATCAGAAACCCTCTACGAGCTTTGGTTTTCGATATATTAGCGACATTTGTTCAGGCGCAAACACCACTTCTTGAGTAAGGCTCCCTAGCGGCCTTTGATGAAACTACCAGCATTCCTTGGTTTTGCTGTTTTCTTTTATTAGCGGGAAAGTTCTAGATATCAGCATGATGCCACCACGGTTTTGCTGTTTTCAAATGCTGCACGTTTTCTTAGCAGGGAAGTTGTAGATATCAGTATCATTCGAATTTCACAACATGACATCACCGCATGAACAGATTCTAGACGATCTCAGTGAGGGTTCTGGGGTATGTGTGTTGAAAAGTCTTATGTTTTATAAACACCTGTTTTTATTTCCAATAAAATTTCTTATTATAAAAGTATTTCTTATAGCACATTGTCCAATATGAACTTGGCAAGATGGCGCATTTGTGTTATTCTCTATTAGTTTTCCACAGTTGTATTCATCTTCAACGTTAATAATGATTTCACCCTCTCCAACTATCTTCTGCATCCAACGAACTTTTTCAGCTCCCTTTACATATATAGTTTTGTTTCGAAGCAGTGGTTGAACTATAGTGTACAGCTTGTGATACGGTATATAGCCATCATCCCAGCGGAATCCATGAAAATTGTGTTGAAGCCATTTTACTTGTCTCTTTTTTGCTGAAGTCAAATCTTTGCATATGAACGGTGGTTGAAATATAAAGTGCTGCATCTGGTTTTCATTGGTTAAAATTGCCAGTTCTAAATTCCAGTAATAAATTCATTAAGGTTTGCTTTGAATCCTTGGACGTCTACGATGACAACCATCTTCTTAATTTAATTTTCTAACTTCACTTGTCAGCGGACTGTATTCCACTATTCGATCATGTAGAAGTAGGCAATATGCTGTTGTATTAGCCGATATATTTTCAGATGTCTTGAATTCTTGCCTTATGTCAACAGGTCCAGTTTTTATTGTCTCATTTTGATGTGAGCTTCTCCCATGCGAGGAACGGCTGATACTGATGACCATAGTTGTGTAAACTTTATATACATCTCATACAGCAATGCGTATCTATTCAAATCAAATTTCAAATTCAAATCATCATAGGCATATGATTCTGAGTTCAAATGAACTGTAACATCGGTAAGTTGACAGTGATCAAACTTGCTTGCATCTTTGGATTTATCGTTCCTTCGATTCGTTTGTAATGCTAAGATGATAAATCGAGGTTTCTCCAGTTGAGTGGAAGTCTTAACTGACCAGTTTTGATGCGTGGATTCCGGTAGTACTGGGATACTCATATATGTCCCAGCTGCGGAATGGTATTTGTATCGGGCGGCTTCTCCCGACAATTTTAAATAGTTGCAGCTTTTCATCATCGGATACTGTAACATGCGGAATGCTCCATTGAAGTTAGGTAATTTCAATTTTCACCTCATCTGTGGATGATATAATGGCATTAGCGTCTATCCTGCCCGAATCAATATGAGTTTATGTTTGGAATTTATCAGAATTTTCTTGTAATCTTCAGCGAACCCCAATAAATACTTCAGAGGTACACAATAGTTAAACAGACCATTGGTTGGTATAACGGATGAATCTGTTGATCAACTGCCATTCAGTAGTATCCTGCTTACATTTGCATTTAGCGATACGCAGTTTTTTAATGTTGTCGCAATCCCAAGATTTCTTGTACGGTGGATTTCCACTGCATTTAATTCATGGCGTATTTCCTCAAAAAGAAATGGTAGAGCGTTGTTAGCTAATTTTGCGGTTGCTGAAACGGCTCCATCCAGCTTTGTTAGCGACCCCTCAATGTAAAGAAAACTCCTGCTGGGTAGAAGATTCAAGGCTTGATGTTGTACAGAGATACGGATTTCATAACTGTTTTTAAATGATGTTAGAATTGGTGAATAGGAGTGATGTTCAAATTTAGTAACACTGTTAGATATATATAGTATAGTATTCCTTTATTCATTGTTTCAGCGTTAAGCCTATTGATTGTAAATATGCTTTATTTGCAGGTGTTAATGTAGATCTTGACCGCTTCAAGGTTGTCCGCTGACTAATGATCTTGTTTTCTCCGAACTCGTATTTATCATGAAGCCACAGCATGTTGATATACAATACATGCTGTAACCTGACGGTTATAGTCTCTCCTTTGAAGTTGATTAAGTCACCGTCTTGGTCAAAGAGCTTCAATGTTAGAGAACTTATACGTTTGGTGTTCACAGGGAAATAGATTAAATTTTTGGGTACCTCCACTATTTTATACCCAGGCCCCACGTTCGGTCAAAACTCGTGGAGAGTATGTACTTGTGTGTTGTTGAAGAATGATCCTGATATAATATTACATTCGATGCGTATAGTATTTACTTTAATGATGTTGACTGGCAACTCTGATGTATGCACTATATTAGCAGATAAGTTTCGTTTACTGAATCCTAGCAGAGGAGCTATGGATCCCTGTTTTTCAAAATGCATTTCTTCAGTTACCTTAACTTCACTCTTCAATGTATTATTGTTAGCCTTTATCGCAACCTTTATCCGTTTCTCTGCTTTATCCAAGTATCCTTGTACATATTTTGCTATATCATCATCAATCTCATAGGATCCAACAGGTATCTCAACAACCTCATTCCCTACATTAACCAGTTTATTGCTCGCATCAATATTTCGTATAGAGTTGTATGTTTGAAAATCAATTAATCCACAAACATAATACGTTGCTAGCTCCAGCGGAGGAAAGTACTCAGCAGTTATAGTTATAGTTATAGTTTCCATTGCTTGATTGCTTGGTTATGACGTTTGCTTTCTTCCAATTTTGCCCCTGCCGCACTGGTATCATTTACTGCTTTAGCTGTGCCTACTGTACATCCCGATAGTGCTCCCAATGCTGAAAGTCCAGCAAACAACGGGATGAGGAACGGAAGTGCCCCACCAACATTTGGTACAGGTATCACTCGTGGAGTTTTAATTGATTTTTTCTTTCTTTTCACAATATTTTTAACTGCACTGAGTGCTATTTTTGTACCTTCCATCAAGTCTTTTGGTTTTTTTACTTTTAAAATTTTACGTGCTTTTCGTACTGCTTCTCGGAATGTGGGTTGGCGTTTATTTTTAACCTTAAGACCCATACCTAGCTTAATTTTAGCCTTCATTGCGTTTGTTATAAGCCAAGCGTTGGAACGTTCACTCAAATTTGCATCCGTAGATTTTGCACGCTGCCAGGATTTTTCAGCTAATATTTTATCAGCTATATGTGGATCACTTGTATCTTTATGTTGCGAGTATGCTATGTCGTGTTCCTTGCAGGCTGCATCGAGTGGATTAATGCCCGGATCTCCTCTCGCCAATCTTTGTTGTAACTTTGTTCCTGGCCCACAGTACTGGTTTCCCGGTAGATGTTATTCTACAGGAAATTTGTTGATGATTGAATTTAATAGTGAAAGGGGGCAGCTTTCAAAGATTTTCTGGATCGTTTCGATTTGTGATCCGACATATTATAAGGTTCCGATGATACTGTTGAAATGTAATATTAACAGGTGTACTTATAGGAATCCCGTTAGTCTTCAATATGCGGTTCATTAAACAACAACAAGCTTTTCCTGTTCGCAATGCTGATACAGCTGTTATGATAGTGAAAAAGAAGCAAGGTCCCGTACTGCTTAATAGTATAAGGAGCATCATTGTTGGACAATCTAGTTGTGGAATAACTACTGTTATGATAAGTTTGCTGGAACATCCCAATGGTCTGAGATATGAAAATATTTACATATATTCAAAATCTTTACATCAACCAAAGTATGAATACTTGAAGCGAGTTATGACTCCCATATCAGGATTGGGGTATTATACATTCTCAAACAACTGCGAAGTTCTACCTCCAGAGGAAGCCAAATCACATTCAGTGTTTATTTTCGATGATGTGGCATGTGCAAAGGAAAACAATGTGCGATCCTATTTTTGCATGGATCGTCATGAAGATATAGACAGCTTCTATCTCTGTCAAACATATACGCATATACCAAAGCACTTAATACGTGACAATGCTAATATAATCATCTTATTCAAGCAAGATGACTTGATTTTGAAACATATCCATAATGATCATGTGAATACAGACATGAAATTTGATAAATTTCGAAGAGCCTGTGCTGCATGTTGGAAGGATGAATATGGTTTTTTGATGATTGATAAGGATAGCTCAATAAACAAGGGGCACTACCGTAAAGGATTTGATACCTTCATTGTACTGTAAAAGGATGAAACATGCGAAATCTTCATAAGTCGAAGTTGTAACTCAGCCGAAAGCACAGCGAATCCTGTGGACCTGCTGAGTAAATTAAAGCTGTTCACCTGTTATCACACTTGTTTGAAAAACTGTTAAGCTGTTATCAGAGCTGTTTGAAAAGCTGTTAAGCTGTCATCGGAGGTGTTTTAAAAGCTGTTAAGCTGTTATCAGAGCTGCTTAAAAGATGTTATCAGATCTGTTTTAAAAGCTGTGAAGCTGCTATCAAAGCTGTTTGAAAAGCTGTTAAGCTGTTATCGGAGCTGTTTTAAAAGCTGTTAAGCTGTTATCAGAGCTGTTTTAGAAGCTGTTAAGCTGTTATCAGAGCTGTTTAAAAGCTGTTAATCTGTTATCACAGCTGTTTTAAAAGCTGTTAAGCTGTTATCAGAGCTCTTTGAAAAGCTGTTAAGCTGTTATCAGAGCTTTTTTTAAAGCTTTTAAGCTGTTATCAGAGCTGTTTGGAAAGATGTTAACACACCGATAAATTATGGAGATTATTCCTCAACATCTGAAGAAGAATTCGCAACAGCTAAACATTCAAGAACATTGACAGGAAGGTCTCCTGTCACCTCCCCCGTTACGTCTGGATACATAGTTTCAAACTATTTAATAATATATTTAATATTTATTTTATTTAATAGCCGTCAAATTGATCCAACCCATGGAGTTTACTATGATGACAACGCGTGGAGAATCGTTTGATGTTGATGAGTAGGAAATATTGTTATCAAGGGGAAGAGCTATAAAACAACGTGGTTAAGTGAGCTGCTATTTATGAAGGATCCTGTAAAAAGTCTATATACTAAAGAGGATTTAACTAATTATGGATCTATTTTGAGAGATACCAATGCATATAAACGTGAATATGCTGAAGATGGACAAATAAAAGGTACAAGAGCGGCTAAGTATAAAGCTATAATCAAGAAAACTTATACAGCATAAAGGCATGGCACTAATGCGTCTGCCAAAGGAAAACATTGATCACATTTTTTAGGATGATCCAAATGAATTAGTGGATAGACTGCGCCTTCTAATGGCATCCAAGCAGGCTGGAAATACCAGTCACAACAATGAAATTGTATATATCCTTGAGGAGTTGCGAGAAGCAGATACTATAGTTTAAATACTACTCTATTGCCATACTTCTTCACAATCTACAGATGAGCTTTGATAACTTTGGACGTTTCTCTAAGCGGGGATATCTTGGGAAAGCAGGTGAACGTGGGACAACAGGAGCTCAGGGGCCAGTCGGTGAACAAGGAATTCAAGGACCAGCGGGTAAACAAGGAGCTCAGGTTCCAGCTGGTGACCAAGGAGTCCGGGGAATTGGATTTAATTTAATGATAATCGGAGACTACGATCTAAACTCAAAGTGTATAGAACGACTTGGTGAACCCCTTGAAAATGATAATGCTACTACCAAAGACTATGTTGACAAGAAAATTAAAATATGTTTTGAAGAAATAAGAAAAACTATTAATATAGAGGTGACAAATTTAACGCTATATATCAATGACGAAATCGCGAAGATTGAAAACTATCTGTTTACTTCAGTGAAAGACTTGACACCTAAATATGGTGTATATGAGTAAAAACTCTTTAGCAATCTGTTTCATTTATAAATACGATGAGTAAGCGACAAGTGGTAAATGAGCTACATAAATCAGCGAGAAAAAATTATAAACGACGTCGTGTGATTATCAAAGGACTAGATGACTTGTGGCAGGCAGACTTGGAGGAAATGGATCCGGACAAGTATGTGAACAAGGGTTACCGCTATCTACTGAGAGTCATTGATACCTTCTCCAAATATGCATGGGCAATTCCAATTAAAAAAACATTGACAGGAAGGTCTCCTGTCACCTCCCCCGTTACGTCTGGATACATAGTTTCAAACTATTTAATAATATATTTAATATTTATTTTATTTAATAGCCGTCAAATTGATCCAACCCATGGAGTTTACTATGATGACAACGCGTGGAGAATCGTTTGATGTTGATGATGTAGGAAATATTGTTATCAAGGGGAAGAGCTATAAAACAACGTGGTTATGTGAGCTGCTATTTATGAAGGATCCTGTAAAAAGTCTATATACTAAAGAGGATTTAACTAATTATGGATCTATTTTGAGAGATACCAATGCATATAAACGTGAATATGCTGAAGATGGACAAATAAAAGGTACAAGAGCGGCTAAGTATAAAGCTATAATCAAGAAAACTTATACAGCATAAAGGCATGGCACTAATGCGTCTGCCAAAGGAAAACATTGATCACATTTTTTAGGATGATCCAAATGAATTAGTGGATAGACTGCGCCTTCTAATGGCATCCAAGCAGGCTGGAAATACCAGTCACAACAATGAAATTGTATATATCCTTGAGGAGTTGCGAGAAGCAGATACTATAGTTTAAATACTACTCTATTGCCATACTTCTTCACAATCTACAGATGAGCTTTGATAACTTTGGACGTTTCTCTAAGCGGGGATATCTTGGGAAAGCAGGTGAACGTGGGCCAACAGGAGCTCAGGGGCCAATCGGTGAACAAGGAATTCAAGGACCAGCGGGTAAACAAGGAGCTCAGGTTCCAGCTGGTGACCAAGGAGTCCGGGGAATTGGATTTAATTTAATGATAATCGGAGACTACGATCTAAACTCAAAGTGTATAGAACGACTTGGTGAACCCCTTGAAAATGATAATGCTACTACCAAAGACTATGTTGACAAGAAAATTAAAATAAGTTTTGACGAAATAAGAAAAACTATTAATATAGAGGTGACAAATTTAACGCTATATATCCATGACGAAATCGCGAAGATTGAAAACTATCTGTTTACTTCAGTGAAAGACTTGACACCTAAATATGGTGTATATGAGTAAAAACTCTTTAGAAATCTGTTTTATTTATAAATACGATGAGTAAGCGACAAGTGGTTAATGAGCTGCATAAATCAGTGAGAAAAAATTATAAACGACGTCGTGTGATTATCAATGGACTAGATGACTTGTGGCAGGCAGACTTGGTGGAAATGGATCCGGACAAGTATGTGAACAAGGGTTACCGCTATCTACTGACAGTCATTGATACCTTCTCCAAATATGCATGGGCAATTCCAATTAAAAGAAAAACTGGTGTAGACTATACACTAAACTGGACAGCTGAGATTTTTAAAATTATTAAAGTTCAAAACACAAACCCCATAACATATCAGCTGGAAGATTATCAAGGAAATCCAATCACAGGAGGCTTTTATGAATTGGAGCTGGTGAAAGTTAAACACCCAAACCTATATCTCGTACAGAAAATTTTAAAGAAGACACAATTCTTGGATTAATAACAAAGATGTTTTATAATTTCTTGAAAAAACACCTATAATACAATTTAAGATAAATATATTTATAATACTTTACTTTTTTTATTACTTTAATAAATGAAACTAAAACTATAATACATAATTTATTTGCACTAGGTTTAGATTCTTTCTGGGGTTGCCACTTGTTGATCTGATGAAATGGAGTAATGCTCCAAGGTTAAGTATGCATCGTTCCACTCATAATATGTCGCTTATTATCATAAGGACTCAAATCCACATAAGTACACAGCTTCACATATCCAGGCATACCACAGGCACTCTAACTAAAGTAAAGAATTTAAACCAAACTCAAGCTGAGAAGTATACAGCCCCGATATAAATTCGCTTAGGGTATTTCACATCATTACTTAAGCCGTACACATGGGAACAAGGTGGGGTTTACAACATCACGGGAGAACCTTGCCATGCAAGTCGCTTCCTATGCAATTCTTCTCTCAAGACCGTCCGTACGTGACGTACAGTCATATCCTGCCCGAGGTGTTCCTGCACAGGCAGATGTAGTCATCCCCTGGTGTGAACCAGATGTCTGACTGAATACGGCGGATCTAGAGAGGAAAACTCGATAAAACCCGCAATCCTAGGTGTAAAAAATCGTGCCTATGGGATGAATGGCACTGCGTGAGTGTGTCTTATAACGATGAACTCTGGATACCAGGCGATCTCCAGTTTAAATTTAGCCTTCCCACGGTATACGAATCTCTGCCGTGGGTGACTCTACTTTCTTCGTAACTCGTATAAATCACATGGAAAACCAAGTTACTAAAGAAGGTGGTGCCCCTCCCAATGTACCAAAACCAAAGGCAGCTACTATGCCTCAAATAGTAGACGGAGAAGACGACCTGCTCCTGGAACAGGAATTCGAAGGTCTCGAAGGCCTAGCGGAGATCATGCGAGAAGACTGTTCTCTCTCAGATGAGTACGTCGAGCTGATCTCACAGCCGGACCGTGAGAGTAAGAAGAACCATAAGGAGTTGGTCGTAATTCAACCCTCTATATTTGGTGAGGTGAAACCAGATGATCCTACACGAATCCAGACCTCCGCTAAGGACTCAGAAGGATCCACTGGGGGCTCTAAAGTATCTGATAAAGATCCAACAGACCGCAAAAAGATTCTAAACCCAAAAGTCGGAAGATGAGTGGGGGCCGCTAAGAAATGGTTTCAGTGGCTGGTGAAACACGGGCACAGCCCAACTGGGGCCCGTGAGCTAGCTATGAAGCCGATGCCAGTGAAGGAGACCGATAAAGAATCCACAATGAATCGCTCCGACGACTCCACTCCTAAGCCTACACAGGTCAAAAGGATGAGGACTCAACACGGCGAAGAAGCAGAAAGGAAACAGGAGCACTCCAAAAGGGAAATAGCTCCCAAGTCCCTGTCCTACAAACAAGTGGTTGCAAGAGTTAAAATGGAATCCTCTCAGCGAACTTCCCCGAAGAAATGCTTACGGCGGACAAAATTATATCTGTCCGTAAGGCGATCCTGGCAAGATACTGGAGATAGAGAATGACCGACTTAACCCGGCATCCCTTGGCTACAGTGGCAGAGCAGGACGGCTAGTTCTCACCTGCTCTGACAAGGCTACCTCGGAGTGGCTAAAGCAGATAGTGGGTGAGATAACACCATGGGAAAATGCCAAACTAAGGGCTGTAGAGGAATGTGATATTCCTCGTGCAATGATCCTAGTTGGCTATTTCCCTGAAAGCACAGAGATGTCTGCTGACGAGTTACTGCGTTACGTAGGTGCCCAAAACCATGAGCTCAAAGTAGCTGAGTGGAAGGTCTTAAGGAAAGCGTCTGAAGGAGTTGTCTCACAAGTCACTCTCTCCGTGGACCACTGCTCGGCAGAAAGACTCAAGAAGTTAAGCCCTAAGATACCACCTTAAGAAGATGGGTAATGTCAATGATGAGACCTGTCGATTCTGTATGGAAGACGATGAATCCACTGAACATATAAGGCTAAGACATCTAGGAAAGGCATTTCCACTGCCAGAGGATGTCGAAAAAATGGCCCTAAAGATTATTATAGGCTTCATAAAAGACCTTAAGTTCGAATGGGCGCCCTAGCGCATCAAGGGGTAATGTCACAAGAGATCTTATAGGTCGCAGCGACAAGATGAGAGGCAGAAATCCTGTCTGCATCCTCCACAATTAATAATAATAATAAGCCGTACACATTCTACCCAAGCCTTGGTACAGGTAACGTAGCCCAATCCAACACACACCAGACAATCCTAGTCATAGCATCAGATATTGCCACTAAAGTTCTCAGCCAACCTCCAGTACCTATCCGCAAAGTGATATCGTATCCCCAATCCCGAGATGATGTAGTTCCGGCTAATGCCACCAGGGGACCTTGCTCAAGAAATGGTGTTTGCGCTCGAAAGAGCAACTGTGACTTTTCAATGCACGCACCCCCAAGACCCAATAATAATAATAATAATTTGCTAAGAAAACATCAAGCCAAGGTGATGTCATGTTGTGAAATTCGAATGATGTTGATATCTGCCTTGTCCTTCAGAGACATTCAAAAGTGTGTGAAAATTTCATAACCTAGAAGCAAAAAAAACGTGGTGATAGATGCGGTTGTGGGAAGCAATCCATTGGAACGGTTGTATGTCGATGCGTAGATTCAGTTCGTTTCAATGAGATATCTCTTCTACTCGTTTACTTTTTTTTTCATGAAAAGGGTAATGGCTAATCTGTCAATAAGGTATAAAAACTACTGATAACAATTGTGTATGTGGATCATGTTAAATACTAGGGGGATGGGCTGATTGAGTATCGATAATATTCCGATTTTTTTTTGTGGTTTCATCACAATTGAGTGGGTTTGTTTTAAGAAGACCCCCCCCCCCCCGCCAAGTAATTAAAAAATAAAAAAATAAATAAAAATCTGCACCGAGGTTATTGGAAATGAGGAGAGTTATCACGTAGACAATAAATTGGTGTTGTCATATTGGTTTGATCATGGAATAGTGAAGTGAGAACAGGGCGGCGTTTATGGTGATAGCCGAACGTGAGTAGAAGCAGGGTACCTTGATGAAGCAGCTACATCAGTGCGTTTCGAATCATCTGATATGTATGGATTAGCTATTTGCTGGTAGGTTATCTCACGTTTCTAGTTTTAAGTTAGGTAGAAGTTATGGTGATTTTTTTTTGTATTTACCCACATATGGTATGAGGAGTGGTCTTACGTTTACCCCAAAATAAATGAAATTATGTCACTATAGTAAGAAGAGTGGCATAATGTGATAGAATAATAGATAGTTCAGTTGTCTTGGACTTGAGAATAAGATATACTCCTGCCTCATTTAACCGGATTTTTTTAGCACAAATTTAAATCGTGGGATTACAATAGTAATATTATTCGTATAACTGTATAAGTTTAACATCATGAAATTTGCAGGTTCGTACAATTTTCCAATGCATTCCTGTGCTCCAAATAGCTTGAGTTTATTTAAATGACCTGAAAATTATAAAATTATCAAAACAGCAATAAAAAAAATATATTCGTAGCAGACTTACTTGTGGTCGGTGTCTTATGCATTGCTTACGTTCACCTTTAAATTTATTAGATATTGTATCTCAATGGGGCTCCATGGGAGTTTATGGAATCTCGATAGAAAGTCCAAACCAAACGTTATCACCTCTAATTTGCATATGTTTTGCGTATCCTAAATAGAATTACTTAATTCAAGATACCGGAGACGTTCAACCTTTTGTTGAATGTGAAGCCAGGACATCCAATTTTGCAGTTTTTTTGATACACATCACTTCACTATTTCACATCCATGCACTTGAGACAGCAATTTTGGAACCTTTCTGTTGCTGTGTTGAGGCAGTCTAATTAGGGCAGTATTTAGTATTGGAAGAACATCGTCCCATGGAAATTTATAAAGAACATTAACATTTTCGATGTCTCCGCTATATTCTTCGCAAGTAAGCAATGTAACTTTCGAAATAAATAAGCAATTGAGCCCTCCTAATGATTTACAAAATAAATATTATGAGGTGTCCTTATCTTGAGGCCTTCTAAATTTAATGTCATTGTAATTTAGTGCATGAACTATTGCTGAACCCGCATGGGAGACTAACTTGCAACTCGATATGCAAAAAGTTTACACTGTGAAGCAAAAAAAAAACGAAAAGGTGTTCTCATCTTATTCAATAGTTCGGCATCGTCAGGCGTTTAGACTAGGACGATATTGGATTCCTTTTGCTTACTGGATATCACCGCTTACCACATGTGCAAATGTATTGGTCAATGAACGATGACATTGCTGTTCCATTTGTTAGATCATATATGATGAGGAAAATTTATATCAATATAAAGAGAAACTTGCATCTTGCTAACAACAATGAAATCGACAGTGCTGATAAATTGCTCAAAGTTAGGCAGTTTTTAAAAATTTTAAATACTAAATTTCAACAATTTGGCATCTATCATCATCATCTTTCTATTGACGAGCAAATGATACCATATAGAGGCCGACATTCTGCCAAGATGTATATGCACGGAAAGCCAATAAAATTTGGATATAAATCATGTACACTGGCTTCCTTAAGCGGTTTCATCTATGCTTTTAATTTATATACTGGAAAAAGTGGAAAAGGGCTTGGTGGGAATGTGGTAATGAGCTTAGTGCAGTGTGTGAAAGATCCATTATATCATAAATTATACTTTGATCATTTTTTTCACGTCTATTCCGCTGCTTATTAAACTTAAAAAGTTGTCTTTTTTGCCACTGGAACTATAAAATAAAATCGTTTGAAGGCTGGTTGCCTTCCACCTACGAAGGATTTCAAAAAGCAGCATAGAGAAAAATATGACTACTGGTATGAAAAAGACAAGGATAATTGGCAGTCAGATGGAAGGATAGTGCAATAGTTACAGTAGCAACCAGCTTTCATACTATTGAATCTACAAAACGTGTATCAAGATATTCCAGAGAAAAAAAGAAAACTATAACTGTAAATCAACCAAAAGTTCTTTCTAGGGGGCGTAGTTTTGGCAGACAATATGGTATCGAACTACAGAATTGGAATTCGTGGTAAAAAATGGTTGTGGCTCATCTTTTCGAATTTCATTGATGTCGCTTTAGTAAATGCTTGGAAATTATATTGTGATGTCAATCCAAAAGATAAAAAGCCCCTACTAAATTTCAGTCAATGATATCGAATGCTGCTGCCTACAGATTCGGACTCCGGCTGTACATACACACATGCAATTATCACTCAGCTGAGAGGTATTGAGCGTAAAATGGAAAGGTTACTTTGCAATCAAGACTATTTTATTATTTTGTTAAGTAAGGTATATAGGAAGTGTAGCCTTTGGGAAGGTAAGGAACCAAGCTTTGAATTACTAGAAGACTATTCTCTATAGCATATATGTATAAAGTCCGTTTGGCACTTTTCCATAAGTATCAATATAGAACATTTTGGAAAATGGACTCACAACGCATACATATAGATTGCTTTTTCATGGCTTGCGAAGTATTCTCGAGGGTTTTGGCGTAATTTTTTTCTCGTTTCACATTGCAATTTGCAAATACTCGGTTTTTTCGCTCTAGGTGTATTCGGAAAATATTTAAAGTTATCAATTGGGTACATTCTGTATGGACATATGTGCATAATTTTGAACACTACTTTAGTTTATGAGTATTATTAGTTTGGGATAATCTTTTGTTTCTAGGAAACACACTGCAATTCAATGCACAATTACGAATGGACTTGTTTGAACATTTTTTGGACTAGTAAAAGTTTCTTCAAATCGAAAACAATTCATCTAATTAAGATTACTTTTTAATAAATACTACTTTTAATCAATATACAAATTCAAAAAAAATAAACAAAAAAAAAGAATTGCGAATATATTTCTAAGAAAATATAATGGCAAATATTTAATCTAATTTGTTTGAGCCAATAAATGCTATATATAGATCCCAAGGTCTGTTTGGAAAGCAATAATAAAATTACAAAAACAGTTTATGCAATTAAATTCCGAAGCCAAACAACAATAGATACTATATCCGTCGGCCTCAATATAGCAGAATGGTTTTCTAGGGGAAACTGCTATATTTTTGTCATGTCAATTTATCGTTGATTATGTACTGCTGATAGAAAGGTCTTCTGCGTGTGGCACTAAATCGGAAGCTTCGTACGAAAGCTCACGCTACTACTACTACTTCATAGTTAAATGGAAGCCCGTAATCGAGAGCTTTATTTTCTGCCATTCAGCCTTAAAGCTCGCGATTCCGAGCTTCCATTTAACTATGTGGTAGTAGCGTGAGCTGCCGTACGCAGCTTTCGACTTAGTGCCACACGCAGAAGCAGTACTCGCTGTATATAAGTATTTTGACCTAGCAGCCTACTAACATTTTACAACAAATTAACAATAGAATTGTCGAAAGAAATCGCGTTGTAAATAATAATTCAAAGAAAACGGGTCCACAAAGGCTATCAAACAAAAAAGCAAATATGAATTTTCCATTGTATAAACATTTTTGCTTTGATATGTTTTATCTAAGTGACACAAACTCAAAAAATTTTTGTTACATACATATTACCATTTATACCTATCAATGTAATTGGGTTTTTTTAAGATGGAGATGGACAACAATATGTAATAGGTTCGAAATTTCAAAATATTAAACTCTTATTTGAGAAACCCTTCGATTCTTTGCGGACATTGGGTATAAGTGTAGTAAGTAATGTTAGTACCGTGGAAGAGCACTTTAAAATTGAGGAAGTTAATTGTAAAGCAATATGCTTACCAATTGATGGTTGGTTTGTATTTCTCCCAATTTTGCGTTATTGCACTAACTAAAGTATATTTCAAATTAGCTTTAATTATGTTACACTAAATAGAAAAGGATAATTATTCCAACAAAGAAAATAAAGGTGAGCAAAACATAAGATTAAATATCAGCATTTCAAATATGCTTTTTGAAGGCTATTCCTTTAACTCGAACACGAATTCGTCTATATATTTCTTTTTTACTAGTTTCGACACTCTCGTAGACCCACTTTTCGTCATCACAGCGAACTGAAATTTGGCACACAGGTTCATGGCGCGTGACAATTGAACTTATCAAAATTTGAACCGGAAATTTCCATGGAAAACCCGGAAAATCGGGAAAAATCATTTGAAAATTTGGTACAAATTTGATTAGTGATAAATCTGTTTCAGAAAAAATGCAGTTTTCCGATTTTTCCAAAAAAAATTCCGGAATTTCCTGACTTTTCCGGAATTTTTTTTTCTGAATTATGCAGGATCAAGTTCCCTATCAACTGGCACAATTATTTTCTCTCCGGCAATGGTGAAAACTTGCAGAGGAAAATTCATGTAAAACGCTTTTCCGGAGTTTTTCAGACCAAGGAAGCGTATGAGCGTTTTGCAACATAAGACAAAATTGTAGAGCGAAATGAGTTGCATAAAGTTGCTTTTGTGGAAAACTCCGTGGAAAACCCGGAAAAGCTGGAAAATCAGCGGATAAATTTTCATCGATATGATTAGTGATAAATCTCTTTCCGGAAAAATTCAGAATTTTCAAATTTTTCTGCAAAATTTTCCGAAAATTTCTGGAATTTTCGGACTTTTCCGGAAAATTTTCCGAAAAAAAAGTTTTATAAGCTATGCGGAATCATTTTTTTCCATCCTACTGGCAATTCATGTAAATTTTTAAAAAAAATTCATAGTAATAGGAAAAGTCTGTGGAAAACATGGAAAGCAGCACGTAATAACAATTTATTTAACGTGAAAAAGGCAGAAAATAATATAAGTAAAAAACGAATTTTCAAACAAAACTGAGGCCAAGCCACATGAAAAAGTAGAAAATAAACTTTTCTTCACACACAGAGATGGACTCAACAACTCGTCTGGACCTCGATAAATTTTCATTAATACAATTTTCATCTCCGGATTGATTGGCTTCATGACTGCTTTAGATAGCCGAAATGCGGAATCTCCAATTAACAGCAACGGCACACGAACTCCTTCGATAGCTCGGTTGTTACGCTCGAAATGTGGATTTGTTATATGCTGAATTTTTAGCAATGATCGACTATTGCCGATCATTGTTGCGACTAGGTATACCAAAATTAATATTGGTAAAACTATACCTATAGTCCAATGCCTCAAGTAGAACTATTGAAATTGTCTAAATTAACTGCCTTATCTTTTGACGGGTAAACTTCACTCTGCCAACCATTGATTGCTAGAATCCCAATTCCTCAAATCCTCTTACCACTTCCTCGACTTTCACTTAAGTATTGAGGTTAAGCTTGCCACCTTTTAAAATCTACAAAACGGGACACCACTAAAAAAAATCAACATTCGTTTACAATTATTTTTCTATTTTATTTATTAAAGAAAAACAATAACACATTAATTCACAGTGCGTAAAACTAGTTTTAACAAAACAAAAATTCAATTAACAGATTAACAGAAATATAATTTTTATTATAATAGCAAGATAAGAAATATAGTTAGTTATTTAAGTCCTTGATTTTGAATTTGTACTTTTGGTCACATTTAGCAGCTTCTATTAATTAAATTAAAATGGACTAATAGTTCAGCTTTAACTAAAGGTACAAGCATCTTAGAGCGACTGTTAGCCCATTTATTTTTCATGACGCTGATAACACGCTCTACATAGCACTTACTTGGAGGTACAACAAAAATATATTGCACTATCAAAAAGAAATTTGGACTTTCTGCGATATCGAAAAATTTAATCCATTTCTGGATTACTTTATTTGAATGCGAATTTACAGTATTAATAGAAGTTGATGCACTATCTTGTTCAACAGAAATCTGCAACCGCAGTTTTGGCAAAATGCTATTTAGGAAACATGTTTTAGAAAATAAAGCATCCTTATCTATTGGTATTTGCAATTTTTGAGCAACTTCAATTATTTCATTATATTCCAACTCATTATCCAAGTTAAATTGCTTAGATTTATAAAACAAAAATTCAGTTGAATAATCAAACCACTTATTCAAATAAGCTAAAATATTTTGATACACAGAAACCGCTTCTTTAGTGAAATATTGTATTTTATTTCTATCTAATTGCGACAAAATTTGATTTGCTTTAAATCCAAAGAAAAGATTTTCCAATCTATTAGAAAATTCTAATTTAATTTTATGAAAAATATCATAAACTTCTGTAGGTTGGATGTAATCACTTTCCAAGTGTTTCATATGTGACGATAATATGCTCATATTATTATGAATAAAATAAAGGTATACATCGGATAATTGATTCTCGTTTTCGTCATTCTGTACTTCCGATCTTGATGACAGGCAACAAATTCACAAATAAGTTTGGAAACCTTTTCTTCTCCTTCACTTAAAAAATTCGATTTTAAAACAGTCCAAGATTGCAGAATACGATCAACAGCTGGAAATAATGTCAGAAATCTAATGCGTCAATATCCGAGTAATTGTATATACTACATATATGAAAATTCACTAAAAACTTCGAGAACAAAGCTTTAGAAATTAAAAGATATTGTTTTTAGTGCTTGTTTGGCAGTATTATGCAGAATATGAGCATGACAATATCCAGCAATTAAATCCTTTAAATTCAGTATTCATTTCTGATGTTGAAATACTGAGTTAAATATTCCATAGTTTACGGAAGCATTGTCAGCTCCATATACTACTAGTTTATTAGTATGCAACAAACCAGTTTTTTCTAGGCAATCAATCAATTTTGCTGCAGTGGCTTCCGATGTCTCTTTGTTATCTTCATAAAAATCAAGCAAAAATGTTGTTGGTCCTTTCTTACTTGAAAAATATCGAAAAGCGACTGGAAACAATTTTTTATTTCCTTTTTTGGAAGCGTCTGTGGCTATAGAAATGGGACCACTACCAACGTCACATAAAACATTTTCTATAGAATATGGAGCTAAAACATTCTCAACAATTGCTTCAGCTTTCGTTCGACCGCAGTGAATACGTTTGCTTTTTTTCGAATCATTAAATGATTTTTTTGCAAGTCTTGTACCACAATCTTGAGACATATAGCTGAGATTATACATTACACCATGGTAAGTTAATGCTATTTCAGATATTACAGCTCCATACTCTTCAATTGTATTCGGTTTTATGAAAAACTTCGTCAACCTAGTACTCACGTTCATTGCATTTTTAATTTCTAAATGTTTTTTACTACTTGCGTGCCTCTTTACAATTCCAAAACCTTCAAATTTCACAGAAAATATAAGCTTGCAAAGATTACAATAAGTACTCATTTCATCATCCGGCCAATTTCTTAACCAACTCTGGAAATCAGGTGGCTTTAACCAATCCGGCTGAAACTTGCAATACCTTTTTGTTTTACTTTTTCCCTTTTGCGATGTTCCATGTAAATCTGCTGTCCTTTTTCTGTTTTCGTTCATTTTCCTATACAAGGTGTATTGTTTTAAAATTTATACAAATTTAGTGGAAATAATATTTAATATTACTAATATATGTTTTAAAATAAAAACAAGTTATACCTCACAAAAAATCACGTTCTGTTGAAAATTGAGTATAAAAACAAAAGTTGGTTTGTTTTGACAGTAACAAAGATGACTTAAAAAATTCAAAATATGCCAGTGTTGCTACTCTAGTAAAAAAATTAACTGTGTTGCTAATGTGAAAGAATCAAGAAGAATCAGTAGAGTAGTGCCGAAATATATTTTTTATTGTGACAATTAATGAAAAATGCAGTTTTTTTTTAAACGGGACAAATGGCGTCCCGTTCAGGGACACAGGACATTCAACTCTAAGACCGGTCTGTCCCGTCGATAACGGGTCGGTTGGCAAATCTAATTGAGGTTGCAAGAACTGCCACACTTCATTCACGAACTCCAAGACAGTTTCTCGAATTGTCGTTGTACCAACTCCAAATAAACTGCCGATTGTCCATATTCGTCTGATGATCCAAAAGCAATTGTTACCCTTTCAGCAAGAGCCTTGCAATATTTCTCAATTTGCAGACGAGGAATTTAAATGTATTTCTGATCACGTGAAAATACGTTTTGAATATTTTCCTCGTCGAAGCGCCTTCCTTTTCGCAAAACTGCGTATTTTCCAACTTGAAAAGAAAATTCAATTAATAAGTTATTCCATTACAATTACGTTATTTTTAAACAAACGTTCAAAGGTACATACCCCCTTGCAAAAAAACAAAACTGCCTGTGAAATATTTTAAAATGCACAATTCACCACATGATGCACGATGTATAATAGTACATATACACAAGTTGATTAGTAAAATCGGATAAAAGTGCGTTTATGTAGGTGGTAGCTACAGTCCGTCTGGAAATTGAAATCACCAAGGTACAGCATCTTCCCCTACATTCATATTAAAGGAAAACATAACAAAAATCTATTATTTCAAAATAAAGCTCATATAAGTATGTACCATATACCTATGTAACTACATATGAATTATAAATAAAAAAGGCAACTACACCAGCCTCCTTCGTCTTGGTTTCAATCATGAAAAATTATCCATAACCATATTATATTACCCTCACTTACATATAACAATTGACCAGTAGCGTATCTAGGGTGGGGCGGTGGGGGCGGTCCGCCCCGTGCAGCATTTTTTATTTTTCTGTCTAAATTATATAAAAACAAAAATAAATAATATGATAATTGCGCCGTAAATTTGGAATTAGCGATAACCAACCACATAAAGATACGTCGCTTGGTGGTAGAAATTAGAACTGCTAATTAAATATTTTTTAAACGGGAGTAAGATTAAAAATTTCAAACGCGTGACCCGCGTAATGCGCGTTGAGATTTAATATCGAATTATGCTTATTGTATAGGGAGTGTTAGATTACAACCGCACGCGACGTTCGCGAAGCAACAATAAAACAATAAGGCGAATTTCTACTTTTCATCGCAAGCGCGATGAATTTCTACTTTACATCGCAAACGCGATGAATTTAACCTAACATTTGGAATATTGTACATACTGCTGCGGAATTTTTTTAAGATTGTTTTTTTATTTCCAGACAGAAAAGTAATTTCGTGGGAAGTTGATTGAGAAAGTGGAATAATGCGAACTAATTAATTTATAACAAAATGTTGAAAACAAATTTGACGAATCTCAAATGTCAACGCGTTCAATCTAACAGTATATTTTATCCAACTCGTCGAACGTGACGGTAACCATTCGTGGAAAATTCCACCAACTTTAAAGGGCCCTTTGTTTCAAGGTTGAAAGTAGATGAGTCTAATACCTAATACAAACTGCAATATTTTTGGTTGTCATTTAACCTTCATGTCCACGGCATGGCACAATTGTGCCATTTTCGACTTATATGCATCATTTTAGCACTTTACAGTTTTTTTTTTTTATATTCTAGAATATCTTCAAAGGGTCAAAAATGAAAACATTGAGCTAGATGTTACAAATAAATCATAAGTCTAAAATGAAATTTGCATAGTTTTAGCTTTTACATCCTTATGTTCTCGGCATGGCACATTTGTGCCACCGATTCTATGGTTCGGAAGAAACGTATATGTAGGTAAAATATGTAGATTCTTATTTAGAAAAACAATATTAATATTTTATTGATTACATAATATTTATACACATGCATACATAAATGTGGTTGGCTCATAATTCACAAGATATGCATTTGATAAATGCTTTGCTGTGTTCAAGGCAAATAGGTAATTTGCAAACGCAACATTCCTTTCTTGTCCTACGCTGCCTTTTGAAACTGCTCCGACATATATAGCATCTTCCCGTAAACTCCGACTTGGATGGACTTTCAGAAGTTTGTGGTATTGGCGGCATGTTTACTAAGGGTCTTCCCAACATACATTCTATTCCTAATTTTGTAGAAAACTGCGCAGTAACCTTTGAAATGTGTGAGCGGGTATTTATAGCTGGCATTGCTAGTTGTTTTCCTAGATCTTGGAGAAATACTCGACGGCAATCTGTTTGTTTAGCTGAAGCCGGATTATTTTCTGAATAAATTATGAAAGCTGCTAAGCATGCTATATCGATCATGTTATAAAATATTGCAACGGGCCAACGATTTGTTTTCCGTTTCGTTGAGAAATGCGATAGCATTTTGTCCATCGTATCGACCCCTCCTTTGTTTTTGTTATAATAATGTATAATCTCTGGCTTTTTTCTTAGGGCCACTTACGTCAACTGTATGGTGCATCGTAGATAATAAAATTACATTTCTTCCTTTCTTTGGAATATATGAACACATTGTAACCTTGTCTTCACTAAAAGCAAACACTGATGACAAAGGTTCACGACTTTTGTGACTTTGCATTTCTAGAGGAATGCACCGTTTATTACGTTTCAATGTTCCAACGAGTGACATGTTCAGTGACATTAACCAACGTGCAAGGGGAAGAGTTGTAAAAAAATTATCCGTGACAATGTTTCGACCTGAGTTCTTATATCTAATGCACAGGTCTCTTACAATCCTTTCACCTTGATTCGTTTCACAACCCGTAGCCGACTTTCCGGTGTAAAGTTGTCCTGAAAGAGGATAGGAATTGGACGCGTCACATACCCACCAAATCTTAATCCCATATTTCGCTGGTTTGGACGGCATGTATTGCGTGAATCTAGTTCTCCCCCTATACGGATAAGGCTGTTCATCAACAGTGAGGCATTCATTTGGAATATATTGCGAGTGGAGTTTACTGTTGAGCAAAAGCCAGAGTTCTGAAATTGGTGCTGCCTTATCAGTTTCCAAACGGTTATTCCTCGTCGACGGATTATCAAAACGAAGAAATCTGGAAATTTCCCAAAATCTGTTGATAGGCATTGTTGCACGATAGAGAGGATATGAATCTGATTTCCACATTTCTTTCACATGTTCTGAACTAGAATGTCGAACGCCAGCCGTTATGAGTATTCCTAAATATCCTTCAAACTCCTCTCGAGTTAGCGGTTTCCACACTTTGGGTTTTCCAGGACTTTCGAAATTCCATTTAGAATATATGGTATTTGCTTTTCTATTTGTTTCTTTTATAATTATGTCACAAATTACATCATCGAAAAAACATTTGAAGGTGTCACGTACAGAGAGAGTATGAGTCGATCTTGCTGGGCCAGCCCGTTGTCGTAGAATATTGCGACGCAATGTTTGACACCTAGAAGAAGGATTGCGATGCCATATGGTGTTGTCTTTACCGCGAAAAATATCTTGATCAGATTGCCCTTCAGGACACATATCATTATTTTCGTAGTTTTCATCGCTATCGGTATCGTCATTTTCAAATTCTATTTGAAGATTTGTGTCTCTATGAACATCCTCAACATCTGATTCTTCTTCAACCCAAGTTTGTTCAGTAGTAGGCGGTGGAATCCATTCGTCCTCAGAACTATTTTGTTCGTCGATATCATTTTGTAATAAGTCTTGCGAACTATCTTCTTCGCCTAATAATCCTTCTAAATAGGCCCTTTGTTGATTGTAAGACATCCTACGAACGAAAAATTTACAACATATTCCTATAAAGAGCAAAATATATGCATACATTTTAAACCCAACGCGTGATATTTCCTCATCAGCCATAATTATCACAAAATTCTTCTTCACAAAAATAACCGACACACTTTTAAATCAAATTTTTTTCACAGAAGAATCTCTGTCACTAACAAATTTTCAGCAAAAAGTTCAAGTTCATAATCCTTTATAGTAAACTAATGTTTACTTTCACAAAACCTTTTGAATTGACTTTAAATAAGACAATGACATAATAATCCTGCATAGAGCTATCATAGTTAACAAATTTTCTCAGAAATTGTTGAAAATGCATGAGTAATCACAGAGTGGCACAAGTGTGCCATGCCGTGGGGATTCGTAGAATTTTTTTGCCGTGGACATGAAGGTTAAAAGTAGGTGGATCTCCTTAATTCTTAATAACTTTTGTCACTTACAACTTTACAAAACTCGTTGTTACACTAAGCATAAATGTCGGTCTAAAAACGTGTATAAACAAACATTACCTGTTAATACTTTCTTTAGTGCCATTAGTAAGCAAGGAACTAACTTGCACGCAATCGGTTAAACTATTTTGCGAAGCATTGCACGCTGTTGTTTAGATTTCAGAAGGATGTGCAAATTTTGCACGTTACAGAGTCGAGATATATTAATTATTTCATAAATATTGTCAGGCGGTGAAAAGAGTTTCAAAGAAGAGAACTCATGCAATAGTTACTGCGTTTATGTTTTTAAATATTTGTGAATTTAAAAAATCACTGTTTTATACCCAAAAACAATCTATTTGATATGTTTTTCGAATATTGTGTAACTCAGTATTAAAACTTTGTTATCAACACGATGCACCCACGCTGAATAAAACCAGATAGGTAATCGCGTTCGGGTAGTGGGGAAAATCATACAAAAAAACCGTACGGTTTTCGAAACGGTGTTGTACAGAATTAAGCGTGGCACGTGTCGTTGCCCATACACATACGGGCTTTTTGTATAATCTAGAAGCATAGGTGATTACACACGAGTAATCCCTTGCATTTATGGCTTGGAATTATTGTTGTTGCAAAAAGAGCCCCATCTTCATGGTCATCGCCAATAGACAAGAGGAACGCACTTGTTACTTCACTTGTTACTTGAAGCGAAGTTAACTTAAGAACAAGTTAGAAAACAAAATGATATTTTCGACTGTTTTCCATTTAAATATTAGCAAGTAAAAATGAAAAAAAGGAAAGAGAAAAAAAATCACACACCCATTGATAATTTCACGAATAAAGACAACAAAGTGAAACCACAGATTAGATACAACAAAAAAACATTATATACAAAACTGCAGCGCTTTACATTGACGCATTCTGAGGGTAATGTCCAAATATAGTGGAAAACGACATTTTTGTATGGCAACCCAACAAAGAAGTTACCGAAGCTGTCCCATTTTCAAACTTGATTTTACACGTTTTTTTTTTAAAGCCCGGCTGCAATATTTCAGCTCTCTAAGTACACGCGTTCTTGAGTTATCGTGAGGACGGACGGACGGACATGCAAAATCAAAATAACCTTTAATTTTGCCCTACCAGCATTATTTCTAAGTGTTACAAATGGAATGATAAACTTAGTATACCCTCTGATTTCAACTAGGGAATAAAAATATTGGTTGAAAGACTCTGTTCCCAACATAATAATATTGTTAAATTTTCTTTTTAACAATAGCCATCAGTGTAGCTGGTAGTGAACACAGATTTTCCAAATTAAAACTAATTAAAAATTATCTTCATTGAGTGTTTTAAGATTACGAAGTCTAACGATACTCTTCATAGAGAAACAACTAACAGTTGATATACATTCTGAAAATATTATTCAAGACTTTTCTAATAAAAAAGTAAGCTTACATTTTACAATATGTGTATACAATCTGTGTAAACAAAAGACATATTTGTTTTTTATTTATATATTTGTTCCATAATTGTCAATAACCACTCTTGATTTTGATTGACTTAGAAAGGGCGGTAAATTAGGGACCGCCACTGGCGGCAAAAGCTCTAGGTATGTCACTGCGATGGACTGAGTGATTTGCTATTTCATGTGGCACAAATACTGTTTCTGTATATGACTGTTAGAGCACCCTTTAAAACATTTACTACATCAAAAACATGTAAAACTCAAGCAATCAGATGTAATTTTACACTCGTAAATCGAATTAAATTAAAAAAAAATATTTTCTTGCGCCCAAGTGATATTTTAATCGCTTATAAGGAATTAAACTCATTCCGACTTTAATTTTCAAAAGTTATTCTTACCTGAATCCTGTGTATGGGCAAGAGAGACGGAGCATGATGAAACACTATCTTTACCTTATTATTTTTGCGGTGATGATAATCAACATAGAAGCATCAAATAGCATAAGAAAACGTTCGTAGCTCCAACTCTGCCATAAGACGAATGAGAAAACTATAAAACTTGTGGCATTCTTTCCTATAGGAAAATGGCAATACGCTCAGTCCATTGTTATAAGTCAGTGATTCCACTTCAGTAGCCAACAGTCTTTGCGAGTCCACAAATTCTCTCGTACAAAATGTTATACAAGGAGGGAATTCTATACGGTCGTTATACTCTTGATAGATAAAAGTATATATAGTGCTAGGAACCGTCGTTTTCTTTTATAGTAGATTCCGCAATTGGTAAAATTTTATAGTTTTCTAAATTTTTTTAAATGCTGATATGTTTAAGTTCACCTAGTTAGTTTTAAATTTAATAACATTGTCACTTTAGCTTACGTACATACGTAATTAGTTTTCCTTTCAGGAAAATGAGAAATATTGTAAAAATTTATGACGCCATCTATAACCAAACGATAAAACTTTTCGCGAATTCTATTTAAATACATACTTCTATACACAAGGGCTACGCGTTCGTTCGGACTTAGAAAAATGTTTGAAGAAAAATGTTCAAGAAAACTCTGAGGAAAAAATCAGGGACCGTAAATAACTGTTATTTTTGGAAATCAGCTAAACAAAATGTCCATCCTAACTGAATGGTATAGGGTAAAATACCTAGTAACGAGCACCCTTAGGAGAATTTCAGCTTTGCAGAGTATATTCTCACTGAATGATTATTTTATTTTTTTAGCAGCTAAATCGTTTTACACTCTCTGTAGGGTTACAATTTACCATTTGATATCAAAAATTAATTTTATATAAGAATTTTATTAAAGGCCGGGAAAACACAACATATGCACATATGCACCAGTAACGAGCATGCTGTAACACGTTACGAGAATTCTGGTGTTCCAGTAACGAGCATCCACATTTTTATATTGAAAAATTTATTTCTAAAGAGCTAATGTCCTTTTAAATTCAACAAAAGAATATGATTAGTGGGAAAATTTCGGAAAAACAATTTAAGTTTCCTTACTTTAATTTTTTATTTTGCAACATTAATATTTTTGTTATACCTAATATTAATTTAGGACACATTTGGAAATTAGTCTCGTCGCCATTCAAAATCTTTTCCGAATCACTAAAAATATTGAACACGTTTTTTTCTTCCAAATAACATTTTATTTGAGAAAACCATCAGCTACTTATGCACTCGAACTGCTGACAGTTTCCGGTTCTTATTGATAATTCGGTCGAGGTTTATGCTTAATCTACAATGCATGGTAAAACCACGTCGTCAAAATGACATCGTTTGCTGAAAATGCATATAAATACACGAAATATGTAAGTAGTGGTAAGCTGCCAAATTAAACAGCTGTTGATCTGTCAATTACCATAAATGTAATTGCTTCCTCGATTTCAAGGCAAGAATTACATCAGGGGAAGTATTTGGTCTCAATAATTTATGCCATGATATTTATATATGCATATACATATATAAACTAAGAAATTGTTCGGGACAAGTCGAATAATATAAAATATTGCTTTCAAGACTGAAAGTACAAGTTCCAGTTTACAGCTGTTTTGTTCTAAATTCCCCTACATGGTTCTAAATTATGCTGAATACACCTGAGGTATTATTATATCGTTTTTGCTGATTAACTACTACACATAAGCTAGTGCTCATGTCGTCAAATGAATGAGAGATAAGGGACATTTTTGCAAGCATAAATTTTCAAATGCAAGTGTGGGAAGCAAACACAAAAATCCATATCGTTTTGACGACGTGGTTTTACCATTACCATGCATTGTAGATTGGGCATTATAATCGAGGAACTTTTTTACAGCTATCTAGGAATCTTCCTTTCTTCTAGAAAACCTTTTTTATGGTTACTTAGCAACCATTCTAATACTGTTTTCTATTCTTTCTCTGTCAAAAATGCTGATGGCCCAAATGAAGATTGATGTGTGGGACCATAAAGTGTATTTTGCACAGTTCCTCGTGGAATATTATACTTTTTAGCCACAGTTTGGATTAAATTTCCATCATTAATTTCTTGCAACGCCCTTTGTAAGTTTTCTTCTGTATAATTTTTTGTTCTTTTTGACATTATGCAACCTTTAAAATCAATAAATTTTACAATTGATAGAAGTGATTGTTACTAATTCGTGAAGATGCTCTACTGGAACCATGACATTTTACTTTTTTACCCAATAACGAGCATAGTGCTCGTTACTGAGTTTATGCCAATTTCAGTATCCAATACCGAACCACTGTTGTGACATCAAAACCATACAATGTTTTTAAAACAATTTTTACTTCTTCTAACAACGTAGATTTTATATTATTAATTAACTTCACGTTTTAGTTATTTTAAAAGTCTCTTTCACACACCTGATATCCTTGCTAAATTCTTTACGATAATACACTTTTTCACTGCCTTTCACTTTCAACTCAAACAACTGAGTGACACTGTTCTTTCTATAAAAAGGATATACAAAATTGGAAAGGATACGTCTACCTGAATCTGAGACTATCAAGAATGGTCACAAATTCGCAGAAATAACTAATTAAAGCGACTAAAAGAGAGAAAATGCTCGTTACAGGGGACAGTGCTCGTTACTAGGTACTTTACCCTATTTGGGACGTACTCGCAAATATTTTATAATTGCTAAAAAACTTTTAAGTCTCATAATAAGAGTTTCAGTAACAATTTTTATTTTGAAGTTAATTATAACTGTTACCGAAAACTTTTATTATTTTAAGTCTCATAATAACAGTCTTAGAAGACTTTTATACTTTTAGCTCTGTGCTAGGAGTTATCACATACTTTTATTAGTCTTTTTATAAAACTCCCATAAGACCTTTAAATTTCTAGTCTAAAGGTAACTGCCTTAGAAGACCTTTTTAAATTTCAGTCAGTCCATAACTGTTTCCAGATACTTTTATTCATTTAAGAACCATGATAAAAGTCTCATAAGGCTTGTATCTTGTCAGTTTTTCGATAACAGTTTGATCAAGAATTTTATTTATTTAAGTCTCATTATGGATCTATTACAGATTTTCTATTGTTGTAGATCTTTTTACTTTATTTTGGATAATCTGAATTACGTTGGTAGGAAGGGGCCACATTTTGATGATATGACTCAGGGGGAGCGATCGCTCCCTTTGCTTCCCCCCCCCCCCCCAGATACGCTTCTGGACTACGCTTATAAATATTGTTGTCCCCAAAAATACATATAATTTCTAAGAAAAAATTGAGGGCTTCCATACATCGGTTCGAGGCATCGTTGATTTTATGTTGGACGGAGGCATTGCATTGCTCTCGTAAAAGATAGAGTCTTGGGTGTGTGCCTGTTATAACATCATTTCTTAGCTACAATTTTCTTCGTAGCTAACTAATTTGGTTACTAGAAATGATGATAAGGTTTCCTTTTTCTGATATGCGTTCTTCATCTGTATATTTACTTATTTGTGGTTAAAGGTAATAGAAAAAAAATAAAGGTTTTGGGTGCAACCGAATAATGTTAATAATTTTAGTTATAGCGCAACAGTTGTTACTAAAGTATTAGCACTCGACAAAGATAAATTTAAGTAGTAAGTATTACGAAATAAATAAAAATAATTTTATGGATTTAGTTACTTAATTATCTCTATCAATAGCAAGAAAAATACAAACGTCAATCCCACCTGAAGTACGACTATTGATAACGTTGAGTTTAGCATTAATGTTTCCGTACTTATAAAATATTTTATTAATTATTATTGTCCAAGTTGTGTGTAATTTATTGACTCATTCTTAATATTAACTGATTTTTGAGGATACCAGATGTACGCTTAGCAAATGTTTTCCACTGGAACGTGCTAATACGATAAAATGCATGCTTGATTTGCGACCCGCTTTAGAGTGATTTCAGTAACGTGTGTTTTATAAAAAAAAGAAGAATTCAAAAAGAACAATACTTCAACCTTTGTGTACCAGATATAATTAGACTTCACATTAAATATGATTGCCTCCAATTCTAATATTAATTACTGAACTCAATGATTACATACTGACTTCAACCAATTTACACAAAGGAGTATACATGTGTTAGTAAATCCTCTTGATAATATATCGTATAATGCAAGATGCACAGTAAACCGATTTATACATATTTCAACAAATTGAAGGAACATTTTTAGCATTAAAGTGGTTGCTGACATCATCTATAAAAGTCACATCCTTGCATGAATATATCAGCAAAGGATCAGCATGCCTTCAGAAGCATAGGGGACATATCTGGGGTTTTCGAGGAATTCCTACAGTATTCCATATTCCATACCCAAGAATTACATATCTGAAATTCAGTTTTCTCCTGGAGACGAGGTGGAGAAGTATCCTAAGGCCAAATTTTATAAGGCGGGTAACTGTTTTTGTAGCTGCCAGCACCTAATCCCTCAAAGCGCTCAATTTCAATAAAATTTCTGATTTATTTACTATCGTCTGCATCATATATCGCACAATTCACCCTTAATCTTGCTCTATAGAGCTTAAGCTAACTAAGAGAATGGTTGAATTTTTGCCAGATATTCAGATTCTACACCAGGAGAAGGAAAATCAACATTTTCAGATAAAACCCTTTAAGGAAAACCAAAGAAGTTTCGGGTGATGAATTCTTGAGGGATTTTGCTACTTCGGAGAACACAGGGTCTGGCCTTATTTGAGTATTCCGACGAACAATAAAATTCACTTCATCGACATTCCCAAATGCGCTTCTCGTACTCGAAAGAATACGATTTCTTTCATCAGAAAAATTTTTTTTTGTGGAGACATGCAAAACCACTCTCAGGAAATTACCGAGATATTTTGATCAGGGAAGCTCGTCTGTTGAATTTTTCTTAGTCGCCTTCTGGATAGACCGGATATACCGCAATGAATATCTTTGCACATCGTGAAATTGCACTTAATCAGTTAAATTATTGGCAAATTTGTATGTATGTATTTAATCTTATACAGCTGTCGATTACTTCTTTCACACATCGCCCCCCGCACCGTTTTATCTAAAGGACAAGAAAATTCTGCATTAAAATGAAAACTTTTGTCGCATTAGAATTCAATTTTGTTCCAATAGAAAATTGTTTTGTAAGGAAAGATGCAATCGGCTGCGCAAAGTGGAATGGGAGGCACATGCCCTAGCACACCTCCAATGCCCGGTCTCTATATTCAAAAGGAGAAATTATACTGATCCAAGGAATATTGGCTATTGGACAAGTGTAACAGATGGAGTCGAGGAACTAGCAGCCATAAATCGACTTTTAAGCGGCATTCAGGCTCTCTGTGGAGAATGGATGAGACCAAAAAAGTCACCAAGGACACCAATATGAAGTAAGATGGAAAAAACCATCCTCAGCGAGTCTACCAAAAGGATGAAGCAGTCTTGCTGGCGAAATAGATTGCAAATCCTTTTTGACTGCGAAATTTTTCATTCACACATACTCAAGTAGAGATTTTGTAGGGAACACGCTATGGCCAGGACATGGTCGAATTCATCTTTTGGTTCTATAAATCCACATCTCCACGTTGTGTTAGGCGCTAGGGTTGGAACTCGTTCTCCAACTTCGTGACGGTAAAGAGGAGTAAATTTGGCAAGCGAATAAATTATTGCCCTTGTCCTGCGATGTGTATGAACTCATTCTTCCTGGAAGATTCGTTATCGGCATATGTTGCTCCAGTGAAGCCTATATGTTTAAGGCAAGGAGACTGTACATTATAGAGTCGTTCGGTGTATGGCAGCACGACAGACCAATTTGAGCTGTTGCCTTGTTAATAGCGAACGAAGGACAAATTTACTGAACAAGATATATCGGTTTCTAAAACTCACAGGATTTTCCGGGTCGCAACAACTGGACATCAGTTCAGTGGAGCTTGTGAGGTTTTCGTTCAACGAAGATTTATCAATTTTATCGCCTTTGATTCAAATAAGGGTTGGAGAATTAATACGAATTCGAATTACGAGCTTTCCGTCTGGGCATCATAAAGGGGTATATATTTTTAATACTTTGACACTATTTATCTCAGTTTATGTCTTTTTATAAATTACTTGATATAGTAGAATAGAATTTAAATCAGACAAACTACTATTTTGTTTCATACAAAGACTCAGTATATAGAAGTAGGATATAACCAATCAGGAAAATTATCAGCAATTTGTTGACGTGCCTAAGAAAAGAGTCCTCAGAAATAAAAATGAAGGCTAAGCTTCGTATCTACCTTAAGGGCTTCTAAAGCTTGCTGCATAATCTGAGATCTTTTGGATTTTGAAATCTGTTTCTAATCTTTTTAAATATAATGGTTCTGTATTCACTTTATATTTCATTTTACCCAACTTATATACGTTATCGGAAGTACTTAACAGATTAATTGAAGCAACTAAAGAAAAGCGTAGTTTCTTCCACAGTGCTATAAATTATACAGAAAAATTGAACTTTTCGACTCAGCGATTTCATATCAGTATGGTTATCTCTGATCGCCTACCATAGAAGTTCAATTATGGAGGTCACACCAATATAAATACTTTAAAAAAACAAAATGTAAGTACGAATTATATATGTAGTAGCAAAATACCGCTCGGATCGGTGGGTCGAAAACTTTATATTTTCTGCATTTTAATGCAATTTACATATTAATTAAAATTAGCTTTAATAATTTTCAGTTTTTTAGGCGAGAAATTGCCCACTTATATGTTATACCTACCATAAAAACTGTTTTGTGGTTGTTTCAACTTTTACAGACTTGGCCCATTCATGTAATTGTATGGTATGATGAACTGCAATAACTTTGATCCGATGATATTATATCAAAGAAGTTTAATTAAAATTATCAGAGACCATCAAATTACTAATTTGGATAGGTCAGAAACTTTCAGATATAAATAAGTACATGAAAATTTTGAATTTATTAAATAACGTTGGCTTTTTACCCATAATTATACACAATAAAGACAACAAACAACAATAATTGAAACGTAGAGCAGGGATGAAAGAATTCTAAAGTAATTCAATGGCTTAATTGGAAACAGATTTCAAAGCAAAATATAACATACATATTGACTTTCGCTTTATATTTTATTAACTTGATTAACTTGACATGTTGATAAAGGTAACAAGAAAGTCCTGATTGCATAAATTTTTACGTGGAATTATCATAATGCTGCACCTACTGTTAACGCCATCAATTTCTAGTTTTTGTATGGAGAGTTGAGCTGAGAGAGAGAGGCAAAATCAGCGAACGAGAAAGTATAAGCTCATAATTGGAATGACTAGCGGGACGGACTGTCAGAACTTTTGGTGGCTTCCACCAACTATTTGTTAGACTGGTTCGTGAAGTCCAGTGAGTGTTTAAACGACTAAACAAATCACTCTAGATAAGTAGACGTTTGACCCACTGCAGGAGAGTGATGTCCACAAGCTGTTTAAGAGGAACAGCTGAGTAGCTTGTCCTTCGAAAAGATGTGTGGTCTTGAGTGCGTTGCAGCTGTGCTGCGTCTGTATCCCCTGTAGTTCTTGGAGTCAGGATATGTAAGTCAGTTGTGGCGCCGCCAACAGTAACTAGAGGCGTATCATGAGAGCAAGATACAAATGTAAGGATATAAATATAAGTGCATGTTCCAATCCGAACAGGGTGTGCTACACCTCACCGAGGTCGATGTGATGATCTCTTGATGCAGAATCAATTATGTATGTCACTTAACATCGAACTGCCTACAGAGACGACCCTTTGTCGACACAGCGTAAACGTCGATCGTAGAAAAGACAAAAAAGTGGAATCAGAATGAATAATCTATTCCTTCCGAAAAAGTCCACCTGGCTACCGTGGTACACTGACTGGGTACACGATGCTGGATAACTTAGAAATGGAGAGTCTGAAATAAGGAAATTAAATCTTGGCCATGAATAAGGGCATCCATCAATAAAAGGCTGCATGTCCAGATGAATTGTTCTTTTAATATATTCCAACTCTTGGATTTATCTTTAGATGATTCTCCTTATATATTTTTAAAACTTTATAATAATATTAATAAGTCTGGATAATTAATAACATAGCAATCAAAAACCTTTCTGTCAACTAATCGAATTGACTGCTAACAACGGATGACAAGAAAAAGTAATTAATTTTCGTATTTTTGTTTAGAACATTTTAATCGCGGGCTGCCTATACACACCTTTTTTAGTTCACAAAGTGGCTTTCGATGAGCTTAGTGAAAACCGTACAACGTCGCCACAAACTTATTCCTTACATACTTAGCATTGGATAAAGACGAGCCTGTAAAAAGATATGGCCCACATAATTGCAGCACACCTAATTGGTGGTGATTTTTAGCAGTAACGCAGAAGGTGTTTTGTTTAATTATCGCCTGGACATAACATAGGCTTTGTCCAGCCTCTCGAAGTTTCGACTATGTATGCTGAATATTCAGAAGAGGATCCGAATACAGCAGCTCACACCTTACTTGATACAAGAATGGTTAATTAATTCAGTAATCCATTAACCACCTGAAAATTATTAATATCCGGAACAAGTATAAGAAAAAAAGAAAAAAGAAAAAAACGTTAATTAATAATATCGTAGATTTTTAAGTCGACGCCTACGGCAACTTTGCTATCTTTACTGCTTCTTTATCGCTTCACAAATGATAATGGCTCTGTTTTCTCTTATTAATGAGTTTTATATTCATTACTACATATTTACAATTTACGGGCGTCAAATCGCATTTTACTTGGCAGAAAGAGCTCAGGCTGGAAAGAAACATAAATTGAAAATATAATCAAAATCCCCCAATTAAGCAGTATATGTATGATTACCGTCCTAGGGTTCGTGGGTTCGAATCTCACCTAGACACAGTCCTGTGATTTCCTGCCTAGTTTCCTTTCAACTAGCTGGTTAGCATAATGAACCGCTCCGGTTTTCTTTCTTACGATCTTCTGCCAGGAAACACGTATCAAGGAAATAGAAATGGATATGTATAACAACGTTTTTCATCTTAGCATGAATCACTGTAGTCTCGTTATTTCATTGGTAAAGATGATCTACTGACTTTGCGGAAACTGCCGCTGAGGAATACTTTTTTTTAGGTTTGATTAGATTGGAGTCTATCAAAATATCTGCGACTAGTTATACTGAAGCAATCGGTGTTTCATTGTGATGCCAACTCATCGCCTACCTGGGATAATTCTTCAATTTAGTGGAGGGGCGTTAAAACCACCCACATGAATTAATGAACCTTACTATTTAGGTCTCTCAACTCCATTATTTTTTATATATATCTTAAAGTTGTAGAAAAGTGACTACCAAGCGTATTCAATCTATATTTGACAACGTTGGAGTATTTCAGATGTTGAATCTTCGTCCATACAGCTTCTGCAGAAGTCATTATATGGATCTTGATAGCATTATACATGTTTTCCAAAGAAGCAGTACCCCATGTTAACTGCAGCAAAGCTCCGTACGTTATTCTCGTTTCACCTTATTAAAGTTTCTGTTTTCCTAGGAATATATGTTTGTCGATCCATAGCGGTCTTGAAATCGCGGATGTGGTTAATTCTCCCATCTGCGATTAGCCATCTTGTATACCTGTAACTCTACAGTCCTCTTCATACACAGGGGCACTCCAATGACCTCTTCCCCTAAAAATTATTCCATAGCTGAACTCTCCCTGGATAGAATATCCACTGGCTCATTCCCTGGTACATCACAGTGACAAGACCAGACCTTGATTGTAACTTGGTTGTCAATGGAAATCCTGATATCTTGATAACTATATAGGAACGTTATAAGTTTTTTTGTAGTAGCCTTATTTTGTTATTTTTAGCTAATCCCCAGCTGCCCTTCCCACATCTAACCCGGAGCTTTTAGTAACATAAACAGTAGCCTACAGTAACCTACAGCAGCTCCTAACACTATTCAGTGATACCATTGTCTATAAGATTTATAATGTGTTGAACGTAGTTAAATCTAAGAGGAATGCTAGCCATATGCGTAGTATTGAAATCCATAAAGTGAGCACATTACTTAGCTTTACATACGCAAAATTAAATTTCATTAATTGCACATCTGATAACGAATAATTTCTCACCTCTTCCCATCACAATTCTCAGGAAATTGTCTGCACTATGCAAATAAACAAGATTATATTGCATGAGAGTTCTGATAACAGAAGATGCAGTTACAAATTATTCTGTATGTAGGTAGGCACTATCTGTACAAATACGTAGATCTGATTTCATGTGACTTCATAGGAAAGAAATAATTTAGAATTTTGCTGATTTTGATGTTTTTTGATATTGTAAGGTGTAGTTGGTAGATAATTTTTATAAAAAAGGTAATTTTGGAAAAATAAATTTATCAGTTGTTCGTCAGAAGTCGAGAGTTATTATTTGCGACTTTTCATCGACAACGTATTAAGGTTGAGTACCTTTAATACAATTATTTTCTATTGAAGTTGAGTACCTCAATTTACATCGTCAGTGTAAATACCTCTTTAAAGTTGAGTACCTTAAGGCACAAGTTCTATTAAGGTTGAGTACCTTAATATACCGGCACAAGGAAGTCGCGGGCAAACAGAATAGCTTGATCGGAATACAAACAATATTTTAGATAGATAATTTGTTATTGTCGCAGGACAAGCCGAAGCAGTATGCTGCATCTTGTAGCTCTGGCCTCTAGCGACAACTAGGCCGAGCCCACACGACGAATGTTCTGCCATTTGTCACACGGCCGTATGAATAAACCCTGGCTTGAACAGAGTTCGAAAATTTTCTCTCAGAGACAAGGATGAAGATGAGGTTGAGCGGGACAGGAAGAGGTTGAGCGGGACAGGAAGAGGTCGAGTGTCATTTGTCAACAAGGAAAGGTTTTTGTAAAATAAAGTGGAAAAGTTAAAGTTAAATTAACATCTGAGAATATTTGCGACATCTACTGAATGGTCTGTTGGGAAGTTAAGAAAAAGGTAGTAACAGAACGGTGGACCAATATAAAAGTGCCGTGACGTGGTGAAAAGGTAGGTAACATTCCGAGGCTTAGTAGATTCAAGCATCCTTGGCCCAAGGTCTACGTTTTTTGTGGAGAATCATGCCTAGGGAAGGCGCAAACACAACGTTCGTTCCTTAACAGCTTTATTTATTTATTTATTTATAACTTTACAGCGATAGCTTACAGATTAAAGTCACAATTAAAAGCTACCCGTTAAATTATTAAATCCAAGTATTTACATTAATGTATGTATTTCATCAAGAAAAAGAAGATTAAAATGTTGCAAAAAAAAAAAAAATTTAAGTGAGATAGCAATTCAAAAAAGAAACAAAAAAAAATATTCAAAAAATTACAAAAAGGGGGAAAAATTAAATTTAAATTATAAAAAAATAAAAAAAAGAAAGATAATTAAAATTATAAAGGTTTAGAGAAGAAAAGAGGAGAGAAAATACATTCAATGGGTCAATATTGATCCGTTATTCAGAGAGGGGAGTCTGAATTTCATTTCTAATAATTCTTTTAAAGGCACAGACTCTAAGACCGAGGATGTCAAGTTCATTGAATAAGTCGTTATGATTTTTTTGTATCCTGTAAGAGGGGAACTTGTATCGTAAATTGGTCCTGGCGGTAGTAATTTGAAATGTTAATGGGCACCTGGTGACTCTAGATGGAACAAGGTAGTTAATATTATGGAGTAACTCAGGGCAATTAATAAGGTTGTGTATTAATTTAAATAAAAACATTTCATCTAAGAAAAGACGACGCTTTTCCAAAGAAGGAATACCAAATTTGTCGAGACGATTGAAATAGTTAAGATAGTGTCCTTCTGTTTTATATAAAAGAAGTCTGGTGAATTTTCTCTGTACTGATTCAATTTGCTGTATATATACAGCATAGAAAGGGTTCCATATAGTACATGCGTACTCTAGATGACTTCTTATTAGAGAATTATAAAGGGTTATTAATGGGGTAGCAGACTTGAATGATTTGGAGATTCGGAATAAAAAACCCAACAATTTAAATGCTTTCGAGGTGATCCAGTTGATATGTGTTTGAAATAATAGTTTCTGGTCGAAAATTACTCCTAAGTCTTTCATTTCGGTAACGCGATTAAGAGATGAATCACCCATTGTGTAGTCATAATATATGGTATTGGCTTTTCTAGAAAAAGTTATGACTTTACATTTGGAAATATTCAACGGCAAGAAGTTATGCTTGCTGCAATTTACTAAGGCAACAATATCTCTTTGAAGTAATTTACAGTCTTCTTCTGTGTGAATGACGTTAAAAATTTTAGCATCATCTGCATATAAGAGACAATCGGTGTTTAATAGGTGTGGTAAGTCATTGATATAGAGGAGAAAGATATAAAGACCAAGTATGGTGCCTTGTGGAACACCGGAGGTTTGAGAGAAAGGGCAGGACTGGTGGCCGTTAAGGACTACTGTTTGCAGTCGTTCTCGGATATACGATGCGAACCATGCAACTAAATCATCACAAAAATCTATATTGGATAATTTTTGGAGTATATGAGAGTGTGAAATTTTGTCAAAAGCTTTAGCGAAATCAGTTTGGATAGAGTCAACTTGTTTCCATTCATCGAGCGCTACTGCAATTTTGTCGGTGTATAGTGCCAAGTTCGTGGTGGTGGATCTTCCCGGAAGAAATCCATGTTGTTTACAGCTCAAGCTGGAAAGGGTTTGGGGTAACAGTTGATTATAGACAAGTTTTTCAAATACAAGAGCCAAGCTATTAGAGATTGATATCGGTCTATATATACTGCTTTAGGATCACCAGATTTGAGAATTGGAGTAACGTACGATGTCTTGAAAGCAGATGGGTAAACTCCGTGGGTCAATGACAAGTTGAATAGTACGCTTATAGGAGCGCTTAAGACGGAGGAACAGTTCTTTAGGAAGATGCTCGGTATTGTGTCGGGCCCAGCTTTCTTAGTCAAGATCTAGAATAACAGCTTGAACATTTTCAGGAGAAATAGGTAATGTATCTATTGAACAAGAAAAAGAGGTTGAATGAGAATAGGAAGGTGCAGCGGCACCGCTGCCTGCTGAGGGATTAGTACCTGAGATGCTGTCAGAATAGACGGATTCAAAGTAGTGAGCAAAATATTACAAGTATCCTGGGGAGTATTAGAAATTGTATCATTGTAATACATCTCAGTAGGTAGGTTGTTAGAAGATTTCATTGTCTTGGAATATGCCCAGAATGCTTTAACATTATTGTTAAGCACTTCTCGATCCCATCCAAATAGTTTCTATAACATTCTTTAATAAATTTTTTTGATAATTGATTGAATAATGATAAACTCTTGTAGATTTCAGGGTGTTTCAATCGTTTATATTCACGACGATATTTTTCTTTTTCCTTTAAAGCTTGAATTTATGCACGACTATACCAATGTGAATATTTTGCATGTTTTAGTTTTATTACTGGGACAAATGTTCTTATGCAATCATTTAGAGTAGAAAAATTTTTTGAAGGAGCTCTCAACATCAGCGGAAAATTTTGATGAAAAGTCGATTGAAGCCAGATGCTCATTGATATTACTATAATTCGCTGTGTGAAAAGACAATTTTCGTGTTGTCCTCATAGGTAAAAAATCATGCCGATTTAAAGATACATCGATGTCAAGAGGTGGATGGTGAGGGTCAATACGTGAAATTACGTCTTGAGATAAAGCTATGCTTATCTCATTTTCCGCTAAATTGGACAGTATCAGATCAAGTAATCTATTCTTGTGGCTCTGAATAGAGTTATATTGTTTTAGATTGCATATGTACGCATTACTAAGCAGCGATTATGAGGCCAAATTAGTATTACCAGTCATCTGCATCCACATCTCTGTAAAACTGTAAGTACAGTTTACATTGGGTAAATTGAAATAGCCGGTGATAATGACTTTAGCCATCTCGTAAAGATGCAGGCATTTGTCGCTAATATTTGCGAATATTGAGTCGTATACATCGAAGGAAGTGGCAGGGGGAATATAAATACATGAGATATACAATCGAAACTAGTTATGTTTAACTACTACCCAGAGATCTTCGTGCTCAGATTCCATTTCTTGCATCCGGTGCGAAGAAAATCTTTTATTCACTGCTATAAGGTAACCTCCGCCATCTTTATTGGAAGTAGTATTTAAATTTCTATCTTTTCTATAAACCAAATAGCGATGATCGAAAAGTTCACCGCTATGCACGAAATCCTGCAAAAATGTTTCAGTGAAACATATAATATCGTAGTTGTTTGATAAGATAGAGAGTTTCACATCCTCAGTCTTAGTTCTGAGACCTCTGACATTTTGATAGTATATTTTAATTGACATATATATAAGGCGATGAATGACAGAAAAAATTATGTTGAATTACTCTTTGAAATGATATCCAAACTTCCTTAATTTTTTACTAGAAAACGTTTACTTTCATCGCTTTGTTTTAAATAAATTTTCCCTCCTTTGATCCATATGTATTTAAAGTTCTTCTCCACCTTAAACAGTTTGGCTTTATGAAAAGTTGCCTTTTAGATTTAGATAAATATTCATTAACAAATATTTTATGTTCTTCTGCGAATCCTTAACTTATAGTATTGATATTTTTTTTAACTTTATAAGTACTAATTACTCTATTTCTAATAAATTCGGAGCTATATTTTACAATTATAGGTTTGTTAGTATTATTACTAGTATATTTTCTAGATCTGTAAGCTTTAGTGATTTCTTCGTCGGTCACAGGTACTTTAAGTTCATTGTGGATTTTCCATACGATGTCGAGGACATTTTCCGATTGTTCGAAGGGAACATTACGGATCTCGAGGAAATTGGTAAGAGCGTTGTCTTCCAAGGCTTCAAGACGTTTCGAAACGATTGACAGCTCACGTCGAAGTTCAGCTTTTTCGATTTCTAGTTGTTTAATTCGCTTATCGTGTTCGTCTACTTTTTCAGCCATGAGTTTAATGTCGTTGAAACCGTCTATCAGGGAATCCATCGAAGTATTGAATTCAATTTGCTTCTGTTTGATAATCTCAATTTCTTGAGACATTCTTGTAATGATACTTTTGAAACTGACTCTGCTATCGTTGTCTGAGTCAGAAATATCACATATGGAGTAAATCGCTGAATGCTCTGTTACAATTGGATATCTTTATTAAAGTTACAGATTCGTGATTGCAAAAAAAAAAATACAACAAATGTATCCAAAATTATATTATATATATATGTAAATTATATATATTATTATATATTATATTATATAGGATGTTGAGACGACCCATTATAATGACGTTGGCTGATAAGACGACGGACCGAAAATTAATTGCAATTAGGCGCTGCTGGTACAAGACGTTAGCCGTCTTCTTTTGTGGAAATTTAGAAATTCCCGATATTCTGATGTAACCTCGATTATTCGAAATGATGTGGAATTATCTGAAAAAGAATATTTCCCTAGAATAGTCTCACGAGCATAAGTTATTACAGCTCCTAGGTCATAGACAAAACGAAGATTTTCTTAGTATAGATAATAAGGATAATAAGGATAATAACAGGATCGTTTAATCATATATTTAGCGAAACTTCCGTAGATATCGTAATTGAGAAACACATTTTTAAAATGTTAAGATCACTTAATTACAGACTTAGCAAACCATTTCCAAATGTAATTACTAAGAGCCGTTTTCCTTTTTCGTAAAGATCATTAGATTACTTGCTGAAGTAAATTGAGATCAGCTGTGAGAAAATTGAACAAACTTTAAACTACGCATGTGACGAATATTTTATTAAAATCTCACTCCTTCTTTGCCCTCGAAACCACTGGGAACGTCACTGAGAACCATTATTTCACGTATAAAGCTCCGTCGCTAACTTACTGAAGTAATTTTTAGTCAGCTGTGAAGATATTTTCCGGAGTTAACAGTCTCCCCGAATCGACGGTTCAAAGAACTTGCTGGATTACCTCTTAAGATAGCTCGAGTAGTTGATAAGTCAATCAAAATCATAATTACCTGAATTATATGAAAGACTAATAGACACGGCTAGTTAAACGGCGATTTGCAGAGAAAATTTAGTAGATTATTTTTGCCGATATCACGGTGTGTTCGCTTAAGAGTTCGGAGGATGCTTAGTCTTACTATTAAGTATTTCAACAGCAGCTTAGTGGTGGACCCCAGCACAGAATTTATGTGATTACTTGTTTCGTCTCATACATAATTATAATTTTATGTTCTCACATTTCATTAACTATTTATAACCTTTTATATTATTAACTCTCGGCCAAATAAACATATATTCAATTCGTTTAGAAAGAAATGTCAAACCAGAGAAAAATAAAACAACCGTACAGGATGTTTTGAACCCAACGAAATTTTAATACGAAACAGGCAACAAAAAGAAAAATTTCAAATCTTTTCTTTTATCTTTAGTTAGTGAAACATAATTACATACATATTACTGAACTATGATTCAAAGACGAAAAGGAAAACTAATGGAATATATCACGATCTTGCCTTACACTATGTTGAAGGATCTCTATTATTGTATGTATTCGATGTATATAATTTTTTTGAATAGAAGAATTTTATAGAATTCTGGTGCATTTAGTTGAATTGTCGTCAGCGTACTTTAGTTTGTGGTAGCATGAGTTGCCTGGTTCACAGATTGTTAACATCTCCATATTATTTTGATGAAATAACTATTTTGTAAATGAAACTCAATAATGAAAATGAAGGCTTCAAAAATGTTAATTACATTATCGGCATAGTTCATGGTGATCAGTGTAGTTGCCGGCCCAAATATTTATATTGCCTACTAAAGTATAATTGCTCAAAACTTTTCTTCTTGTATACTTTTTTATTCCGCAGATGAAATCATAAAGCATACTAAGATTGTAATTCCATTTGATTCATTGAAATGATGATACGGAAAAATAGGGATAACTCGAGGACTAGTTGAGAGACCAAAATTTTGTATCCTGTTTTTTTAGTTTTTTAATATATGTACGACCAAAATATTCGCATTTGATATATTTTCGTAGAAATTATAGATCTATGTTGGAAACTAAGCAAAACCTTTCCATATCAACCAATCTGTAAAAATGACTATTCTCATTTACTCGAATTTTAGCGAATATGAAAACTTCCATATCTTTCAATTGGAAAAGGTTGTTACCCGCAATTGTTCATGCATAAAGGTACTCAGGCACCTTGGGCGTGGGAAAGATAAGGCAATTCGTAATTTTTAAATATGATCACAAAGAGGAGTCAAACGATTGAACTGTAGAATCACAACACAAAATTAACAATACATGGGTGCCACGCGGTTTCTAGAGATACCACGACACTCTATTAGAGGAGTGACACAATACAATAAATAAAAAAAAAAACAAACTAGAATTAGTCGAAGACCAATTCTTATGATACCCTAGATGAATTCCGGTATGTAATTTCGTATGGTCACATCTGTACAAGTTTGATAGTTGAAGTGGTTTTTTGCATATATTTCTAGAACGGTTCGTCAGACAGTAAAAATGATTATCACAAGTTTTATTGGATTTCATATTTTGAAGAACTTTTCAGTACAATAAATATCTCTATGACTGATAATATTTACAGTATACGTAAAAAACCTAAATTTTTATATGGCAATACCAAGAAGGGGTTGTCCGATTTAGTCTATTTATGCTGCTTTTATTTACTATTACAATGAAAACACAGTGTGCAAAATTTCAGCTGTACGTCGACGCGTGCATGACACTGTCCAAATATACATATAGTTCAAAACTAAATTTTTGTATGGCAGCTCTACGATGGAGTTACCCGATTTGTTCCATTTTTGAACTTCAATTAACTTTTTTTTTAAAGCCCGTGTGCAAAATTTCAACAACTTAAGGGAACGGGTTCTCGAGATATTCTGAGGACGGACAGACGGACAGACAGACTATACTAACATTATTTCTGTGCGTTACAAACGGAATGACAAATTAAGTATACCGTATAATTTCATCTAGGGTGTAAAAATGTGATAATACTTACCTAAAACTAAAGGATTCGATTCAAAAGATTGTAAATATGAAATTATATTTCAGGAAATTTAGTTCTCTTCCGGGAATTCCATGGTACCGCTTAAAAAGAACGGTATCCGTAATTGTAAATTACTATAACCCTCAGAACCCCTTTTATCCATTTATTTCTTCACTTATCCGTTTCCGTTTTTTGCTTTCCTCTTTTCGCGCAATTATTGTTCTCTTTTGTACAATCTTTGCTTTTTTTCGTTAAACTGAGAAAATTTACTTCAATTTAATTTTCTCTGCTCAACTACTGTCGCTGTCCGTGAGCTCTTCTACTTGTTTAGTCGGAGAGCAAGTGCTTCACTGAACGGATCATCGACTTTTGATCCTCCGTTCCCATTTCTTTTATGCACTGAACTTCGAAATTTGGTTCCGGGTGTACAGCCGTACTGATAAGCATCAATTTCAAAATCTGAATTTTGCAAATTCTGGATTTATTTAAACTAAATGTGAAATTCTTCTTCTTTGTTATTTTGCTGTTTTTCTTTTTTTCTTTTGACGAATATTGGTTTTTTGGAATGGTTGAATATATGACTTCGACCAAAAAGTTTCAAAAATACTAAGGTAGGACAATGGACTGTAGTTGCGGTTACATCACATGTATTGTGAAAAGAGAACACCACTGAGTACTTTCAGAAATCTTATAATTCAATCTTAAAATATTAAAATATTTCACAATGTACTTGGTATAAACTGACCGCGTTTTTACAATATCTTACGGGTATCTGACTGTGTACGATAATTACAAAATTTGCTTTAAATTAAATGCCCGTATACTATTCGACATCCGATGACTTCGAGATCACAGTAAAAAGTGTCCGTTCTCCTACTTATGACAGCCGCTGGCAGCTACATACACCCACGATCTCGGTAACGTTACGGGACATAACAATGGAATTCAAAAATTACAATGTATAACAAATTAAGCTATGATAGTGTATACATACATGATAATGAACTAGAGAATTTGTTTACAGAACTAATACTCTATGATACTCTTTTGTATCAGGGCCGCATTCTTTGTATGAGGAAAGCTTTTGGTGATAAATCTGATTTGTTCTAATGAACATGTTGAATTTCATTTCAGCGGTTTGATGATCCAAACATTCTCCCCACCTTGGAATCCGAAGGATTTCAACCAGTAGGATGACTGCGTCCTTTAATCAAAAACATTCATAGCTTCTAAATTTTTGGATTCCGCAGTATTCTGTGTATATAAAATTTCTATCTATAGTGCAATGCAATTGTAAATTTCATTTAAGGCTACTTAACTTCAACATGTGTTGGGGACCGGGAAGGTCCCATTTTCTTCTTTCGTAGTCTTCTATCTTTGCAATTTCTCAGATCTCTGATGAAAAGAGTTACAATTCGTTGGTCAGGCATTTCCTCTCTGACTCCAAGTGGGTTTTGGGAAGGCGCCAGTACTCGCCTCGTGAGTGATCTCATATATGAATTGGTTTAAATTAGTGTAGTGGGATAAGGGATGGGACGATTTTAAGGAAACAGTTCATTTTTATTTACTACCTATAAGATGATCTTTTATTTTTAATTTGAAGGGTATCTAGCTTAATCAAAATTCAAGGTAAATAATTCATTCGTAGTTAACTTATAAAGATTCTGCACACTTTGATTGAGTGCTTGAGCCCGGTTTTTCTACTTCAAGCGGGAGAGGACATATCTTGGTTATTGGTCGTCTAAATGTGTTATTCTTACATCTAAGAGTCACTACTCTTACTAGGCCATCCGCACGCGGGTGAGTGTCTATTATTCTTTCCAGTAGCCACTGAGAAGAAGGAAGGCGTTCGTCGCTTATAAGAACTAATTCTCTATGTTTTACATTAGGTTCTACCTTGAGCCATTTGGGACGTTGTTGTAACCTTGACAGATATTCTGCACTCCAACTTTTCCAAAAATTCTGTTTTAGTTGTTGCAATAATTGCCAACGATTCAAATTGTGTGTTTTAATATCAAGTAAGTCAGGTTCAGGCGGAGTTAGCAGAGCATTGCCGACTAAAAATGCCCTGGAGTTAACGCACTACAGTCGTTCGGATCATTTGTTAATGCACAAAGTGGTCTACTGTTTAGGCACGCTTCAATTTGAGTTAAAATGGTTCTTAATTCTTCATATATCAACTTTACGTTCATTGTAATTCGCCTCAGATGATGCTTCATCGACTTAACTCCTGCCTCCCAAAGTCCACCGAAGTGGGGAGATGCTGGCGGAATGAAATTCCACGTAGTACTTTGGACGGTGAGTGCTGACATTATCTCTGGATTTAGAGCCTTCAGGCTTGAATGATATTCTTCAGACAGCCGCTTACTCGCTGCCCTGGAGTTAACGCACTACAGTCGTTCGGATCATTTGTTAATGCACAAAGTGGTCTACTGTTTAGGCACGCTTCAATTTGAGTTAAAATGGTTCTTAATTCTTCATATATCAACTTTACGTTCATTGTAATTCGCCTCAGATGATGCTTCATCGACTTAACTCCTGCCTCCCAAAGTCCACCGAAGTGGGGAGATGCTGGCGGAATGAAATTCCACGTAGTACTTTGGACGGTGAGTGCTGACATTATCTCTGGATTTAGAGCCTTCAGGCTTGAATGATATTCTTCAGACAGCCGCTTACTCGCTCCAACAAAGTCAGTGCCACAGTCACTATATAGATCACTGCATAACCCTCGGCGTCCTGTGAACCTTTTAAAAGCCGCGAGGAATGCATTTGCTGAGAGATCAGAAACGGCCTCCAAATGAATGGCCTTGGTTGATAGACATACGAAGACCGCCACATATCCTTTCGTTGTACGTATTCTGCCTCGTCCTGTATATGCTTTTATCTCGAGTGGTTCACTAAAATCGACACCAGTATGTAGGAATGGTCTGTTTGCTGTAACTCGAGCTGCAGGAAGATTTCCAATTAACTGCTGTCGTGACTTCAATGTTTGACTAAATCATACGATGCATTTATGTATTACGCTCCGTAACAAGTTTCTGGCATTTAAAATCCAGTAGGTTTTTCTTTAAAGTTTGAGCATCAACTGAGTACCGCCATGCAAAGTGGTTTTGAGAACTTCTTCTACTAATAACCTTATAAAATGCCCTTTGTCTGAAAGAATTATGGGATGCTTTTCATTGAACTGTAGTTCTGAGTATTGTAATCGACCTCCCACTCGTAGCATACCTTCTCCATCAAGAAACTGATTTAAGTTGAGAATTCTACTCGACGTTTTAATGGGCTTTTTCTTTTGCAAAAAATCTATCTCTTCGCGGAAGCTTTCATTCTGTACATTTTTGAACAACCCATACTTGGCGTTTCGTATTTCTGTGACGGAGAGTGCTCCCTTAATTCTGTCGCCATGCTTCGCTCTTAAAGTTCCTGGAAAACGATAACAGTTTGCAGTTATAAGAATAAGCTTTGGAATGATGAATATTTTTCTATTAATGTGAATTCAGATATGATCGCTGCTGTAGCGGTAGTTTTAATATTCCTCCTTTCGGGCAGATTATCAAAATTTACCTTGTCCTTGTATTCTGGCCCGTCCACTTGTGGACGTTGTAGCCACATTGGACATGTCCACCATAATATATGTTGTTTCAGCTGCTCTGGAGTAATACCCCGTGATCCGCAATCAGCAGGATTATCCCTTGTAGACACATAGTGCCAAGCGTTGTTGTCGACTTTAGAATATATCTCTGAGACTCTGTTGCTTACGATTTGATTTCATCTACTTGGATGACCTTGAACCCATCCCAATACAATTTTTGAGTCTGTCCAACAGTGAACCTTAATATTTTGTATTTTCAAGGCTTCTTGAATGGTTCTTAATAACTAGGTTGCAAGGAGAGCACCACAGAGCTCTAATTTGGGAAGGGTTATTGATTTTGTAGGTGCAACCTTTGTTTTACTAGCAATGAGACTTACCTTTACGGTTTCATTTCGGTTTACTATCCTAGCATAAATACATGCAGCATACGCTTGCAGTGACGCATCACTAAACGCGTGTAACTCAATGGAATCAATCCCCTTCGTAAAACTTATCCATCGAGGTATTTGAATATTCTCAACTTCTTTAATTTGTAGTGATAATTTCTCCATGCTATCTCCAAGTTCTGAGGCAGATGTTCATCCAGCGCAAGTCCTGCTAACCAAAGATTTTGCATTGAAATCTTTCCAGTAACTGCTACAGGTGCCAGCCATCCGAAGGAGTCATATATTCGCGATCTATTCCACAATATATTTCTTTTTGTATTTGAAGTTTCATATTCTTCCAAATTAACCTTGTAAGAAAACGTATCGTAAATGGGATTCCAAAGGACACCTAAAGCCCTTATGACGGTCTGATGCGTAACTTTGAAAGGAATCTGTATTTCTCTATCCTCATCTGGGATATTTTCGAGAACTTCTGTGTAATTACTGGTCCATTTTCTAAGCTTGAAACCTCCTGACATCATAAGCTCTTCCAACTTGTGCTGAATTTTGATAACTTCTTCAGTTGTATCTCCACCTGACATGATATCATCTAGGTAAAAGTCATGTTGCACTATTTTGGACGCAGTTGGAGATTTGTGTACTTCTTCCACAGCAAGCTGGTGCAACGTTCTGGTAGCGAGGTATGGTGCTGAAGCTGTTCCATATGTGACCGTCAGGAGTCTGTAATCTCGTATTGGTTCATCAGTTGTTTCTCTCCAAACTATCCGTTGATAATCAACGTTGTACTCATCAACCAGGATTTGTTGGTACATTTGTTTGATGTCGGCTGTGAAGACAACTCTGTGTTTTCGCCATGTTGTCGTTCAGTGAATTCCCATTTGATGTTTTTCTGGAGGCGTCAAATACCACCCTCAATTACGTAGTAGTACTAGTATCCTTCATAACTGCTTGGGCGTTGATTTGTCGAATCGTTATTTGCTATCTCCATATGAGCCTGTTGAACATAATCTTGCATAAATTCGCAGTATTGATTCCGTATCTCAGGATTTCTCTTGAACTTTCGCTCCATCTGCATCAGTTGAGCGACAGCAGTATCTCTTGACTTTCCCAAATCTGGTTTCATATTGGATGTATTGAATGGAAGCGTAACAATCTATCTGCCACTCTTTGCTCTGCTGTGAGTTAACTTGTACATCTTCTCGTATCGCTCTTCTTCAACAGTATGTTTATTTTGTGTAGCAATTTCCTCCAATTCAAAGAAACGTCTTAGCAGTTTATCTACTGCAAGATCGCGATGTAAGTTCTTCACTTGATTCCTTTGAACTGTCCAGTTATGACTGGATCTTACCTCCCCTTCAAAATCCATCCGAATATTGTTTGTTGACCTAATGGCGTACCTTTTGGACCACGAACAATTCCTTCTTGTATAATTTCAGCGTAAACATCAGCCCCCAATTGTAGATCTATCCTTCCAGGTTTGTAGTATATGGGATCCGCAAAGACAATGTCATTAAAATGACCCCAGGAGCTTGTGTTAATTGTAGTACACGGCAAGATTCCAGTAATTCTTTCCAGAAGTAAAGCTTCAATAATTAGTTTCCACATGGGTTGATAACGCGAACCGATGACAAGTTCGACCATCTTCGTAGCAACAGCAGCCTTAGCACCCCTAACTCCTCTGATATGTGTATCGGTGTTTCTTTTTCTCAAACCCAACTTCTGTACAGCAGATTCAGAAATAAATGTTGCCTCTGATCCTTGGTCGATGAGTGCGCGAAGGACAACTTCATGATCATTTTTATCCTTTACTAGCACTAAGGCTGTGGCTAACAGTACATGTTTGGACATTCCTCGATCTACTTCACTTACAGTGTTAACTGATTTTTCGATGATCTTACCTTGAGTTTGATTGCGTGCAGTGGAAGCATAGCTAAAATTAGCAACAGGTGCTGCTTCCTTGACCTGAGCCTGCGAATGTAGGAGTGTATGATGCCTTGTATTGCCAATTCTGCAATTAAATTTGCCAGTGCATTTAGAAACTGGGTGCCCACTAGCTAAACAATTGAAGCAGTAAGAATTTTTTTGAGCTATTGCTTTGCGCTGATCAACTGTTATCTTGAGAAAGTTGGAGCATTCCCTTAAATAGTGATCTTGCTTACACAGTAGACAACTATTATCTTTTGCCGCAGTATATGACCCCTTTAAACTACTTATGTGTAATTTGCCCATTTGTAGATTTCGTTTCTTACATGTTGGCTTAACCTTCGTAATTCCAATGGCGTCGAGAGTTCGGAACCGCGTTTCAATAAATGCAAGGAACTCTTCAAGCGAAGGAAGCTCTGTTGGTTCCTCACGATTACTCAACGTTAATTCCCACTGTGAATGTGTCTCTGTGCTGAGTTTTTGTACAAGAATGTAGATAACGATAGGATCCCAATTGTCAATCTGACCGTCCAAACCCTTGATGGCCTCTAAGCATTCTGTAGTAGTATCCATCAAGACCTTTAGTGAATTAGCTGTCTCGCTGCTATGATTAGGTGTTGACGTAAAGGTCTTCAAAAAAGCATTTATTAACGCTCGCTTATTATTGTAACGATTGATTAAAAGTTCCCATGCAGGCTTGTAGTTTGCCCCCGTAATTTGCATATGTCTGATCAGATGCTCTGCTTCCCCACTTACATTTGTATTCAAGTGGTATAGTTTCTGCACAGATGACAGGGAACCGTTTTCATTCACAAGGGAGTTAAAAAGATCATGGAATGCTGGCTATGTTTTATAGTCGCCCGTGAAATTTGGTAGCACTACCCTAGATAATCGTAGGTCACTTGTTTGGGTGTGACATAAAGAATAATCTGTAATATTAAGCTTTTCTGCTCCTTCAATCGCATCGTTAATCAACCCAATTGCCCCAAATACCATTTCTTCAGTCACGCTAAATTCGCCGGTAGAAAAATAAGACAACTTGTCATGTTCTATCTCATCGCACTCCTCAAGGATCAATTCATTATTTTATTTATATTGTTCCCATAACATCTCAATCGCATCTCTACGTTTCTCACAGTACCCCTTACTTGACTTAGTTTGTTTGTTTGCCTTCTTGTATTTTTTAAAACTTTTCTCAATTGCTCCCTGTAATTTTGTTTGCTGGTTGATTAGATTTTCCATCGCGCGCTATGTGTATATATGTTCAATGACGTGTGAATATGTAGATTCTACCAAACGTATTGGAAGTGTGACTCGAATCACACAAAAAAGCCTTGATTTCAATTTGTGAACAATGTGAAAAGTGCGTTAATTATTGCCCAATATATAGAAAAACCGTAGCTATAATAGTGTAAATACCCGTAATTGTAATAATTTCACAGTTCACCTTCATTATGATGTACGTATATATGCATGTATTCATCAACTATTATGCAAATCCATAAACTTCTGCATAATAGTTGATGAATTTGCTGTTAAATAGTCGTAAATTATCTACTATATTATATTGTCAAAAATGCAAAGAAAGCACAAAATTGTAAAAAATAAGAAAATGCGAGTTACTGACTTCTACTTTGTTTTATTTTCCACAGATTTATCTTTGTTAGTCAGTCAAATGAATACAATCTTAATTTTTAATTTTATAATATAAAATATCCGCTATCGATTCTGTTATTCGTACAGAATATCCAGTGTGGATGTATGTTCTATCTTAATCCGTAGAATTCTTTGATTTAACATTTGTCCTTACCCCTGATCAGCTTATGGCAATAAGATTAAAAATGTAATGAAAATACTCACAGCTTTTCACAATCCGGCTTTGAAGGACCAAATAAATGTGGGGGAATTCACTAAGGTAGGACAATGGACTGTAGTTGTGGTTGCATCACATGTATTGTGAAAAGAGAACACCACTGATTACTTTCAGAAATCTTATAATTCAATCTTAAAATATTAAAATATTTCACAATGCACTTGGTATAAACTGACCGCGTTTTTACAATATCTTACGGGTATCTGACTGTGTACGATAATTACAAAATTTGCTTTGAATTAAATGCCCGTATACTATTCGACATCCGATGTCTTCGAGATCACAGTAAAAAGTGTCCCTTCTCCTACTTATCACAGCCGCTGGCAGCTATGCCCACGATCTCGGTAACGTTACGGGACATAACAATGGAATTCAAAAATTACAATGTATAACAAATTAAGCTATGATAGTGTATACATACATGATAATGAACTAGAGAATTTGTTTACAGAACTAATACTCTATGATACTCTTTTGTATCAGGGCCGCATTCTATGTATGAGGAAAGTTTTTGGTGATAAGTCTGATTTGTTCTAATGAACATGTTGAATTTCATTGCAGTGGATTGATGATCCAAACAAATATTTTCACGTACTTCCTCACATATTATCTGACTCCATTTATTCAGAGAGTTATTTTTGCATGGATTGTTTTGTACACATCTTGGTCTTATTGCATTTTTTTAAATATTTTGTTCCACTGCTTTCGCCCGCATTCTAATTGATTAGGTTTTCACTTGGAATTACTCGTGTTTCTTCAATTTGTGATATGTGATTTCCAGGTTCAAGGGAAATATTTAATTTTTCAATCATTTGCTTTCCGGTAATAACTTCTATTGAATGAATTATCAGTCCTTTCGCTTCCAGCGACTTTGCATTAGGAACGGACATTTTGAAGTCTGAAATAAGAAGGTCTTATATGCATTAAAGTCTGTGGTCACAAACCAAAGTAGCTTAAGTCAAATTATTGAACTTTTCGGTACGCGGTTTTGAAATTAAGACTGATATTACTACGAATTCAAAAGCAAGATTACCCTGGATTTTTCTCGAAGGCATTCAGTATCTTTAGATTAATAGAAAGCGAAACTTTTCTTTTAATGATTCTATTGAAAACATTACAGTTATAGCAGATTTTATCACTTAAATTTTCAAATGAGTGTATTTATCCTATTTAGTTGTGTTTTTTAAAAAAATGTTTCTCAATATTTTTAAAGTCTATGTTTAATTTTATAAATAAAATACAATTGTATGTTATATTTGTTTATTTTATAACTTCAGAACTAAATAAGTAGACCTCTAGAAAAAAAAACATAAATCAACATTCTTCTGTTTATAAGGATAATTAAGTACAAATTATCATACAAAAAAAAATATTTTTTCTTAAAAGGCAATCACTTCTAATAAAAATATGATTTAGAGACAGTGATGATAAACGTCATTTTTGTGTTCACCACAAACTATCTTTTTACATTTAGCGCAGGTCATCTTTGACATTCTTTTCTTTCTAGACGTGCAATAATCGCAGTAACGCTTTTTTTGGTCGGAGGCTCTTCTTCATTACCTCTGGGATCCTGTTCAAGAGGTTTGGGTATTATATTCTCAATACTGCTTCGCAGATACCATGATAAAGTGGGAACTTCCAGTCTACAGGGTACTGAGTTTTTTCCGGAATTCGCTCCGAATCAACGGCTTATCTCCTTTTGAGAGGACAGTAAATCACATACGAATTAACGAACGCCATATTTAATATACCATACAACATAGCCATTGGCCACCTGTTCGTTTTCCTTGAGCACGACATGTTAGAGCACATTTGATCGAAGGTGTCGACGCCGCCTTTGGTCTGGTTGTGGTAGATAATTATTGCAGGCTTTCCGGTTGTTGGGTTTACGACACCTTCTTCCTCACATGATGATAATAAATAAACCATCTTTGAGGGCTTCGGTTTGTATGACACGAGGGTCAAACATCTATCGTAGCAGAACATTGAAGTGCCTATTGGTCGAGAGCGGGTGTTCTTCAACTCTTCGGGGATTTCGCGTTTACTGGATCTTATAGTACCAACAAGGGTCAGTTTATACGGTTCTAGGAGCAGCGATTTCGCTAGAGGAACAGATGAAAACCAATCATCACAGGTTATGTTGCGATTTGTCCCGTGAATAGGTTGTGATAACTCCTTCACGCAGAATTCTCCTTGTGGTAACCCATTAGTTTTTGTGGCTTTCCCAATGTATGGTATAGCATTGAACATATACTTCGTCCCACTATCGCACATCATTGGGATTATGATGCCACGTTTAATTAGTTTATTGGGAATGTACATTCTGAATGGACACCTTGCTCGAAACCCCAATAGTTGTTCATCTACCGTCACGTGCGCTGCTGGTAAGTAATTCTGTTTACAATGGGTTATAAGCAATTCAAAAACTTTTCTGAACGGAACGAACTGGTCTTTTTGCCGAAGTACAGGCCGTAAAGACTTGTCATCCATCCTGGGGCATCTAATGAGAAAATCAAATCTATTCCTGCTAATCACGGCTACATATCTTGTACCCGAAAAGGTGCTATCAAACAGCTCATCAGTTGATAAGTGATTGTCTTTCATTGCCGTACTCAAGATTAGGACTCCAATCAAAGCTTGAAGTTCTGTGGAATTTGTGTCTCTAAATGCAGCGCTGGTCATATTGACGCGGCGTTTGACTGATATCTCAATATTCGTCCATTGAACAATCTCATGAACTATTTCGTCAGTGATGAAGAGACGCAAGCATAAAACTGGATCCAAGATATTTCGACACATACGCGTTGGACCTCTGTTTGAACTAACAATATTGATTGCGGAGGTTCTTCCATGGCTTTGTCCCTTAGTAGTCGACTAGCAATGTCTGTCCTCTAATCACTCTTCCAATTGGAACAACTATACGATAGTCGCGCTATGATATTTCGGCGGGCTCCGAAGATGACTGGGATGAATCGTCTTCATTTTGTGTATCTCTCGATTCTAGTATAGCTTCATCATTATACTCATCTTTAAAGTCGCTCTGTACATAGTCTTCGCTCAGGTGAATTTCGATCTCACTATCACTTCCCAGGGGTCCATCATTGTCATTATCCTGTTCTGATGATAATAGAACACATATATTATCGTCTACAAGTGCCCTCCTGCTTGTCATGATAATTGCATAAATATTAATACCTAAAAAGAAGACAAAAATATGTATAAATAAAATACGCCGTAATAAATCAAAATTACAAATCAACACTCAAAATTGCACAAAAGATAAACATACGCCTCATGAGCGCATCAACTCGTCATAATTGCAAAACTATAGTACTTACCTCATAGACACAGTCGTCCTTCGGCAGAGTTGAGCAACGACTGAGTTGACTACGAAGGCCAGCTGTATACGCGCATCGGATATAAAGATACAGCAATATAATACTCACGCGGGCGCCTCTAAGGCGTAGATTATCTTTCTGGGGTTAAGCTAGTTTAAAAAAAAGAAAATAATCATCAAAATAAAATTAAATCACATTAGTTGTTTTTCCAAAAATATTTTATTAGAAAATTATGTCATATGTACACTTAAGGTTTTTTTCCAAAACAATAATGAAGAAAGTTGAGTACTTATGTATTTCGAACGTATGGTAATTTTAACGAAAAAGTATTTAGTAAGAGTGAATTTAGGCTTAAAGTTCGTCGTCCGTGTCCTGACTCAGGTCTGGGTGTATTGCTGGCATATCATCTGTTGGCAGGCTTTGGTAAAAAGTGTGAAATGTTGGGTCTATAAGAGGGAGCACGTCAATCAGGTCTTTCTTTTCGAGTTTGTTCATTTGCAGCGGACCGCTATAGCACGAGGAAACGCTACTTATACTTCTGATACCTCGTTTTTGTACATTGAGGATTTTAAATGGTTCATCTGCGTTCAGAGATGTCTTGTAGTAAATACGACCAAACACTTTTGTATATCTTAGCCATTTCACATTTTGCCACACAAATTTGTTACCATCTTCATCACATTTTCGCCAGAAAAATTTCTCTTTTGAGAGTAGCGAAAAATTAAAGAAGTCTTCTGTGGCCATTTCATTTACAATAAACTCCTTTCGTACTCCCGAGGTCCTTACAAACAGTTACGAATCCCGGTAATGGTGTATTTGACTCTACTTCTTTTCTTTTTCTTTTCAATAACGGAGTGGTCTACGTCACACTCCATGTGAAAGAAAGTTATGGTCTATTACTTCGATATCTGTTTTCATAGACATAAAAGCTGCAAACATTGTGTCCACAAAAGTGTTCTTATTTTGACCTGAACAGCAGTCACTGTAAAAGGTCAGATATTTTGCGTCGGCGGGAACAGACTGGAGATGTCGGAAAATACAGGAATTTATGTCATTTCCACCACGGCGGCCTATAGCTTCATGCCACTCAAAACAAAATGGTTGGCCTGTGACACAGTCATGTACCGCTAAATTAAAAGTTCATAATGGTCGCTTATAAAAGGACACAGACGTTTGCAAACAGGAAGTTGGTAAGCACTGTTGCAAGTCAAAGGTGTACAATTTTGACGCCACATTATTTTTTGCATGGTCCTTGTCCTTGGCTTTGGATTTGTAAGCCAAATCGGTCTCCTTTTGATGTTGGTCTTATTGGAATTTTAAAGCAATTTCTGCGTCTTTATTACCAACTTCCAACTTTACCTTTAACAACTCATACTTACTACACGTGCCAATTTTCGGTTGTTTAAACTTAATATTCATTGTTTTAAAAATAGTAGAATACGAAGAAATGGAAGAAGGGCGTTCGTGTGTTTCGCAATACAAACGATACATTTGGGCAAGGCTTAGTTCATTCGGAAAATACCTCTGGGAGGAATCCCTTCGAGAATAATGCTTGGAAACTGTTAAAATGGTCGCGTATTTCTTTTTCCTTTTCGGGGTCGAGTTTATTGGATGCTGGGTGACGTCCGCGTAGATCGGCGCTGTTAAAAGGTGCGGGTGAATCAAACTTCTTCCTAACCACAGTCTTTATGAACTGTTCTGTTTCGCAGAGTGTATAGCGAAAACACTTCTGACAAACTGAAATTCTTTGTCCATTGATTTCGAAATAATAATAGTTCGTGTGGCTTCTATTACGGGCTGCACTCTGGCTTTTATTTCTTCTCTCAGTTTTCTTCTCTTGAATTTCGATAAGGCCGCAAACGTATGCATGTCGTTATTCATAGCTGTCCCGACTCCAATATTTTTCAAAAATTGCATTTCCTTACATCTCTTACGGCAGTCCTCCAACTCCCTGAGCTTTCTCTCATCCGCGGCCTTATTTTTGTAGTTAAGGTAAGCCTTCCCAGTATTTCTCTTCAACTTCCTGGACTTCTTACTTTCCGCTCTCATTTCCGACATTTCAGGCACTATTCCCATCTCTTCATTTTCATAGTTACGTAGAGTATTTTCCAACATTTCAGCAGCTCGTTCGGTTTCTTCACTGGTATCGCTGTTCGTCAAATAATTTCGTGGAACGAAGTCTGGATCATTAAACACATCATCCACGTTTTCGTATTCAAAGAACAGGAATGAATCACAAACACTAGATAAATAAAATTCGAAGCCATAGCGAAGTTAGACGCTGTTTCGTTTCCCACGGGTGGTTTGAAAAATTCCAAGATTTCACAACCTTCGTTGCAACACCTTAAAGAAGCAAAATGTTTTGTCACGATGTGAACGTTATATACTTTCTTTTGGTCTTACCAAATTTTCCATTTACACGTGATTCTTTACCGTTATTCGACAAGTCATCTCTACGCTTTGTCCTTATATTCAAGGCCATCTGCAGGATTTTCGCAGATCTATTCATTTTGTAAAAAGCTTTTTCTTATATAATTATAATTATTATAATTTCAAATTCCACAAATCGTTAGTATTTTGCACTTGAACAGCTTACGTCTGACTGCTCTTATGTTCCAGATCTAACTGCACTTGCACACAGCTGAACCATTTATGTCGACTTAAAATTGCTTTCACGAGTTATTTCGCTTTGGCAAAATGGCTTAAGTGACTTAAGTGTTTTTTGAAAATACGTAAAATTAGATAAGCCTACGTCATAGGTTTTGCAAAAATGGCTTAAGTACACTTAATTTTGATAAATGGGCGTGGAGGCCTAGAAAAAGCCAAGCTTATGTATAAGTAAGCTGTTTTGAAAAAGTGACTTTTGTAACGACTACTAATAAAGAAACCATTAGAAAGTAAACATAAGCTGTTTTTCCAAAATCACTTTCATTCAGTAGTGTAGTTCCATAAATGTAAGTATAAATAAGTGCTATTTCCAAAGTCAGATTTTCGAAAATATTACTTTAGCTGTTTTAGTGATGACCTACCGACCATAGGGAACGAGATACGATGATGGGGAATAGAGTAAAAGGGAGGAATTTGAAACTAGAGAGGCTTCACATTAAAATATAGAAACTCGCTTATGTCGACATAAGCTACTTTGGTTTGTTACCACAGAAGTAATAGTGTTCTTTTTACACCAGTACATCGAAAATTTTAGGTTAAGTCTGTATAATAAATCAGGGGCAGATCCGCCTAGGGGGCGCCCCTCCCCCGCCCCCTCCACCACCTGAAGACAATTAAAAATAAAAATACAGTAGATCTTCTGAAATGTTCGTAACATGATTCACTGCGCAGTTAATCTATTCTACTGCACTTTTTGTGAAAACCAAAAAAATATCTGGAAGCATTCAATTTGATAAGTGTAAGAACACAGCTCTTATGGCTAGTGGCTTGGTCTTCGCTCCAGTTTAGTTTATGGCTCATGAAGCCTATGGAGAAAACAAGAAGTGCTGATAGCTGTAAAATTCGTGTTCATGAGCGTGGCTTTTCTCGAGGTGTCTGAACAGAGCCTCTTCGGGTAAAATGGATCGGAGGTTTGTTTTAATTGATAAGTCGATAAGTCATCGATGTAAAGTCGGCTTGTTATCAAAGCAAATATTTATTTTATTTATAACCCGTAATTGGAGAAATTCATCGAAACTACAAACGGCAATCAAATCATTGTGTATTACATTTAAAGCAAGAAGCTTATTTTAGAATATTTTTTTTATTACTATCTCTTTAAATGGGCAATAGTTTTACCAGAATACTTAGCCCATCCAACATTAAATAAAAACAAAATAAAACTACTGATTGGGAAATTCTCAATCAGTATCTTAGGGAAATTGACTGGTCGGTAGGTTTTTCTTCAAGGGATGTTGATGAATGCACATTAGAACTTAGTAACGTTCTAAGTCTTGGCAAGCGTGAATACATTCTGTATTCCTACAGAAAATCTCAACAACAGTGAAATCAATAAAAGCAAAAGATGGAGCATAGAATAATTTTAAGAATTTTTATTTTTAACGATTCTCAATTAAATCAAAAATATAAGAGGGAACAACAACTGCCTGGAAATTACATGTAGGCATTCAACGAGGAAAAAAGTTAAAGCAAAATACTTATGTGGTATATTAACAGATGAAGAAATGAGGGAGAACTAACAAAACTTGCAATGAGTAAAATTAAAATAATGCAAAGTGAAAAGAAATTAGAAAAAAATAACAAATTTGTGAAAGTTTATGTTTACATTCATTTCTCTCTAAAGAAATTAACTGAGCGTAACTCATGGTGGATTCTCTGACGGTTTTGGGAACTATGAAAATTTTAGTTTGCAGAAATCTGAAATCTCTTTTTAGCACGCTGATTAAAGAGAAATTTATCTTTTTCTTTAAAAAATGAGGTAGTATGATCCGAAGTACGAAAATTCATTATTATGATTAGTTTGAAAGGATTTTGACCTTCGGGTAATCCTACGTAGCCTCAATATTTGTTCTTAACCCGTTGTTTCAGTGGCCCTAAGGAAATGCATCTTGATCTATTTACACATTCATGTAAAAGACAAATGTATATGGCATATATATTTTTTCCTTGTTCAAAGCGAGGAATTTTCTCAATTCTATTCGGCTGTTTTCTAACATCTTATTGGTTTAGCTTTGTTGCTGTATTAAAATAGATGTTCTATTTACAAAATTTTTTCCTCCTTCTATGTAGTTGTGCTTGTGCATATGTGTGGTATAATAGATGACACACATAGTTTGTATATGTGGAATTGTAGGCATATCCCCTTTGGATAATGCCTAGTATCATAGATGCTACAAGAACTAGATGTCACATGCAGTACCAAAAATTATGCAAAATTTATATAACCGGGTGGTCCATTCCGGAATGGACCACAACATTTGAAATGATGTATATGTCGAGTGATTCATATTTTCTTGTGTCTGAAGTGTTGAGGTAGTCGATCAAATGGATTCAAAACTGCTATTATAAAAACACTTGCTTTCGGCACGTTCTAAAACATGTTATGATCCATTCCGGAATGCACTACCCATTTCACAATCTATAAGCTCTGTTCTAGTATGCCATGCGACATCTAGTTTTTGTGCAATCTATGTTAGTATCTATCCACTTGAGAGTTATGCTGAAAATGTGAATCGGAACCATCATAGGCCTATCCCATTTGAAAAGGACTGATATCAGCTTCAGAGCTCTGCGGTAAATGTAGGTTGGAATCGGGAGTGCCTGGAGTTATCTCCAATAGCTTAGTCTAAAGCCCTCTTATCTTGCTCTCCAGAGGAGTCCATGGCTTCAAGCTGGAGATAGTTTTACAAGCGTTTGTTTCCTGTAGGAGTGATGACACTAGCTCGTCTGGCATGAAGCTGGAAGTATTTTATAAGCGTTTGTTGCCGCAGGAGTGAGGATAATTGCTCGGCTTGTCCAACGGGGCGTAAAGCCTAACCCTGCGCTGGTAGTATCCTGGTGGATGACCTGTTAAATCGAGTTATATTAGGAGAGAATAAGGAAAGCGAAAAAATATGGTTCATTTATGTAATTCTATGTAATTCAAGTAATTAATATATTTGCTGCTTATCGGTCCTTAGCTCTGTTGTACATTTAAGTAAGTTTCTGAGTGCGGACTATTGTTGTTTTCTTAATTATTAAGACTTGTATCGATTGTGATGCCAAAGCACTTCGAATGGACCCTCATAAGGAGTTTGGAGCAAAATTCTGATAGCGTCCGTTCTAATGCAAACCTCTGAACAATTATCGGGATCTTAGAATTTAGGTAAGGCCTGATGATAATGGTTTGATGCAGCGATCGGCCTAATATCAGCGGAAAAATTGCGCACAGAAATGACGAACTCACTTTGAGATTGTAATTCGGAATTTTTTAGGAAATCGCTTGGGATACGTAAGTTTTTTCCATATTCGAGCTCTGCAAGGAAATCCTACTTGAAGGTGATTCTGAGTCCTAAAAGAACGAAGGGTAAAATTTTGGACAATGACTTTTTTTTATAGGGAAGCTTTTAGCGTTCTATACCATCCAGTCGCCTGATACGGATCGTATTAGATGGCATTACATATGAACCACATCCTATAAATGTCAGTGTACTACAAAGCTCCGTTATTTCTCAGACTCTTCTTAATTTGCATTAATGATCTGCTTTCTCTTACTTTCAATCCCAGCGATAGCTTCGCCGACGACAGTACCCTTGTTTTCACTTACCCCTTTGACAGTCTTGCGGACTCCAGACAGAGCTCCACATTTGTCAAAAGAGATTGCATGATTAGATCATCGAATAACGATATTGCCAATATCTTCGCTTGGGGCAAGGCGAATCGCGTCGAATTCAACGCAGTTAAGACCCATAGTTATATCACTTCAATAAAACAAGATCATAATTTCACCACTCCCGTCTTATTTGATGGAGCACTGACTTACGATACACCGTCTTTATGCATTCTTGTCATTAATATTTCCATTAAGTTAGGCCGGTCTGATCACAGCTTCTCTGTTGTCAAAGGAGCATCGGAATGCCTTCGATATTTGAAAAGGTGTAAGAAATACTTCACCCGGGGCCGGAAGTAGAACTCGAAAAAAAATAGATTGTAAGGGCAAATAGGATTTTTTATTATTTTGGTTTTTTATTAGTTGTAAAATAAATTATTTGTTACCTGAAATAACGTGAGTTACCTAAGTGTTCTTATTTTAATTTGAAAAGAGATGCTTTAAGAGCGAGTTTCGTGTAGTGAAAGGTACTTTGAGCAGAAGCACGAAGAAGTGCAGTTCGATTCTTGGCAATAACGATTATTATTTTTGTATAGACATCTCCTCTGTTTTTTTATTTTATACATACGATTAAGCTATTGAGCTCATTCTGGGAATTATCCTTTGAATACTTTAATGAATAATTTAAATCATTTGGGCAGAGCACTATTTGGTTTGACTGAATAAAACCCAGCGACTGCCAGTTCCCATCGATTTTTTGTTGGACTGCTGCTTCAATGATGGATTAGCATGTGTCAGAATGGGAAAAGTCAGGAGAGCGGTATCTGCCAATGGATTGAAGGCGAAGTTATATTTGCTCGTTGGACCAAATGACTCGCTTTGCCCCGTCTTTTTTGGAACCAATGAAATACTGGTTAAATAAAATATGAGCTTCTGCGACATGTGGAGAAAATTTATGATAACCTAAAAATCGTCGTAATTGCTTGACTGTTTCCGGAAGCTTGAAATTTGTTATCGCCTCGACACGGTCAGAAGAGAGCTTTACGCCTTGAGAAGTGATGAGGTGTCCTAAGAATTTCACCTCTTTTGCATAAACGTGAAGTTTTCAATGTTAGTTATTAGGGCGAATTCCTGAAGCTTCTTAAAAATGAGTTCTAACTGACTACAATTTTCAGTTTTGGATTTTTAGGAAACCTTAATGTCAGCTAGGAAAACAAAACGGAAAGAAAGTCTTCTTAAGATCGTATGAATAAACCTTTTTAAGGTTTTAGCTTTTTAAGGTTTTTAAGGCAATCGCGTAAACTCAAGGAGACCAAACGGCGTAGTTTTTGGCACATTTTTGGGATCGATGGGAAATAGGTGATAAGTTCTTGTTAGATCTAAAGTTGAAAATTAGCTACAATTCTACAAATTTGATACGAAGTCATGAATTAGAGGAATTAGGTATGAACAATTTTAGAATTAAAATAATTTATGGTCATTGTACGTGCATATCCAACAAATTTATTATCAGCACATACTTACAGGTTATTACATTCCATTCAATCAATTTGTTGGATATGAACAAAGTTCATTGCTCCATATATGAATTCTTCGCTAATTTCACACGCGCATTTCCTCACCGTCAGCAAATTCCATAATTTCCAAGCACGATTTGCGACAGTGAGGAAATGCTAGATTAGCAAGAATTATTTTACAGGAATTATAAAGAGGAACAAGTTCAATAAATTAGTCAGTTTGTTGTCAATCAGATATCGGCATTTTTCTTTAGCTATTTAACCCGTTACTTCTCAGACTCTTTTTCTGGTGTAGTGGTTTAAGTACCGCGTACACTCCATGAAATAACAGCCAGGGTTTAAAACCTTGACTACGTCTTCATATACGTGAAATAAAGGAAAAGGAATTTGCTGCAACCAATTGACAATTTGCATTGAGAAAGCGATCTGAAGTGATTTTTGAATAACTAAAATGTCTGCTCCTGTGACGACCAAAAATGCCCTTGTAGATTTATCAAATATGTATTGACGACTATTTGTTGTGCCGCTCCTTCCTGTCGTCAGAGAAGGACGGCACTTAAATTTGCCGAATTGGAACGGCTTAAAGAGATACTAGTCTCTTCAAAATTAGCGGGAGAGAGAGATAAACAGTTTTGAACGTTAGCTCCAAATTTTCTGTCTGGAGGTATCTCTTTGATATCTACTCCGTAATTCTTCTCTGCTGAAAGAAAATAGATTTCTCGACCAGTTTAGGGAGCTCGTTGACTTGGGTCCTTAGCTCCTCCAATGTTTCATCTTGACCCTTGACTCTAGGAGCACTAATAGCATGGGAATACTTCTCCTTCCCGCGAGCTCGAACTATGACTCTAGCTGGAAGAACAACAGATCAGTACAACACCTGCAAAAAGAAACCATCTTTAGTGACACGGCACTTAAAGCTGCAGGACAAGAAAACGACGAGGAGGCACTTGATTTGAGAGCCAATACCTCAGCTAAATAGTGCTCATTCTCACTTACTGTATTATCTGCTGGATTGATCATCACGAACACAGATCAAACGAGAAACGAAAAACGTGGAGTTAAACTTTCTACAAAATTAAAGATTATAGAGAAACGTTTTTATAATAGGGAACCTATTTTGCAAGAGAAACACAAACACTAACAATAAAATTATTAACTAAAAATGGTTACGCCTAAAAACTTCTGACCTTATACTTTTTGCTATCGTGATTGCTGGTATCGACTGTTGGAGAACTTCGTTTGAACTCGCTATTGTTCAGTTTATTGCCTGTGGGAGTGAGGACATTCGTTCGGCTGGCTTGAAGCTGGAAGTTATTTCATAAGAGTTTGTTGCCGTAGGAGTGAGGATACTCGCTCGGCTTCTCCAAGAGCACGTAAAGCCTAAGCCTGCGTTAGTAGTCTCCAGGTGGATGGTCTTCAAAGTCCATCCAAAGAAATGTGGTTCATCTAACTCAAATATTTGATATATTTGCTGCCTCCCGCTCCTCAGCTCAGTTGCATATTTAATTCAGTTCTTGACTGGGGACAATTGTTGCTTTCTTAATTATTTAGACCTGTCTCTGTAGCGACTTGAACAAGGTGACTTATAAAACTAACATCGTTTATATTGTTACATTTTGTGCCTGCTTACAAATACGGAATAAAAATCCTCTCGCACTGCACAAAGTAAAATTTTAAGAAATTTGTTATTTAGGATAATCCTAAATGTTTAGGTCAATATAGCCGCTCAGCCAAGGTACAGTTTGGTACAAAATCAAAAGTGCCTTCACGTCACACTATATTGGAAGATATGCCTGTTTTTTTAGATAACTGCAATTAGGTAAAAGTTTAATACGAGACATACGAGAATGTTTTTCTTAAAAAGAAAGCGCTAAAAGCACAGATATGGTTACATTTTGTATACAGAGTGTGGCCATTTTAACGTAAAGCCTTTGAGCTTCTTAAATTCAGTATGTAAAATTGCTGTAGAGGACGTGTTTTTTGATATAAATAGTAGTTAAATTTTAACTTTGTTGAGCCATAACTTCAAAACGGAAAATAAGAGAGCAACAAAATATAAATGTTTTAAATTAAATAATTTATTTATTTACTTATATATTTATTTATTTATTTTCATATTAATTCTTGTGTTGTATAAATTATATTAAATGTTCATGCTTTCTTAATCTTAATTTAAAATATTGACTAAAGGAAATAAAATCCTAGATTTGAAATTTTTCACAAGGTAATTTATATGAGATAGGTTTTTAGGTTTTTTCATAAATGGGCTACATTTGGAAATATTGTATTTTTAGACACTGAAAATGGTTTAAACAAGGGACCGAAATATTGGCCATTGAATTGAAGCTATATAAATTATATTGTAGTTTTAATTATAATTTATACGAATTAAAGGGTCAATAACCCCACAAGTCCATTTTTGAAGTACGTACATAAAAGGAGCCGTACAACTTAATTACTTCATGTATACAAATACATTTATTTTGTATATAATCAAAATACAAACAAATATTATCATTTGTTTCCTATGTTTTACGCTATGTTGGGAGTGAAAGTTATTTTTAATGTAGCTTACTGCATATTGTTAAGCATCTTAGATATTGCAGTTATAACGTGCATTTTATGTCATATTTATACTGCTGTGCGATTGCCGAAAAAGACAATTTTCATCAGATGGAACCTAAACTGCCGTAAAATGTTTATAGTGTCTCATGTTTCCATATAACAGCTTAGTCCGTATTGCGTTTATCCCATTTATCTGTTTAACCTATGCTATATATAAAATAATAAATAAAAATTTAAATTTAAACTAAAAATTAAAACTTAAAATTGAAAATAAAATAAAATATTTACGTAAATATAAATGTAAATATAAAATAAATACTATTCTTTGTTTCTTTGTTTTACGCTATGTTGTGAGCTGCAGAACCAATCCGAAAATATCGGGTGGTCTGTGTCTTGGCTAGCACTTGCTTTGCGACCGGATTAAGCCAATGCCAGAATCTACATAACACTTGCTATATGGTGTCACAAGGTGAATGATTCCTTTATCATGAATCATAATTTTAAAAATAGATAAAAAAAAAAAAAAAAAACAATTTGACTATAAATCACTTGCAACAGGAACAACACAAAAACAGGATATTAATGAAAAACTGAAAAACTTTCTATCACTTAAAACTGCCACTCAAAATAATATTCTTGAGTCATGCAAATAATATGTCCGCCATTTACTCAATGAAAATTATCAATCAATCTATCAAAAACCCGTTTTCTCTTTACATAAACACAACAAACGATAACACCGAAATTAAATGGCTTAAAACAGCACTTTAGCCGATAGTGATCTTTACATTACAACAAAATGAGCTCTTGGAAAGATTCAAGACTATCTCTCAACAAAGATTTCAGATAATAATACATTGCTATTGAGGCAAGTTTCAGTGAACACAATAGCATCGAAATCATTTTCTAATACTCATGTCATTTGGTTTAGAAGACATACCCCGATTAATTTGGTTGTTAGACGAGAACGAAAAAGATTCATTTACAATTAGGGATTAAGTAGAATTTTTAGAGATAAATGAAGGAATAAAGTTCATCCCTAATGGAGCGTTTAATGGGCCAAGTTCAATGGATTCCGGCTGGTTTTTTGAAACGTTAATAAATTTTCAGATATAGTATATACCTACATCAGCAGGTTAAAAATCTGCAGCAAAAAATTTAGATATCAATCAGGTAAGTGTTCTGGATCCCCAAATTTGAATGTGACGAATATGAATGACATCATCGGTGGCCTTAACAGCGAGCAAATTAATAATTCTGTTCCTCTGTAGTATCCGCAAGTACAGCCATCTAGTTCTAGTATTAATAATAACAGAAATACTGTCAGGAGGAGGTGCAGATCTAAGACATTTAAAAGTATAACACTTTTCATGGTGGAATACATTCTAATTGTCTTTAGCGATGTTGATGACTTCAACCTATACTTATGAGGCATATTATTTTATTATGAAGCCAAATGTACAGAAGTACATATACATATATACCTGTCAAACCAATACCCAACTCACAAAATACACATGTTTTAAGCAAACTAATTCTGAAGCGACACTATTCGCCCTTACTTAACATAAAATTAATGGCAATATTTTTCATATGAGCTGAATCGACAATGCAAATTTCCTCTCTCTGACACCTAATTAACGAGAACAATTAAATTTTTCTTCGTTATGCAAATTAATAGCGGAATTTAGTGTGGGCAAAAACGTTTAACCAAAGTATCAGTTTGCGTTGCAATATTTTCTCTTACTCCCCTCATGTGGTCGCATCCCAGTCCATTGCTATGAAGTTAATTTCCAGGATTTAACAAATTTTCACCGCATCCCTGATCCATATTGGAGAACAGTGTGCTTTTTACACGAAAATTTTACGAGGAAACCAATAATTACTGCACAGCTATGTGAAAATTTCATCCATCTATCCATTCGTTCTGTCCCCATTCTCTCACACATTATACCAAAAACATTCTGAACAGGAGCAGCTAATACCCCTTTGAGGCTTGGAATGATGAATAGGCTGCTGATCAGGGAAAATTCATTAAAATATTCCTGGCTTCAATATTAATGGGGTCCAATCAGTTTTATTATTTATTACCTATAATTGCTCTTGATATTTCTAAGTGGTTTTTTATTTATTGAGGATGTTGCACGGTACACTGAGAGTAACATTGTAAGACTGCTCTGGACCAAGGTCAGCCATCTTGAGCTTCACGACATCACACGATTGTACTATAGAGACATTTTATATTAATTAGTTTTATATTTATATTAATTTCAGCAATCATGAACAAAATATTAGACTTTAATGCACGGAATAATGGAATTGGAAAAAGTATGACTTTTCTTTATTAAGTTATTTTAATAATTTTTCTGATTTCTGTACATAAGTGGTGATACCGGGCATAACTGTTTGTTATGTCCTTTCTATACCGTGAAGATGTTGTCTCTGGCAGAAAGGAGCCTACACTTTCGTACAATTTAACTTTTCTTTACCGGCCATTTTTCGTTCCGAGATTTCATATAAGCATATATACAGGGTGATTTAGATCAAAATACCTTCCGTTATAACACGCGATTCTTTGAGGTAAGCTGATCAAAAAAATTGTTCCATGTAAGGGTTTTCATTAAGAGCGCTCGAACTTTGAAATGAAATAAAACAACCTGTTTAAGTGATATTACCACACTTTTTATTACATTTTAAAGAATATTTAATGACATTATGTGTGAAAAATAATATCAGCCAAATGGCCACCACGACTCCGCTGTAGATGGTGTATTCTGGTGGACCAATTTTGGAGGACGTCTGCGCATAAATGGGGCTCAATTTCACGAAGAACGCGAGTTATGTTGGCCTTGTTATATACCTTTCCTGCTCGCTGGGCGCTGAGCAGATGACGTATCCAAAATCAACAATCACTAAGGTGTCTTGAACACAATTGTTAAATACCTTTCCTGCTCGCTGGGCGCTGAGCAGATGACGTATCCAAAATCAACAATCACTAAGGTGCCTTGAACACTTTCTCCTTTTTTAAATAAAACATTTGCTTAACTCAACTTCTACTTAGGTATTTTATTTTCTAATCACCATCTCCCCGAGGGGGCTTTACACATCTTATTTTTCTTGAATATTTTTATTACACACTGTTTTATACAAATTTATTCTTTTTGTATTCGTTTAAGACACCGTTTTATACAAATTTATTCCTTTTTTTCATAAAACTTCCCAGACCGCGCCGAGCCGGACCAAGTTAAAAAACAAACAACTCTACTAAACTCTTTTTAAAACTCAACTCGAAACGAGACCGCGCCGCTTTTACGTTTAAAATTCAACTCATCTCTTGATCACATTCATCGTGATCAAGAGCCGTTGTTCAGGATCGAAAATGCTAAATTGGATTTTCTTATCCTGAGAAAATTTTACTTTTTCCATTCTGGACTTGTTCAAACATGTCCAGAATTATTCGCGTTGAACGATGGCTTCAAAAATGTAATCTTACACGTTTGAAAACATCAGCCACCGTCCCGTCGTTTGACAATCGCGACGCGCATATACATGCAATGCATTTGTGTGGCGTGCGGTTCTTATTACAAAAGTTTTTTTGTCGTAGTATGTATATGCATGTTGAATTTTTTCGCGGCAAATTGTACTGAAGGTACGATTTGCTTTTTGATTTATTTTGTAATTAAATTATTGAAATGACAAATTTTGCTGAAGGCAAAATTTGTCGTGGAAATTTTTAAGTAAAACGACTTGGGTTGTAAAATGAAACTTTTGTTTTTCCCAAGTCGTTTGATGGGAAAAATTTTATGACTTGTTTGGAATGTGAAGAAAATTGCTGATGCAATTTTCTTCATAAGTTTAAGAGATAAGCCAACCATGTTTTAAGCATGGTTAGCTTAGGTGAAAAAGTTAATGAATATGATTTTCATTTTCTTGCCCTTTTTTCAGGTTTTTTCTGGAAATTTTCCTTATTTTAGGGATATAACAATCCTTCCCCCTGAGAAAAAGAGAATTATTCTTTGAAGAGGAATAATTCTCAGGGGAAGTTGATGTGGGTGCGTTTTTGCTGGCTAGGTCTTTGGAGGTTTTCGGTTGCATTTTACATTTTTGTGTTTGTTACAAAATTACATAAGTTATTCTAGTCTTAGCTCTTATTGTATATCTTTAACTTATTCTATTTTCTATAGTCCTTATGGATTATCTTATTGTATGTAAAAATAAAAAAAATTTTGTTTTTAGCGATATTGATTATTCTATCCCAAGAAATTCTTTGCCGGCCCCAATTAAAAAAACTCTGTTTGATAATAAAAAGATGTCATTTCATTTGGATATTGCTCGTAATTTAATATCTCGTGCCGCTGATAAGCGAACGAACTTATTTTTCTACCGTAGAGAGAGTGTTTCCACATTGCCAGTGCAATTGTATTTATTATTATTTTTCTTTTTTGAGGGGTCGGTGTGAGATTGAATTGAATTATAATGAATTTGATATCTGCCTCAGTAAAATAAAAGATAAAAAAAAATCTTGGTGCACGTAGAGTTGGTATGAGATATTGGAATGCATCTTGTACCGGCTTGGAAAAGAGGAAAAAAAATTTGTGAGGTTTGTGTACTTGTAGCTGCCTACATACATAATGCACGAATTGCAACTTGTGGAGCTTATTTGTGTGTTAGGAAAGGATAAAAAAAACTACCATTGCTATTGTAGTTGCGTGGGATTTGTATTTTTAACCAAGATAAGTACCCGATGCATTCTAACTGCATCTTGCTAATTTTTTGTTGACGTTTGGGGTTTTGCCCTTTATATGGGGCGATTTTTGCTGTTCAGTCCATAGTTTGTTTCGACATGGAATTTTGCGAAGTTGTGTCACCGCGTACTCCTTACTCCAGCCCCGTACCTAATTGCATGAGGGTGCTGGCCATTTTTGTGCAAAGTGTGGCCCCCCGGTGGCGTGGGCTCATCAGGCTGCTGCTGCGGAGGGATAGTCGTCCAGATGTGTGCATCTGGGGTGCTCCAGCGGAGGCTGATGTATTCCATCGGGTGGAGCTATGCTTGTGGCCCCACGGTGGGAGTTCATGGGTGGTCATGGGTGAGTTTTTTTTTTTGATTTTGTTAATGAATTCTATAGATAACTTCCTCAATATTCTTTTCTAGGAGCAACTTTGGTACTATCTGGGGAGGTAGGGTGGTGTGCCTGCCCTGGTTGTCGGATGCATCCCAACTACCTGATGCATGACGTGACCGCCTGGGTTGGATCTTCGGAATCCGAACTAGGGTTACCTGGTGTACCGCCGAGTTTTGCGTCTGAGGAGGACTGGGATCTTTCTGAAGAGGCTTCTGGTCCTGCCCAGGGTTAGGCCGTGGACGCTCCCTCGTTTCATGGTAAGTTATTTTCACTTTCTATTCGAGCCCTTTTTCTAATTATATTTGTTTTTATTTCAGAATTTTTTGTTATTTTGGTTCGTGTACCACCACCGTTCTTTAGTTTTATTTTCTATTAACTTTTAATCTTTTCAAAAAAAATTGTACTTTTAGTTTTATACAAATTTTAGTTTTACTTTTATTCTCCTGTTTTATATAAAAAAAATAATAATAAAAAATTCTTGGCTAAATGGTGAAATATCGTCTTTCATTTTTTGGTAAAAAAAAAAAATTTTTTTTTGTTTTTTCATTTATAGATTTTAGGTAACACAAAAATGGACTTGACAGATTTTGAGTTCGGTCGTCAATTTCTCTCTGACGCTGGTTTTTGTTTAGGTTTGGGCGGCTCTAAGTGTTGTTAAGCGGCTTTAAGCTTGACTGGATGTTATTAGTGTATCCAGTACTCATACTATTGTCTTGGGTAGTGATATGCACAGTGTCAACTTATAGTCCCTGATTATGAGTGTAGTTGCTATCTCGAATAAGCTATCCTATGAGAGTTTTGGGGTTACTGATAGTCGAAATCTTGTAACTCCGAAAGCTTAATTAGACGGGTTATCAAAGTAGATTCTTGCATCTCTTTTTCTTTTTGGGCCGACCTTTCGTTGTTTTGTGCTCTTGGAGAAGAATGGTTTACTGTCTTGGTTTGACGGGAATATGCCTATATATAGAATATATTTCTTATGGGAATACATATAATTTCTACTATATCTAATATCGAGAGAAAAAAAAACTTTTCTTATTTATTTTACTAATTTAAGTCACTATTTCCTATTTATGATCTTATTACTTTACCTCTCTATTTAGTATAATCTTAGATATTTATGTCTATATTTAAGTTAATTGTTATGTATTATTTAACGTTGCTAAATATCATTTACTTATTATTTTTATTATTATTATTTTTGTGTAAATAAACTTCGGTTACGTTTTTATTTTTTAATTCTATTATCTTATGCCTTTTCTTTCTTCTATTTATTACCTTATGTTTAACTTATTTCATTTATTATTTCTACTTTGCTAAGTACTACTTATGTTTATTAATTTTGGGTTCTTAGGTACTACTAAATAAAGTTAATGCTTATGTAATATTTATTTTACCTGGTCGCTTTATTTCTTATTTGCTATAAATTATTTCAAATTATCTTCTAATACCAGTGTAGTGGAAGGACCGTGGTTTCGCCAGTAATAAAAGGATGAGACGGGGCCAACCAACGAGTATAGATCTTTTTGATTATACTACTTGTATAGATCTCGCTCTGTGGAGACTGAGTACGTTTTAATTTTTCTTGGGGTGTTGCGTAAACCGGTTCCATGGGAACGTTTTCAGCTGTAGGCTGTTGTCTGCGTTTAGCAATCCATGCCATGAATGCCGGGACGATATATTTTGCTAATGCCACCACTGATATAAGTAGCAACAAGAGTCCTGTCATTGATAGGGATGTAATAGAGAGTATATGAGGAATCTTGGCCTTTGGTCCAAAGTGAATGCTGTTCACTTTGGTACGGATTTCGTCTAGAGATTTTGTATCTAGGTGGATACGTTGGTTTGTATCATCTCCGAGGAGTAACGTTGGTTGTTTATCAAGGTTTTTAGGAGCGGATATCTTGGACATATATTCTGCCAATTCCTCTTGCGTTTCGTTTGTGCCTGGGAAGTAGGTTGGTTGGAAAACTTTTAGCGGATGTAGATTTTCTGCTTCGTAATACAGAGTGTAAGACCCTATTTGCAAGGAACATGGTTCGTTGATTGTCATGATTCCTTGTCCTGCGAGACGATGAGTGAGTAACTGTTGAGTACAAGTTATATGTACTATAGTAGTTTCGGTTAAGGAGTACAGCCACGAATTTGGTCTATTGAGCTTAATTATTGTATCTCTTGGGGGAATTTGAGCTCTGATGCTACACTGTGGGTGTTCGCCCAGTGGATTGACACATTCATCTGTTTTTGTAGCCTTGGTGAGTGGTGTATTTAGCTTACCAACCCACGTATCCTCATCGATTCCCTTTGAAATTTTTTTGAAAGATCTCAGGTTTTCTGGCTTCAGCAGCAGAAATTCCTGGGTCTGTATTTGACTTGCCACATGGGAAAATTCGATATCAGGTATTAATGAGTGGTTTGAATCCACCCGTATGAGAAAACATTTAATCTGTTGGATTTTCATCTTGGGAATATTAAATATGGGAAGTTTGACTCGGATAACTAATTTGTCCTGCAGCAAATGTGTCTTAACATCTGCTGTTTGATACAGAACTGACAAACAGTCCTGTAGATTGGGACAAGTGGAGTGAGATTTGTGATAAATCTCTAGCAAATGATTTGGGGAAATTAAAAGTGGATGAATTTGATTATTTCTACTGGACACTATTATGTCCAGTAGAGCTTGTTGTCTAAATTCCAACTCTATCATTTGTAGTGTCAGACTAGAGACAATTTCTTGTCTTATTTAGTGGGCTGTCAACTCGTCTGTTGTGTTCCGCAGATTGTTAATCTGGTTGGTTATCTGACGCTGTCGTTCAGACAGGGAAGATAGGGGCTTCTGAATTTGTTCAAACGTGGTTTTTATTACGCTGATCTGTTGTTTTTCCAGATCAGCTAAGGTTTGAGTATTTACCTCTAATTCGCTTAGTCGGCTGTACACCTCTTGTTCGTTTCCACTATCCATGGTACCGAAAAGATAATGCATCGCATTTCCAATTCCATCGAAGATGGATCGGGGCTTGCGCGATTTGGGCACAGCTTCCCTACTAACACTGGTACGCCTATTGATATTTTCCATCAGGGCGTGTATATGTTTTGTATGTAGCGTACAAAGGTCCTGTATAGAAGACCCATTTCCACACAATCGGTGTATGTAGTGTTCCGCTCGTTCTGCTAGTCGCGTCTGATTTTCCAACTCGGCCAGATCTAACTCAGTGATGATGCTCCAAGTGTCGTGGTAAACTGATAGGCTCCCAAGATCCTCAAATAGTACTCCCGTATTATTTAGGGGAGTGATTGAATAAGGTTCCTCAGCGCGGACTCCTATCGTGGTCAGGAAGAGTCCGTAGAAAATTATTGACTGCATTGTTATCTAGGAAAAAATAGGATAGGGTATTAAAATGGGTTTTTATTTGACTTTGTAGCTTACATGCTATTATATATGTGTCTTTGAATTACTTAAATTATATTGACACCATGTTATTCGTAGAAAGGTTTTAGGCGGTTGTTATGTACCGTCACCTCTCGTTTACGAATTTTAATTGTTGTGTTAACTGAGCTGGGGATGCTGGTTACCGTATAGGGACCTACCCAAATCTGGGAGAGCTTATTTACGACTCTCGCTCTTGAGTAGAACCTTGTCTCCTCTGTGAAATATCAGGGGACGTACAGCTTTGTCATAGTAATTTTTCGAGCGTTGTTTACTCATTAGCAGATTTTTCCTTGCCATAGCATAAGACTTCTGAAGCTTGTACCTGAGAATATGGTAGTAGCTCTCGTGATTATACACGGGTTCGGGGTCTCGCCTTAAGTTGGACGGAACGTCCCCTGTAAAGCCGTAAAGGCAGTCCATGGGAGTTAATTTTGTCCCTTCGTGTACACTGTTGTTGTACACGAAAGCAGCGGTTCGCAGATAACTATCCCATGACCTGGGATTTTCGTCCACTATAGTTCGTAGATACTCAATCAATGGTCTATGTGCACGTTCTAGTGCTCCATTTGATTGGGGATGATAAGCTGAAGTCTGCAGCTTATTTATCCTAAGGAGTTTGCATACCTTTTTGAATAGGTCACTCAGGAAATTACTTCCCTGATTGGTGACTATTCTTTTGGGAATGCGGTAGCGCGTGACGATTTCGTCGAAGAAAATTTGCGCTATCGTTATAGTTTCCCCATTTGGTATGGCGTACCAATCTACAAACTTCGTGAGGTTATCCTGAAACGTTAATATATATTTGTTTCCAGATTCAGTTTCCTCTAGTGGGCCGACTATATCTAGATAGATTTTGTCGAATGGTTGTTCAGCTATGTCTGTGGTGAAGCCTTCATGGTTTGACATTTGGCACACCGCTTAATGTGCTTTTTGATGTCACTAAGCATGTGCCTCCACCAGTACTTTCTTCGAATCCGTTTATAGCTTTTTATCACTCCCTGATAGCCACCAAAGAGAGAATCATGATAATCTTTTAATATTAATTGAATCTCCTCTGGGCTTGTGATTACTTCAGGGGGACGAGTTTCGTCTATAATTGGAGGATTGGTACTAGGTGGACTGTCACGGTCTGCGGTCTCTTCTGGATAATGAGTTTGTTCTTCTTGTTCTATTATTTTGGCCTGGCTGTCTGGATTTGTTCCACTTTCCTGAATGTTTCGTGTCTGGGCTCTTGTTACTGCATTGCATTGCAGACACTCCATAAGATCCGATGAGTGTTTTTCCTCCTCTATGTCCGAGTCCATTTGGTGGTGGACTATAGCTTCTACCGTGAAGGTTGTAGTTTCCTTGTCTTTGTTATTATCCCGTGGAATGCGGCTTAAAGCGTCGGCATTCGTGTTGTACTTTCCGGGCTTATATTCAATTTTATAATTGAACTCGGAAAGTTTATGGTGAAATCTCACCAGACGGGATGTGGGGTCCTTAACATTGAAGACTCCCTTGAGTGGTTTGTGATCTGTATAGACCGTGAACTCTCGGCCTTGCAGATAACACCTGAAATTTTTAGTCGCCCAAACTATAGCCAGTAACTCTTTCTCAATAGTGGAATAGTTACGTTCGGCTTTGTTCAGGGTACGGCTGGCGTAGGCAATGGGCTGGTCACTTCCTACCTCTCCTTGAGATAGGACTGCTCCAAGAGCCTCGCTGCTGGCGTCTGTGGTAAGGTTAAAGGGTTTTGAAAAGTCGGGATACATTAAGAGTGGAGGGGAAATTAAAGCGTTCTTAATGCTTTGAAATGCCTCTTGGCATTTCTCAGTCCACTTAAACTTTACATCTTTTCGGAGTAAGTTTGTTAGAGGACGTACTGTTTTCGAAAAATCGGGTATGAATTTTCTGTAGTAATTCGCAAGGCCCAAAAATGATTGCACTTGCCTTACTGTCTTAGGGATGGGGAAAGTTTGGACGCACGCCGTTTTGCTAGGTTCAGGTAGTGCTCCTTGGTTAGAACATTTGTGTCCTAAATACACTACCTCGCGTCTGAGAAATTGACATTTCTCAGGTTGAAGTTTCAGGTTATTTTCTCTTAACCTGTCAAAGACTTTTCGAAGCTTTTCGTTGTGGTCTGCCAGACTTTTTCCATAGATGACGATGTCATCTAAGTAGACGAAACATTCTAGGCCTTGTAGACCAGTTAATATGAAATTCATTAAACGCTGAAATGTGGCCGGGGCTCCTTTAAGCCCGAACGGCATGCGTTTGAATTCATAATGCCCGTAGTTGGTACTAAAAGCCGTTTTTGCTCGATCCTTCGGATCGACGAGTACCTGATGATAGCCATTGGCTAGGTCTAGGGTGGTGAAGTATCTTGAATGGCCCAGTTGATCGAGGATATCCTCAATCCGAGGTAGCGGGAAGGCGTCGCCAATCGTTTTTTCGTTCAACTTACGGAAATCAACGACGACGCGCCACCTTTTCTCACCATCTGGTCCCGCTTTTTTGGGGACGACTAGCAGTGGTGAGTTCCATGGGCTTTTGCTGGGCTGGACAATGTCGTTGTCCAGCATTTCTCTGAGTTGCTCGTTTATGACATTTCGCTGTGTCTCTGGTAACCGGTACATCTTTTGGTTAATAGGTGCTTGGTCTTGCACCAGAGGGATGTCGTGGGTGATGGCGTTGGTATGTGTAAGCCTGTCACCTTTTAAAAAGAATATGTCATCATATTCGTAACAGAGATTTGTTATTGATGCTTTTTCCTCAGAATTTAAAGTTTCATCCAGACTGAGTTCTTGCTCTAGTCTGGTGAGGCGGGGATGAATACTGGTGTCTTCTTGTTCGACATCGTTTGGGAACAGATATCGTATATGTTGTAGGGTGGCCTTCTGATCGGCGCTTATTGCCCTGTTTTTATTACTCTTAGTTCTAGACTTACTTAATGATTTTATCTTATTTATTTTACCTCTTAACCTACTTGTTTTACATATGAGAGGCGCTGGGCCAGGTGGATCTGCGGGAGTTGCTAACGGCAGACCTTTTGTATGCTGGCCAGCGTTTGACGTTGGGGTTTTCATGAGGGACCCGCAAGCGTCTTGGAGCAGTTTCTTATTACTGCTCGGTCTACCTGGGCTCTTATGCCCCACTTTCTTAATCTTAGGTTTACATATAACTTGATGCTCACCATCGCCGTCATTTCGACTCATGGGATTCAAAGGATGGGCTGTTGTAATATGTTTGTCTGGCTCTCGTTTGATGGGGACGACAGTGTAGTCTTTAATGGGAACCAGATTTAGGTTCACGCTGTTTAGATCTACTTGTGTACTGCGCGTGTTGAGGATTCCTATAGGGACTGCCTTTAACCCAGCTGAGAGTAAGCTGTTTGCTAAGAAGACTCCGTCGTCTATTTCTTTCGACAGACTGAGCATTTCTTCCTGCAACTGCAACGGAACTTTGACTACGATCTGAGACCTTGCTGGGACGCACACAGGTTCATTTAAATTCACCTGATGCTGTCCAGTCTTACAGGCCGGATCTTTGGTAATCAAGTCACCCTTATCGCGTTCTTGTAAGTCACAGCCGACTTCTTCTCACTGAGAAGCTTTGAGAACACTTTGGGTAGAAGGTGTATCCCCTTTGGGTTTAATATCTTCTACCAGTGTCTCTTGGTTGACTGTGTTTTGTGAATACGGGTTGTCCGATGCGGTTTCTAATGGAACAGCAAACTCTTCTGGATTGGTTTCCGTGCGAGGAAATCGCAGAACTTTGTTGGGTCCCTCCACATTACAGTTTTTGGCTAGGAAATCATTTCCTAGCAAGCCGTCGTCGGAAATACCTGGGATTTTTTTTACCACCTGAAAGTTGCAAGGTAAGTTACTTTTTAGCATGAAGTTTCCTTGGCAACTTCCTAAGGTTTTTCCGGTGCCAAAGGGGCTTTGAAGCGTTAGTTTTTCGTTGGGGTTTATTAGCTCGCGAGATTTGAGAGCTTTTTTCTTAATTATACTGATCTCAGCGCCGGTGTCCACTATTAGCTGGGCCTGACCATTTAGACCTATGCCTATAGGAAGTCTGGCGGTGGGCACACTGAAGTCGGACGGCTGAGAAGACCCTTTTTTATTGCTGGTAGGGTTTATAGTCGAGCCGGGGAGTTTTGGGTCGACTCTTTGTCGTTTCCCTGTTTTTTATCCTCCCATTTTTGCTTTTGTCGACATTCGTCGATCTTGTGTCCACGGCGCCCACAAAAATCACATTTTTGTCTTATAAGTATTAAAGACTCTGGAGCCTTTTATATTGCTTTGGTCTGACTGTGGTGGATTGCTAGGCGATCCTCGTGTGAAACGATTTGCAGACTGTGTTTGGTTGTTTCGACAGTCGCGAATGTCATGCCCGTAACTTCTACAGTTAGTGCAGAAGGGGGTGTTTTTGCGTTTTAGACACTCCGTGTAGGTGTGTCCCCGCTTCTGGCAGAAATTGCAAGTGATGTTTTGTACCAGATTCTGTGTATCCGGTTGTCTGGAATCCCTTCGTGGAAATGGCGGGCGTAACGGTTGAGCATGTACGTATGAGGGATTAAACTGTCGGGGCTCTTGTGCTCGTGGTGATGCATACATGGGTGGCTGTGGTGCTTGATTGTAAGGTGTTCGGCTAAGAGCTCGAACTCGAAGACTTGGGTCTATTGGTGCCATTGGATATGGCTGCTGCGTTAGCGGCGTTTGGACGAAAACTGTGCCTGCTTGTAACTTTTCCATATCTAAAGCCTTTTGTATCAGCTGCTCTAGATCATTTTCTACCAAAGTGAGGAGGTGATGGCATAGGTGGGGATTGTTCACTCCACTTTTGAGGGCATTCTTGGCGAAGTCCGCCAACTGTGTCTTCACAGCTGGGGCTGCCGTTGCTCCGTACTTCAGTACCGCTGCCTCGTTGCAAAGCATCAGCAACTGCTTCACTCTTGTTGTGAAGGCAGTGAGAGTTTCCAACGGGTTTTGCCTCATTATGATCAATTTGTTGACCAACTCTTGGTACGATTCTCGTGGTAAATAGGTTCTGTTCAGACGTTCCTCCACCTCACTAAAAGTAGTTGGAACGTCCGAAGCAAACAGCTGATAAGCATCGCCACGAAGTCTTGTGGGCAAGAGATGTAGGAAGGCTGGTTTTTCTTCCTCACTTAAACAGTGTAAGGCCTGTTTGCAACAGCCAATAAATGTTTGTAGCTCACGACCTAGCTGTGGGGTATTTTCACCCGAAAACAGAGGAACTAGTTGTGCCGTGAGCTTGGCCACCTTTGCATAATCTACCATTGTGATTATCTTTTTATTTAAACTTTTGTAGGGTAGTCTACTGGTGCTTTGACGAGTTTCAGGGCTGGTTTCTGGGCTAGAATCCGTGAAGGATATTTCTAGCCAGTCACTAAGGAGATTTTCGGCGGTTGTTTGGTCACAGGCGTCACCACTAATATCACTGACACTTTCCTCTCCTTCAGCACTTACAAGTACACTGGCTGTGGTCTTATCTATGCCTAATGAACGTGAAAGTCACTAAGGAGATTTTCGGCGGTTGTTTGGTCACAGGCGTCACCACTAATATCACTGACACTTTCCTCTCCTTCAGCACTTACAAGTACACTGGCTGTGGTCTTATCTATGCCTAATGAACGTGAAAGCCCGGCGAATTCGATAAGCTCCTGTTTGAATCGCTCTGTGTCTTTTTTGAATTTTTCGATTTGCGTCAGCCTCTGCTCTCTGCCTTGACTTAATCTGTGGTCAAGTGCGTCGCAGTGCGTGACCGTGAGCTTATCGGATTCACGTGCCTTTTCTAACAACTTATCTAAAAATTTATCTAGACTTACTTTAGATACAACTGTGGGCCCTGTTAAAACGGTGCCGCTTCGAAGGCGAACTCATGATGCTTCTTGCTGTGCTGGGTCGTCTTCTTGGGCGTTTTCTGTACCTTCCCGGAGGTGTTGGAGATTTTCACCTGGGGATTTCTCCGCGTCGGATGAAGATATGCAGTCTAATCTCGTGCTTGTCTCAGGTGCCGGTGTCAAGTTTTCTCCTGACATATGCGTCCCGCGTTGTCCAAAAGGGGGGCCTCCAGCCTTCTTAGAGTATTCCCTTCTGGAATGCTTTTTGCAACTAGGGGGGCTCCTGCCGTCTTAATTCCCTTGGCTGAGATTGAAAGGGGGGCTTTTGCCGACTTCGAGATCCCTTTCAATCCTGGAACGAAGTTACAATTACCGGTGCTTCTTTTTGCTGCTGGGGGGCCCTAGGCCTACTTACTTCCCCTGGATATGGTTGAAAGGGGGGCTTAAAGTCTTCTTCGAAATCCCCTTCAACCCAGGAACGATGATATCTTCCTTCTGGAGCTGGAATTCCGTGGTAGGTTGGTCCTTGTGTGGATGCGTAGATATCGGTTGTCTTTCTTCCTTACGATGCTGTTACCGAGCTTATGGTAAAGTCCCTTGTTGGTGTTTCTTTTTCCACTCACTGGGGTGAACGCTTGCTCACCTGGAGCAGAGGCGCCTATAGATGAGATCTACCCCGAGCGTTGGGGGTGACGTGGCCTTATAGCTTGGCTAGTGTCACAGGTTCCCCGTAGATTCTTGCAGGATCAAGGCTTTTCAAGCGTTTACGATCTTTTAACTTGACCAAGCTTCCTTGATCCTACCGGCTGCGCCAATTTTGTTATATACCTTTCCTATTCGCTGGGCGCTGAGCAGATGACGTATCCAAAATCAACAATCACTAAGGTGCCTTGAACACAATTGTTAAATACCTTTCCTGCTCGCTGGGCGCTGAGCAGATGACGTATCCAAAATCAACAATCACTAAGGTGCCTTGAACACTTTCTCCTTTTTTAAATAAAACATTTGCTTAACTCAACTTCTACTTAGGTATTTTATTTTCTAATCACCATCTCCTCGAGGGGGCTTTACACATCTTATTTTTCTTGAATATTTTTATTACACACTGTTTTATACAAATTTATTCTTTTTGTATTCGTTTAAGACACCGTTTTATACAAATTTATTCTTTTTTTCATAAAACTTCCCAGACCGCGCCGAGCCGGACCAAGTTAAAAAACAAACAACTCTACTAAACTCTTTTTAAAACTCAACTCGAAACGAGACCGCGCCGCTTTTACGTTTAAAATTCAACTCAACTCTTGATCACATTCATCGTGATCAAGAGCCGTTGTTCAGGATCGAAAATGCTAAATTGGATTTTCTTATCCTGAGAAAATTTTACTTTTTCCATTCTGGACTTGTTCAAACATGTCCAGAATTATTCGCGTTAAACGATGGCTTCAAAAATGTAATCTTACACGTTTGAAAACATCAGCCACCGTCCCGTCGTTTGACAATCGTGACGCGCATATACATGCAATGCATTTGTGTGGCGTGCGGTTCTTATTACAAAAGTTTTTTTGTCGTAGTATGTATATGCATGTTGAATTTTTTCGCGGCAAATTGTACTGAAGGTACGATTTGCTTTTTGATTTATTTTGTAATTAAATTATTGAAATGAAAAATTTTGCTGAAGGCAAAATTTGTCGTGGAAATTTTTAAGTAAAACGACTTGGGTTGTAAAATGAAACTTTTGTTTTTCCCAAGTCGTTTGATGGGAAAAATTTTATGACTTGTTTGGAATGTTTAAGAGATAAGCCAACCATGTTTTAAGCATGGTTAGCTTAGGTGAAAAAGTTAATGAATATGATTTTCATTTTCTTGCCCTTTTTTCAGGTTTTTTCTGGAAATTTTCCTTATTTTAGGGATATAACACCTTTAGGACAGCAATTGATTGTGGTTTATATGTGTACACTAGAGATTTCACGTAGCCTCACAGAAAGTAATCGAGCGGTGTTAAGTCACACGATCTCGGCGGCCAGTTTATGTCGCCACCACGCGAGATGATGAAGCCCTCGAACTTCTCATTCAATAAATTTAATGTTTCCCGTGATGTATGGCAAGTGGCGCCGTCCTGTTGGAACCACATGTTTATAAGATCCATACCACCTACCCTAGGCCACAAAAAAGTTGTTATCATCGTCCGATATCGGTCACCATTGACAGTGAGCGCGGCTCCTTGCGCATCTTCGAAGAAATAAGGGCCGATAATACCGCCCGACCAAAATCCACACCAAACAGTTACTTTTTCGGAGTGTAAAGGCACGTGATGAATCTCCCGCGGATTTTCATCGCACCAAATCCGGCAATTTTGCTTGTTAACAAAACCGATTAACCAGAAATGAGCCCCATCAGTGAAGATGATTTTGTTTGCAAAAGCAGGATCAGCTACCAGATGCTCTAACGCCCAATCAGCGAATACACGGCGCTGCTTGTTGTCATTTGGTTTTAGCTCTTGAGTTAGTTGAACTTTATATGGATGAAAACCCAAATCTCGGCGCAAAATCCGACATGTTGATGTCGCAGAAAGACCCAGTTCTTGCGCACGACGCGGAATGGACTGTCTGGGGTTTTCTCGCACACAGTCTCGAACGGCAACAATATTCTCCAACGATCTTGCGTTTCTTTGACGTACAGGAACTGCTTCATCGATCACCGACCCAATTGACTCACATTTTTTTATCAAACGACGGATTGTGGACTCTGCAGGACGGCCATGAACGCCATAATTTGCCGCATTACCAAGATGGCCGCTATGCGATCTCAAAATTCGAGCGTCCCTATTGAAAAACCCATATATAATATATATAATATTATATAAACTCGTGTAGGATTATCTAGAATGCTTTCTATAATTTTCAGTCATACAGTTAAATTCTATATTATTAGTAAAATGTAATTATTTGATATTGTAAAATTATACTATTGGAAACACAAAGATTAGTTTATTTATATTTTTAAATTATATTAAATGATCTTTGTAAATCTGATATATGATTTTGAGATAGGTATTCTCTTTTCAATTAAAATAAATTATATAATTTCTCTCTTGATTCTAGAAATTTTAAAAACAAATTACATAATTTTTAGAACGCAATTCTTAAAATCATAGAAATAAATTATATGATTTCCATACAGCTATTACAAATATCATATAAATAAATTTTTAATTATTCCGAAATTAATTCTAAAATTCGAAGAAATAAATTAATAAACTAAATCTTATAAATCAAAGAAGCAAATTATTTGGTTTATAAAAAAAATATTCCAGAAACCAAATAATTTAATTTCTATGGTTGATAATACATCAGTATGAATTCATCCATATAGCGTCAAATTTCACAGTACGGATTTTGTTCATCTAAATACAATACACTAATACAGTATGAAAATTCATGTTGATGTCACATGCTTGTTCATTCGCGTATTTTCGTTGAACACAATTTATATTATGTACAATGAAAAATCATAGTGACGTGACGATAGCCTCTAAGTATTGATTTAGGGTTTTGACAATAAAAGACATACATTCTTGAAAAACATATATATATTTTTCATAAATTTTGATCACACATATAACACTTAGTAAGTATTTAGTATATAATTCTACTGCGGTTATTCTTACATAAATGGAAGATCTAATTTAACAGTAAGATTTCTTGTAGGTAACCTAATCAGATGAATTGGAGGATACATAATCTCATAGCAGTTTATGATACTGAAAACGTCCATAAAAATCCTTTTCACATCTAAAATATAACTTTGCAAATGTTCACTAAAGTTCTTAACATTAACTAAAACTGCTATGAAATAAACTATGTTAGAATGCCATAATATATATTTTATAGAATGAAAACTTATTTCATTGAAATTATCTATTCCAGCTAAAATATTTCCAATTCCAAAATTTGTACCACTTACTTAAATTTTTTGAAGAGACCATATGTTTATAAAAGCTTCTCTGAGTTCATCATTTTTGAAAATAAGTTTAGTGAATACTTCATTTTTTCTAAAATCAATTTGTATTCCTTCTTCAAAAATAAAATTAGTGCTTACTAATTCATTCCTCGATTTATAATAATTGCATTCCGCAAAATTATAATTTAATTTTGTACGCAAACTTAATAAAATACTTTTTCTCGAACAGCACATACTACAATATTGCTTCAACTGCTTATGTTTCGACTCAAAACGCATAACCCATAATCGTTTTATTGGACCCAGTTTTTTAATGACAGTAGGGTAATGTGTAATGAAGTGGTGTTTCGGAATAAGATTTGAATCAAGCACATTAATGTAATACTTGTGATGTTCTTCTATAATATTTTTTAATACTAATAAGCTGCTGTCATCAAACCTTGGTTGTGAAATAGCTTCAATAAGTCTTAAAAGAAGTAACAAAAGTTTCCATATTTCGTCTTGTGGCGGCACTAAGTTACCAATTATTAAGGAGAGAAATTGTACAAATGTTTTCATTTGAGTAGCAGATGTTTTCAACTTTTTACTAGACAATTGCTTCGTAGTTATATCTGTAAACTTATTATTTGCATATTCACCGTAATCAAATAAGGATTTTCTGTTATTTAAGTCAAATAAAGTAAAGAATTTTTTCTGAAAGATTAAGTAATTAAGAATACTGCAAATTTCTATGTGGCAAATACCTTCATATATGTCATGCATTAAGTCGCACGTTACATTATCAACGACTTTAAATGAATTAATGGAATTAAAGACACACAGCTCTTTGATGCCTGTTAATGAAGGATTATTTACATCTTCTTCAATATGAAAACTATTTTCAGTACGAAATAGTGAGGTAACTTCACTTGTCATCTCTTTCATAGCAGTCTTGTTCGCCACACATCTTCTACAATAATAATTGGCTGAAAACAACTTCATAAAACCTAATAAACCATTAAGCCCTAAACTATCTCCAGTTATATTTGAAAATACTAATTACAGTTGTTGATCTTTGTTATTTACTTGAATAGTTAATCCTTCTTCTTCAAAACTTTTAAGTACTTGTATTTAGGGCCTCCAATTTCTGTAATAGCTATGGCGTATATCATTGGTTTTGGTTAAGCAACAAACAAGAATGTTGTCTAGCTTCGATATCTGACAGTTAGGTAATAAAGGGAAACTTAAATACACAGCTGATATTTTATGTATGCCTGATTTTGACCCCAAGAGGATTGTTAATTTCGACTCTTGGTATAAAATATATGGAATAACATTTTTTTGTTTAAAACTATTCATTTTTTCTATCCAAACCGATCCCTGGATAACATCAGAAATACTATTACTTTTTATAATTTCCTCCTCATTTTTTTCCTTGATAAAAGTACACCAGGTGATTGTAACAACTTAACAATATTAGTTTTTAAGGGTAACATTATACCTTTTGTTTCTGTATTATTGGTATCTGTACAAATGCTATCATTAATTGTATATTCATTTAAATCATCGGTAATATCATGGCTTTTTAAGTATTTTTGAAACTTGTACTCAGTGTTGAAAAGCTTAAAAGCATTTTGTAATTCGACGAGTTTTAATTTTAAAATAATTATATCATCAATTTGCAGGGCAAATGTAATGAACGTTTTAATAAGGTCTTCAGTATCACTAATTATTGCACTAGCTGCTTTTCTGTTCATGGAAATATTTCTATAAAGTTTTAAAGCAAAAGCTAAGACTTCATCTGATGAACTGAAAATTTGAGGGGGCTCTTCGTGTTTTTCAAGAACTTTATCGACATCATCAGAAATGCTTGCACTTGTGGAAGCTTCTTCAGTTATATTTAAATGTGATTGTTTAGAAATACTACAATTTACATCTGAATGTTTTCGGACCAAGTGACGTCGAAATGAATGCATATTTTGAAAACTTTGTTGACGTACTGTACATTGGAAGAATTTTGAATGATAAGACATCTTATGACTAAATTTCAAGTGAATAAAGTACTTATCTACGTCTTCAGTTTGGAATGAAAACATTTTTAAATGCTACTGACAGCGCCTTGCAAATGTACGAAATTTATAGAGGGTGTCATTAAAATAAACATAAAAATTGTTAAATGATGTTATCTCACCGACCGCTACAATGACTGGTTGAACACAAAGGCCTGTATCAATCAATAATTTCTTATGTTGTTGAGCTTTAGTTATAATATTATTCTCGACCTGTAATTAATATCCATTAAAAATGTTTTCTATAAATATGTAGAATATAAACATCACCTCAACTTGTAATATCAGAGTCTGTTGTGCTTCTAAAATTGAAGGTGTCCATTTTTGAGTTCATTTATGAATTATAGTTGGAAGTAAAATAGCTGGTAACAGGTATATTGAGATGAAATCTACCGTTCCTGACGATGTGTCCTGATTAATTTTTTGTAAAATCTTTTTAGAATAGTTGTCCTTAATACTTTCTTTAAAAATATTTAAAATTCTTCCAATATATTTATCCCACTTTGATGAAAGTAATTTATCCTTCCCCGGATAAATTTGTTCGCAATCCACTTCAATCTGAAAGTTACAAAACAAAAAGGCTTTAACGTACCAAATTAGAAGCATAATTCTGTTTCAAAATTGGCCACTCCTTTAATATGTCAATACTTTCATTTTTGACATGCGACATGCGATATGAATGTGTTCTAACCCATGCTTGAAGAACAAGTTGATCTGGCTCGAAATTTTTTTTAACCACTTGGCATCCTCCAGTATTGAAGCGGATGTGCTATCAGCAACACTGGAATTAGTTTCCGATTTAGTTGGAGTTGATTGATGTACTTTCAAATTATAGCGACTTCTTAAGACACCTTTCTGCTGATATTTCCGTGAGAGGGTGTAATATGCGGCCAATTTCCCTTTTGCTTTCTGAGAAGTTGATAAATAAGTTTCCTAAAAAATTAAATGCATATATAGATGTATATAAAATAACTGTTTGTCTTGAATTTTTTTCTTACTTTTGTTTCTTTTGGGAACACCGTTTTTATTTCTTGAACTGCTGCTTCTTTATAATCTATATTGGTTACTTGCCGTTTTTTCGTAATCCAGAAATTAGCAATATCACATACATAAATAAATCATTTCGACTTGTGTGGGATAATGATTTGTTTTTGGCAAAATGTTCTTTGACACTTTTTCCCAAAAATGAGTCTTCGAGCAACCTTTCCAAATCCTATAATGAATGCAATTAGTTTTGTCTATTAAACTATAATGCAATTTAAGGCCCATGCTTACTAAGGATTTTGAATGCAATTAGTTTTGTCTAGTAAATAGTAATGCAATTTAAGGCCCATGCTTACTAAGGATTTTGGAATAGACGAAGTTTATGGACGATCTGAGTTTGAATTATCTAACGTTGTAGGAGTGGGAGCGGAGTTGTCGAGACTATTTTCAAAAAGTCAGTTTGTAATATTTGTACTATTTGAAACTGTTTCAGCCAAAGGTGTAGCAAATCCCTAAAAAGCAAGTTAAAGATTGTTATTATACTTTTTATGTACATTATAAAGTATATAATTTAGTTACATTTATACGACGCCATTAAAAAAGTCGGGACCTAAACTTAATTCTCAATCCAAGATTTTCGGCAGGGATCAAGTTATTTATGTCCTCAACGGTAATACACTTTAAGCATTCAAAATCTATGCCCTTTTGTTTATCATCTATAAGGTTATTAAAACCCCATTCTTCCAAAAGCTGTTGCGCGAAATCCAAACCGGATTCCTCGTTAAGGACAATGACGTTTATATCCGTATTTTGCACTGTCCTGTTATTTTCAATGTCTACTGACATTTTGGGTATTGTGTTAATCTGCCGCTTTGCAAATTATATTTCAATACGAAATTATTCGCGCACTCTAAGGAAATCAAAGAATATAAAGAACATATTTAGGAAAGCTTCGCCATCGAAGGTGAAGCACTTAAACAAATAATCAAGAATATGTTCCGGTAAATAAAATATCAGACTTTTTTACTGTAAGAAAACGAATTATACAAAACAGCATGACAAAAAAGGTACAATTGGTCTTAAAACCAATTATTGTACCCTAGATGAACATGAAAGTAAAATAAAGTGAAAACCAAAAGCTTTCTATGACAACAATAAGAAGGGGTTCCTCGATTTAGTTCATTTTAAAGATGTTAATTACTAAGTAGTCCAATCCAATAATTGTAAAAGTAGATGTCATTGGTACAAATCGTTACTTTTATGGATCGGCACATCTTTGAAATTTGTAAAAATGCTTCACCTTCGAATATCGCATTTTGAGAACAGTTCATACCCTACATGAGCTCCTTAAGTTATAGTCGCTAGAAAGATACTGTTATAGTAGATACCGTTATAGTAGAAAAAGGATACTACGTGCCACTTTTCCTTACAACAAAATTGACACGAATTAAAAAAATTTGAGTTCCGGGTCCGAATTTTCGTTTTGAAAACTTACAAAAAATAAAAGAATTTAATTTTCTAAAACGACTTTTACTGCACTAAGTTCATAATCAAGTTCCCTTAAATTTAAAAAAAGAATGAAGAAAAAATATTGTCAAATTAAAAAGTTATATGACTGAATGAGCATTTAGACATTTTAACACATTTAGACTTCTAACACTTTACATTTTGGTCCATTAATATGTGTACTTCAATTCGAAAAACTATTTCATAAAAGAAAATATACATAGAGCGTTGAAAACAACAGTAACACACAATTAAATTAAACAACATACTCACCAAAAATATGTATTAAAAGCAATACGGTAGATTAGATATAGCACTATGCGAAAACTAATAAAATTTTGTAACAGAATTTATCCTTGCACTCGAACAAATATTTATATACCGTCAAATTTTAAATGAAACAAATATCAAACCATATACGAGCGCGCACAAATATGGTAATCCACAGCCAAAATAAGAATAATTAGCACACTGCAACTGATATCCGAGCAGAGAAGTTTAACGTTCAAGCTACTTGCTTCCTTCGATATGCATTCATCGTTTTTATTATTAATTTTTAGTTTGTACTAGTGAAGCACACCAGTCACATTCGCATTAGCCCTGCGTAACATATAAACATTATACATTGTTCTCTGATATCATAAAAAGTATGTTTTACCAAGATAAATCAATTCATTGATTGTGAGAATTTATATACATATTCTTCTAAATATACGCAAAAAGAAATTCATATAAAATTCTCATTAAGTCATAGAAAATTATTCTTTGAAATTATGAATAAAAATCTGCGGTTTGTATAAACACAATATATAAAATAATGAATTCTGTATGATCAGAATAGTGATTTGGATTCATCACAAAACTAAAATTATTTAACAACTGAACTGGCCTGTTCCAAAGGACAAACATCAATTAAGGAGTTTTCTTGGATTAGACACCTACTACAGGCGACTCGTAAAAGGCTTTGCAGATATAGTAAGGAGCCTACATCAACTTACGGAAAAAGGAAAGCCGTTCATATGGTCAGATAAATGTAACGAGAGTTTTGCAAATTTGAAGCAACAGCTCTGTGGAACTCCAGTGCTTCACTATCCAAAGCTGGGAAAAACTTTTATATTGGACACGGATGCCAGCAATGTAGGTATTGGTGCAGTGCTTTCACAGGAGGAGGATGGTCAAGAGGCGCCAGCAGCTTATTTTAGCAAAGAACTCTCAAAATCAGAGAGAAATTATTGTGCTACAAGGAAAAAGCTACTTGCCATTGTAAACTCAACCAAGCATTTCCATAAATATCTCTACGGGCAGAAATTTATCCTCCGCACTGACCATGCAGCGCTTAAATGGCTTTTGCAGTTTAAGAACCCTGAGGGGCAAGTGGCGAGATGGATAGAGCGATTCCAAACTTATGACTTTGAAATCCAACACCGAAGAGGACGTATCCATGGAAATGCAGACGCCCTTTCACGACGTCCATGCAAAGTTGAATGCAAACATTGCGTTCGGGTGGAAGAAAAAGAAACAAAAGCAACTATACAGCTGATAACGGTGGAACCATGCAGATAGTCGTACCAGCATCCCAGGTCAAAGATGTTCTAGAAGAAATGCACAGTGGATCATCTGGAGGACATTTGGGCGTGAATAAAACAATTTCCAAAATACGTGAAAGGTTTTATTGGTTACATATGCGAGAGGATGTTGAGGAATGGTGCCGCAGATGCACTATCTGTGCTTCTTGCAAAGGACCACCACACAGAAGTAGAGAAGAAATGCATAAGTACAATGTGGGAGCCCCATTTGAAAGGATAGCCGTAGACATCGCTGGACCTTTTCCAGAAACAAATAACGGTAACCGTTATATATTAGTTATATATTATTATAAATAGTCAATAGCTATTTCCGTAAATGGCCTGAAGCTTATGCAATCCCTAATCAAGAGTCTACCACAGTAGCGCATCAAGTAATAATGAATTGGGTCAGTAGATTTGGTGTTCCTCATGAACTTCATTCGGTCCAAGGATGGAACTTCGATTCACGGACTTTCCAAGAGGTATATAGGATTCAGCGGGGTATAAGAGGCAAACGGAATATCGTTCATCTAGATCGTTTGTGTCCATACTGCGAGCATCAAGACCGTGGATCACCTGTTGTTCGGGACGATCAATTTTAAGAAGGGGGCAGTGTAACGCGCCACAAAGTGATACAAGCGACATCTATTGGAAATGGAAACAACTTTAGGTTAGTGTCATCCTCGTAAACTGGGTTTGGAGAATGGAATATTCAGGAAGGTTCTAGGATAATTCGTAGGGTATAAATACGGCGCTACTCACATCCAGGAGGCGAGTATTATTTCAGACAGCGAAGTGAACGAAGTAAACTATTTGGATTGTGATTATTAGAAGTACAGTACTAGCGGATAACTAAAGAGTAGATTTGATAATTGTTTGTGAATTGTGATAGTAAACCGTAAAGTTAAATAAAGAAAGAACTTTTGAATTATATCTGAAATATTGTGTTTAAAATAACGAACCAAGGCCACGCTCGTCACAATATATAGCGTTAAATATTTTCACCTCTATTTTAATAATTTTTCTTATTTCTTCAACACTTGTATTAATTTTCTTGTCAACATAGTCTTTGGTAGTAACACCTTGAGTTTAGATAGTAGTCTCCGCTTATCGTTAAATTAAATCCAATACCCCGCTCTCCACAGTTATCTGCTTTCCCAAGATATCCTCGCTTAGAAAAATGTCTAAACTTGACAACGCTCATCTGTAGATTGTGTAGATGTATGATAGTGGAGTGGTATTTAAACTATTATATCTTCTTCTCGCAACTTCTCTAGGATAGATACAATCTCATTGTTCTGACTGTTGTTTCCAGCCAGTTTTGATGCTATTTGAAAGCGCAGACTATCCACTAATTCACTTGGATCATCCCAGTAAATGTGATCAATGTTTTCCTTAGGCAGACGCATTAGGACCATGCCTATAAATTATACTGATTAGAAGAGCTTTATAGCCACTGTACTAACTTTTATTTCCCCATCTTCAGCATAGTCACGCGTATGTGAATTGGTATCTTTGAAAATGGATCCATAATTAGTTAAATCCTATTTAGTATATATGTATACCTTTTACGGGATCTTGCATAAATAGCAGCTAATATAGCCCCAAAGTTGCTTTATATCTCTTCCCTTTGATAACAATATCACCTTCATCATAAACATCAAACGTTGAATTACCTATTCTCCACTCATTGGAACTATCGTCATATTAAACTCCGTACGTGTAATCAATCTTAGAGGCAACCTCAGTAAAAAGCTTTAAATAGTTTGGAACTATGTATCCAGACGTATCCACAGAGGTGCCAAGAGACCTTCCATCAATGTTATTGGATATTTCGGTGTTGCGAATTCTTCTCCAAATGTTAAGGAATAATCTCCATAATTTATAGGTGTGCTACTAGCCTTCATTTTAACATATTTTCGTTTTGGAAGGATAAATGGTTCCGCAATTTCATTATCTTATTGTTCTTCTTTTATTTCCAATTGGACTGGTGGCTCGTTTTTGACACTTGTAACAAATTCTTTTAAGGGTTTGGTGATTGGCTTAAAAGTTTCTTTAATTTGAGCTACTGCTTCAATCACTCCCGTCCTTAGACCTTTAAATTTCCTTCGCACTGCATTCCTTGTCTTGATGATTTCTTTTAATAGATTTTCATTCATCTCCGATATAAACTAAATAACGGCTTCTCAAACAGGTCTGATAGTAGCTTAACAGCTTTTCAAACTGGTCTGATAACAGGTGAACAGCTTTTCAAACAGGACTGGTAACAGCTTGACAGCTTTTAAAACAGCTCTGATAACAGCTTAACAGCTTTTAAAACAGCTTTTACAAAGCTCTGATAAAAGCTTAACAGCTTTTCGCACAGGTCTGATAAGAGGTAAACAGCTTTTAAATAGCTGTGATAATTGCTTAACAGCTTTTCAAACAGGTATGAAAGCAGGTTAACAGTTTTATCTACTCAGCAGGTCCACAGGATTCGGTGTGCTTTCGGTTGAGTTACTACTTCGACTTATAAAGATTTCGTACATTTCATACTTTTATAGTTCAATTAAGGTATCAATTCCTTTACGGTAGCGTCCCTTGTTTAATGAGCTGTCCTTGTAGACCGTCAAGAAACCATACTCATCCTTCCAAAACGCAGCACAGGATCTTCGAAATTTATCGAACTTCATGCTTGTATTCACATGATCATTATAGATATGTTTCAAATTCAAGTCATCTTGCTTGAATAAGGTGATTAGCAATGTCATGTATTAAGAGATAGAGGCTGTCTATATGTTCGTGACGACCCATGCAAAAATAATAAGATCGCACATTATCTCGCTTTTCACATGCTACATCATCGAAAATAAACACTGAATGTTATTTGGCTTCCTCTGGTGGTACAACGTCGCAGTTGTTTGATAGTGTATAATACCCCGACTCCCATCGTCACTCGATTGAAGTATTCATACTTTGGTTGATTTAAAGATTTCGAATATATGTAAATATTTTCATATCTCAGACCATTGGGATGTTCCAGCAAACTTATCATTACATTAGTTTTTCCACAATTGGATTGTCCAACAATTATGCTCCTATTAGGCAATAGGGGGACCGGCTTCTTTTTCACCTTCATAATAGCGACATGAGCATTTCGAACAGGAAAAGCTTGTTGTTGTTTAATGAACCGCATATTGAAGACTAACTGGATTCCTAAAAATCCATCTGTTCATATTAAATTTCAACAGTATTATCGGAACCTTATTAGATGTCGGATCACAAATCGAAACGCCCCAGTATATGTAAAGCTTTGAAAGGGGCAGAGGACTATTAAATTCAATCATCAACAAATTACCTGTAGAATTACATCTACCGGGGTATCAGTACTGTGGGCCAGGAACAAAGTTGCAACAAAGATGGGCGAGAGGAGATCGGGGCATTAATCCACTGGACGCAGCCCGCAAGGAACACGATATAGCATACTCGCGACATAAAGATACAAGTGCTCGACAATAGCTGATAAAATATTAGCTATAAAAGCCTGGCAGCGTGCAAACTCTACGGACGCAAATTTTGAGTGAACCCGCCTACGCCTGGCTTATAACAAATGCAATGAAGGCTAAAATTAAGTTGGGTATGCGCCTTTAGGTTAAAAATAAACGCCAGCCTACATTCCGAGAAGCAGTACGAAATGCACGTAAGCCTTTGAAAGTCAGAAAACTTGATGGAAGCTACAAAAATAGCTCCTGGTGCAGCTAAAAATATTGTGAAAAGAAAGAAGAAATTAATTAAAACTCCACGAATGATACCTATACCAAAGGTTGGTGGGGCACTTCCGTTCCTCATCCCGTTGTTTGCTGGGCTTTCAGTATTGGGAGTACTATCGGGAGGTGCAGCAGGCATAGCTAAAGCAGTAAATGATACCAGTGCGGCAAAGGCAAAATTGGAAGAAAGCAAACGTCATAACCAAGCAATGGAAACCATAGCGGTTGGTAAAGATGGAAACGGGCTGTTCTTGAAGCCGTATAGAAAAGGACTTGGACTCTATCTACAACCTCAACCAAAAAACTATTAAAGTCGCTACCCAAACGACCGCTAAACGAGTTGGATCTTCACAAGTATACCACACACTTGCCACACTTCAGAGGAGTATTTATGCGTGATAATCTACCTAAAAAGTCATGGAAGCGAGAAAGCGGTATTGTTAACTTGGACATCTCAACTGGAGCAGGTACACACTGGGTAGCGTACTACAAGAAAGGTGATAACATCGAATACTTTGATAGCTTTGGCAATCTCCAACCACCACGGGAGCTCATAAACTACTAGGGTAGTAATATTACGTACAACTATAGTTCTTATCAGAACTATGATGCAGTAATTTGCGGTCACTTATGTTTAGAGTTTTTATATAATTGTTATAGCCATTAATTATTATCTATAAATAAACGTATCTATATTGAAATTGTGACAGTTCATTATCAACCGCCATGTCATTAACACTTACTCTCACGGGAAATTCATCTCTACTCACTGCTGAGTACTTTCCTCCGCTGGAGCTAGCAACGGATTATGTTTGTGGATTAATTGATTTTCAAACATACAACTCTATACCAAATATTGATGTAAGCAATAATCTGGTTCATGTAGGGAATGAGGTTGTTGAGATACCTGTTGGATCCTATGAGATTGATGATATAGCAAAATATGTACAAGGATACTTGGATAAAGAAGGGAGAAGGATAAAGGTTACAATAAAGGCTAACAATAATACATTGAAGAGTGAAGTTAAGGCAACTAAAGAAATACATTTTGAAAAACAGAGATCCATAGCTCCTCTGCTAGGATTCAGTAAAAGAAATTTATCTGCTAATATAGTGCATACATCAGAGTTGCCAGTCAACATCATTAAAGTAAATACTATACGCATCGAATGTAATATTATATCAGGATCATTCTTCAACAACACACAAGTACACACTCTCCACGAGTTTTGACCGAACGTGGGGCCTGGGTATAAAATAGTGGAGGTACCCAAAAATGTAATCTATTTGCCTGTGAACACCAAACGTATAAGTTCTCTAACATTGAAGCTCCTTGACCAAGACGGTGACTTAATCAACTTCAGAGGAGAGACTATAACCATCAGGTTACATTTGAAGCCACAGCATATTGATATACAATAATGATAAATACGAGTTCGGAGCAGACAAGATCATTGGTCAGCGGACAAACTTGAAGCGATCAAGACCTACAGTAACACCTGAAAATACAGCATATTTACAATCGATAGGCTTAACGCTGAAACAATGAATAAAGGAATACTAGATATTGCACCAGACGCTCGCTTTAATAACAGTGTTACTAAATTTGAACATCACTCCTATTCACCATTACTAACATCATTTAAAAACAGCGATGAAATCCGTATCTCTGTACAACATCAGGACTTGAATCTTCTACCCAGCAGGAGTTTTCTTTACATTGAGGGATCTCTAACAAAGCTGGATGGAACCGTTTCAGCAACTGCAAAGTTAGCTAACAACGCTCTACCATTTCTTTTTGAGGAAATACGCTATGAATTGAATGCAGTGGAAATCGATCGTACAAGAAATCTTGGGATTTCGACAACATTAAAAAACTACGTATGGCTAAATGCAAATGTAAGCAGGATACTACTCAACGGCAGCTGGTCACCAGATTCATCCGTTATTCCAGCCAATGGACTGTTTAACTATTGTGTACCTCTGAAATATTTATTGGGATTCGCTGAAGATTACAAGAAAATTCTGATAAATTCCAAACATGAACTCATATTGATCCGGAGCAGGACAGACGATAATGCCATTATATCACCAACTGATGTGATGAAAATTGAAATTACCAAACTTCAATGGAGCATTCAGCATGTTACAGTATCCGATGATGAAAAGCTGCAACTATTTAAAATTGTCGGGAGAAGTCACCCGATACAAATACCATTCCGCAGCTGGGACATATATGAGAATCAAGTACTACCGGAATCCACGCATCAAACCTGGTCAGTTAAGACTTCCACTCAACTGGAGAAACCTCGATTTATCATCTTAGCATTACAAACGAATCGAAGGAACGATAAAACCAAAGAAGCAAGCAAGTTTGATCACTGTCAACTTACCGATGTTACAGTTCATTTGAACTCAGAATCATATGCCTATGATGATTTGAATTTGAAATTTGATTTGAATAGATACGCATTGCTGTATGAGATGTATATAAAGTTTACACAACTATGGTCATCAGTATCAACCGTTCCTTACATGGGAGAAGTTCAAAACCGATGCTCCGATCGCTGTCATTGATTGCTCACATCAAAATGAAACAATAAAAACTGGACCTGTTGACATAAGGCTAGAATTCAAGACATCTGAAAATATACCGGCTAATACAACAGCATATTGCCTGCTTCTGCACGATCGAATAGTGGAATACAGTCCGCTGACAAGTGAAGTTAGAAAGTTAAATTAAGAAGATGGCTGTCATCGTAGACGTCCAAGGATTCAAAACAAATCTCAATGAATTCATCACTAAAGAACTGGCAATTTTAAACAATGAAAACCAGATGCAGCACTTTATATTTCAAGCACCGTTCAGATACAAAGATTTGACTTCAGCAAAAAAGAGACAAGTAAAATGGCTTCAACACAATTTTCATGGATTCCGCTGGGATGATGGCTACATACCGTATCACAAGCTGTACACAATAGTTGAACCACTGCTTCGAAACAAAACCGTATATGTAAAGGGAGCTGAAAAAGTTCGTTGGATGCAGAAGATAGTTGGAGAGGGTGAAATCATTATTAACGTTGAAGATGAATACAACTGTGGAAAACTAATAGAGATTAACACAAATGCGCCATCTTGCCAAGTTCATATTGACATCGTCTAGAATCTGTTCATGGTGATGTCATGTTGTGAAATTCGAATAATGCTGATATCTACAACTTCCCTGCTAAGAAAACTTATTTAGGTGCAGCAAAACCATGATGACGTCATGCCGATATCTAGAACTCTCCCGCTAATAAATGAAAACTGCAAAATGAAGGGCACCTTACTCAAGAAATGGCGCGTAGAGGATTTCTGATGAAAATTTCGTCCCCCCTAATACCCCCACCCCAACCATCTAGAATCCATTGGCATGAACAAAAATTTCCTAGCGTTAAGTTTAATTATTACTAATATTAGTTCAAAACCAAAAGCCTACATTTAGGCGCACCTATGTGTGTATTTAAGAAAACCGTAGTACGGGAGCATGCTGGTAGTACCTGCTAATGCCGCTAGGGCGCAGTCAAGACCAAATGACACATCCCGGTAGGGCGCAGTCGAGACACAATGAAACCAAAGGCCTACATTTAGGCGCACCACATATCTATTTAAGAAAACCGTAGTACCGATTAATCCCGCTAGGGCGCAGCCGAGACCCAAGCCAATACAACCAAGACACAAACCTACATTTAGTATGGGCTCAAACCACATAGCGACGGTGGCGCCATCTGTGGCGAAATCCTGGAGGCTTAAAAAGTGTTCTGGTACTCCCATAGTTTAACTACTATGGAAATTTCAAAGATATGCCTCTACGATCTCCACTACAGTTTTATGCAGCGTGAATTTGGAGATAAATGTAAAGTCATGTATTCATATACAGATTCTCTAATATATGAACTTGAAGAGAAAAATGCATATGAGTTTATGGCTGATAATATAAACAAATTTGATACGAGTGATTACCCAGAATATAATCAATTCAACTTACCGCTCATGAATAAAAAGATTCCTGGTTTAATGAAGGATGAGCTTAATGGGAAAATCATGAGCGAATTTGTAGGCTTGCGCTCGACGATGTACAGTCTGCGTATAAACGATAGTAAAACTGGAAAGAAAGCAAAAGGAGTAAAGACTAATGTAGTCCAGAGGCATATCAATTGCGAAGACCTGTTTTCAAAGCTGTTGATCTGTTATCAGACCTGTTTAAAAGCTGTTAAGCTGTTATCAGACCTGTTTGAAAAGCTGTTAAGCTGTTAACAGACCTGTTTGAAAAGTTGTGAAGCTGTTATCAGACCTGTTTGAAAAGCTGTAAAGCTCTTATCTGACCTGTTTGAAAAGTTGTGAAGCTGTTATCAAACCTGTTTGGAAAGCTGTAAAGCTCTTATCTGACCTGTTTTAAAAGCTGTTATCAGACCTGTTCGAAAAGCTGTTTAGCTGTTATCTGATCTGTTTAAAAGCTGTTTACCTCTTACCAGAGCTGTTCGAAAAGCTGTTATCTGACGATAGTAAAACTGTAAAGAAAGCAAAAGGAGTAAAGACTAATGTAGTCCAGAGGCATATAAATTGCGAAGACCTGTTTTGAAAGCTGTTAATCTGTTATCAGACCTGTTTAAAAGCTGTTAAGCTGTTATCAGACCTGTTTGAAAAGTTGTTAAGCTGTTAACAGACCCGTTTGAAAACTTGTGAAGCTGTTAACAGACCTGTTTGAAAAGCTGTTAAGCTGTTACCTGACCTGTTTGAAAAGCTGTTAAGCTGTTATCAGAGCTGTTTAAAAGCTGTTAAGCTGTTATCAGACCTGTTTGAAAAGTTGTGAAGCTGTTATCAGAGCTGTTTGAAAAGCTGTAAAACTCTTTTCTGACCTGTTTTAAAAGCTGTTAAGCTGTTATCAGACCTGTTCGAAAAGCTGTTCAGCTGTTATCTGATCTGTTTAAAAGCTGTTTACCTCTTACCAGAGCTGTTCGAAAAAGCTGTTATCTGACCTGTCTAAAAGCTGCTAAGCAGTTATCAGACCTGTTTTGAAAAGCCATATGGAATCTCCTGTGACGTGCCTGATTATAGGGAATAAAAGTTGTAGTCTCCAAGACACACTTCCGGATGAAGGTCAAATACCTGACGCCCTTCCGGTTTCAAATGTGATGTCAGGGGTCAAGGTCGAGCTCACGTGTACATGTTTCTTCTCAAGCCGCCCTGGGTAAAACGCTCAACCTCCCGATTAGGATCTCGCTTTTGTGGGCAAATATTAATCGGAAGCTCTGGACTTAGTAGGGAAAGTAAATAAAAAGAATACCATATATAAAATATCATTATTGATTTATTATAAATTGAAAAATATTAACATTTAAGCCTTAGTTTTGTTCAAGAAAGAATTTTTTGGGATTCTCCGGTATATAGCAAAAGCTAAAAAATGTTCTAATTTGTTATTTCATCACACAACTCATTAATTTTTGGTGACATGTTTCAAGTCTTGTTTTGACTCATCAACAGGTCCCAAATAGCGAAATTGGGTGATTTGAAAAACAAATGAAAAAATGAAAAAAAGAAGAAAGAAATGAATAGTTTGAGAAAAATAGAAAAAACAATTTTTTTATTTATTAAAAAACTGTAAAAAATTTTTTTTAAAGAAGCAGATTCATTCGAAGCGAATCGAACCTGTATACGCCACGTAGTGGGCTGAAACTTAACTTTTTTAGTTTTTTATTTAGGTCCGTGAAACTTTTTGACTTTTACTAATTTATTGTATTTTATCATTTTTCACTTTTTTCAATTACATAGCAAGAATATTTAAAGAAAAATAAAATGATTTACCTAGAACCGCCGCTGCGTCATTTTTGTCTAACCTGTATTCGAAAGAATAATTCGATGTACAGTGCGAACAAAATAAGAAATTTTTCGTGTTTTTAGACCGAAACAGGTAATCTCATACACTTTCGTCTTTTGCATGAATGGGGGAAAGAACTTGGCTATGCATTATTGTAGTGCAACTGAGACATCAAGTTAAAAACAAAAATCGAGAGAACGTAGGATTACCTGAAAGACAAAATCTTATTGAATCCCTCAAAATCCTATCAAACTATTCATAATAATTAACATTGGGTAACCCTACCTCTATTTGGCAAGAAAAGGATAAATGTCGCAATGAACAACGCACTAAAAGGAGATGTAAAATTTCTATCAAATAAAATTCCCCGAATCCCCCACTTAATCTCTTTCGAGCAAAACAAATGAAAACAGAAAAACGGGCTGTTCACATATCATGGCATTACACCAACAAACATTAGAATTCCTGCGAAAAACATTGGAACAATTTTAGAAAAACCTGTTTTCATAAAAACGCGGGAACATTTTATAAGCGTAAAATCGGAAAACTCCGCCCATTCTCTCTTATTTACGAAAATAAATCATTTGCCTTTCCATTTCGTTGCATGTAATCTTCGCTTTCACATTTTTTTGTCTTATTCGTAAAATGTTCAAAGAGGGTTCGATTTATTTTTTATTTTTTTCTCTTCTTTCATTCCTTTTCTCGCCGTTTACATTTAAAGAGGTGGTTTAGACGGTGTAGTTTTTGCGCGCCGCGCACGAAAATGGTAGGAGAGCGGGATGAGCGGAGATGGGGGAGGGCGCGCACAGAACAGCGATGAGCCATCGAGCGAGCACCGCGCACGATCATGAAGTTTTTATCAATTCCTCTTTCACTTGTTTTCTATTCATACGGGCGAGTTCAGAAAAATTGTTATTTTCAGCAATTCCTCTTTCGAATGTTTTTGCATTCGGGGGAGTTCAGGAAATTTTTTTAACATCAGCTGATCATTCAAAGATGTCGTTGAAAAATATTATGTGCAATTGTTAATCCGGGATGCTCATTTATTGAAGTGTGGACCATTGATGTGTGATTGTTGTGTGATTTAAATTCGGGATTTTAATTTGTGAAAGCTTAAAACAATTACAGTGAAAATATTGTTTGATTTTCTTGTTTTTAAATTGAGATTTTTTTTAAAGTATTGTGTAAAAAAAAAAAATGAGCGTGAGGTGGGACCGCCAATTAGTGGAAAAACTGTTGTTGTGTTATCAAAACTTTGAAAACTTTTATAACACTAAACACAAAGACTATATAAAAAGAGACAAGAGAGAGAAATCCCTTGAAATAATTCGCAGTGCACTGCAAAAAAGCAATAGCGCAAATACGGTGGACCACATACGCAATAAAATACAAAATTTTCTAAGCTCAAAGCCATTTCCATATCTTCTTCACTGCTAGAACTCATATTCATGTCTAAAATTGAATCATTAGAGTTTTGAATGCTATTATTATATGTTAATAAACATACCTTTCAAAATGCGCAAGATATTTACTAAAAATATTAGCAGTCCAAATAATTTTCAGTTAACGTGAACGCCACCCAGAGAAGAATGTCAAAGACGACGAAATAAGTGATTAAAGAACGCTCTTGTTTTCGTGCGCGCCGAGCAAAAACTATACCGTGTTAACGCACAGCACGTTTTTCCCTTCTTGAACAAAAGAGAATAACCGATCACGCGACGCAAAAACTACACCGTCTAAACTACCCCAAATGGAAAACAATTGGAACACCCTCTTCTGTGTCCGTTCTTTTAGTTAATAATTCTTTGGTACAATGTATACTCTAGTGAATTGCGTGGGTGGAGGGGTGAGACACGAGCGCATAAACACTTGAGCGCCGCTCCTAGCATTCAATTTCCCTCGCTCTGCGTAACGAGTACACGTTATTGTTTTTCTAAGGGACCGACTAACGTCTTATAAATATGTACAGTCAATGTCGTAAAACTATGAAACGACACGAAATTGTGTCTTCTTTGAATGATATTTTGGAAGACGAATCAGATGGCGAACCTTTAGAATACTCGGATGATGATTATTTGTTGGAAACCAGTTCTAGTGCTTCTTCTAACGAATCTGAAAGTACAATTTAAACGGAAATACCTCAAGGTAACTAACTATATTATTTATGTATTTGAAATACTACACTATATTATTTATTTATTTATTTTTATAAATATTTTATAATTTTATATATTTCAGAAGTTACAAGTTTTATGAGCCCTGTAGATGAGGCACAAGATAGAGGGCGGATTCAAATACGAGGACGAGCTCGAGGTATTCGAGACCGTCGCGGCCGGTCATCGGCAGGTAGAGGATTATCTACTGTATTTACTATCCCCCATACTGAATCCTTATCATGCGCTAATGACACACTTGTTTCTCCCGATGGTACAGTTTGGACAGTAACTGAAGCTGGTAGTACATTTGGTAGGTATGGTTGTCAAAATGTTTTTAAAGAGCGCGTTGGGCCAACCCCACATTCCAAGCGCAACGTGGATGAAACTTGTAAGAGTGCTAGGCAACTAATGTTTACAAAAAAGATGATTCAGCATATTTTAGAATATACTATGGAAGAGGCTCGACGCGAATTACAAGACGAAAATTGATATATAACGATAGAAGAATTAGAGGCGTTTATTGCTATACTTTACATACGTGGTGCGTGGAGCCAATAATTTATATCTAGATTCATTATGGTCCATCAAATGGGGTAATCCTATAATAAAAGCAATAATGTCCCGTAATCGTTTTCGTGAGATAATGAAGTATCTGCGATTTGACCACAAATGTAGTAGACACCAAAGACTAAATAAAGATAATTTTGCTATGATCTCCGAAATATGGTATGAATTTATTTCAAATGCACAAGCTTGTTATATACCCGGGCCATATATAACCATTAGCGAACAACTTTTTCCCTCAAAGTGTCGTTGCCGATTTACTCAGTTTATGAGCTCTAAACCTGGCAAATATGGTCAAAAATTTTGGATGGCTGTTGACAAAGATGAAAATTATGTAATTAAAGCGTTTCCTTACCTTGGAAAAGATGATAATAGGCTAAAAGACGAGCGTTTAGGTGGGTGCTGAAGACATTGATGAAGCCTTACGTCAACAATGGCAGAAATGTTACATGTGACAACTTTTTCACTTTGCTTGCACTAGCGGATTACTTGAAGTCTACAAAAACAAGTATCGTGGGCACAGTCAATAGAGCTCGTAGAGAAATACCTGTTTCCGTAAAGAGTGCAAAGGAAGTATTACACAGTACGCTTATTCTAAAAACAGGTGATACATCTTTGACTGTTTACCAGGCTAAATCTAATAAAAATGTACTGATGCTTAGTACTATGCATCCCGATGTAACAATAAGCACTGGATCAAAGAAAAAACCTGAGACGGTGTTATTCTACAACAGCACGAAATATGGAGTAGATGTCGTAGATTCTATGAGTCGCAAATATACTGTAAAGACGCCTACTAGGCCAGTTCACACATTTTATAATTTGCTAGACTTAGCGGTTATAAATGCATGGGTGTTGTATAAAATTACTAACGGCAGTAAAATGAAACGTAGAGACTTTTTATTGCAACTGGGAGAAGAATTGGGGACACTGAGTATGAATAATAGAAAAACAACCATACCTGAAAAAATTCCGGAACACATACCAGAGAGACAAGAAAAACGTACAGGGTGTCAGGTCAAGTCAAAATGCTCAAATAATAAGTCTTTTGTGAAGTGCCATCAGTGCAAAAAAACTGTATGCAATAAATGCAGGAGTAACGAATATTATTTATGCGATATTTGCTCTTCAAATAATAATAACTATTATATAGAAGTTCATTTTTAGTATACTTAAAATTACTATGTAAGATGTGATGATTTTTTTTATAAAACCAAAAATGTCTGGCTGTTAATTCATAACTTATTACGTTTTTGTTTTGTAAGTAATAAGAATTTGATTCAAAAGAATGAATAAACAAGTTATAAGTATATAACAAAGTCTTTTAATCTTAATTTTCATGCCATATACGTTGCATGGGATAAATTTGTCACAGCGGCGCTTTAAGGGGGGTCGTAATCTTCGCCACTTCTAGTGTTAAGGGGCCCAGGATGTTCAAGCATAAAAAATAATAATAATAATTTGATTATAAGTTATCATAATTTACCAGCAGTTGGTCGATCAGTCACCCTACACGTAATTACTGTAAATTCACCTTTGCTTTTCGCTTACTAAGCAATTGCACTTGTTGTTCAAATAAATATTTTTGTAGTACGGTGATCCGACTATTGTTGCAATATTGAATGTAAGTAACAAATTATTTGTAAGTCAGCAGTTATTGCTCGCAATGAGTATTGATTATTTGTTTCCGTTTTATTTTACTAATTTTGTTATATATATATAGGTTGAATGTGTCGAATCCAACCCAATATGAAGCGTCTAATGCACCCCATAGCACTTTTTTCCTTTAAAAATTTTTCCACTTTATAATACATTACAAATAGTATACGTTACTACCAACACAATTCAAATGAATGATGAGAAAAGTATATATTTGGTTTATGTTAATGGAAAGAGTCATTGAAAATTTTTAAATAGTAAAACGTTGACAATTTATGAAAACTTACACAATATCAAAAATCTCGTCTACACTCCACAAGTGTCACCGGTAAACTGCGATCATTTGTAAGACGCTTGCTTAGGCTAGCATGTTCTGTCATGATTTTTTCTTAAATTTTAGAAACGCGTCTTCGGGGAAAATCCTTAAGTGTCAAATGCACCCACTATCGTATCCTCCCCATTCTACACTGCATATATACATACAATTATCACAATTATTCGCGCCCTCTTAAAATTAATATTTCAAGACGGTGCATGTCAGATTACAGTTTTGCATTGATGCATATACCTTGCATCAAATTTTTCAACATTTTCTCACGTACGATTTTCAACGTCGTGAGAAAACGATAAAATAACAAAAAAGCTTTCTGAAGCGATCGTGGGTACCTGGGTGCAATTTACCCAAACCAGGTTTAGATAAAATAAATAGGATTATTGCACTTAGAAGAAAAAGGAACCATAAAAAGAAAAGTGAACTATAAAGTAAATAGAAATATTGTACTTATAGGAAAAGAGAAAAAAATAAATAAATAGAAATATTGCTCTTAGGAGAAAAAAAGGATTTTTTTTTATTTCTCCACTAACCGAAAAGCTGTGTGCTCTCCATTTGGAGCACGGCAAACACGTAGACGACAACATAATTACACAAGAAATCACTGCGCAACAGAATATTGTGATGGCATATCGAGGAACAACGTCAGCCAAATGTACTGCTTAATAATGTACAAATTATTCTTGGTAAGTAAAAATTCTAATTCAATAAAAAGCGAAATTTTTTTTTGTAGTTAGACCACATTGAATTGGAAATAAATTGTATTTACTCAAAATATTTTTTAGATAATAAGTTGACAGCTTGTTAACAACAATAACTAAAATGGTAACATTTCATGAACAAATGATGAGGTGCAGTTGCTTTGTCAGGTTATTGTTGCGATGCCAATATTGTTGCCATGCGCCTTTGACTACCGTTCTTTGGTGCCTTGTGAAAACCCTGGCTACATAAACAGCAGTTTGACTTGATTCGGGTTTTTTTGTGATTTGGCAGTGCAGTGATTAACTTGGAGATTTATTCCTTAGTGTTACTTCCTAGTGTTACATTTTATTAACAAATTAAATACTTTACTTAATTGACAGCTAAAATAAAATATTCTTATTCTGGGTGTCGACTGGATTATGGATTTTGTTTCAGATACCAATTAAAGTAATGGTTTTTATTGTGGGTACCGACTGCAGTCAAAATATTTCTAACGAAACACTTTATTTCTGGCCTCGTAGGAAATACAGAATCTTGCTTCGGGTCTCGACTGAAATTAGGATACTTACTAAAGTTCACTTTAATATATATTATTATAGTATTATCTCGGGTCTCGACTGAGATAATCTATTACTAACAAATCACTTTATTGCGGGTCTCTATGTAATAAAGTTTCTTATAGCTGGTCTCCACTCTAATAAGAAACGTACTAACTCTAACCACTTTATTGCGGGTTTCGACTATAATAAAGAGCCTTATTGCGGGTCTCGACTGTAATAAGACAATTACTAATAAAACCACTTTATTGCGGGTATCGACTGTAATAAAGAGTCTTATTGTGGGTATCGACTGTAGTAAGACAATTACTAATACAAAACACTTTATTACGGGTCTCGACTGTAATAAAGATTCTCTACGATCAGGTGAGTACAAGACAATTGCAACATTTTAATACATCATATATATATATATATATATATATGTTAATCATTTATTGAATATTGCTTTCATCTTCTTATACTATAAAATATTTATACAAGTCGTGTATCGAATTATGTGAGCGGTAGCAACTTATCAATGACTGACATTCTCACGAAATCTGTGAATCCTGATCCTTACGCCAGATTAAATGTGAAAACGATTATGATGAGCGCTAATACTTTAATAACTTCCACCGATAAAGCTTTGGAGCAATATTTACTTATGTTCAGCGAAGGAAAACGACTGCCACTAGATTCAAATGGTTTAAATTATTGGAAAACTACTAATCATGCAAGCGATATTAACAAACTTGCTCAAGTTGCACTCACTTGTAGTCCCAGCTACATAAGTATCTGTGCAAAGAGCATTTAGTGCTTTGTCACTCATTTGAATAAGACTTAGGAGTAAATTATCGAGCACTACATTAAATAGTATAATGATGTCAAAATTAAATTTTTCTTTTTGGAAAATGTTGATCTTAATTGCTTAGATGAAGATTCATTTATAGAATAATATCTCTACACTACCTATTCAGTTTTTTTTAACCTTATCTTTTTTAAACTATAGTTATATTAATTAAACGAAAAAAATACTAATACCTGCCAAGAACTAACGAAAATATTTTTATTTTTCATACTTATGCGTACCTAAATAACATACGTCATAACGTTAACGTATCTGGTAATTGTGAAAGCTTTCCCTCTTAAATTTAAAATACAGGAATGCTGAGGCTCTAAATTATGTAAAGTAAGATCAGTATTTGTATTGTCCTCAGGTTTTCATGAAGAATTCATGAAGGAGCAGTCAAGTTATTCTAAAAATAGTGCACATTTGCTAACATTTCTGCAAGCTGCCTATCATTCATTACTTGGCTTTTGGAGAGAAGTGTGGCTATTTTATCCTTGATGGGAAGGATGGTAGTCAGCGCGCTTATACCAATTGGTCTATCGAGGTATTTAGCAAATAGAAATATTTTTCCTTCTTGTAAATTATTTACATTGCATATAAAATGATTAATTTAAGTTTTGTTTTTTAAATTTCGGGATATTCAATCCAAAATCTAGGGGTCGGGAGGTAGTGGAGTGTATTTTCTGTCTAGCACTACACAATTGCCTTTTGTATTATGGTTTGAATGATGGCTTTTATTTTAGGCGTCTGTCACTAGTTCTTTAACTTAAAGGGAAATACGTAAGTAGATTAATTAAATTAATTCAAACCAGGGTACATGTTTATAGTATTTATTAAATCCAATATTTATTTACAGTTTTTGTTTGACATACTAGCTGTATTATTTTGGTTCCTTACTATATGAATAAAGGTCAGGGCACCTAGATTATTTCCTCTGTACATTCAAAACCTTTTCTACTTCTGTGCACGCTATAAATCAATTCAATGCGCAATCTCCTGTGCTTGGAGCCTACTGCATGGAACCAAAAGAGCACAGCTACTATTTATTATACCATACATGTTAGTTGATTGAAATTTAATTTCCAACTTATTCTCCTCCATTTTTATATTCAAAATGAAAAGTAACAACAAAGTAACCAGAAAACTTGATTAATACAAAGTTTTACACAAAAATTCCGCGAAAGTTTTATTCAGTTCCCGTTGTTCACGATGCTGGTACTAATAACAGAAATGAAATCTACATAAATTTCACAACAGAAAAATAGTCAAGAGCATTATTTCATCGTGAAAATTTTGATTTTTACTTTTTAAAAAAAAGTTAAATTGGAAGACAAAGGCACGAAGATGAAATTAAAACTGTGTTTTAGTATTGAGGAAAAGAAACATTTGGCAAAATTAATCAGTTATATGGGATTTGCAGTGTATGTATAAATCATAACACAAATGCACTTGTATGTGCTTGAAATGCTATTGTAAATGAAATGAAAAGTACAATTGAAATTATAGTTCCTTGATAAATGCGATATTTTCCCAAGTTGCGGACTGCAAAGTGGGCTGAAAACCGCTAAGAGATTCCCAAAGGTACCTACCATAAAAACAAAAAAGATCAAGGGAAATCAGGAAGCTACTTGGTTTTGTCTGGAGGATACAGGCAGAAGTCCGAATTTATTTAAAGGAAAACGCACTGATGACGTCGAACTTGCTGATGCCTATGAACTTAATCTCGAGGACAAATTAAGATTTTTAAACCCAGTTTAATCGTTGTATGACGAAAGTTTTTAAACAATTTTATTTTTATAGTATATTTGCAATTAGCACATAAAAAACACCCCATCCAATGAGCTGGATGTAGCAATCACTCCTATATGGGTATCATTACCTAACACCGTAGGGAAGGGGGAAGTATTTTCTAATAAAATAATTTTTGTTTAAAAACTCCAAAAGAAAAAAGGAAGGATGAGCTTGCTATAAATTTGATGAAAGATCTTCCATCTTATATATGTCATAAGAATCAGACTGAGACGCCAAAAACTTTAGCATAGATATCAGTCTTATTTATGTGCGCATGGATAAAATGCATGCTGTCAAAGCTATTAGATGAGTTAAAAAATTTGAGTTAAATATTGAAAAAAGAATAAAATTTCGTATGTTTTAATATCTTCACATTGAATTATGGTATATAAAGGTATATTTTGTTTTGCTTCTATCAATCGAAATGGTCCACCTTTCTTTGCCAAGGAATGGAACCCTCAGGGGAATAACATATGTATTTCTTTAGTTTCTCGTGAATTTTTACCGCTTTGTTTGACTTGGTTTTTGATTTCATGAGTCGGCATGAGTAAAATAATTACTTTATAATTATAGAAAAAATTTCCAAAATTTGTAGGAATTTAATGCTCACATGCTTTCCGTCAATAGCTCCGACCGTATTTGGGAAATGCCATTTATAAAAACGGTCATTATAAGTTGACAACAATAGTTGCTCGTGCAAAAGTTATATTTGTGTATTTAGGGCCTTTATTATGGTATTTCAGGCGTTAGTCAAAATCCTGCAAAAGTGCTGCTAGATTATCTTGTAGAAGGAGAAGCGTACCGTAAGCATGGTATCTATGGTGCACCTTCATTAGAAAAAGCAACAGCCAAGATCTTTTTGCGGTTTGGTCTGGAACGTCTGTTTGGACGCAAATTAGGCTTCACCAAATTGAATAATAAATCGAAAGTGGAAGGATCCAGATGAAAATTTTCAACGGAAGGTCTCACCGATTTTCTCAAATCATCCAACTAAAATGAATTAAAACATATTTTACTAAAGATCATATAAATATTGAAAACAAACCCACATCTATTACAAAACGACCCCTCTGTGGGCAATCCAGGAAATATGGACTGTTTTTCACCCTATGTTATTTTGTGCTTTTATCTAGATTAAACTGTTAATAACTAGACTTGTACCGACAATAATAATGTCATCTTCGTCTTCTAAAATTAATCGTGTACATCTTTTGTTTACGTCGTACTGACTTGACACCCCAGATGATAAGTAATAAACCCAACGAATTTGTTCACGAAACCGTTCGCTCCACTTTTTCAAGGCGAAAGTATACTAGGCTTTAAAGTAGTAAACGCTCATCAATTTATTGTTCAACGTTTCTTCAACTTGAAGTTGTAGTGATGAACTGATATGTGTGTGGTCCTGTTGAACCCTCCGGTTGAACTGTTGATGGGTATCGGGAATCAACTTTCGATTTGATTAAATCGATTGATGCGTGTGTAGGCCTGTTGCTAAACTGTTGGTGTGATCTGATTCTATTTGAAGCTTTTTCAGCTTAGTAATTATAAAATGTTTGTACGTTTTTTTCTTCTGATAATTTAATACTAGGCTAGATATATGGGGGGGGGGGGGGAATTTATAGAATTATGCAAATGTATCTTGTATGGTAATAAACAGTTTCAGTGTGAGTAAATGATCGAATATTTAACTATCCATAAGCAGACAATTTATAAAATCATCGGGCTCATTTTCTCTTAAGTGCTTTCGTTTCAGAATATTTGACACGATTTGCTAACGGCTTTTTAACCCAAGCTCTTTCCCTTATTGTTTTATGTAAATTTAAAAGCACCTGCTAGAATAATTATCATTTTCTTTTTGTAATTGCCATATTTTTCAAGTCTCAACGGCAACTGATTTGAGGTGTAATTTGAGGTAAAATTGAGATGTTGTTGAATTGATCAACGGTTGTGGAACTTCAAGTTGAGTATGAGATTGATAAGTGTAAGAGCTGTAAATGGCAATAAACGAAACGGAATTACAAGCTATGTTAAAATGTAGAATTTGTTATGCTCGCTGGTTTACTTGTGCACTCAGTAGTCAAGATTCTTTCTACTGCACGACGGACACATCTATGTCATAAAATAGATGACTATGCCGCGAACAAAAGTTGGAGGAAAGAAGTGAAAAAAGAAAAGAGCTGAAAAAGTAAGAGTAAGAGAAAATCTTCTAGCGAGTTTTAACACGTACAAAATAATTAAAAATGTTTTTTTTTAGCTTTAAAATAAACGAGAGCGAAGCTGTAGCCAGAAAAGCAGGCCAAAAAAACGTGCGAATAATAATACTAGAGCTAATACGAAAAACGTACGTATGCCTTAGATATAGCCAACACGGAAAAGGTAAATACTGGGACTAGGAGAACGATCTGATCAGTCGAGATCGTAGGAGGCAACTGACTGCGGCTCTAGTGCAATGCTTGTTTTATAGTTTCCGGCTGGTGGATAAGGCTGCTCGGACGACTACTAACTAGTTATCGGACTGGAAGCTGGGGTGATCTGCTTTACTAGTACCTTCACTGGCGGCAAATATTCTAGTCTCTGGTGATGTTCACTGGATAGCTGGAGATTCACAACTCATCTTGTTGCCATGACGGCTTTCTTTTTATATGCGCGGCTCACTATGGTGTCGGTTGTTGTGGTAACCGGGAAGCGCAGTCATCGGGGTGATATACGTTCTCTCTGCTGGTGCTCTGTGGAGAAGCGATTATTAGTGCAAGCTCACGTGAATCTTTTATATGGTAGGGACTGGATGTGATTGGGATAGTGGCAGATCATGTGACTTCGTTGGATCTCCCCCTTCCTACAAAAGAAGAATTGTGCAATATTTCTTTAAGGCCTCTCCATAAATCGTTAAAAGATTCTGACTACATAGTTAAGTATCTCTTATAATTTCTAATAAATTGTAGAAAGCAATTTCTATATACGATTATTCTAAATGTTTTGATTGAAAACTATACAATTTGAATTCTCGATAAAAGTAAACAAAATACTCTTTCAAAAGAAACACTCTATATGTGAGATCTAGTCTCATTCGTGAGGGAGGAGAGCCGGTTTAGAGGATAATTCAGTTTTTTTTTGATTTCAAATATCACATTTTATTTAATACTTCAATTTGCTTAACCTAATATCACAAAATTCGTAACAGTAATTCAATATAAAATCAATATAAAAAAAACTAACCTACAAACTAATACAATTCAAATTAAAATTCAACTTAAAAGGACGATGCACTCTCTTGATGGTCTCACTTCTGAAAGAAAAAGAAGAAGAAGATATGAGCACTATCATCAAATTAAATTTTACTATTCATTCAATAAAGAAATGCCTTTGTGCTGCGTGTGGGCACAAGGAAGTAATCAGACACTCAAATTTATCTCTGGTCCGAATTACGGTACGTGCGGGCTCAAGGAAGTAAAAAACTTCTATGAAAAAATTCAGACTCAGATTTGTCTGACCAGAACTACTTTCTGTGTAAAAGGATGTGAAGCTCAGGTTATCCCTGATCAGAATTATCTTCTGTATAAGAAGCTCAGGTTATCCCTGGTCGGAATTATCTTCTGTATAAGAAGCTCAGGTTATCCCTGATCAGAAGTATCTTCTGTATAAAATGATAAGAAGTTCAGGTTATCCCTGACCAGAGCTATCTTCTGTATGATAGGAAAGGAGATTCAGGTTATCCCTGACCAGAATTATCTTCCGTGGACAAAGGTAGGAAGCACGATTCTTTTTACTCAGATTAGCCCTGATACAGATCAACTCTGCCAAAAGAATGGGTGCCATCTACTGAAATTCATCGGCTTTTTATAGCCGCTGTAACCAGTTACGGCTTCTCGCCTCTTGGTTTTGCCCTAGCAACGATTGATGCGATGTCTGAATGTACCACAGACAGCTGGCTGATGTAATGTCATTTGCTGTCATCAAAAAATGTAAATATTAGGAGGTACGTATGCTTTGCTGCATTTTGATATTGATTTGTTGACTTTATTGATGACTTTTGATTGTTTTTAGGTGAAATATCATTTCTAGGAGTATTAGCTGATGTTCTGCAGTATGTGTGCAATATTCCGGTGGATTTAATTCGAATTTTCACCAAACTTACCTAGAGTTAAACTGTGTGAAATGAAGATTAGATAAGTGTTTTTGTCATTTATTATTTTAATTGATGTTTTGTGGTTTCTTTTGTTTTATATTTCAGGAAATAATTCATCGTAGGAAGGCACACTCAATATGACTCTGGAAGTACGTCGAGGGAATATTTTTCTGCTTAGTGCATTCAAGCTGACAGCAGGAACTTCATCGTGGAATATTTATATTTATGTGTGAAGACTGAACACTGTGCTTTTATTAAAATGATGGCAATCAATTTCTAAATAAAACTAAGCAAAACAAATGCTGTTACGAAAAAAGAATTATCACGGCTTTATGCTATTATTAAGTTGCTGCTTCGTGTTTCTTTCACACCCTTATATTGTACATTGCACGTGCCATCGGCCCGGCAGCACGGAGTCGTGCAGTGATTTTGGTGGCTGGCATAAATCTGCGTATTTAGTTTGCTGAAAAAATATGTTGGAGTCCTGATCTTAATAATTTTTTTTTATGTATATATGACTCTTTTATTATTTGCTCTTTGCCTCTTTTAAAAATTTCTTAAAAATACGTGACAAAAGGCTCTACAGAGTGTAAAAAAAGACGCTGGCTAAACTAAATGGTATAAAAAGTCAATAGGGACAAAAAAAACATTTAAAACAATTATAACAACTAATAAGCATCAAAAAAGGCACAAAAATGTAAAACAAATGACACAAAATTCTCAAAAGAGACTAAAAAACGGACACAAGAATTTTGAAAAGGATCTAAAATATGTACAAAAAATTTAATAGTCCCAATTTTGACAATTGGGTAAGTGGCAGTTCCAATAACTTCCAAATTTACAAAATAAACTAATAAAAATGTCCCTAAACGAGCGAATTTCAACAAATAATTTTGAAATTTAGAACCGAAACCGAATTGAAAATAAATCACCGAACGTACGAAAAATTTACGCGATACCGTTATAGAGTCCCGCGAGAGCAGCCTGTAGGATCATATACCTCTACAAACTGCTCTCATCATAACTCCAGCTTAGCATCTCTAACAAAGTGCTTGTCCTTCCCACAGCACTTGCAACGATTCCTAAGTGAGGAGAAGCCCCGTGGACTAGTATTGCAAAGGCTGTGGCCTGCTATCACCAGCGAATGACAAGAGCTCCGTCCTGCACCGACGATAGTGGTTGCTATGTGCAGTTGAATGTGTCTGCTTTCGTTGCCAGATATTCAAGACGTAAATGTCTCTTCAACCTGTCAATGAAGTGGCGCTTAAGTGCGTGTGCGTGGTGTGGTGGTTCAGTGTTCTAATTCCCATCTTCGAATCTCATGTAATACAAGTGAATTTTAGATTTGACCAGTGTCAACACAAAGCTAATCAGACAATTCACCCGACTACAAACCTTTGGTCCCCATAAAAACGATGTCCTAGTAATGCCGAAATTCGGGTGGATCAACTGACACATACCGCGCACGAGATCCATTAGACCCTGCAAAGCCGGACAAGTGAAGAACCTGTGAGACAGGCTGCCTTCACCTGCACAAACTGTGCAAATCCTCTGAACCCGCCGGACAATATGTGACAACTGATTAGGATGCACAAGACTGTGATGCAGCAATTTGAATGCTACATCAGCATCTTTGTAATTAGAAGGATAACTGTAGACTACTCTGCAAGTTATCCCTCCCATCACGCCCATATTCACCCCGAAGTGTGTTCGCCATCTGTTGTATCCTGTATACTCCGGAGATCTTATGGACATAAGCACGCCACGGAGCACAGGTGTTGTAAGTGTGCTGAAAGGTGTGTGGTGGTCTGTTCAGAACAAAAGCATCTTCCAACTTAGTGCCAGGGTTACTGGTCCCAAGTTGGCGAAATCACTCCCGAGCAGAAGCGGCTAGGTCGTGTAGTTGTGCAGTGTAAGTGTTTATTTGACAGTTTCCAGAGATATCAATATAATCTCCGAGAACCGTCAGTGTATACCTGTCAGCTTCAAAACCCCGAGCATTACTGAACACTGATTCTATTAATGCAGGATTAAACCTGATTGGAATCGACGCGAATTGCGTGTACCGTAGAGCATTCCACTTAAGGTGAAATGCTGGCCTGATTCTGTCCCAGGTCTGAATCGTTGAGATTAGATCCTGTGGCCAGTCACGAGGATAAGGTGGTCGAACAGAGAGCAGGTAGTAATACTCCCCTATGCCGATCCCTCCCAGTACATTCACCCACAGTTGGGAAATCAAGCTGTCTCTCTGGCAAAACACTCTTTGGAATGCACGCACTTGGAGACACCTAGATTTCACAACCAAGTTAGTGAGACCTAATCCACCTATCTTGACTGGCAGACAGAGCGTGCTTTCAGCAACCCATCGTCTTCCGCACCAAAAGGTGTCTATCGCTTTTGCTTGAAGAAGACCTACGAAGCCTTCATCAAACGTATCAGACTTTAGCAGATGAACGATGGACGAGGTAATCAAATACTTTATCACGACTGACCAACCCATTAAGGATAGTGGAAACAGTTGACTACGCCATGAGTTTACAGCTCTAGAGAGTTTCTCAAGAGCGATGCGGCTATTATTTGATTTACTCTCGCGTCCGATATACACATCTAAATACTTCAGGCAAGTGTTAGTCCGTTGGATGTTCAGTGGAGTATCTGTACGATCTCTCAACCTTCCACACCACAAGCCTTGACTCTTACTAAGGTTGATTTTAGCGCCCGCTATACGTTCGAACTGTTCGAAAACAGCACGAGCGACCGGAAAAGCTTCATCTCTTGTCACGAAAATAGACAGATCATCCGCATACGCCAACATAAGAGGCCTCACATTGGTATATGGCAGATGAACCGCATACTGTCCGAGCATTCGATGAAGATTCACCAGTAGCGGCTCCAACGAAAGATCATAAAGCATACCTGACAATGGACAGCCCTGTCTGATACCTCGATGAAACGAGACAGGAGCCAGAAACTTGTCCTTGATGCTTAATCAAAATCGCTGAATCTCTATACAGTTTCCCGAAGAAATCGAGCCCCCTGGGCGGAAACCGAAACGCTTCGAGAGCAGTCAAGAGATACTCGTGCAAGACACTATCAAAAGCCTTTTGCTGGTCAAGTGAAATCATGGCATTTGTGTACCTGTCTGTTCATGGTAGGCAAACAAATGTTTGGCTACCGCGATGTTGTCGTAGATACTACGACCAGGTACACAATAGGACTGTTCCGGGTGTATTACCGAAGAAATCACTGAGCGGAGTATCGCCCCTAATGCTTTGCAAACGACTTTGTACTCTACATTGCATAGGGTTACTGGCCTCCAGTTCCCCGTCCTCTGCAAATCTCCCTTCTTTGGAATCAAGCGCATAACAGATCTCCTCCTCTAGAAGGAAAGTCTGAATGTGTCTCAACCGCCGAATTGAAGACTTCCAAAAGGTCAGGAATTAATAAATCCCTGAAACGTAGTAAGAATTCTGGAGTCAAGCCGTCATAACCAGGTAAAGTGTGTGGCCTTAGATTCTTTGTTGCAGCAATCATATCCTCCAATATGATTACTGTATCCAGGAGCTCCTTACTGTCTTCAGAGAAAGTGGGAATATTCTCAAGGAATTCATGACTGGTCGAAGATGTTGTCGATGTCGATTCAAAGTAGAGACTACTGTAGTAGTCTCGAATATAATCTGAAAGCTGTTATCCGTTGAGGACTTGTCCAGATTCATCAATTATCGATTCGACCACACAAGAAGCAGTACGACGTCTAGTCGCCTGAAAGAAGTACTCGGTTGGAGAATCACCTTCTCTCAGCCAACGCGATTGGCCGCGCAACACAAACTCCCAGCTGTGCTTGTAAGTCTGTGTCGCCAAGCGTTCCTTTATTCCACTGAAATAAAGAATCAACTCCGGCTGAGTTCGGAGAAGAGCTGCCACCCGAGAGACCTCGGCCGACAAGCTAGAAGCTTGATAGCCACTTCGATTGAAATTCGTCTCGATAAAAGACCGAATCTGGAGCTTTCCAACATCCCACCATTGATTAAAAAAAGGAAAGTCAGTTTTCCTCTCTTGCCAATCGTGCCAGAAGTCAATGAACTCATTGATGAACTACTCGGAATTCAACAAATAGTTGTTGAATATCCAGTATGCAGTTCTTCTTTCAACTAGAGTGCTGGTCGCCACTACAAGAAGATGATAGCTAACGGAACACACTTTATGAGTGACACCAACGAAATGTTCTAGTATTCCAGGTGAGACGTAAAGTCTATCAATTCTGGAGCCTGCGAGACTTCCATGGATATTTCGCGAGATCCTCGTGTATGATCTAGTCGTAGGATGCATCCAACGATAGATATCCACGAGTCTGAAAACACCGACAAAATTCCTCAATCGTGTAGCATTGACAGAGCTGAACTCAACTCCAGAGTGCCGATCCATTGAGGGATTCAGAGTGCAGTTGAAATCACCTCCGAGGACAGTTTCACCGCTAAAATTCACCAGACAGGACTGAACACTATCAAGAACTTGTCTTGTAATGTCCTGGTCATGAGGAAGGTACACGTTTACTACCTTGATATTTTTGTCTTGAATGACAAAGTCCAAGGAAGAAGCGAAGCCTGGGAAGATATCTGTATAGACAGGAGGCGATAGTGTAAATTTGTTGGATACAATGATTGCCAACCCTGAGCCTAGGCGAGGCGCAGGTGTGGCAAACATTGCATAGCCAGTGTGTAAATAAGCATAGCGCTCAAGTTGTGTATATGGGTCTTGTGTAAAGTTCGTCTCCTGTAGAAGCGCGATGTCTATATCGAACATTTTGACATGTTCGATAGTGTTGTGTAACCTTGTATGTGCACTTAAAACCCCGGTGTTGGTAGAGCCTATCCTATACATTCAAAGAGATGAAAAGCTTAAACGATGAATGTTCGACATCTACTGACGAGGAGAATCGGCCAAGCGATTCTCCTGAAGTAATTCCTGCACCTTCCTCTGGAGACGATCTAACCGAGCTACATGGTTGTACTTCCTCCTCTTCTTGGACTCCTGTTGTAGGATTCGAAGCTGAGGAAGTAACAACTCTGGCCTCTCCAGCTCCTTTACAAGAATGCTCCAGATTTTATCTGAGTTCTTCTTGTACTGATGCTGGCCAAGAATTTCAGAGATCTTCTCCCTAGGAATGTTTTCCTTCCCCTTCGAGACCTCAAATTGACTACCAGTCGAAATGGTGCTACCACACGATTCGTAGCCACTGAAGCTCGAGAGACCAGTATCAACCAAACCGGTCATTTCGCAGTCCGAAAGCCGTTCTAGAGATGCTTCCGCCTCCCTCACAAAAACCTTCGAACCGCGGGCACCACTATCGTCCTCCTCCGAGTGGGGCCGTTTTGGAGCGACTGGCTTTGCTGCCTAGTCAAGTCCTCGTCGGAAGTAGCCGTGCTTTCACGTGCCGACGCGGCGCCGTTTACAGCCATAATTGTTTTTGCCTCTAAGAGAACTTCAGGCACCTTAACCACTGGCTGCTCCAAGACAGCAGGTTGAGTGCCGGCCGAAGGCTCCTTCTCCATATCCACTACTGAAGTAGTGCCTTCCTTCGAGGGAACCCTCGGTTCAGCCTTCTTCCCGGTTCTCCTGGGGCAGTCAGCAATATAATGACCTACCAAATGGCAAGCATGGCATTTCGCTTCAGTGCCCACGTCTATCCAGTATCTCGAGCCGGATATGCTCAGGTAAAAGCTTGACGGAAGCGTACACTCCTTATTCAAGGTGATGGACGCTTCCCGGCTAGTACCGAAGATACCCCGCCCGAGACCCTCGTCCCCAATTTTAATGGGAATAGCGCAAACCTTTCCATGAACCTTCCCGAATCTCCCAAAGAAATTCGAGAGGTCTTCATGTTGGGCTCGCATAGGGACCCGCGAAAACACGACCTTCGTCGGCTTCTCTTTTAACGGGAATGGAACGAGGTGCCCACCTTCCACCTCGATGCCCTCAAGCATAAGCTTATTGGCGCTTTCTAGGGTTGTGATACACACCTCGGCCATTCCTCCAGCTATAATTCCCATTGAGAAAAGCTGTACACAGGAGATGACGCGGAAGATTGCCGTCAGGTATGCAGTCTGACGACATCCTCTGATGTGCTCAAGCTGCATCCCGTAGCTCTCGTCCTGCCACCTCCCGTCAAAGAAGCCCTGGAGACCCGCACTGGTCTTGGGCCGAGGCTTACCCGCGTCCAATGGGGGTGGACGAGTAGTGATGCCTTCACTCAAAATTTCTATCGCTGAACTATTCTTTGAACTGCCACTTACCTGAGCATAAGAGATCCCTGACTCTATCGCCGGGGATCGTGGTGCTGCTGCTATTCCTGTTGGCTCCGTTGGCTTCTTGCTCGAGCCAGTTGACTTCGTTGAAGACAGTGGTGGCCTCATAATAACTCCGCTGGTCTTAGGCGCTGAAGACGAAGCCGTTTTGACCACTTCCAATAATTTTGGATGTTGACCTTTTGCTGGGGGTGCTGCTGGGATAGCAGCCATTGTAGCACCTGACGTCCCAGGCATGTCTTGGGCAGTATCCGCCGCCCTGGTTACAATCTTCGCCAAGGAACTTGGCTCAACATTCTTTTTTGTGGCCTCTTGATTGGGGCCCTTAATAGCCTTTACAGTGGGCCTCTTGACGGCCTTTTCAGTGGACCCTTGAACATTTTTTCAGAAGAGGAAGAAGAAGAAGCTTTTCTATTCTTCTTCCTCCTGCCATTTAATTTGAGGGGATCATCAGTCCCCCCAGACTCGCTGCTGCTCTCACTCATTTCGAGTGAGGCAGAGAAGGTTTCTTACCTTTAGTCTTGTTCCAAATTTTTGGTAGTAATTTTAATTTGTAATTATTTATTGTATTTTATTTTTAGATTTGTTAACTTTCAACTATCTTACTTTTTATACACAAATTCCGAAAATGAACATTTTTTTCACATGGCATTGCCATGGCAGCGACCGAAATTAAATTAGAAAGCACAAATGTCACCAAAATTTACGTTTTCCACTATTTCTTTTAAACTTTTTATGGTTTTTTATTAATAAAATTCAAGTCAGACGATACTTTCTTAGAAGTGGTAACGGCGACAACACTTCACTTCACTTTTTCACGGTTTTTCCTCGCTTGTTTTCGGATATTTTTCTTGTTTGCTTAGGAGCTCTGCTTGACACGTCGGCTCTTTAGAAAAATAATATTTTTTTTTTTATGTATATAAGATCTTTATTAAACGTTATAAATTGACTCTTTAAATTAAAAAACAAACAAAAAGTTGCTCTGTAAAAAGGAGAAAAGGCTCTAACTGACTAATATAAAAAATAACAATATACAAGTCAATAGGGACAACAAGATAAACTAACATTTAAAGACACAAAAAGCACAAACTAGAACAATGTTCTCAAAAGAGACAATATATACGGTTACAAGAATTTTGAAAAATGCCTAAAAGATGAAAAACAAAAAATTTGTCCCTATTTTGACAATAGGGTAAGTGGCAGTTCCAAGAAGATCCAAATTTCACAAAATTATCTAATAAAAATTATTTCTTAAACGATCGAAATTTCAACATATAAATTTTGCTATTTTGCACCGAGACCGAAACCGAATAAAAAATTAATAACCGAGCGAACGAAAAAATTTACCCGATACCGTTATAGAGTCCCGCGAGGGCAGCCTGTAGTATCATAGACCTTTACAAACTGCCCTCATCATCCCTCCAGCTTAGCATCTCTAACAGAGTGCTTGTCCTTCCCACAGCACTTGCAACGATTCCTAAGCGGGGAGAAGCCCCGTGGAGTAGTGTTGCAAATGCTGTGGCCTGCTATCACCAGCGAAAGACAAGAGCTCCGTCCTGCACCGACGATAGTGGTTGCTATGTGCAGTTGAATGTGTCAGCGTTCGTTGCCAGATATTCAAGACGTAAACGTCTCTTCAACCTGTCAACGAAGTGGCGCTTAAGTGCGTGTGCGTGGTGTTGTGGGTCAGTGTTCTGATTCCCATCTTCGACTCTCATGTAGTACAGGTGAATTGTAGATTTGGCTAGTGTCAACACAAAGCTAATCAAACAATTCACCCGACTACAAACCTTTGGTCCCCATAAAAATGATGTCCTAGTAATGCCGAAATTCGGGTGGATCAACTGACACATACCGCGCACGAGATCCATTAGACCCTGCAAAGCAGGAGAAGTGAAGAACCTGTGAAACAGGGTGCCTTCACCAGCACAAACTGTGCAAATCCTCTGAACTCGGCGGTCGATATGTGACAACTGATTAGGATGCATAAGACTGTGATGCAGCAATTTGAATGCTACATCAGCATCTTTGTAATTAGAAGGATAACTGTAGACTACTCTGCAAGTTATCCCTCCCATCACGCCCATATTCACCCCGAGGTGTGTTCGCCATCTGTTGTATCCTGTATACTCCGGAAGTCTTATTGACATAAGAACGTCACGGAGCACAGGTGTTCTAAGTGTGCTGAAAGGTGTGTGTGGTGGCCTGTTCAGAATGAAAGCATCTTCCAACTTAGTGCCAGGGTCACTGGTCCCAAGTTGGCGAAATCTCTCCCGCGCAGAAGCAGCCAGGTCGTGTAGTTTTGCAGTGTTAGTGTTTATTCGACAGTTTCCAGAGATATCAATAATATCTCCGAGAACCGTCAGTGTATGCGTGTCAGCTTCGAAACCCCGAGCATTACTGAACACTGAATCTATTAATTCAGGATTAAACCTGATTGGAATCGACGCGAATTGCGTGTACCTTAGAGCATTCCACTAAAGGTGAAATCCTGGCCTGATTCTGCCCCAGGTCTGAATCGTTGAGATTAGATCCTGTGGCCAGTCACGAGGATAAGGTGGTCGAACAGAGAGTAGGTAGTAATACTCCCCTATGCCGATCCCTCCCAGTACATTCACCCACAGTTGGGAAATCAAGCTGTCTCTCTGGCAAAACACTCTTTGGAATGCACGCACTTGGAGACACCTTGATTTCACAACCAAGTTAGTGAGACCTAATCCACCTATCTTGACTGGCAGACAGAGCGTGCTTTCAGCAACCCATCGTCTTCCGCACCAAAAGGTGTCTATCGCTTTTGCTTGAAGAAGACCTACGAAGCCTTCATCAAACGTCTCAGACTTTAGCAGATGAACGATGGACGAGGTAATCAAATAGTTTATCACGACTGTACTACCCATTAAGGATAATGGAAACAGTCGACTACGCCATGAGTTTACAGCTCGAGTTTCTCAAGAGCGATGCGGCTATTATTTGATTTACTCTCGCGTCCGATATACACACCTAAATACTTCAGGCAAGTATTAGTCCATTGGATGTTCAGTGAATATCTGTACGATCGCTCCACCTTCCACACCACAAGCCTTGACTCTTACTAAGGTTGATTTTAGCGCCCGCTATACGCTCGAACTGTTCGAAAACAGCACGAGCGACCGGAAAAGCTTCATCTCTTGTCACGAAAATAGACAGATCATCCGCATACGCCAACATAAGAGGCCTCACATTGGTATATGGCAGATGAACCGCATACTGTCCGAGCATTCGACGAAGATTCACCAGTAGCGGCTCCAACGAAAGATCATAAAGCATACCTGACAATGGACAGCCCTGTCTGATACCTCGATGAAACGAGATAGGAGCCAGAATTTGTCCTTGATGCTTAATCAAAATCGCTGAACCTCTATACAGTTTCCCGACGATATCGAGCCACCTGGGCGGAAACCCAAATGTCTCGAGAGCAGTCAAGAGATACTTGTGCGAGACACTATCAAAAGCCTTTTGCTGGTCAAGTGAAATCATGGCCATTTGTGTATATGTCTGTTCATGGTATGCAAACAAATGTTTGGCTACCGCGATATTGTCGTAGATACTACGACCAGGTACACAATAGGACTGTTCCGGCTGTATTACAGAAGCAATCACTTAGCGGAGTATCGCCCCTAATGCTGTGCAAACGATTTTGTACTCTACATTGCATAGGGTTACTGGCCTCCAGTTCCCCATCCACTGCAAATCTCCCGTCTTTGGAATCAAGCGCATAATAGATCTCCTCCAACTAGAAGGAAAGTCTGAATGCGTCTCAACCGCCGAATTGAAGACTTCCAAAAGGTCAGGAATTAATAAATCCATGAAACGTATGAAGAATTCTGGAGTCAAGCCGTCATAACCAGGTAAAGTGTGTGGCCTTAGATCCTTTGTCGCAGCAATCATATCCTCCAATGTGATTACTGTATCCAGGAGCTCCTTACTGTCTTCAGAGAAAGTGGGAATATTCTCAAGAAATTCATGAGTGGTCGAGGATGTTGTCGACGTCGATTCAGAGTAGAGACTACTGTAGTAGTCTCGAATATATTCTGATAGCTGTTGTCCGTTGAGGACTTGTCCAGATTCATCAATTATCGATTCGACCTCACAAGAAGCAGTACGACGTCTAGTCGCCTGAAAAAAGTACTCGGTTGGAGAATCGCCTTCTCTCAGCCAGCGCGATTGGCCGCGCAGCACAAACTCCAAGCTGTGCTTGTAAGTCTGTGTCGCCAAACGTTCCTTTATTCCATTGAAATAAAGAATCAACCCCGGCTGAGTTGGGAGAAGAGCTGCCACCCGAGAGACCTCGGCCGACAAGCTAGAAGCTTGATAGCCACTTCGATTGAAATTCGTCTCGATAAAAGACCGAATCTGGAGCTTTCCAACATCCCACCATTGATTAAAAAAAGGAAAGTCAGCTTTCCTCTCTTGCCAATCGTGCCAGAAATCAATGAACTCATTGATGAACTACTCGGAATTCAACAAATAGTTGTTGAATATCCAGTATGCAGTTCTTCTTTCAACTAGAGTGCTGGTCGCCACTACAAGAAGATGATAGCTAACGGAACACACTTCATGAGAGACACCAAAGAAATGTTCTAGTATTCCATGTGAGACGTAAAGTCTATCAATTCTGGAGCCTGCGAGACTTCCATGGATATTTTGCGAGACCCTCGTGTATGATCTAGTCGTAGGATGCATCCAACGATAGATATCCACGAGTCTGAAAACACCGACAAAATTCCTCAATCGAGTAGCATTGACAGAGTTGAACTCAACTCCAGAGTGCCGATCCATTGAGGGATTCAGAGTGCAGTTGAAATCACCTCCGAAGACAGTTTCACCGCTAAAATTCACCAGACAGGACTGAACACTATCAAGAACTTGTCTTGTAATGTCCTGGTCATGAGGAAGGTACACGCTTACTACCTTGATATTTTTGTCTTGAATGACAAAGTCCAAGGAAGAAGCGAAGCCTGGGAAGATATCTGTATAGACAGGAGACGATAGTGTAAATTTGTTGGATACAATGATTGCCACCCCTGAGCCTCGGTGAGGTGCAGGTGTGGCAAACAATGCATAGCCAGTGTTTAAATAAGCATAGCGCTCAAGTTGTGTATATGTGTCTTGTGTAAAGTTCGTCTCCTGTAGAAGCGCGATGTCTATATCGAACATTTTGACATGTTCGATAGTGCTGTGTAACCTTGTATGTGCACTTAAACCCCCGGTGTTGATCGAAGCTATCTTGCACATTCAAAGAGATGAATAGCACAAACGATGAATGTGCGACGTCTATTGACGAGGAGAATCGGCCAAGCGATGCTCCTGAAGCAATTCCTCTACCTTCCTATGAAGTCGTTCTAACCGCGCTACATCGTTGTACTTCCTCCTCTTCTTGGACTCCTGTTGTAGGAGTAGAAGCTGAGGAAGTAACAACTCTGGCCTCTCCAGCTCCCTTACAAGGATACTCCAGATTTTATCTGAATTCTTCCTGTACAGGAGCTGGGTGAGAATTCCGGCGATCTTCTTCCTAGAAAGGGTTTCCATCCCCTTCCAGACCTGAAATTGGCTAACAGTCGAAATGATACTATCACACGACTTGTAGCCACCGAGGCTCGAAAGATCAGTCTCATCAAAACCGGTCATGTCGCAATCCGAAAGCTGCTCAAGAGATGCTTCCACCTCCCTTACAACAACCTTCGGAATGCCAGCTCCACTATCGTCCTCCTCCGAGTGGGGCCGCTTTGATGCGACTGGCTTTGCTGGCTCTGGAGGAGGCAGCATCACACGGTCCACCTTTGTCTTCCTCCTCCTCGTCCTCTTTTTCTTGCCTAAATGGCTACTCGACTCCTCGTCAGAAGTAGCAGTGTTTTCACGTGTCGACGTGGCGCCGTTTACAGCCGTAGCTATTTTTGCCTCTAGGACAACTTCAGGCACCTTAACCACTGGCTGCTCCAAAACAGCAGGTTGAGTGCCGGCCGAAGGCTCCCTCTGCAGATCCACTACTGTAGTAGTGGCTTCCTTCGACGGAACCCTCGGTTCAGCCTTCTTCCCTGTTTTCCTGGGGCAGTCAGCAATAAAATGCCCTACCAAATGGCAAGCATGGCATTTCGCTTCGGTGCCAACGTCTATCCAGTATCTCGAGCCGGATGTGCTAAGGTAAAAGCCTGACGGAAGCATACACCCCTTATTCAAGGTGATGGACGCTTCCCGGCTAGTACCGAAGATACCCCGCCCGAGACCCTCGTCCCCAATTTTAATGGGAATAGCGCGAACTTTTCCATGAACCTTCCCGATTCTCCCAAGGAAATTCGAGAGGTCTTCATGTTGTTCTCTTTTAACGGGAATGGAACGAGGTGCCTACCCTCCACCTCGATGCCCTCAAGCATAAGCTTAGTGGCGCTTTCGAGGGTTGTGGTATATACCTCGACCATTCCTCCAGCTATAATTCCCATTGAAAAAAGCTGTTCGCAGGAGATGACGCGGAAGATTGCCTTCAGGTATGCAGTCTGAGGACATCCTCTGATGTGCTCAAGCTGCACCCCGTAGCTGTCGTCCTGCCACCTCCCGTCAAAGAAGCCCTGGAGACCCGCACTGGTCTTGGGCCGAGGCTTACCCGCGTCCAATGGGGCCACCCCCAGGAGTGATGCCCGTTCCTAAAATTTCAATAACAGACACTTTTTTGGAACTGCCACTTACCTGCTGGGCATAAGAAATCCCTGCAACTAACGCCGGGGATCGTGGTGCTGCTGCTGGTTTTGTTGTTGCTGCTGGCATTTTGCTCTGGCCAGTTGTCTTCGTGGTGGCCAGTGCTGGCCTCATCACAAGTCCGCTGGGCTTTGGCGCTGACGACGAAGCCTTTTCGACAACTTCCTTCAGGGTAGGATTCTGTCCTAGAGTCGAAGATGTCGACTCAGCATTTACTGAAACTGCAGTTACAGATTCTGCAACAATAGCTGTAATTTTTGAGCTTGTACTCCAGACGCCTCTCGCGCAGTCGCAGTTTTCCTGGCAATTGCGTTGGACTCTTCACTTGAGTCCTTAATGGCCTCTTCACTTGGGCCCTTAATGGCCTTTTCTATGGGCCCTTGGGGTTTTTTCTTAGAAGAAGAAGAAGAAGAACCACTTTTTTTCTTCTTTCTCCTCAATTTGAGGGGATCATCAGGCCCCCCAGAATCGCTGCTGCACGAGCTCATTGTGAGCACGGCAGGGTAAATTAAATATATTTTTTATTAACAATTTTTATTTTTTTTACTTCTGTCCAAAATAATTAATTAACCAAAGTATTCGACTACTAATTTGCACTAAAAAATTTTTCACTCTTGCCTCGTTGTCATGGCAACGACCGAAATTAAATTAAATTCTTGAAATGTCACAATATTTTTTAATTTTTCACAATTTTCAAATTCGTTTTTATTAGTTTTTTCCACAAAATATTTTGAGAGAACTAGAGGAACAACACACACACACAATATTCTTAATTTTTTTCCCTTTTTTACTATTTTTACGCGTGATTTTTTGAAATTTCACGGAGCTCAAATTGACGCGTCCCGTCACTGCGACAAATAATAATAATATTAATAATAAATAGTAGTTAACTCTCCATACATGACTACGGATCAGGAAGAGATAAACTCCCTTGAGGCAATGGATGTATACAGGTATTTAGGAATGGAGCAAGGAAAAAAGATAGAACACAAATCTATCAAAAACAAAATCAGAAATGAGTTCAATACGTGATTATGAACAATAATGAAGACGGGTTTGAACGCACGTAACATGACAAAAGCCGAGTAGTGAAATGGAGCAGAACAGATCTAGAACAATTAGAAAGACTATTACGAACCAACTTAACAAAACATAACTATAATCACCCAAGAGCCGCAGTAGAAAGAATAAATATCCAAAGGTCAGAAGGAGGAAGGGGATTCATAAACATAATGAACCTGCATTCCAAACAAATTTGGAACACGAGAAATTATTTCTATCAGAGTGCAATAACCAACACCTTGCATCTCATCGTAAATCAAGCTGACAATAATTACACGCCCCTAAACCTAAAAAATACAGAAAGGGATATGGATATAGAGTCCGAATCATCAAATAATAAACAGCTCACATGGCGAGCAAAGGCCTTACATGGGAAATATCCAGAAGAATTGAGCGCACCAAATGTCGACCGAGAACAGTCGTTAAAGTGGCTCAAGAATGGAATATGATTTCCAGAAACGGAAGGCTATATGATTGCCATCCAAGATCAAGAAATTGCCACCCGAAACCACCGCAAATACATCCTACGGGAGCGTGCACTAGATGACGACATGTGTAGAAAATGCCATAATAAAACGGAGACTATACAACATATCCTAGGCGGGTGCACAGTCTTAACGCAGAGCGAATATAAGGCCCGACATGACAATATGGGTAAAATTCTACACAGGGAAATAGCGGCAAAGGAGAACCTGATAGATAAAAGTCAATCAACAGATTGGAACTACAAACCTGATGCAGTGCTCGAAACAAATTCGACCAAATTATATTGGGATAGAACCATCTTAACAGATTTACCAACACCATGTAACAGACCGGATGTAATCCTGTGGAGAAAATCAGACAAGAAAATATTCTTAATAGATTTCGCTGTGGTTTCAAACAACAATCTTGTTAACACATACAACGAAAAAATACGTAAATACCACACACTTGCGATCGAAATAACCCAACTACTGAACGTAGAACATGTAAAAATAATACCAATAGTCGTATCAACGAATGGCATCATACCTAAAACCACCGTCAAAGGAGTAAGAGATCTGAATTTAGACATCAATCTTATAGCTAGAATGCAACACGCAGTTATACTGAGTTCCTGCAGCATTGTCAGAAGATTTATGAACATACCGGAATGAAGCGATATATGAGATAACATAAAGCGACGATAATTAAGAAGCCAAGGTACTAGGATACCCGCCAAGAGAAACCAGGAATCAACTTGTGAAGCTAATAAGTTTGCTTTTGTACATAATAATAATAATAACGGTTTATTAAATTCAGAACAAGATAATTCCTTATGCTATAACAATCTAGCTAAAAAACATACGATCGTGGTACCGAGGCCGCCTGTCGGGGTTGACAATCAAAAATTAAGACAAAACTAAAAAAAAACAATACAAGGAAAAATTTAAAAAGAGCAACAAAAAAAAAGAAAAAAAATACAAAATAATAGTATTGAAAGAAAGAAGTATATAATCCTCAGAGTACTTAATAAACAAAGCAAATCCAAAGTGATGCGCATACGTTTAATTTCCAACCTAGCAGTACTGATCTTGTGCAGGGTTGTGTCGGCTGTGGGGCTCTTCTGCCGGATTTCCTGCCACGTCTCGAAGATCCTCCTCCAGATCAGGCGTCGATCTCCCAGCTATGACTTTAGCTGGTTTATCGGTCTCGTGTGAGCCATTACTCTGGGTTCCAGCTGCGTTTGTCGGTTCTTCTTTTCGAGTGATTGATTTGGGTACCCGCTTTGAACGCATTTTGGCGTTTGGGGAATTTTGATTTGCACTGTATTTATAACCAGCAGTTTTAACGGTACTTAATCGGCTGCCATAATTTATGAGATCTTTTACATGGGCTCTCTTCAATTACCTTAGTTGTGTTGCTTATTATTTCTACTACTACAGGGTAGATTATTCCGATTATATCAGATGGTTCCCCGTATTTTGGCCCAAATTTGGCATTATAATTTTTGTTATTAGAAGACAAATACCTCTCTTTCCTTGGTACTTGTTCACTCAATTTCGGATACTACAATCGATGGCAGAGATTGAAATGGTGCCGGTATTATGAAAATGCTGATTCTTCTCTGGTGTAGTATTTTGGCTGTATAGCGTTGTGGAAAGTTGCAGTTCTCTTCTATGATATAAAAATGCTAGAGTGTACCCAAAGGAATCATTGTGGCTAGTATTAAGAGGTAGTATCAGTTCAGGCAATAATTCATCCCATTTTCGCTGGTCTTGGTCAATGTATTGTGCTACTGTCATGGTCCATATTGTTGCAGAATAATCAGAAATTGCTGAATAATTACCTCGCATGGAATTGTTATGCAGCCATCGGCGTCGGTTGTTTTAAGCCCAACAGCTGACAGCGAAGAGCGCTTAGTGGAGCAATTGACGATTACAAAAATAATTAACCTTGCATGGTAATTGTAATTCGCCATTGTTTACTACTGGGTGACTCAGGTGCTGCAACCATTTGACATGGATGTATCGTTTGTTTACATATCCGCGCTATGAGCAAAGTTTACTCCTGGATATTGGGGCATAAGAGATCAATGACTTGGCTAGTGAGTGCCGTTTAATTATTATTAGTCATCGAGATATCAAGTTTCGGATCAGCTTAGTTTTGTTTGAAACACTAGGATAGGTCAGTTTTGCGTGGAATAAGGATTTACATGTCAGTAATTCGAGTGTTGTCATTTATTTAAGAAGTTTTATTAGGATTAATCGTTGGGTTTTCGTTATTCGATTGCTTCGGGATATGACAGTTGGCGAATTCGGTAAATTAAATGCAAGAGTGATTTAAATTTCTATGATTTTAGCAATAGTTACTAGTGTCATTTATTTGAGGAGTTGAGCTTTACTCCCATATAATTCCAGGAATCGAGCTTTATTAGCTACTCCAACATCCATTGACGAAACCGAGGAGTTGGGCTTTTACAAGCTACTCCCGCATCTTCATCAGTATTCATATATATGTCGTAGACATTTGACGTAACTCAGTCTGGTGTGTATGTGTGTATATGTGTGTATTTGGGTGGGTGTATATGTGGGTGTGTGTGGATGTATTTGCACAGGCCTGGGTGCGACCTACCCCTTCACCACTTATCTCCATCTCCTAGTATTTCGTTATATCGGGCGGTATTACAGTATCGGCGTAAAGGCCTTTAGAATTTCATGAATTGACTAAAAATTTCAGACACATAATGTAAAAAGTGGCTAAGTCAAAACCGTTACACTATTTGCCTACTCTACATGAAGTGTCTATACTTTTCGTAAAATGCTGAGTTCCGTCAAATGCCTACGACATATATATTAGCGGCGATCGAGGCGTTGTGCTTTTACAAGCTCCTCCCGTATGCCGTATAAACACCACTGACTAGTAAATTTCTTTCACTAAAAAGTCTTAATTTTAAGATGATATAATTTTATAAGTTTGAATATTTTTAATTGAATGCTAGCAGGTATGTGTTAGCTACGGTAGAGCTAGTAATTTGTTCAATGTCACGTTTGGTTCAGGCGTTGATCGTATGCGCGCTGATTTAAGTTATCGTGTTTTTATTAAGTGTTTTTCTAGAGTCGGTTTTTGTTAACTTATTTATTTATGTAAAGTATGCTGAGAAAGTGATTCTTACGTGTGCAGTGATAAGCGAATCTAGGTATTTCTTTTTCTTTGGATTGGCAGAAGTGACGTGTTGACAAGGGAGCAACTGTTACGATTCGAAGCCGAGGAAAAAAAAAATTAGGGATTAGAGCTCAGAAACTAAAAGAGTACGAGACAAAAAATCTGGGCTACGAGCAGGACTGGCAATTCATTGGAGATTATCTCCCTTTAGAACTGCAAAACCATTCTCAAGTGAAGAATCAAGGGAATTGCTTTAGAAATTGAGTATGGTTACCCAGACTTGCACGAAAGGTGAAGCATTGGATCTGATAGTTACAACCACATTTGAAGTAATTCAACAGAAAGGAATTGCGTCGGCGCAAGATTTGGACGAAAATAAGAAGAAAAATAATGCTCCAATAAACAAAGTAACAGCATCAGAGCAGCAGCAGAAAAACGCAGAGGAAACAACAACAGATTACTACACCAAATGCCGAAACTATGGGTATGAGGCGTCAGCCTACACGAATAAGCAGGTCATATTCGCAGATACAGTGGTAGACGATTCTAATGTACACAGAGAAGAGAGGTTCTATATTGTCAGTTCTATAATACACGTTACCATTGCACGGATATCTGTATAAAAAAGTACTTAGCAGAGCACGGAGGCCGGCTGCATGAGAGAAACGAGAGGGGCAGTTGCGGAGTCTCTCCGCACCTGCCTTCAATTAAGAGAATTGGATTAAACCAAGTTACCCAGAGATAGAAATAATGCGGTAGAATTAAGTATATTAAATAATTGCATCATCACAGTCGATGCAGACATAGGACCAAAAGGTAAGTGAGTATTATTAGTATAAATACGGCATCTTCATGAAATATAATTGAAGTAAATAAAAAAAAACCGTCTGTAAAGCCATGACCACGGTCAAGAAATATAAGCAGTAATCGGAACGAAAAATAATTAAAAACAAACAAAGTTTGCTCGACCTCAAGAAGAATTTACAAAGCAAGCAATTTCTGCTATGTAAGCATAATTCTTCATTGAGAAAATATACACACCAGAGGTCATGTCGACACATTGTGATTCACTCAGAAATTGTGTGAACAGAAATGCTGACACTACAATTTCAGATTTTTAATTTTATGTATGCAATTCTGCAATAATCCCCTCTCTAGAATTTGTAAGAAACAGTAATTCCTATGTTACCGATTAACATAAATAAGCAGAGACTAATCAATAAAAATCATACTTAAATTCAACTTGAAAGAGTGCTTTTATTTCTCAAGTATACATCGGCATTCTCTGCCTTTCTTATCATTGGCATATTCTTCTAGAAACAGCGGCATAGTCTGCCATACATTTGTTATGAAGACACCGCAGTTATCACAATGTCACCTTAATTCACGTGGCACTTCATGAAAATTCCTTATTTCATGCACTCATTTACATGAGCGCATCAATTAAATTATTATTACATCAAATTTCTTTTCAAAAATGCCTTGTAAAATTTCAACGAGCACAAGTGCCTAGTAATATTTTCTTGCAACGTTCTTGCAAACGTCAACATAAGTTTCTTAATTTTATTAACCTAGCTCGCGTCTTCACTTATGTATACACTAGCTCGGCATCATATTTCTTGTACATATACAAGCTCTTTTTTTTTTACCGGATAACACGAGCGTTTGAGAGGCCACCTTTTAAAAATCAAATGGAATAAAGTTGAGTTGGAAATATATTCTTGGACGAGTCGGTTCGCGTGAACATTTCATCCTGTCGGGTAAATTTAATAATTAGTTAAAGTAGCCGTGATAAAAGAAAACGCCTGTAACTAGAGTAAAATAATAAAACGATTAAAATGCGAATAATAAAAGACGTTAAAAGTTATTTCAATTCTCTTGGCATTTAAATTTATTTTCAGCTCCCCCTTCCTCTTCTTCACCAAGAGGAAAGCACGAGAGTAGGCGATACAACACATTATAAAGCGGCATACTCTGCCTTTAAATAATACAACAAATAGCGGCATACTCTGCCACACATATTACTTTGGCATACTCTGCCTTTAAATAAATTAACAAGAACGGCATACTCTGCCTTAGGAGGAACTCTGGCATATTCTGAAATCTAATAACACCAAGGGATATCATCATAAACAGCGGCTTCAATAATAAGTACGGCTCTGCTTTGCCTCTTCAACAGAATTCCAATACAAATGATAACAATAAATAATCATGGATAGATGCTTGCGTGACATCAGAACAATCATATTATTACACGTCCAGGTACGAGCCGGACTCGCACACGAAGGGTTCCGTACCATCGTAAAAATTTAACACTATTTATATGTCAAAAAACACGTGTCTTATATGGGGCCTCCTTTAATTTCTAATTTTATTTTTATTATTTGTTGTTATAGCAGCAATAAAAATACACACTCTGTGAAAATGTCAACTGTCTACATATTAAGGTTCTTGAAATACAGCCCGGTGACGGACGGATAGACGTCGGAGGCTTGGAAACAGGGTTGCCGTTTTAACCCTTGGGTACGGAACCCTAAAAAGGAGGAAAGCCCACACAAGCCCAAAAAAAAACTACTATCGCAGCATTGTTTGGTATATAGAGAAAATCGATAGGAACCTGTCAGGCTTTCCTGGGCTTTGGTACTAACCAATAGACTTGTGTATTTCATGCTATACACGATACTGAATTGATACCAGCAGATGGCATATTAGGCATTGAGTTTCTTAAAAATAGAGTGTTGGTCAAAGACTGTTAATTCAAAGCGTGGACAGGAACAGGGAAGCAAAGCCCTTTTTAAAAACGAAACAGGGAAAGAAAACATTAATATACTCACATTGGATAGATATACCAACGGGAGCTCTAATCAATCATGTAGGGCGGAATCTCAAGAAATTTCACCAGAAACTGTAAGTCTACTTAAGAAGAGGCCATATGGCTAAAAGATATTGTACGCAAGGCAAGTGTCGGCTCAGGTAGCATAGCGAAATACATGAACCATGTGAGCAACAGGGATCAAACAGCGACTGTACAACTGGAAGGTAAAATCCAACTAATCTCGCTGGATGAGCGAAAAATGGCTCCAGAGAAGGAGGAGCTACACCTCAGATGGAATCAGGGAAATAGCTTAACCGAAATCCGTCGCGCAGGACCGAATCAAAAGGACTTTGCCCTGCAGCGCAAAAAATGTAAGCCTAAGTTGGAGTGCTTAAATAAATGTTTTGTAAGACTGTTAAGAAATCCCGAAGGTAGAAAGAAAATCACTCAGCAACAGCTTCAGTTAATGATGAAGTCTCTGGAGTTGTGGGATGTTCCAAAGAGAAGAAAGCAGGAATGCAAACCTGTTACGAATATATATAATATAAAATGCCTGAAGCCCAGAGGAAGAATGTCAGCAGCTTAAAAAATTGTTAGAGGACGACATAATCGAACATAGTAACAGCTCATTCAATTTTCCAAAGGGAAGCGAAAGTATAGATTGTATGTGGACACCCGCGAACTCAACCAAGTCTGTATTCCTTTTTCTTATCCTCTACCACGGATTGAGGATATTCTGGATAGATTAGATCATTCTAGGTATCTTACTACCTTAGCTTTTGCTAATGGCTATCACAGGTGTTGGTACATCCAGGAGATAGTGAAAACACAGCTTATAGCACAAACTTCAGTCACTTCCACTAAAAAAGCCTATCATTCGGATTGAAAACGGCACATCCATTCTTTCAATCTTTGTTAAATACGATACTAACATATCTTCAGGGGATTAAGTGCTTTGTGTACCTTGATGACGTAGTGAAAAATCTGGATGAACATAATGGAAAGTTACGGGAAGTAATTCAGAGATTCAGGGTACATAACTTGAGGCTACAACCTACGATATTTCAATTCTTGAAAAAGGCGGTAGTATACCTTGGACATGTTCGCTCGAAGAAAGTTGTGCAACCAGACATATATTTAGTAGAAGTGGTACAAAACTTTCCATGACCAACAACCGTGAGACATGTCCAGCCTTTCTTGGGGTTGGCCAACTACTACCGTTAATTTGCTCCCAATTTTTCACAAATTTTGGCTCTGATTAATACCCGTTTGAGGAAATATGTGAAGTTCAATTGGGGTCAGAATGCGAGAATTCCTTTAACCCTGGAATGCTACCCATGAGTAAATTTTACTCACATTCTGCTTGAAGGCTGTACTGCTCTTTACGACATATGACCACAGCGTCCCCACTTCTTAAGTGGTTTGCCTGAAGCGTGATTGTTAGTTTAAGGGAGGGAGAGCCTTCCCAGCAGGTCAGCCCTCTCATTCCTCATGCTGCTCATCATTGGCAGGTAACCCAAAATTGTAGTATAAAATCAAAACAAACAAAAATTTACAAGGTGTACAAAATATGATTCTTTCATTTCTAATTATCCTCCCTTTATTAATTAAAATTTCTTTATATAAATTTTAAATTATTCTTGCGGGAATTCTATTCTTTCATTTTTCTGTTATTGTATTCCGCTAAAATACTTCAGCTCTTTTGTTTATAATTTATTGGTGTGGGAATAATATTTACTCAGGGTTACCAATAATCGAATATTGAAACGGGTTAGTATTCCAGGGTTAAGCTGAACCAACTTTGAACCAACCCGAAAAAAATGACTGAACCACGGATTGGGAATTGTTACCCATTGTATGGGCAGTATGCAATTATAAAATGCTACTTACTTGGAAGACATTTTAAAATCATAGCTGTTAATTAGTCTCTTCGAGGGATGTTTAAAAATACCGTCTCTCGTCTGCCACTAAAAACTTTCGGAGTTTGATTTTGAGATTGCCTACAAGAAAGGAAAGCAAAATGGCCATCCGGTTGCTCCTAGTAAAACTCAAAGAGATATAGATCAAGCTAAAGAAAAGTGCTGTGCAGTTTCCCCAGCATAGGCCAAAAAGGACCAAAATGATGCAAGCAGGAAACAAGGTTTTTTTTCCAGCATCCGAGAATAAATAGGAAACCACCGAATATTACTGATTCAAAAGATATAGAGATAATACTGAAAGATTTTCATGAAAGAGTAAAGCGGAGAAATAAGCACTTCAGGGCAATCAAATTAAAATGCTGTTGGTGGTAACGGCAATTTCGGAGAGATCGTCGATAAGCTAGCAGGGCGATTGCCTACTACTGATACTGGTAACAAGTATATTTGATGGATGATACGACTAGATTTATCGATTTTGTGGCAATACAAGTCCAAGAAGCGAACACAGCAGCGCAGGTCTTGTTTGAACAAATTCTTTACCGTTATTCATTGCCAAACCAGTTGGATACATATCAGAGAGCCAATTTTACAGATCAAGTTTTAGAGGCTCTTTATAAAATGCTAATGATAAAGAAACTGCAAATTATCGCCTATCACCCGCAGTCCAATGCGATAGAGCGGCAGCATCTAACTATTTGAGAAGTTTTGTAGATCGGGAACCGCAGAACTGGGACAACATTTTGAGAACGACGGCTCATGCCAAAACCCTCGAGAATACTTCCCATGCCATGAAACAGAGATTTATATGTGTGCATTGTGAGTCCGTTTTCTACAATGTTCTATATTGATACTTATGAAAAAGTGCCAAACATTGACTTTATATATGCTATAGAGCCTAAACTACTATCCATACAGGAAAATAGTCTGCTAGTAATTTAAAGCTTGGTTCCTTATCTTCCCAAAGGCTACACTTTCTATATACCTTACTTAACAAAATAATAAAATAGCTTTGATTACAAAGTAACCTAACCAGCTTACACTCAATACTTCTCAGCTGAGTGATAACTGCATGTATGTATGTGCAGCTTGAGTCCGAATCTGTAGGCAGCCACAATCAATATCATCAATATCATAATTTATCCACATCCAAACGACATCGATTCTTCAGAATGAAACTTTTCTCATATACATATTTACATAAAGAGAAAAAGGAAATTATTGTTTTTTCTATATGAATGAAAATAATAAAAATTAAAGAAAATTTGTTAATTCTTCTTTGAAAAATCTATTTTTATTATTATTATTTTTATCTTTTTATTATTTCATTTTTTTATTTTTAGTTCTATTTTTATAACATATCTTCTTTTTGAAATGAAATCTATTAATTTTGTTTTTATATTTAAGAGCACAGATCTTGATCTGACAAATGTCTATACAGGCAATTCTAATTAAGTTCTTTTTGTGTACTTAGATCCATAATACATTTGAATATTTTATGACATTTAATTATTACAGTGCTCTCGTTTATGCTACTACTTAATTAAAATCTTAAAGGTTTGGCATATTTTACTATAATTTATTTTTTATTTATTTACAATTATACGTAGAACGCTACATTGCTCCCCAAAAATTTTAGTTAACACTACCAAAATTAGAATTATGCGGAGCACTCTAGATATTCCAAATATCCCCTACTTTGCATGAATAGACTCCAAAATAGTTTTTCGTGCATCTGTATCGATTCACACAAATGGAAAAACTTTGTGGGCAACAGAATTACAGAGATACAATTAATAACGTCCAATTAAAATTGCTCCAACGTAAAGTTTTCTGAGAATCCTGCAGACGTATGTAGCTTATCCAAGATTTTCTCCATCATAAGTAGAAGCACACTCGCAGACAGAACTAGAAATAAAAATTATTGTAATGCACATGCTAATACGTACAAAAGATACAAACGTACACGATCTTCTACTGCAAAGGCACCTTTCATTATGGAAAGTTCTTCGTATCCTTGCGTAGTGTAAACGAATTATAAAAAATTTAACTAAGCATAGACATGCAAGAAGAGTTGACTTGCTGGCTGCGAAAGAAGCGAAGATGCATTAGTTCGTTCCAATCATTATTTATGCACAAGAGAAGCATTTCAACGAAAACTCCAGAGATTACATACGTCAAGATCAAGAACTGTCCAAATCAAGTCGGTTACTCACGTTAAATCCATTTGTTGATTCAAACGAAGTATCATGTATTGGTGCTAGACTAGAAAACTCAAACTTGGCTTTCAAATAGAAGCATCTAATCATAATTCCCATTGTAGATCACGCTCACAAGAAGACACTCTTCGTTGGTGCAAACACTTTAACCTAGCAGGTAATCCGTCAAAAATATTGTATTAATAATAATTAAAGGTTATATTCATAAATGTGTTTAATGTCACCGATACAATGCCAAAACGTCGCAACAGATGATGGGAATGCTACCCACAGCCAGAGGCACTCCTAGTCGCCCATTTACGTAGCGATTTTTATATCTTTGACCCATGGCAATCCACATCGTGGTAGTCACAGATCTTACATCTAAGGCCTTCATAGCAGCATTTAAGAGATTGGTTCACAGAAGCGGGTCTGTGCCACATGTGATAATGCCACTAATTTTGTGGGTAAAGCAAAGTAATGAGCAGTCTTCATCAACAAGATATGTACATATAAAACCGAAGTAAATAGAGCCGTATCAGAAACTGAAACTCAATCTCACTTCATCCCTCCATTTGGCACCCCACTTCGGAGATCTTTGGGAAACCGGCGTCAAATCGATCAAGGAACATATGCGTCGAGTAGTTAATGAAACACATATTAATGACACAAATAGAGGGGTGTTCCAATTTTCGTCAATTTTTGTCATTTTTAACTGGTGCACCTATATTGTCAATAACAGATAAGAGCTACTTAGAAACCAATACTTGTCTCGTAAGAGATGAGACAGAGTGGAGAAGATGTGCCGTAACACGAAAAATTTGGGAATTTGGGAAATAAGAATTTTCGTTTTCTCCGATTAAAGCTGCCTAATTCTACATTCTGAATTCACTAACATGTTTGGAGAATTAGGCAAAATGTGAGAGAAATGTGAAAAGACAGATTTTAATTCCCACGAATAATTTGAAAATTCGTAGGTTACCTAGGTTACCTACCTTCTCAAAATACAACAAAAATAGGCAATATGCTCAGTTTGGAATTTTTCTTCTTACTTTTTCCCTTGAAAAGCATGGGAGAATTTTAACAAGTGGAGAAGAGAACTTGGTTATTCCCAAAACAAAATCGCCAAGTTACAGAGCTCCAAGTGTAGAATTTCTCTCAAACCAACTCCCATCTTCCAAATTCCTCAATTCTCCGTGCTATAGAATCCGGTCACAGGACTTCTAGAAAAAGTGGTCTAATGCATATCTTAGAAGACTTCACCAAAGACCAAATTCAACAGAAGGTGATATCGTATTAATAAAAGAAGATAATTTATCTCCATTTCTTTGTGCTCTTGGAAGAATAATTAAAGTTCATCCGAGAAATTACGCACTTGTCAGAGTCGTAACTTTGAAAACTAAATCTGGAATATTCTGCCGATAAGTGCTGATCAAAATAATATAGCCGACATGCCAACTGAAGAAATAGACTCTGACAATTACTCTGACACCTGTTCCCTCAGGGAAAACAAATAACGAGGAACGAGACGCATCTGTACGAAGTTGCCACAAACGACTGTTATGGAATAATGATTTGAATGATTAGTTGGGACGTGAAGTCCAGACTGCCAGTATAAGCTGACAGATCATGCAGGACCAACGTTACTAGAGGGCGGCACGCTAGTTCGCCTCGACTATTGGCGGAGCGTGTGGGAGGGTTCTACGAAAAACCTGTCGCTATTCCATCACCATAAACAAAAAATATCGTGTCTGATCGTACACAAAAAAACCGAACACACATCCGGTCCAGAAGGGACCATCACATCACTTAGCCTTACCCCTAATGAAGGCGCAGATGTTTTGCCTTCTAGACCGCTGCCGCATCCCCCCAATCGACACTGTGCGGGCTTAAGTTCCAATGTCCCTGTTATTAGCTATTTGACCATTGCCGTAGAGAGAGGTCTCCAGGAGAGTGACATTAGCGCTTTAGTCGGTAACATCTCAGTCTAACCTAGGCTAGCTACGAGTGAACTTGCTCGGTTAAATTCTTATAAGTACTATTAGGGCTACAATAGTTGTACCTTAGTTTTACAATATAACTAAAAATGAACTTCACAAAGTCGTTGACTTAGCTTTACTAAATCTTTCAAATCAATCATTTAATTATGGTTAACTATTACTAATGTTAATTTTATCTTACTTCCGATAGGTTTTGTCTTGGCCCTAAGAGCAACATAACCAGACATACGTATTCAATTGGCCTATCAAAAGAAAGAACACAATAATGAAAACTTATCGTATCATAGGTTGGATGGAGAAAAAACTTTATATTACATCATTAATCTATTAGTTGCCTGCGATTTCACCACTCAATAAAAAATTTAAAAAAATAAAAAAATTATCTCCAGACTTTTCGTTTTAATCTAGCGTTACTATAACTGCGATCTCTCAATTCCTTGCTTGTCAGCCCCTACAAAAACTCGAAGAATTGAAGCCTTTCTTGCAGGGGTATATATCATATACATCCTTAAAAATTTCACTTATTAATTGGTAGAGTTCTTGTTGATGCAATACTATTTCCAAAGCTTTTGTTACCTATATTTTCATCCAAGAATAAATCTCGTAATTTTAGCAAGGAACTCTTGTTGTTTGAATGTAATTGACAGAATTTACGTACATAACACCTTTTTGACTTTGTACTTTTATATTTAAATTTCAGTAACAATTATATCCATTAATTCAATATCTCGCTTTGTGACACAATTATCCGGAATAGATTGATAAATGTGGGAATATCAAAATTGATAGTGGTTCACTCCCGCAATTTAGTATCATAAAAGATATGCTTCAATTCCTATCACTTTCAAAGAATGCTAACACAGACAAAGCTTTAAGAATGGCGGGTACCTTGTAAAAATTTCGCGTTACTTTGAGGAAGTCAATAAAAATCGGGGTTGAGATAGTAGTCCTCGCGACGAGATCTATGAAAACCTACGTAAATAAAATCAATAGATTCCAATGAAATATTAACGCGTTGCACGCATAAAAGTCTCATCACCTCTCAATCAATATAAACTGAATAACACATTGACTTACGTTTCGTTCTTTTTTTCTTTTGCTGTTCTGACAAGTCCGCAGAAGGAGCTCCCTGGGAGTGTTCAGGAACTTGCATGGCTGAAAAGAGAAGGGAAAAGAAAATTCTGCGGCATTCCGTCCTCAAAAGTAGTAGTTACGCTATGGGAGTTCTGGCGCACTTTTTCCATACAAAAAGTGCAAGGTAGAATCCAACTATTTTGATGGCTCTAGACCGAGGCTCTGGGCCCGTGGGGGATTCCGTCTAATGGTCTACGTCACACGGCCTGCCTGGGGGAATTCCTTCCTACCGTCTGGCTGACCAGCGGATGATATCAAAGTGGAGGTTGCTGGTTAAGTTTGATCTGGCCTTGGAGGCTACAATTTGACCTTGAGGTGCCCCCTCCTGTGTCTGGGTACTGGAGGCTGAGAGCTTTAGTGGCAATATCTGATACTATGACTAGGACTGTCTGGGGTGTGTTGGACTGGGCTACGTTACCTGTACCAATGCTTGGGTAGAATGTGTGCGGCTTAAGTAATGATGTGAAATACCCTAAGCGAATTTATATCGGGGACTGTATACTTATCAGCTTGAGTTTGGTTTCAGTTGTTTTCTTTAGTATGAGTGCCTGTGGTATGTTGGGCTGGGCTACTTGGTGGCTGAGGAAACGTTACTTAGGGGTGTGTGGATGTGTGCAGCTGGTGGATAAGAAATGTTGTGAAATTAGTGTAATTAGTATAAGTAATAATTCAAGTTAACCCTACAATATGCCAATAGATTCTAGAAGGTGTCAGTGGGGGTCTTAGTTCTAGAGGTGGACAAAATTTTCATCAGAAATCCTCCACGGGCTATGGTTCTCGAGATATTAGCGATCTTATCTTTGCTGGTATAATTAATAGTAGTAATAATTCAAGTTAGCCCTAGGATATTTTTTGTTCATGCCAATAGTATTAGTACTAGGGGGGATAAAAATTTCATCAGAAATCCTCTATGGTTCGAGATATTAGCGATCTTACCTTCTCAGGTGATATATCTAAAAATAGATCAGGTGAAGCAGGTTTGGGGATGAATGTAGGTAGATTTGTTGACTTAGATATGTAATGGAAATTAGTAAATGCCTAATTTTGCTCTTCAGGTGTAACACTTCTAATTTGATTCTTATCATAAACAAATTATCACAGTTCAGTAAAGTAAACAGATTCGGAGTCGAATAATGTAAACAAATTCGCACAGCAGCCGAGTAAAGTAAACAAATTGGGCGATTTATGAAAGATTCCTAATTTCTTTAGCTGAAAACAACAACAACCGATATTAATCCGTAGGATATGATGTCTTAGCTGAGTAGTGGAAGTTAAAATTGAAAATTTCTTTTGCTGTAAAAAACAACAACAACAACTATAACGTAAGTTGGGGATTAAAAATCTTTTACAAACAAGACGGATCATGTTATGATACTCGATATCTAAAAATAGATCACGGTTGCTTCGAATGTTACTACACGAAATCTTTCTAGAGGAACTTGTTAGCCTAGCCTGAAAGTGGGCAGTGAAAAATTACATATTATCATTAGCTTGAGAGTGGGTTAATTAAAAGCATTAACGAGCTATCATATTAATGTAGGATGATATGCCGACTTAGATGAGTAATATAAATTAGTAATATAACTTCTTGCTTAAACAAATACATTTGAATAAAATAAACAAATTGATTTTTGTTTTTTTGTGTCTGGGGCTGGTGAGCATTGGAAGGTAGCAGAGTTATTTACCATGATATCATAGTTCACATGAAGCTGATAAGGATATGATATTTTTGTCTTCATACTATTGGGGCAGGTGCATTGTTTACTTAACATTAAGTTGAGAGTGGGTCAAATTAAAAGCTTTAATAGAAGAACGCTGTGTTATAATATTAATGTGGTATGATATGTTGTCTGAGGTGAGTAGTGGAAGTTGTATGGGAGCTATGAATAAGCAGTAAAATCCTAATCAGCAATCTCGCTGGATATTTGATAATTCTCCAAGTCCATAGTGAAGATCGTGATGGGGGGGTTGAGAGTAGGTACTGTAAGCTATATATTACGTTAAAAGTTTTGATGGCTGGTATTTGGTATTTATCTCCTCGAAATAGTGTTGTATGAGTATCAGAAAGGCCGAAAAAAAGTTGATAATGCCTGTTTGAAAAGCTGTTAAGCTGTTATCAGACCTGTTTTAAAAGCTGTTAAGCTTTTATCAGAGCTGCTTTAAAAGCTGTTAAGCTGTTATCAGAGCTGTTTTAAAAGCTGTTAAGCTGTTATCAGACCTGTTTGAAAAGCTGTTAAGCTGTTATCAGAGCTGTTTTAAAAGCTGTTAAGCTGTTATCAGAGCTGTTTAGAAGCTGTTAAGCTGTTATCAGAGCTGTTTGAAAAGCTGTTAAGCTGTTTTCAGAGCTGTTTTAAAAGCTGCTAAGCTGTTATCAGACCTGTTTTATAAGCTGTTAAGCTGTTATCTAACCTGACCTCCGGTTGGCGTCATAGGTAAAGGTGACGTCAGAGGTCAGCGTCAAATTGAGACCACGCGTCAAATATCCGTTTCAAGCGCCATCCACAAGCAATACTACCACTCCCACCACCACCCACCACCACCACACACCGCCATCACCAGTCGTTGTAGTGGTCAAACGTTATTCGGGAGTTCCGGACTTAGTATGGGAAATTGAATAAGGTTAAGGTGACGTCAGAGGTCAAGAAAATGTGCCAAATATATATAAATAGCAGTTTCATAACTTGTTTTTCCAATTGATATTTTGCTCTTTACCCAAACAGATCACTGTTTCTTGGCAAGCTAATTACACAATTATTTTAACATGAGGTCTAAGGACACTACAAACCTTCTAAAGCCTACGGATGAAAGGAGTAAAGAATATTCATATAAGGCTCAGTCTACATATATGAAATCGATGCTTTCCAGAAATAAAGAAGAAAGTTTTTCATCCAAAAACGAGTCGACTGTCCCCTACCAACAGGTCGAAAAATCAGGATATTCCAACAAAGATCGCAAAAGTAAAGATGGAGAGATGTTATTTGTGAAAATGGTGCACCACGAACCTTTTAAAGCCACATTGGTGTAAAGGCATAAGGAATATTCATTTTAAGGATCAATCTATATCTATGAAATCTTGGCTTGCTGAACTAAAGAAAAAAACGACTTTAGACTTAAGCTATAATACAATTAAAACAAATTATTTCAATAAATGGCATTATAACCATGATACAATTTTTATTTACAATACATATTTTAAACTAGGCTAGACTTAATATATTTTCTGCGGCACACATCGCTTAATAGTGATAATTGAAGCAAGAATGATTATTGCTCACACCGTGTGTCGCTTTCAGACATATTTGTTGTTTGCAGATGAAGTGAACCTACTTTCCTTATGTAATCTTAATCATATTATGTAATTTTTTCAGACTTGGTAAGATTTAAAGATGAATAAATAATACTTCCATATCCTACTAGAATTATATCATTCCAAATACCCACTCTCAGCATCGGGGTCTACACTATTGAACTTGAAGCATTATCAACTTTTTTTCGGCCTTTCTGATACTCATACAACACTATTTCGAGGAGATAAATACCAAATACCAGCCATCAAAACTTTTAACGTAATACATAGCTTACAGTACCTACTCTCAACCCCCCATCACGATCTTCACTATGGACTTGGAGAATTATCAAATATCCAGCGAGATTGCTGATTAGGATTTTACTGCTTATTCATAGCTCCCATACAACTTCCACTACTCACCTCAGACAACATATCATACCACATTAATATTATAACACAGCGTTCTTCTATTAAAGCTTTTAATTTGACCCACTCTCAACTTAATGTTAAGTAAACAATGCACCTGCCCCAATAGTATGAAGACAAAAATATCATATCCTTATCAGCTTCATGTGAACTATGATATCATGGTAAATAACTCTGCTACCTTCCAATGCTCACCAGCCCCAGACACAAAAAAACAAAAATCAATTTGTTTATTTTATTCAAATGTATTTGTTTAAGCAAGAAGTTATATTACTAATTTATATTACTCATCTAAGTCGGCATATCATCCTACATTAATATGATAGCTCGTTAATGCTTTTAATTAACCCACTCTCAAGCTAATGATAATATGTAATTTTTCACTGCCCACTTTCAGGCTAGGCTAACAAGTTCCTCTAGAAAGATTTCGTGTAGTAACATTCGAAGCAACCGTGATCTATTTTTAGATATCGAGTATCATAACATGATCCGTCTTGTTTATAAAAGATTTTTAATCCCTTACGTTATAGTTGTTGTTGTTGTTTTTTACAGCAAAAGAAATTTTCAATTTTAACTTCCACTACTCAGCTAAGACATCATATCCTACGCATTAATATCGGTTGTTGTTGTTTTCAGCTAAAGAAATTAGGAATCTTTCATAAATCGCCCAATTTGTTTACTTTACTCGGCTGCTGTGCGAATTTGTTTACATTATTCGACTCCGAATCTGTTTACTTTACTGAACTGTGATAATTTGTTTATGAAAAGAATCAAATTAGAAGTGTTACACCTGAAGAGCAAAATTAGGCATTTACTAATTTCCATTACATATCTAAGTCAACATATCTACCTACATTCATCCCCAAACCAGCTTCACCTGATCTATTTTTAGATATATCACCTGAGAAGGTAAGATCGCTAATATCTCGAACCATAGAGGATTTCTGATGAAAATTTAATCCCCCCTAGTACTAATACTATTGGCATGAACAAAAAATATTCTAGGGCTAACTTGAATTATTACTACTATTAATTATACCAGCAAAGATAAGATTGCTAATATCTCGAGAACCATAGCCCGTGGAGGATTTCTGATGAAAATTTTGTCCACCTCTAGAACTAAGACCCCTTCAGAATCTATTCTAGAATCTATTGGCATATTGTAGGGTTAACTTGAATTATTACTAATACTAATTACACTAATTTCAAAACATTTCTTATCCACCAGCTGCACACATCCACACACCCCTAAGTAACGTTTCCTCAGCCACCAAGTAGCCCAGCCCAACATACCACAGGCACTCATACTAAAGAAAACAACTGAAGCCAAACTCAAGCTGACAAGTATACAGTCCCCGATATAAATTCGCTTAGGGTATTTCACATCATTACTTAAGCCGCACACATTCTACCCAAGCATTGGTACAGGTAACGTAGCCCAGTCCAACACACCCCAGACTGTCCTAGTCATAGTATCAGATATTGCCACTAAAGCTCTCAGCCTCCAGTACCCAGACACAGGAGGGGGCACCTCAAGGTCAAATTGTAGCCTCCAAGACCAGATCAAACTTAACCAGCAACCTCCACTTTGATATCATCCCCTGGTCAGCCAGACGGTAGGAAGGAATTCCCCCAGGCAGGCCGTGTGACGTAGACCACTAGACGGAATCCCCCACGGGCCCAGAGCCTCGGTCTAGAGCCATCAAAATAGTTGGATTCTACCTTGCACTTTTTGTATGGTAAAAGTGCGCCAGAACTCCCATAGCGTAACTACTAAAAGTGTATTTAGAGGTGTCACCTCCGGCCTTTAGCTCTACCTTGCCGTATGTTGGTCTTTATCCTAATAAGGAAAAATCGTAAATAACCGTCTATAAACTACTTAGGTACTAGAGCCTGCTTTGCCTAATATATAGCTGATCCTTGTTTATATGAAGTCATCGTTATCGCACAAAGGTAACTAATCTGATTCTTTCTTTCATTTAGCACGAGTAGCATTCAGGTACTTTTGCCGACTCTATTTACTAAATACGGCGTTATTGTCTGCTGCTACGGCTGCACCTATTTCGCTATCGTTGCCACTCAAAGAATTTAATTAAAAAAAAATTTTATCTATATAGGTACATAAAAATATTTGGCGCCAATATGAGCCATGCGTCCCAACAACACTGCAGCTGAATGATGCCTTATACCGTATTTTCTTGCATATAGAGGTATACGTAACGGAACAGCATGTGTGCATAGGAAAGCCACTTTCCCTTTTAATTTAAAATTTGTTTTTTTTTAATTCAATGCCGATTTTATTGCTTCGTCTGCAAGCTTCTTCAATAACCTAAAATTGTTGGCGTAAATTAAAATCTGGAATTATTGCACTAGGGCTTACCGGAGTGGATACTACAGATTTTTTTTGATCAGTACTAGCATTGCCACGCCGTCAGACCCTGGGGCCAAAGATTATTATTTGCCGCAATTTATCGTTGAACATCTTTTCACTGAATTATTGGTGAATAAATTCTTATTTCACTTTTCTCGCACTCATACTACTGCTATAATTGGGGCGATTGTCGTTCTACTTCTTCCGCTACATCTCAGATCACTTATGTTAGTGTCTTTCCTCCTTTTTCGTTCAGGGACGACCTCGTTTCTTTTTGACATTCCACTGTCATAGGTTTCGTTGAGAAACTCTTGAGCCCGGACCGGAACGTCAACAGCTGCACTAAGCTGTCAGTGCGCACTAACTTGAAGTATCCCAGCTTGCTGAACCGTGTGTGACTCGACCGTGTCTCCATCAGCCAGCTGTCAGTAAGAAACAGAGCAGCCTGCGACCACAACACGCCGAAGGGGTGAAAACACCTATAATGCATGCCATTCAAAGATGGGTCGATACGAACCTAGGACATCATCACCATCAAATTGCTTGCTTTCAAGCTCTCTCACAAAAACGTATATAATGCGACAGTTTACATCCCTCCATGTTCATCAGCTGAGATATTTGACTTTCTAGCTTCATGTATTGATTTGCTTACTGAAGTTTGGCTACCTGCGACGAATTATTGCTTTTTGGTAACTTTAACTTGCCTAGTGTTAACTGGGAACACTCTCTGGACGATGAGGGCTTGTTGCCTTCATTCTCGGAGACTCCTCAACATAGCATATCATTTATTGACAACATTATTTCTTCGGGTCCAATGCAGTCTAGCGGCGTTATTATTGACTCTGGAAAATCTCTTGACCTAGCATTTTCTTCCGATCCCAATGCGACTCTCGTTTAACTCCTGTGGTTCATGAAACATGTTATCATCCGGTACTACATATAGTTTTGTTTTTTGATCCTGTACCTTCATCATTTAATGCTTCTAGTATAGCTACTCTTATAACTTTAAAAAATCTGATTTTGATAAAATGAATGAATAGTTATCCGCTTGTGCTTGGACCAGTGTGGTGGATGAACGTGACATTGATGACATTGATCGTTTTATGACATACTATTTCTATGTTACACTCACTGTGTACCACTTGCTCGTTCGAATTGTGGTTCGTATTGTCAACTGTGGTTCAATGGCTCTATAAAACATCTTAAAAATGTAAATTTTGTTCAAGAAGGAATTTTTTGGGATTTTCCGGTATATAGCAAAAGCTAAAAATTTTCTAATTTGTTATTTCATCACACAACTCTTTAATTTTTGGTGACAAGTTTCAAGTCTTGGTTTGACTCATCAACAGGTCCCAAATAGCGAAATTGGGTGATTTGAAAAACAAATGAAAAAATGAAAAAAAGAAGAAAGAAATGAAAAGTTTGAGAAAAATAGAAAAAACAATTTTTTTATTTATTAAAAAATGTAAAATTTTTTTTAAAGAAGCAGATTCATTCGAAGCGAATCGAACCTGTATACGCCACGCAGTGGGCTGAAAAGTAAAGAAGAAAAAGTAAGAAGAAGAAGCGTTTCGTGTCAAAAGAAAACCTTCCACTCATCGGTGCAGCTTGGTTTTCTGCCTGCTGCAGACGCTTGAAAATAGATCAAACTGATCTCTTCTCATATAAACTCAGAATAAATTCTAGGTGTGAATTATATGAGGAAAAAACACTCCTATACGAGCCCAGGAACAAAATTAAGTTTAATCCGGTAAAAAGTCCAAAACAGTAATCTTTTTATTTATTTTTCCTCCTGGGCTCGTATAGGAGTGTTTTTTATCGTACGCAGCGAGTTATATTCTGCGTAACTCTATCTGAAGAAATAGCTAATATATCCGGCGTTTCTCAAGGCAGCCATCTTAGACCACTTCTTTTTATAATTGACATCAACGATATATCTCTAATTTTGGCTAATTCAAGAAAACTTAGCTATGCTGACGATGCCAATATCTTCCGCATTGTTTCTGAAGAAAACGAGTGTGGAGTTTTAAACTCGGACTTAGACACCTTTCATAAATGGTGTACTATTAACTTTATGCCTCTAATATCAGCAAATGTACTACTATGCCATTTTCTCGTAAAGGGAAGCCATTGGACTTCAATTATTATTCTTTAGATGGATGCTTATTAACTAGACTTGACAAAACCAAATATTTGGATGTCTTCCTTAATACTCGTCTTCCCTTTGAGCATCATATTAATACAATCGTTGCAAGGGCTAATGCTACTCTGGGGTTTGTAATGAGATGGTCAAAGAGATTAATGATCTATCCATAACAAAGATCCTTTACTGAACATTCGCTAGACCCATTTTGGAATATGTCAGTCCTGTCTGGTCTCCCTTCTATACTGCATACATAAAATGCATGGAAGCTGTTCAGCGTAGTTTCGCCTGCGTTTCCCTGCCTGAACTTCATTGGTACAACCCTATTATTCTTCCTCCCTGACAGGCTTATACTCTTTCCATTAGATTCTCTTGAGAGTAAATGCAAAAACTTCCAGAGTAATTTTTTTGCATTTCAGTGTATACAAGTAATAAATTCCCCTGAGCTCTTAAATACTTTCAATATATCTGTTCCTGTTCGCTCCTTAAGGAATTGTGGCTTCTTCGCTGTTCCTCAGCATAGTACAAACTATGGCATGCACTAGCTGTTTTCATCAATATCTCGTCTCTTTAACGGCCAGTTTGATTACATTGACATTCATCTTTCAAAAAGTGAAATAAGCGATCAGCTTAGTTAAATTTACTTTTCTTTTTCATTATTATTATTATGTATACTTTTGTCATTATTATGATTATATTTCACTTTTCTAAACCCAGTAATCCGATCTTGGATGAAGTTCTAAATATGTAAATTAATCAAAATATGCTCGCAAATCAAGCTTTCCGAGTTATCTCTTCATCATTACTACCTTGTTGGCCGTAGCATTGTGTAGAAACATCAGCACACTATAACGACTAAGTAAGCTTGATAACCACGAAGTATTATACTTTGAAGAAGTCTCCGAGCTGCGATTATACTTTAGCGAATGGAACTTGGTAGTATATTATAACCTAACAACATATTAGAAAGAACTCTAAGGCATTCGAAAATCAATCGAGAAACTGAATCAGTTAAGCGATAAAGAAACTCGACTGTCAAGAGATCTATGTATTGCCACTACCCAAACATGAAAATATTAACCATTAGAAATCGAACCAATGCACGACAAATGAACAAAATGAATATTGACGAATTCGTAGTTAGCGAGCCCTTGCTGACCAATATAAAATCCAAATAAGTAAAATCAAGCCAAATGAAGATTATGCCAAACAATTATTAACGAATCAGACCTCAATAGTAGAGAACATGGTCAGCATTATATAAAGGAACCATGCGGTCGTTCAACACCAATTCAATTTAATGAATACTCTAATCGCAACAATAGCCAATCAATTAAATGATTCACATATGAGGCAGTTCTTTATCAATCATTCAATTCCGCAGCTGTTTTGATAATCCTAAACCTAGGTACATTTTATCGTTTACAAAAAGAAATTCTACTACTCATTACAGTCATTAAGCAAGGAAAAATAAATACATTCCTAGTAACTCCTGCACAACTTAACGAGCAGCTGATAGCAATTCGTTAACTCTTACCACCCAACGTACAATTTCCAGAGACTGGGAGTAAATCTTTTCAAATAACTCTTTACAACTCAATGCATGTAAGGATAGGAATAACGGAAAGGAATGGTATGTTCGACATTCGAATATTTTTAGTGAGCACAGAAACCTATCGACTGTATGCAATAATAATTGTTCCCACTAATCACAATGATTTACATCCATCCTTCGAGCAAATATCTGGCAAGAAATCGATTTCGAGATCGATTTAGTTCAATGGAAGAAGAAGATCTGAAAAGGTGCGAGAAGTTAACAGAAGTCCAACTTGTATGCAACTGAAACCAACCAATCTTCACTTGAAATCAAATTAAAGTCATTGTGAAATGTCACTATGTACACTACACTACTACACTTGCTGGATGCAGTTGATGATTTGACTGGTGGACTTAAGCAAACCTTGTCGTTTTGTTGATAAATGCTGAAATAGCACTTCACAGTGAGTTATATCCGTGAGGATCTTGTTCTTTTCGCACATTTCTTTTACCCGTTCCCAAGTGCTGTCAATTTTTTTCTGGTCTTGAATGGCCTCATCTGTAGGAAAGGTTATCTGTAGCCTCAGATTCCCCCTTTTGACTTGTGCATGTCCCAAGTTTTCTATGTAAAAACCTGGTTTAGGTTGGAAAATCGTGTAATCTTGAGCAACGGCTACTGTGATCCAGTACAGAATTAACAACATGGTGTGCAGGAATTTTTCTGCCCAAGTGCAAGGTGCTACTTTTCTCCTTTTAATTGGTGAGCCAATATTGTTCACGGCTTCTTGAGTATTGCTATCCTTCAGTAGTTCTGGATTGTCTGCTCTTGTTGAGTTTATATATTGCACGCGTTTTTGCGGCCTTTTATGAGGTCTAGATTGGGAATCTGAAATGGTGGTCACTGTTGTGCTTACCTTCAGTGACGGTGTTTGTGCCTCGGAGTGGTGGATATTTAACGGGAGTTGGCACAATTTATTCAACGGTCTTTTCTTGATGCCGTTTCTGTATTGTACGGATACAATGCGGAAGACGTTATCTTCGTCAGGATGGAGCTCGACAATTCGGCCCAATGCCCATTTTTGTGGTGGAAGGTTATCGTCCTTGACCAATACTAGTTCCCCAATGTTGGGATTTTCCCTCTTGGTCTTCCATCTGCTTCTCTGCTGTAGCGTTGTTAGATATTCCGCAGACCATCTTTGCAAAAATTCTTGGTGGCATTTTGTAAGCTGTTTCCATTTGTCATGCATATTTGTATCCGTAATATCAGGTTCTGGTGGTGCTAGTAAGGGTCGGCCTATTAAAAAGTGTCCTGGAGTTAATGCATCAAGATTCTGGGGATCACTTGATTGTTGGCCAATCGGTCTAGAGTTCAGGCAGGCCTCTACTCGATAGATGACGGTTGTGAACTCCTCATAGGTTAGGAGCGTTTCACTTAGTACCCTTTTAAGGTGAGTCTTCACAGATTTTACTCCAGCCTCCCACAACCCACCAAGGTGTGGGCTTCCTGGCGGAATGAAACTCCATTCCGTGCCATCATTGGCTGTGATTTCAGCAACATATTTCGTTGACTGTGTGATTGCTTCCTTCAGATCCTTGTCCAATTTGTTGTGGGCACCAACAAAATTGGTGCCATTATCAGAGAATATCTGCTTGGCATTTCCCCGGGGGGACACAAATCGTATATACGCTGCTAGGAAGGCATCCGAGGTGAGGTCACTTACCAGCTCGAGGGAACTGCTTTGGAAACCATGCAAATGAATAGCGAAATATAACCTTTTAGTGTTTTGGTGCCCCTTCCTTTTGCCATTTTTGTGATGAAGGGTCCTGCGTAATCTATGCCACAGTGGGAAAACGGTGGAGCTGGTGTGATTCGGAATGCTGGTAGATTCCCCATGAGTTGTTGGGGGGATGCTTGCAGGTGCCTTAGACAGGTAATACGTCTGTGAATTCTCGACTGTACAGTGTGTTTTGCATTAATAACCTAATACTGTGACCTCAGATATTTTAATGTGAGCTGGGTTCCTCCATGCAATGTTTGTTGATGCGCGTGATCAATTAACAAATTTGTTGCATGATGTTTTTGGGGAAGTAGCATTTGATGTTTGGTGTCTTCGGATAGCGTTGAATGTTTTATTCGACCTCCGACTCGTAAAATCCCTTCCTTGTCTAAGAATGGATTGAGAGAAAGAAGTTTACTCGAGCTCATCAAGGTCTTGTTTCTTTCGAGGATGCTTAAGTCCTCAATGAATGGATCTCTTTGGACAATCCTCACTATACAAAGTTTTGCTTGTTGCAGCTCTTTGGAAGTATGGTAGTAAGGTATCCTGTGCTTCGCAGCGGCATTGATTGGCGGCAATTGTCAATAAATCTTCTGCAGTATGCCATCACCCTCAATTGGGGAGTAAAAGTAGAACATTTAAATATTTGTGAATTGGATACCTGGCTAGTTAGCACTTGAAAATGCCTATTGCTCTCTTCGTTAGTTTGTAACCATAATTTCTGCTGTGGCCATGCTTCCAGAGTTTGTGATAGCCAAAGTGGTCCTCTCCACCAAATGTCGTGAGTGACTAACTTCTCTGGACTGATTCCTCTTGTTGCTGCATCTGCGGGATTATCGCGAGACGGAACGTGTCTCCAGATATTCTTGGGAAATTGGCCTTGTATATCGGCTACCCTATTGGCAACGTATGTATTCCATATTGTTGGATTCTTGGCTATCTAAGCTAATGTAATTTCAGAATCACACCATGCAAATATATCGGCTGGTTGTAGGTCCAAAGTATTTATTACTGCTGTAAGCAGATTTGCTAATAGTGAGGCACCAGAGAGTTCTAACCGTGGGAGAGAGATCTCTTGCTTTAAGGGAACTATCTTAGTTTTAGCTGTGAGCATTTTGATGTGTGTTTTCCCACGACAATCTGTAGTGCGAGCATGCACAACAGCAGCACAATTCTTTTCAGAAGCATCACAAAATCTGTGAAGCTGGATTTCATTGTTTCGACGGTAGTTTATCGATCGAGGAATCGCGATTTTCTCCAGTTCACCCAGCTCCTTTTCAAGCCCTTGCCAGGCCTTCGCTACTTCTAAGGGTGCTTCTCTGTCCCAGTCGGTTTGTTCTCTGCAGAGTGACTGCATTATTAGCTTTGCTGTTATGGTTACGGGAGCGATCCAACCCAGAGGATCAAAAATGGAAGCAATTTTTGATAGCAGTGTTCGTTTTGTTATGCTGTTGCTTGCTCCATGTGTTTTTAATTTGAAGCGGAATTCATCACGAATTGGATTCCAATGAATTCCAAGGTTTTTATTGTATCCTGCTCTTTAATCTCCATGATTCCTTGCTCTATTATTTCCTCTGGTATATTTCTCAGGAGACCATCATCGTTAGGCGTCCATTTCCGCAGATTGAAGCCACCAGCTCGTAGCAATGCAATTGTCTGCTCCTGTAATTGTAGAGCCTCTGATTTGGTGTCAGCCCCTGTAAGCATATCATCCACGTAGAAGTCAGTAGAAAGTATTTCTCTTGCTATTGGATAGTTGCTGCCTTCATCTTTAGCTAATTGCTTCAAGGTTCTTACTGCAAGATACGTGGCAGGACTTGTGCCATAGGTAACGGTATTTAATTTGAACTCCTGGATGGGTTCTGTTGGATGTTGCCGCCACAATATCCTTTGATAATTCCCGTCAGACTCTTTGTTGTTGATCTGTCTGAACATCTTCTCGATGTCAGCAGTGTAAACATAGCAGTGCTTTCTCCATCTTAATATGATCTGTGTAAGATCTTGTTGCATTTTATGGCCGCAATGAAGCAAATTATTGAGGCTTAGTCCAGATCTTGACTTGCACGATGCATCAAAGACAACTCGCAGCTTAGTTTTGGAGCTATCCGTTTTAAGTACGGCGTGATGCGGTAGATAATAGACGTCAGACTGTTTTCCTGCATACGGTTTGGCAGGACTCATGTGCCCCATTGCCACATATTCTTTTAAGAAGGCATCATGTTCCACTGATAATTCTGGTTCCCTTTCTAGTTTTTTTTTCTATTTACCGTAGTCGGGCTATTGCCATGCACTTGGAATCGCCTAGCTCCCCCAGTTCTTGTCTGAAAGGCAGACTGACTTCGTAACGTCCTGCTGCATTTCTTCTGTAATTATGTTAAAAATGTTCCTCACATTGGTTGTCTTGTTCCAGATTTACGTGGTTGTTATAATTGTCCCAGAATTTATCTAAACTCTCTTCTATTTCTGGAAGAGATAGGAAACTCGTTAGCTTCTGCGTTTCGCGGTTGCTGTTTGGAACGCTTACAAAAATTATCCACCCCAATTTGTTATTCAGTGCCAGAGGTTTTGTCTTCTTAAACCCTTTAATTATAATATTGGCATAGACATCTGCGCCTAACAATATGTCTATTGGGCCTGGTTGGTAGAATGTAGGATCAGCCAAATTCATGTTTTTGATTTTTTCATATTTATGCCTGAAGCAGGTGCCTCGGGTAACAGTGAGTTCAATTTATGCAAAACAAGGGCGTCCAGAGAAAGATAAGAATTCGTTTGATCTTTAAGTTGTATACTTAATTTTATCTTGCTGCTGGCTCTGGCTGACTCGGCTTCTCCAACTCCAAAGATTGTGGCTCTGATGTGATCCTTACGGAGCTTTAGAAATTGAACCACCCGTTCTGTTATTAGCGATACCTGTGATCCAGGGTCGATTAATGCTCTGAAACTTTCCAACTGTCCATATATAGGCATTCTCACCTTATTGGTATGACAGCTGATAGTTTTTCCGATTGGATGTGGTGGTTGAGCCTTGTCCACGCTGCATATATTGGTAGCCACATTTGTGCTCATGGTCTGACTCTGGCGTACGTTTGATATGCCTAGGGTGGCAGGACTATTTCGATTGCCCTTGTGCAGTAAAGTATGTTGCCTTTTATTGCAATTGGCACAAAGCTTGTTGGATTTGCACTTCTCATTTTTGTTATGTGCGAGACAATTACCGCAGATGTCCTGCTGTTTGACGAGGGCTTGTCTATCATCCACGTTCCTTTTTCTGAACTCTCCACGCTGGTAGAGCTTGTGCTCCTTGTTGCAAATCATACATGAGCTTCTTAATGTGGTGTGAAAGGCCTTTTTAAAGCATTTTGAAGTTCCGGGCCTTGGGCGTTTTGAGTTTTCTATGCATTCCAATACTTGATACCGCTTCTCTAAGAACCTCAGTAGATCGGTGACTAAGGGCATTTCCCTTGGATTTCTTCAAACAGGCGAAGACTTTCTGCGTCTAGTTTCCTCATTGCGATACATACAATAATTGGACTCCATTCGTCTGTTTTGTAGCTTAAAAGCTTCAGAGCTTCTAAGCACTCTCTAATGGTATCATAAAGCCTTATTATGTCTTTTTGGGACCTGTATTCTACATTCTTGGCATCCATGATAGTATTCACATAAGTTGTGACGATTTTTCTGTTATTGTTAAATCTGGCTTCTATCAAATGCAGAGCAGTTTCATAGTTGTGGCTACTCAATTGCAAATGACTGATAACCCTTCTTGCGTCTCCCTCTAAGTGATATAGGAGGTACTGCATCTTTTCAATGTTGCTTATGTGTAAGTTGCTGTGGATGACGTTCTTAAAGATGTCTATGAATGACTTCCAGTTTCTGTAATCTCCACTGAACTTAGGAATTTGTATTGGTGGAAGTGTTGGATAGTTGTTTACTCTGATTTGATCTAGGTTCTGCTGCTGAAGATTCCAGGATGTTGATGCGCTAGGCAGCGTGTGGAATTGAGGATTATATCCAAGATTCTGTGGTGTTGCTGTGAGCGTATTGATACTTTCAAAGTTACTTATTACTGGTACTCCAGCCGTTGTTGTTACTGCTGGAGGAGATGGCGCAGTTGCAGTAACTGGTGACGTTGGCGTGGTCATTGTGGATTTTAAGGCACTTGTGCTGGTGGTTGGTAGCTGGTACTTCTTGCGAATCTGGTAGTTGGCTATCAACTCAACAGGTTGCTTAAACAGCTCGTGTGTCCTTTCGTATAACCTATCGGTGAAATACGGGTGTTCTGGTTTTGCACACTCTGTTAGCTGTAGATGGCGGTCGTTAAAATCTTCCAAGATTGTTTCCAACTCCTTGAGCTTGTTTTTCAGGAATTGCTCTGTTTTTCTTTCAGCTCCGTCTTTCTTGAAATTTGCTAAAAGATGCTTTAATTCCTGTGCCAATTCTTTTTGGATTAGGATTATGTCTACAGGTTTTGAAGGCATCGTAAATTAAAGTGCAGGCAAACAATTATTGGCGGCAGCTGCTTTGAAAGTCGGCTTTCGTCACGGATGCTATGCAGGAGTTGCAGAAGAAGAGCTTTGACAGTGTGTTAAAACCCTTCACTCTAATTGATGTAGCTTTTAGTGCTATTAGCTTTAAGTAGGAAAAAATTCTTGGCTTCCGTAGAAATATCTTAGCTAGATTTAACAGTGTGTCAAGAGATTGCTGGTTTTTTTCAAGCTATTGCTCAGCTAGATTTAACAGTGTGTTAAATCTTGGTAATGAGATTTAGACTAGATTCGACCATGTCATGATTCTTGTACTTAAGAATCACCAAAAAATAAATCTTCAACAGTGTGTTAAACCTAAACAAGACTGCTGTTGAGAACCACTATGTTTCTCAGTAAAAGAAAACTTAAGTTCAGACTAAACAGTGTGTCTAATCTGACTTAGATGTTGGAGAGTGCTCACGAAGTAATAGCCACTTAACTCTTGGTTATACTATATTTTTATTATCCAAATGCATGTACTTTTATACAATATTTATTACAGTAAAAAATATTGTTACGAGCGTGGCCTTAGTTCGTTATTTAAAACACAATATTTCAGATATAATTCAAAAGTTCTTTCTTTATTTAACTTTACTGTTTACTCTCACAAATTCACAAATAATTATCAAATCAACTCTTTATTTATCGCAAGTACTGTACTTCTAATTAGCGCAATCCAAATAGTTTACTTCGTTCACTTCTCACTTCGCTGTCTGAAATAATACTCCGCCTCCTAGCTGTCAGAGCGCCGTATTTATACTCTACGAATTATCCTAGAACCTTCCTGAATATTCCGTTCTCCGAACCCAAAGTTTACTAAGATGACACTAACCTAAAGTTGCTTCCATTCCTAACAGATGTCGCTTGATTCACTTTGTGGCACGTAACACTGCCCCCTTCTTAAAATTTGTTCGTCCCGAACAACAGATGGTCCACGGTCTTGGTGCTCTCCGAATTGACCCAAGCGATCTAGTTGAACGATTTTTCTTTTACATCTTGTACCGCGCTGATTCTTGTACGGCATGTTTTTAGTTTTAACTGCATACGGTCTCTCCCAGTGTTGTGATAACTTTGGAGAAAGTCTCGTGGCCTCGTGCACATCAGCTAATCGTTGTCTGAGTTTTGTTACGTAGTCTTCTGGTTTCTTTTGTTCGCCTTTGGGTATACCAAACTTGAGGTCGCTAGGTAAGCGCATTTCCTTTCCGAAAATGACCTTAAATGGGCTTTGTCTGGTCATATTGTAAACAGCTGATATATAAGCTATTAGAAATATAGGAATATGTCGAAACCAATCGCGCTGATTATAGTTGAAGACCTTCCTGAGATGTTTGATTAATGTTCTGTTGAAACACTCTTCCATGCTTTGATTTTTCTTTCATCTTTTATCTTTGATTCCTTTGTCCTCAAGTTTCTTACCCTTTTGATTGCCGTTGTCATCCTTTTCATTGCCGCCTTTGCGCTTCTTATTATCATCATCGTCAGAAACTTTGCCTTTACCTTTTCCGACCTTCATTATACCCTTATCATCGTCATTATCAGCATCTTTAGACCCTCTACTTTTCGTCTTTTTCTTTCTTTCATTGTCCTCGCTCTTGGATTTCTTTCCTTTCTTCTTTTTACTTTTATCACCGTAATCATCATCATCTTTGGATTTCTTTCCTTTCGTCTTTCGACTTTCGTTATCATCATTGTAGTCATCGTCATCTTTTTCTTCCATCCGTCCGCAATGTTTCCATTCAGAATTGCATGGACATTGTGAAAAAGCTTCTGCATTTCCGTGGATACGTCCTTTGGGGTACAGAATTTCAAAGTCATGAGGTTGCAGTCTAGTCTCTTGACGGAAAGCTTGCTCTCTAGCTCGCCATCTTCTCCCTCCTTCTTCTGTTGTTTGCATTCGTCCTCGTTTCCTACAGTCGTTTTGCAGGTGTCCCAGTCTACTACATTTCCAGCATCGAACGATACCATGCGAAGGAGTGGTCTCTAATGACGGTATTCTGCTGTGAGTCTGCTGCCCAGCTCGATATCTTTGCCCATCTCGATATCTCTGCCCTTCTTCTAGCGCTTCCATTCGTCGGCGTTTCCTGCAGTCCCTTTGGAGGTGTCCCAGTCTATTACAAATCCAGCAACGAAGAATACCGCGTGAAGAATTGCTCTGTGATGGCTGCATTCTATTACAAGTACATTCCTCCACCGAAATTTCTCTCACTCGTACTGCACTTCGAGAAGCTTGCCTGGCAGATTCATACGCTGGTACATAGGCTAGTGCTTCTGCTGTTGATTTCTTTCGTACTAGCCTCAACGCTTGTTGTAAATTTTGATCTGCAATAGCGTTCACAAACGCTTCTGTTGCCACTTCATTAAGGAAACCCGCATTTACGCTAGAGTATGAGAGATAAGCTAATCTTTCCACATCAGCCTGCAGTTGTTGTAGTGATTCGCCATGCTTTTGAATCCTGTTGCGTAGCTGTAGGCGATATACTTGCTGCATGTGTTCATCTCCATAACGTAACTCTATCGCCTGTACTAACGAAGTGTAATCATGTTGCCTAGTTTGTAAAAGCTCTGATGCAGAACCTCGAAGTGCTAATACCAGAGCTGTAGCTTTGTCTGCGTCATTCCATCCATTTACTGCGGAAGCTGCCTCAAACTGTCTCTTGAAAATATGCCACGAATTTTGTCCATCAAATATTGGAGGTTTCATTCTGCCTGCACCGGATATTTCAGTTCCTTCGTGCCGAGGTTGTCGATACTTCATTCTGTCCAAATCTGCTTTAAAATTGTCAAGCTTCTCCGTAACATTTTGTTGCACTTCCGACACTAGCTGTTGAACTTCCAGCACTTCCTGCTGGATTCCTTCAATTTTTACATTTTGCTCGTCTAATGAATTTTTAAGAAAAGTCTTCTGTTCCTCCAAACAGGTTTCTAGACAATTCTGCAAAGAACACTTTTGTTCATCCCAACGGGCTTGTAGAGAATTCTTTTGTTCATCTAGACGGGATTCCAGAGAATTCTTTTGTTCATCCAAACGCGCTTGCTTCTAGAGAATTCTTTTGTTCCTCAAAAGCATTCTTTTGATCGTCCAAACGGGCTTCTAGAGAATTCCTTTGTTCCTCAAAAGCATTCTTTTGTTCCTCAAGGGCATTCTTTTGATCGTCCAAACGGGCTTCTAGAGAATTCTTTTGTGCATCTGGACGGGATTCCAGAGAATTCTTTTGTTCCTCAAGAGCATTTTTCACTTGCAGGGTTGAAAATTCCATTTTGGTCATTAAAGTACCCAAAAGCTGTTCTATGTTCATCGCAGGCTCTTCTTCAGTTTCTGGTTCTTCCTCGAAAACGTATGTATCAGGATTCTTTTCTTCCTCTATCAACGCTTGTCTAAGTCGCTCGACTAGAACATTCTTTAGACCTGACCTGTCGTTTGCAATGACCGCTTCCCCAACTCCACTTTCAATTCCTGTATGCGAAGCTCCTCTAGTTTGCGTCCCATTCTTGCGCGATTTCACAAAATTAATCACTCTTTCAATTTCAAAGTCAAATGCCACCACTTTATTTCGCGATTTTATTTTACTTCTGACACCAGTTGTTACGAGCGTGGCCTTAGTTCGTTATTTAAAACACAATATTTCAGATATAATTCAAAAGTTCTTTCTTTATATAACTTTACTGCTTACTCTCACAAATTCACAAATAATTATCAAATCAACTCTTTATTTATCGCTAGTACTGTACTTCTAATTATCGCAATCCAAATAGTTTACTTCGTTCACTTCTCACTTCGCTGTCTGAAATAATACTCCGCCTCCTAGCTGTCAGAGCGCCGTATTTATACTCTACGAATTATCCTAGAACCTTCCTGAATATTCCGTTCTCCGAACCCAAAGTTTACTAAGATGACACTAACCTAAAGTTGCTTCCATTCCTAACAGATGTCGCTTGATTCACTTTGTGGCACGTAACAATATTTTAACACAAAGATTACAAAATATAAAAGTTAAACAAAGGTTTTACGGAACTAAAAATTTGTTTACACAAACTGTAAACAAAAGCCAAAAGAAATTACGGAAATAAGTTTGTTTACAAGAATTGTAAACAGAAGCAAAAGAAGCTATAAAAAGCAATTGCGAAAGAAATGGTAAAAAAACAAAACAAGATATAATTCTATCAAAACTTAAGCAATTGCAAAAGAATGTATGTATGTACATTATTCTATATTCTATAAGTATGTCACTGAGTCGCACAATTAATCGAGCGTTTTACTACCTGTAGTGGCAGCAAAATATGCGGCGTGCGCAATTTGTTTATAAATGCTGCACTCAATTAACTGTGGCATATTGACCTTCACTAATTTGGATGATGCTCGATCTGTTCGGGAGCTGAACAATGTACACTACGAAAGTACCTGGCTATTAGTCTTACGAGACAAGCTGACATTTGAAATTAGTTTTGTGGATAATATATAATCATTTTCACTATATGTCAATAAAATCATTCAAATAAGAGGAGCTTTTAATATAAATCATAAGACTCTATATATAAGCTCATACGATCGCAGCTCGAAAATGTACAACTGCATAAGCATAAATAAAGATCAGCTGTCTAATTATTTAAAATTTATTATTCGACAACTAATTTAAGAAGTGAGCAATAATGATTTGGAGAATCTAGACGACGCAATCAGATTTCAGCAAGAACGCTTAGAGAATATGCCAAAAATAAACGTCCGTGATCTCAATCACTATATTATGCCATATCTTATCTTATGTGGTCTCATTGCCGTCGGTCTTTACGTATATTGCAGAAAGAGGAGTTTCTAGTTAAGAACAAGGGCAAGTCCGATCCCAGCATTAAGGTCCATCAAGCAGGAGCAAAGAAATTGCACCATCCAGTTACCGACATTTAACCTTCTGGGGGAGAATGAACAGAGTACATATAATTACGATTTACATTTTATAATTTGCATTTCTGTTAATCGTACATAAAGCGTTTTTTTAATAGTCATCAAATTTCATTTACTCAATGCGAAGTTCATTGATTCATTGTTATGCGTCAGCACATTAAGCGTTTAATCAACTCTGTATTGCAGAATAATTTTCTGTTTGCTGTTTTGGGTGTAAACAGCTGACAGCGGTTTTTTTCAATTTATTTGAAAACGTAAGTTAATTTAATTTCGATTTATGTCGGCTCTCTCGGTGTAAATACCTGGTTCTCCTCAAAACACCCAATTTGCATTTCTATTAGTAAATTTATGTAGTATATTAATGATTTTTAAATTTATTAAAGATATCACTTTAATTATATCGAATATATACCTACAATGTAAAATTTTAATGGCTATTGAAAGTTCTATTTATTGTTACGCTTTACAATGAGTAAATATACCAAATATATTCTTCAATTCCAATACATCAACCTGTTAACTTATTATAAGAGCTTGAGGACAAAGAAATAAGAAAAGTGGACTTTCGTTGAATATGTATATGTGATTCACCGCGCTAGTATCAATTCACACATTTTAATCGTCTAATTAATTTTCTTGAAAATTACTTAACTTCTATTCTTCACATAAAAATTTCAAAGTTTTACTTAATAAATTCACTCTTAAAACTACACAAAATATTATATTCAGACAACGCTACTGTTTCATTGACTGATTTGAGTCTTTTTACCCGTTAATGTTGCTTACTGTCTTGTACATTTCACCAGAAATATTATCCAAAAATAGAGCTCCTAGCTCACTGCGTGCCTTTTATAGAGGTGGATTTCGCCACTAGGTCGGTAGTGCCAATGCTTCCATTCTCTGTTTGAATAAAAAGAAAAATTGTAAGTTGGCTGTCAAAAAATAATTTTAATATTGAATGGAAGTGCGCGAAATCATTAATAATAATTTTCTTTTCAATAAAATTTAGTAAAACTCTCCCAATTATATAAATGCATACTTAATTTTAATAAAAATTCGCATTTTGCTACTTGAAATTTTACGACACTAAACATCGAAAACATCGAATTCGCGTATGGTTGCACTGCTTTATTGCGCTTGATTTAACGTTTGTATTATTTCGGGTAAAACATTTATATTGATCTTCTTTCGTTCGTTTCTTGTCTCTTTTTCTCTTATTTAATGTATGGATAATTTAAATTTTGTTTTATTTCCTTAGTGAATTTCGAATAAATATAATTCGATTAGCGAATTCAACGTATAAAAACTGTATTATGTGTCACCATAAAGGTGCAGGCGTCATATTGAAATTAAATTGCGACTTATGCCGTGCTTTCGTATTAAAAAATTAAATTTAAATAAATTTTTTGTCCTTATTGTTAATGAGCTAAATGTTTCTTTTGTGATATAATACCTCACACGCCAATAATAATTACAATTTCTTTAAAAATTTGAGTGTGAGATTAAACCTTTTGTTACTATTATTACTTGTAATTATGTTTAATTTCGTGTTAATGTCTTTTCTTTTAGGTTTTTAGAAGTACTGAGGACACTCATGTATTGATTGGTGCCCCAACTAGAACGCCTTACAGGACGGAATGAAGACTGGAAAAACAAACATTGACGTGGACTTCAGATAAGTTTTATGTATATTTGAATTGTTTATTTTATAAATATTTCTTTTTCTTTTCAAGTCATTTTAGTCTGTCTATGGTTTTGGTTGGTGAATCAAGAATGAGATATTAACAGATTCTTCACTTGGTGTAGTAATAATTGGATATTTTAAATATTGACAAACATGTATAACGCCATAGGCTTTACTTGTGGGCCCATCGAATCTAACATTCCACAACAAGTCCTACTGTACTGCCCAAAGTTAGAGCGTACATGCAAGAAATGAAGAGTGTTGTGAAAATTATGTTATGCCACTGGTATAAAGCTCGTTATTCGTTTATTCGCTGAGTCTACACTTCACATTCACACTAAATGTTTCAAGTTCAATAAATATTATAACTTAAGAAATGCACGACTTATATACATATATAGATGTATATTATAGTTAAGAAGCTGAAACCAATCTTCAATAAATTATTAAGATATAAATTTGATTGATAAAAAATGTGCACTTGAGTTGTACTCACCTGATCAATATATGGCAGCTGATTTACTTGACTTTTTTTTTGTTTGAGGTTTGGGATTAGGATACCCTTTACTGCAGTTGATACTCGAAATAAAGTGGTTTTGTTAGTAATTGTCTTATTAGAGTCGAGACCCGCAATAAGTCTCTTTGTTACAGTCGAGACCACCCGCAATAAAACTCTTTATTACAGTCGAGACCCGCAATAAAGTGATTTCTGAGTAGATTTCTTATTACAGTCGAGACCCGCAATAAGAAACTTTATTACAGTCGAGACCCGCAATAAAGTGATTTGTTAGTAATATATTATCTCAGTCGAGACCCGAGATAATATTCTTTAAGTCAGTCGAGACCCGGCTTAAAGTGAATAGTAGTAAGTATCTTAACTTCAGTCGAGACCCAAGCAAGGTTCTTGATTTCCGTCGAGACCAGAAATAAAGTGTTTTGTTAGTAATATTTTATTGCAGTCGATACCCACAATAAAAACCTTTAGTTTAATCGCTATCTAAAACAAAATCCTGAATCCAGTCGATACACAGAATAAGAATATTTTATTTTAGCTGTCAATTAAATAAGGTATTTAATTTGTTAATAAGATGTAACACTAGAAAATAACACCAAGGAATAAATCGCCAAGTTAATCACTGCACTAATAAATCACAAAAAAGGTCGAATCAAGTCAAACTGCTGCCAGAGTTTGCGCGCGGCACCAAAGAATGGTAGTCAAAGGCGCATGGTAACAGTATTGGCAAAGAAACAACTTGCATAGCACCAATAACCTGACGTAGCAACTGCTCCTCATCGTCTGTTCATGAAGTGTTACCATTTTAGTTATTGTTGTTAACAAGTTGTCCTTAACTTAATATCAATAAAAATATTTCCAGTAACTTCAATTTATTTCCAATCCAATATTGTCTAAAATACCAAAAAACTTTCGCTTTTTGTTGAATTAGAATTTTTACTTACCAAGAATAATTTGTACATTATTAAAAGCAGAACATTGACCTGACATAGACGTAGCAGGCAAGCAGCATGCATCAGTTGCTGCACTTGTTTCTAGATGTACCATCACAATATTCTGCTGCGCAGTGACTTCTTATATAATTACCGCAGTTTGTATGTTGCTCGTTAGTAGCGTGTACGCCTTAAGCAATGCTTCAGCGGAAGTGGTGCTGCTGTTTTGTTCCAGTAGATATCTTGTTTCCATTTCGTTTTCTAGTGCGTTTTGTTTTCTTACGTTATCAGTACTGTTTGAAATAGTTGTGTTTGACATTCAGTTGACATCAGTAGATGTTGATTGCTGATGTTTTGTTATATATGAGGAGATACTAGATAATTTGCGATTAAGAAGGTTTGTTTGCTAAGATTCTAATACCGTCACAGGTAATCAATCCCAGAACACTTAGCAATGAAGCTAAGAACAGATCTATAGGACAAAAAGGAACATTGCAACTGAACTGCAAATCGGGTGATGATTTACGGAGTACCTCTCTACTCTGATGCAGGACAAAAAAAAGGGGAATTCGGTTGCTGCACTTGTAGCTTTGCTTAATGGAACTTGCAGTTTGCAATTATAGCAATGACCATTTTGAGTACATGTACATACAGCCATTAGGTAAGTTTATTTCTTCTGATTTTTGTGTAGAGTTGATTCTTGGTGGTTTCTTTTTCTTTTTTTCAGGATAGAGACAGTGAGGCCAGCATATACTGCTGGAACTTGTGCACAATCCTGAACACCTACATCAGACCTAGAATGAAATACAATTCCATATCTTATTGGATATTGTCCAAAAGAGAGCGTTCAATTTCATTGGCGAGTTGACAATAACTTGTTGACTTACTCGATCATAGCCGCAATGTGCCTTTAATTTTTTTTATCGCTACGTGCATGGTCAATGTTCTGATGATATATCCAGTCTGATCCTGCACGCAATACTCGCGCTGCAAATCGCGCACATCCTTTTATTACTTTCGGCCGTACAGTAAAATTCCGAGATGATTTTTGTAAGAGGCATGAATTCACTTTAATTTTAGAAAACACAATTTGTCCACCTTTATACCACACACACAAAACCGATGACAATCTGCTGGCTAAAAAATAAAAACATCGCTATCAGTTCTGTCAGTGCTTTAAAACAGCACCCCAGCTTATGACTTATTGCAGTTGGGTACTACATAAAAGTTTTATTACTGACATTCGACCATCCCGACTTCAACTCGTCTCGAGTTGCTCAGTGACCATATATTCACCTGAAGGGAGAAGAACTACAGCACCACTACTTTTGCTGGCCGTTGTATCTGATATTCATCCAGGATCGCACCATTGTCTCATTAGATTCACATATAATACTAACACTAGTGTTACCGGAAAATGCTGCCGTTACTCTTAATGACATGCGTTTTAAATTGGTACCGGAAAACCCTGACGTAATTCCCAACAACATGCATTAAAACAATTACAGGAAAACCCTGACGTAACTCTAACAACATGCATTAAAATCGTTACCTTAAAACACGGACGTAACTAATGCATCGTCTGTCAAATACTTGCTATAAATGAAGGCTTTGGCCACATATCGCTTGACATCAGAAATTATGACATAACTCTGGAATTAACAGTATATCATGCAATGTTCGAAAGATGAAAAGCTAAGTATGGGAGTTGTGCCCAAAAATCCAGTGTCTGTTACTTCTTTGACCATTTTACCAATGCTCCAAACCAATGTAGCTCTAATGAACGAAACAATTATATACGCATCAAACTCATCTACGTAAGTAGCCATAATTATTTTCAGCATTTTAACCCAACAAATTTTCAGATATTTCGTCTATTCTCTTTTTCACCGTCCAAACAGCATTTGGGTTGCCAGAAAGTTTCGACACAGCATTTCGGATACCTTTAAGCCATGTCGAAATACACGGAGTGGTGAATGCAAATACAATTGCGGTGTATGCTCATTTGCTAAATCTGCATAAAGACGGCTTATAATTGACACAAATATGGCATTTCACCAACCACAACAAGGTTTTTCAGAGGTCATGGTGGAAAAGAAGGACATATCTCCTTGCTCCAACGGCATAGCTTAACGTAACTGAGGTTCATCGTCATCGTCTCCTAAATGAGCGATTTGTTACAAATAATGAATTCCAGATGTTGAATGAAGTCAAAATCTTCTCTGCTGTGAACGGCACATGTAGACCTAGTCATTCACTAAGTGATGCATATAACAAAGATTCTGAGCCTCCTAGTATTAAAGTAGCCTTTTCTAGAGACAAGACCAATCCCTGTCCCATAATGACTCCACTGCAGTGAGGTCTTCATCTACATCATCGGTTACAGAATGTGGTAAACGTGATACGGATACATTTCCAACTTTGTCACCAATTGCAATGGTCTCATAATCAAGTAAAATTGTAACTGTAATCTATTGGGGATGGTGTCATCAGTGAAACTGACAGTTCAGCTCTTTTATAACGTACAGAAAATACAGAATCTTATACATCGGAAACATAAATGCGATGTCCCCTTGTTTGTAAGCTCACATTAGTAGTTCTCTTAGTATTCGACCAATACTGGTAAGTAATCTACTTTGAAATCCAGACAAAGCACCAGGAACACCATCAGTTTCTGTACGGTTTAAAAATTCGAGATTTGAACATGTTGGATCAATTTATCAATTGTTCCTCCATAGGAGCCCCTTGAATACAATTGTAATTATTTGGATATACCTACGACTAAATAGTACCGGCCGTCAGCAGCTGCAGAAATTTTCAATACTGGAATTAACATTATGGGATCATTTTGCTGAAGCTAAATTTTACTAATCGTGTAACCATATATTGCGTATATTATTATTTACTGTGATGACCACATACCAAGCGCAGCCTTCGGTGGAGAAAATATGTCGTCTGGTAGCACTTCATTTATAAAAGTATCAGCTATTTCATTCGCAAGTTCTTCTTCATCTTTTGGTGCTGCTTCCGCATCTCAGCTAACAAGGCGTTACATTTGAAGGCATTCTAATGGATATTTAATTCACTTCTGATATTGTAAGAGGCATAAATTCACTTTAATTTTAGAAAACACATTTTGACCACCTTTATACCACACACACAAAACCGATGACAACCTGCTCGCTAGAAAACAAAAACATCGCTGTCAGTTCCAAAGCAAATCCAGTATCGAGTTTGCTTTGCTTCTCTTCAGAACAGACCCAAGTGGAAATTCCGTGCTTTAAAACTGCACCCGAACTTACTACTTATTGCAATTGGGTACTACATAAAAGTTTTATTACTTACATCTTTTCTTGACATAGGTAGCAGGGCAGGGACCTGGGAGTACATTTACACGGCAATCATAGATAATCAATAATGAACATTTAAAGAAAAGAAATTAATATTCACATACGTATTTTGTAAAATGCATTTCTTTCTATAAGTACCTACCTCATCATTCTACTAATTGGGCTTGCAATGAGTCTATTTGCTCTATGCAAAGAACCTCAGAACTAAATAATTGATTTATTTCAACGTAACTCCGACAAACTGCAAAGTCTGTTAGTTAGTTTTTTTCTTAGGTTGTTCTGTTTAGTTTATTTTATATTATTTTTTCCTGGCATTATCTTGTTTCATTACTTATTTGAAATATTTGTCCATTATTTCATTTTAATTAATTTATTCAAATTATTTTAATGTTAGTTAATTATTTCATTTCTTTACATACCTATATATTTTTCTTGTTTTAACTCTTATTATAATGGTCAGGTGGATTTTTTTCCTATTGGGATTTAAACAAATAAATAAAAAAAAAACTCACATACTGGGAGAAGAGAGATGTCTTTTAAATATTTTGCCTCCCTCTCTGAAGCCACCAAACATTTATGCTAGTCCTTGTCATCACCGCAATCAAAAATCTAAGCAGTATTCAAATTCTCCTTCATGGCCGCCGGTCCTTCGGAGATAGAACTTCAATTGCAATAAAATCGAAAAATGCAATTCCCTTTCAAAGATAATTGAATCAAAGACTTTTGAGATGCAATTTGCAAGTCCATTGTGAATGGAGCCATAGTAAGGATGAAGGAGTAGCAAATTTACATACCTAAACAATGGAAGCCTTCAATTGATTTTACGAAAAGCCTGTATGACGGATGTGGGCTTAAAGCCATTACTTCTAGGATAACAAGAGATTCGCCGGCAGCAAAATGCGTGTGTGAATAGAAAGCAATGCGGTTGTGTACTCCTGCTGGAAGGATTTTAAGCAAATTCAACCCTTAAGCTGATTTCGTTCTAAACTTCGGAGTATGAAAGGATCGCCCTGTCGTAAAGAGACTTTTTATAGATTTCCAATGACCCCAGAACAAAAAAGGAATTTCAATAAGACGACATCCAAAATTTCACTAAATGAAGCTTCTTCCAGTCAAGGATTTGTCGAATTACGTACTCTTATCATAGGAAACCCCTTTATTTTTCCCGTCGGGCCAAATTAGGGAAGTAACCCTCTTTTTTTAGTCCATCAAATCCCACTTTAATAGGATGCTGAGACATAACAAGCAATGTCCTTTCTGCGCCTAACGGAAAAGTAATCCTCAGTTATCAAAGGCTATTTCATCCAAAATTTTTTTCCTGCAGAAGCATCTATGACTCTCATTCGGACTCAATGTACCTTGAAATGTATATTGTTAATAAAAGAACCGTATCACTTTTCGTTTTAGGAATCAAATTAAATTTCACTGCTACCTATACGGCCTACATACAGCAAACTTTTAGCCAAGCTCTGTCTTAAACCCTTTAGGGGGATAAGGAAATATTTTTTTTTCGAAGTCCGGAGATGTGACCCCTAACCAGACTAAGTCGCACTCGTAATCCCCAAAATCACCTCTCTGCTCCTGATGATTGTAAATGTTATCGAATGAACATAAAATTCCGATAAAGACATCTTAGTGCTCTGCCAGGGAAGTCATCTCCTGCATATAGGGACGAATCTGGATAGAATCATGAATTCTATATAGTATAGTTCATGTGAATTCGTCTGGACATGACTGCCCAATTGAAAAGAGATTTCTCTTCGTATCTTTTCCCGCATCCGTTTCATATTCCCGATGGTTTTTATACTGCCTCTGCAATTTTAATTTATTGCAGAAGTGTTTTTGCCGCACATACGTTCCCTCGGGGCCATGAATAGATGGGGGTTTTGTGAGCATTTGCCAATTTGTTGCAGATTTTCTTATTCTCCTATATATATTTGAGAATAATCCTATTGGATTGACTTTGTTACCAAAGTTACACTCAAGCTTTAATTAAACTTTTCAGTATGATGATATAATTGGTCTTTTAAGAAATGGACTAAAAATGGATTAAAAATGGATTAAAAGGTTTTAACCGATTTTGCAGCGGTCGATTTTCACTAAAATACCTATTGCTTTATTTGTGATCAAAAATTGTCAATTAAATTTTTCACGGTAAATAAAAAAGAGAAAATTCTGCATACAAATTGAAATAAAGTGGATTAAGGCTCGTTTGAGATCCTACAAGCCTTTTTCACCGTTTCCGTATATGTCCTGAAAGAGACAATAAACTTCACACAAAGCATAATGGAGCAATATCAAATACTTACCCTACTCCATCCGTTGTTGTAAGCATCAATCGTGCCTCTACTCAATATGCCATACGTTGTAACTGTGTATACATATGCAACTGGAAGAGGAAACAGTTGTTGATTAATATTAATAATGATTTAAGTGGTATTAGGTTTATTCAATTTTTAAGGTTAACTTGTTGAATTTGATATTTTTGTATGCATAATAATCACTGAACCTTATGAATATACTGAATAGTAGATTAAGTTAGAAATAGGTAAACATACTTACCTGTAAGTAAGTTTAATTAATGTAGGAAACAACGCTAGACATCAAATCACATTACATTAATTCTTATATCAGTTCTTACAATTTATTACTATACTTTTATTATAATAAATAATATTAATTTAACTATTACTAACATTAGATTTACTTCCGGACAGAGTGATGTTGTATCACAGTGATCATACCACATTTGACATTTGTTTCGTTTAAATTCTCGTTTCTGCCATTCCTCTTTCTTCGTTAAGCGAATTGCTGCGCCTTAACGTCAAGATATATAGCAAATAATTATATCGAAGAGGCGAATTCTTTCTCGAGTGAGATGTGTATTATACTCTCTATGATGAAAGGGATTATGATATCTTTCAAAAAACGAAATGTAATTTTCCCATTCTAGAATGCCCGTTAAAAAAATGGAAACTGAATCGAATATTCTACAAAATTAACGTTAATGAAGAAGGAGAAATAATCTATTAAATTAAATTGCAGAGCAATTCTGATCCGCGACTGTCGTAAGTTACTCCAAATCATAAATCAGATTGGAAATCTAAAATAAAGTCGATTATTGTGATTTGCTGAGTTCTGTACCGAATATAAATTGAACTAAAATTAGTGCATTATTAGCTCTTTAGAAAAATGTCTACTTGTTGGGCAGTGAAGGATGTTATAATCCTTAGATATCCTGAAACATTGTGATCCTTCGAGCCGGATATTTGGAAGATGTTCTAGGACAGTTGAGGAGTCCCTTATAGGTGCCTCAGCTGCCTTATTCGTTGATAAGCGGTATGTGGCTTCGTGACTAATATATGCCGATAGATTTTTTCGATATCAGCTGTAAAGGCTATTATAATAAATTAATCAAATAATATTTAATAAAATTTTGTTCTGTGACCATTACTTGTAGCAGCGGATACGTTGAATACAATGCAAAGTTTCGTGGTAGTACTATCTTCCTTCATAAGGGAAGTGATTTGGTAACTAGCAGCAGCATATGACATATTACTGTCATACTTGATTCCAAATTCTTCTTCTTTACTGATTGTAGGTCACTTATGTTCCAAGGATAATTATTCGTTGAAATGTGCAGCATACTGAGCTTTCAAGGTTGGATTCACTTTAAACCTTCGCTCCATTTGGTAAAATTAGGAGCAATCTCTTCGTAGAATGGGAGTTCGACTTCGTATCATCAGTTCGACGTTTATAAGTTTTTTCAAGGTTTTCTCTAGATTGCTGCTCCTCCGTGGTAAGATATTTCTCTATATTAATTTCTTCAAGCTTCCAAAACTGTCTTAATTGTTGATGAAATTCTGTTGTGATGTGAAGATTATTTATCGTTACAGGCGTGATGCTTTCTTCTATCTTACAACATAGTATCCATCCGAAAACGGTTTCTTACGCTACTGTTGCTCCCGAATTCACATGGATGTGGCCTTTCAGAATAATTTATACAAAAACATCCATCCCTAACAAAATATATGAAGGACGATGCTATAGTGGAACAGCTAATTTGAGGCCTTAAATGTGCTTACAGTCTGTTCTTATTATTTCTGTGGTTGGAAGAAAATGAGTCAGCTTACTAAGAACTAATGCGCCCATATCAACGGAAAGATCATCATGGTAGAACGACTTCAGCGTAAGATCAATTCTAGTATTTACTTGCCCTACATGCGTTTGACCTATGTTTGTTAGCTCTAATGCATTCCCTTTTCAGCTTTAAACTCTGAACGACTGACTCGGTTACTAATGATACCTGAAATCCCTGAGCTATCAACGCCCGGAATGTGTCTTCTCGACCAGCACTGGAGATCTTAGCAGTGGCTAGAGATGAATGAGACCTTTGAGAATTCGAATCTACCAGCAGTGGATTTAAATTGAATAAAGCAGTGGTTTTGTGGTGACGTACAAAACTAGATGCTGAACAGTTGATACACAGGCCCTTCGATTTGACGATATTAAGTTTTTGATGCAATGGCAAAGAGGAAAATTTCTGACACTGGCGAATGTTGTGTTTATGAAAGCAAAGAATACATATTGGTTTGTCTAATAAATCGAAAGATTGTTGAAAAAATTTTGATCTAGGAGGAATATTTCGGCTTAAATGAATTAGTTTTTGTCTGAGAGACAGCTTCTAACGTTCTGAATCTTGGCTCCAAGAATTCTTTTACCTTCTCCCAAGATGGAATGTCTTTATTCTTACTAATACTCTGCTCCCATAACTAACTCGATTCGGTTGAAGGTTTTTGTACTATTACTATGATGTAAACTATGAATGCCTCCCAGGTCGTAGTATCTATAAATAAATTGTTCAATGCTTGGAAGGAATCATTTTTAGTATTTAAAAGGCTTTTGATTCCCTGTGAGGTCTCACTAGCTTCAACTGGGCGTTAACTAATATTCCGTTTTGTCGTATCTATCGTTAAGGAGGGTCCAAGCAGATTGGACGTTAGATAAATTAGCATTATTATGGATAAAAGTTTGAAAAAAATCATGAAAAGTCGTCCATTTCCTATAATCCCTACAGAATTTCTCCAACGCAATTTCCGGCAACTTAACTAAAATATCATGTAAAGTTTTTGAACTCTTAGCAACCTTATCTTCCTTAAAAGTACACGTAATTTTTGATGAGGGAAATCATTTTCGATCTAAAAAGTAAAAAAATCTAGAATTGGTCTAAGACCAATTCTTATGATGCACGTTTGATTGTTGAAATGATTTTTCGCATATATGTATTTCTAGAACAGTTCGTCGGACAGTAAAATTGTTATGACCAACTGTAAGCACCGAAAATGCACCGAAGGATAATTCAGAAAAATAAAAATAATAAATATAAAACCGACTAAAGGAAAACCTTTTAGACCCTTTTAAAAATTTTCACATTTTATGGCCCTTCTGGCAATTTACTAAAATGTTCCAAGCACACCGCCTTGATTTCGTATTCTGAAGAACTTTTAACTACAATCAAACGTCTAGGACTGCTCAGTGTACAAAATTTCAATTTTCTACGTTAACGCGTTCTCAGGCAATGTCCAAATATATGTATAGTGAAAAACGACATTTTTGTATGGGAGGAAGGAGTTAGCCGATTTGCCTCAACTTAATTTTATTTTTTTTTAAAGCCCGTATGTAAAATTTCAGCTCTCGGAGTGAACGCGTTCTCGACATGCGACATACGAAATACAAAATATCTTAATATTATTCGTAGGTGTCTAATCCATTTTGCTCTACCATCAGTATTTATATGCGTTACAAACGGAATGACAAACTTGGTATACCCTTTAGATTTCATCTAGGGTATAATCATCCTTGAGGTAAGTATCTTCTAGAAGTGCTGATGTACCAGGTTCGGAGCTTTTTGCAACGAGAGTTTCGGTGTGAGTGTCCTGTATCGTGTTGAATAAAGTTTTAAAATCTTATAGCCGTTTCTTATAATATGGTACTGTGCGTCTCTCTGTGCCGTCTTTCTTGTAATTCGAGATAAAGATTTTTAGCACTTTATTCACTCCTAACTATTTGGGTGACCATTAACTTCTCAATTTTATTGATTTCAAAAGATATATATTTTATAAATAAATGCTCAAATTGAACTGACTTACCAGTTATTTCTTTTGATAGTTCTGGTTTTATCCTTTAATTTCTGATATGCCTTAAAACAGATCACGATACCGTTACCGAACTCATTCGTAATTTCAATGTCTATTCTGTTCGTTTTTACGACAGACTTCTTTATCCTCGTGTAGCTAATTACAAGTAAACACTTATTCTTTTCTAGCAAAGGATATGGCTCGAAGGACCATTAATTCAAGTTATCCAAGGTTTATAAGATCCTTCACTTTTCAAAAAGTTTTTCCTTGTAAGTCCAACGCAGAATCGAACCAGCAATTTTTGTTTGTACGGCTAGGCGCACTTCTACTGCCGTACACTGAAAAAAAAAAGATTAGTTGCCTTACGCCAATGAATTTGTTTCATTAAAAAATATTATCATTTGGTTTTCAGCTTACGAATCATATTTGTTAAGAAATCTTTTTGGAATTAGTTGATTTAGCTAATCTTATTTAGTCATAACATTTGTGAATTCAACTAATTGTTTAGTTAGTTTTGATAATCATTTTGTTGCATTAACTAACTTTTATACATATAATAAATTTCGAAAAAATAGAAATATCAGCTAAAACAGTCGTTGTTTAATCCAGTCTTCATAAGCACTTTTTAGAACAATCGACTATTTAATATTCCCCTTTCAATAAATTCAATTCCCCAAATTAACTAATTGATTGGTTGATTTTGCATACCGCATTATTTAAAATAACTGAAAAATTAGTTTGAAGACATTAATAATCAACTAATCGAATTTGTTAAAAATGTAATGAAATTTGAAAGTTCAACTAATTTGTTAGTTGATCATAATAATAAAATGCTATGAATTTAATTATTTTTATATTATTTTATTATCTGCCCGCAGTAGGCTGACAATATTTTTAATAAAGAGGAAAAAAAACTTCTGTATTTGGCAAAAACGCATTAGTACGACTGAAGAAAATATTAAGCAAATCCCATATATACACTCAGTATAAGTTCTAATTGTGAAAAATATTAGACAAAAATTTCTGATTTTTTGATTCATCGAATGTATAAGTCGAAATTACGAATTGGGTTTTCATGTCCAAACGAAATTCAAACTCAAAAAAGATGTTGCAAAGCAAAGGTTCAGATTTTTCGATTCAACAAATGTATTGGTCTTGCGCATAAGTTCCTAGAACAATCAAGCGACAGTAAAAATGGTTATGATTGATTTTGCAAGTGATTTGTCAGTACAAGAACAAATTGGCCCTAAAAGTTTTTCCAGAACACTTAAAATATTGTAAGTTTTGTATGTCAACACCCGGGTTTCAAGATTTCTTCCATTTATGAAATTACATTTATTATTTTTTCGAAAATGCCATAGACGAACGGATAGACGGACAAACGGACAGATATCCAAAAATCAAAATAATGATTATGCGTGGTTGTCCAATCCATTTTTCCTTAATCAGTAATATGCGTTACCAGCGAAATGATAAACTCAGTAAGACTTCTGGGCGAATTATATTATTCATAGCAACTAATGTTATTCGTTAATGTAGAAAATTGTGATGTGATCACATTAATGTGATCATATTAAAAAATGTATCAATTTATTTGTTGAACTTATTAATTGCATAAATTCGCTAATATAACAAATTATATTCTTAAAAACAAACAAACAGTTTCTTTGTTCCTGCGAAAAAATTAATAATTTCATATTTTACTAATATGTCTTCTGAAATATGATTAGTTAATTATCATCAAATATTTGTTAACTGAACTGATTGAATTCGAAGCTACAACTAAAAACAAAATTGCAGCTAATTAGCACTTACAATTTTATTAATCACTTAATTGTTTTTCCAAATAAATTTACAGGATTTACTAATTCACAATCTACTAATAATGATTTGTCGTTTTAACTAATAATTTTTTTTCAGTCTACAAGTAGGCACTGTTTTAAAGAGCTAGTAAAAGAGCAAAACGCACAGAGTTCACTTAAACCACATCTACGATTTTAATTCTGTCTTATTATAAAAGTACTAAATAGTTAGATATAGATTCTTTTCTTTATTCTTATATTTCAGAAAATATGTGTAGAAGAATGAAGTAAATTTTAAGATATTTATTTATTGTATAAAACGCATTTTGATCGATTTTTTGAACAAATGCAATTGAAGCTCGAAAATGGCGTTACTGAATTTAGTCATCTTGTATTGACAGTGCATAAAATTCCTTCAAAAATTTCAAAAAAAGATAGCTGAAAATAAAGAGAACACTTATGTGAATATGATAAATCTTGAATGACGGTTAAAAAGTGTCTCCGAGCTATGGTACAATGATTCAATATTTCTGCCAAGTTTCCTGTTGACAATACTCATAACTTATATCTTTTTTAATTTCATTTCCACATTTGTTTATGATACATTCTTTGCGCGGGAAATAAATGAAGAAATGTATAAAGCTCTTTAACAAATAGTGCAAACCAAGAGAAATGCTTCCTAGCTCCCAAGCCATAACATAGTCTCTCTCACTAATCTGTCATAGCCCTAACTTACAATTAGTCCTAACATTCTAATATATTTGTAGTGTTCTTTTGTAAAACTGACAAAAGTTTGATTTATATAGCTCCTGCACCCTAAACTACTATTCATACCATAAAATCGTATTCTGAATATCTTAAGCTTGCTTTCTAGTCTTCCCAACCGTAATCAATATTGTATAGGTTTCTTAACAACATTATTTAAAACAAGCAAAAAGCTACAATTGATCTAAAATAAATTTTTACGATACCTCAAATGAGTAGCCGCATGTAATTTCGTATGGTCACCTCTCTAAGCAATTTCGGTTCCTAAATTGGTTTTTCGCATTTATTCTAGAACGGATCGTCTTATATTAAAAATTATTATAACGAATTATATAGGACTTTATACTCTGACGAACTTTTTAGTATAATAAGATCTTGTAGGACTGATCATTTTTACAGTATACGTAAAAAACCTAAATTTTTCTATGGCCACACCAAAAACGCATTGCCCGATTTAGTCCATTTTTGAAACCGTATTTACTATTTATTATATTTATTATGGAAACGTCGTGTACAAAATTTCAGATTTCTACGTCAACGCGTTCTCATACATTGTACTAATAAATTGAAAAAACGAAATTTTTGTATCGCAACCACTGACTTATAACAATGGACTGAGCGATTTGCTATTTCATTGGCACAAAAAATGTTGTGTTTCTGTATATCACCGTTAGAGCACCCTCTAAAACGATTACATAAAAAACATGTAAAACTCAACCAATCAGATGAAATTTTACACCCGAAAATCGAATTTAATTAAAAAAATATATTTTCTTGTGCCCAAGTGATAATTTAATCGCCGCTTATAAGGAATTAAACTCATTCCGACTTTAATTTTCAAAAGGTATTCTTAACTGAACTTATGGGCAAGAGAGACGGAGCATGGTAAACACTATCTTTACCTTATTCCTTCTGCGGTGATTGCATCTGTAGCCAGCATAAAAAACATCAAATGGCATAAGCAAACGTTCCAGAATGGAATATATTGTGTTGGTAGCTCCAACTTTGCCATAGGGCGAAAGAGAGAACTATAAAACTTGTGCCATGCTTTCCTATAGGAAAATTACAATACGCTCAGTCCATTGTTATAAGTCAGTGATCGCAACCCTATCCCACTTTCTGACATAACCACCCCCCACTAACTCGGTAACTTGGGTAACTCCAACTTGTCCCATTTTCGAATTTAAATTTACTTTCTTTATAAAAAGACGGACATGCAAAAATCAAAATAACTTTTAACACTAGTTATATAATTTCCTTTATGGTATAATAATGGATTACATGTGCCAACCTCAGGGAAAAGGTAATGCAGGTAAGGAATGAAACAGTGGAAATAGCGCCAGTTTACCTGGAACAGTACTTTTACTTTGCTCTTAGAAAATGTTTAATAATGTTTAATTTAACACTACTGATTTCAACGAATCACTTGCATCTTTTCAAAAACTCTGGCCTGGCATTGTGACAAATATTAGGGGCTTTATTAAACTGAACTGACATGACTCCGTTTCTAATTGGTGCCTACGTTGGTTTTCGTAAACCAGACAAAGTAAATGAATATCTGACACAACTCGTGAGTGAAATGATCCAAATAATTCTGAATAAAACATTTGTAGACCGAAAAGTTATTTACGTTAAAAATAGAGTTTTATAGCTGGCACAGTAGCCAGTAGGACAGTGGGTGTTCAAGTTGCAGTCAAATAGGGAGAAGAATGAATATAATGTTAACTAGCAGTACATATTTAGCTTTCTTAAAAACGAACAATGACTACCAAAACAAAATAGAAAAATTGAATCATGTTCATCATCTTGTAGAAGAAATTGATAATAGGATGATCTCCCAATTTCCTTTAGATATTATGTACCTAATAGATTTCGGTGTGACTAAAAATTGTAACTTATAGGAAAAGCAAAGAAGAAAACTGCACAGTAATGATAAACATAATTTAAATTGTAAACTCCTTTCATTTCAAAGTTGTATTCCGAAGGATTTTGGTCGAAAGCTAAGAAGCGTAGCCGAAATTACACAGGAAATGTGTTATTGATGATCCATGTTACACATGGTTTACAATTTTTCTGTGTGCAATTTTGAGCATTTCTTGCAACTTTTAAAAAATTGTATTCGGCAGCCTACTGAGATATTGCTGCAAGGGCACACTACTACTTTGGAAAACAATACATTGAAGGGATTTGTACCACACAAATCGGGTTCAAGAATATATAAATTACTTCTTTGATTTGTGTTTTCTTGGCATGGGACAATTACTACTCCCTACATGAAACCACTAATTCCGATAAAAATCTTAGGCTTTACTACATCTAAATTGTAGCGATGAAAAACTATTTACATGCCTCAAATTTCTGAAAATTGAAGACTTTTTACTGAGCCCTTACAATATTTAATAGCTTTGGGTAATACGTCAAAAACCTTAGAAGTGAAGAAGAACTGCTCAAAATTAAAGATATCATGTGCAAAGTTATTTGTTTATCGTTTGAAGCTGGTTTTGTTATGATTCAATTGCGTTAGCAATGTATATTTTGAGATATGAAATTTAATTAATATAAACAAAATAAATGATTTATTTGTGTACCATAATTGAAATCTGTAGGGATTAGGATATATTAAGGTTATCTTGAATTTCGTAACGCATTGAAATAATGATTCATAAAATTAATTAGGGGAAAGGTGCCTTCACAGATGTTAAGAACGAAGACGTTCATTGTTCAAAGCCCCTGGTTCATAAAGTTTTTCATGTCTTCCATTCTCTTCAAGTAAAACTCTATTAATAAGACATTTTAGTTTAAAGATAACAAATTTGCAGGCAGGCCTAGACGTGTACTGCCTGTAGTGTCTCGTTGAGTAACAAGTAATCCTTGCGTCATTAAACTATTAAAAAGAATAGAAAAACGCCGTGAAGAAGGATGAGGTCTTCCAGGGAGTCTTGTAATCATATTCTATCCTTGCTGCAAATTTCCACAACAATACCCGTAAAAATAGAGCGTGTGCGTTAAGTCGCGTAATTCATGTCTACCTTCTACTGGAACTGACATAATATTTGCTTTTAATGTCATTTCGCGACTATAATTGATAACACAATCTATCAATCAAGCGTTGCAACTAGAGAAATTTCATTTTATGCAAACTTTTCAGGTAAGATTAAAACAAGTAAAGAAGCTAGAATTGGTCTTAGACCAATTCTTATGATAACCTAGATGAATGCGCGTATTAACGTCCGACAGAAAAAATTATTATAATCATTTTACAGCATTTCGTATTCTGAAGAAAATTTTAGTACAATAAAAATGTTTAAGACTGATCGTTTTCACAGTATATGTAAAAAACCAAGAAGGGGTTGCCCGATTGAGACCATTTTTGAATTTTTTTTTTTTATTACTATAAAAACACCATGTACCAAATTTCGGCGGAAAGCGAAATTTTTGTATGGCAACCTCACGAAAGAGTCGCTCGATTTGTCTCATTTTCGAACATAATTTTACGTGTATTTTTTGAGGTCCGTGTACAGCTTTCTAAATGAACGAGTTCTCGAGTTATCGTGCGCACAGATGGACAGACAGACGCACAGACAGACGGACATTCCAAAATCAAAATAACTTTTAATATTATGCGAATGACAAACTTTGTAATTCTGTCAGTTTGTAAATAAAAGTCTTCTTATTGTTCCACTATTTTTTAGATTTCATATAGGTTATAAAAAAGAGAGTAGCCGTACAGTATAGGGGAAGATGGGTAGAGATGAAACGTGGGGTAAAATGAAAGAGGCCAGTAATTTTTTACGACATACAAAGCAAGCGAAATTATTCAAACTGAATGAAACTTTTTTTCACAAGGGTTCTTTTATTTCATTCGTCGACACACTGCGCAAACTGAAACACATGTTCGTGGAGAGTTAATTTATTTTTAAATCAAAAGTTTTTTTTAAGGCTTTGAAAATTCTGTGGTCAGTCGATTGGCAAGTTAAAAATTGAAGATCTATTCATCTTAAACTAAGGAATATAGTGTCTAATTTCAGTTGAGAATACGCGATTTAAACAAAAAAAAGAATGGTATCTTAAAGAAGCATGCACCCAATTACAAGAAAAACAGACGTATTTTTACCGACAATGAGGAACAGGCCTTAGAGCAGTATATAGTCAGATCATCGAAAATGTTTTTTGGCCGGTCTATAGTTGAGTGCCGTAAATTCGCTTACGAAATGGCCATGAGAAACAAAATTCCGATCGACGATAAGTGGCATGAAAATAAAATGGCTGGAAAAGAATGGATGCTAAACTTCCGAAGGCGCCATGAGGGTTTGTCTCTTCGTTCCCCCGAGGCCTGCAAGGCTAGGGCGACTTCTTTCAACAGACACAATGTGCAGACTTTTTTTAAAAATTTGGGGAACGTGCTTTCAAGGCTGGACTGTTTTGCGGATGGAACACGCATTTTTAACCTGGATGAAACTGCAACTACAACAGTTCAAAAACAACCAAAGGTAAGTTATTGGTAATAGGACTTCGGGAATTAAGTCAACTAGGTTTGTAAATCGCTTTCATTTATATCAGGTTCTCGCAGAAAAAGGACTAAAATCAGTTTGTCAGGTTACAAGTGGAGAAAAGGGGGTCTTAGTTACCACATGTGCCATTGTTAGCTCTTCCAGCCAGCATATTCCCTCAGTTATGATTTTCTCCAGAGTCCACTTTAAAGCACATATGACAAAAGGAGCTCCAGCTGGAACAATGGGTTCGGTGACTCAGTCCGGATGAACTCACATCTATTCCTAGAAGTGATGACACATTTCGTAAAGCAGACCTGCAGCAGCAAAAGCAACACAATGCTTCTTATATACGACAACCATGAGGCGCATCTTTCATTAGCTGCACTGGATTACTCAAAAGAAAATGGCGTAACAGTTTTGATATTTCCGCCACATTCAACAAATAAGATGCAGGCATTGGATATTGGATTATTTGGGCCTTTTAAGGCAGCGTATAATGCTGCTGTTGATTCGTGGATGCTGTGTAATCCAGAAAAACCATATACGATCTATGATGTGGCATAATGCGTTGGGATAGCGTTCGAAAAGGCAATGACGCCATCGAACAATATTTCAGCATTTAAAAAGACGGCAATATTTCCACTTGACAAGAATGCATTTTCAGATATCGACTTTTTACCGAGCTCAGTAACTGATAGGGCAGAGCCAGCAACTGTTGGACAAACAGAACACATAAGCGAAGAACGTTGACTCACACATACTTCTACAAATGTGTGTCCTGTTACTCCGACCAACAGCCAAACCGATAAGCGATTTCTATTCCCAAGAGATGCGTGTGAAACAACTGAACCAGTCGCACCTAGACCGACGTTTGTGAGCCCTGAATTATTTAGAGGCTTCCCAAAAGCAGGCGAGAGAAAAAAGGTACAAAAAGGCAGAAGGCCCGGAAGATCCTTAATAGCGACGAATACTCCCGAAAAAGAGGAGATTGCCAAGAGAAGCTGTGTTATGGCCCAATATAAGGAAGATTCATCCAGCAGCCAAGGGCATGTTCTACTGAAATAATTAGCAATTGCTAAACAGTAACCTCGCATGGTATTGTTCTGCAACTGTCGGTTATTTCGCTGATTACCTCAACAGCTGGCTGCGATGAGCGCTTAGTGGAGCAATCGACGATTACGATAACAATTAACCTCGCATGGTAATTGTTATGTAAAGCGATTGCTTACTACTAAGCGACTCAGGTCCCGCAACCGGTAGATCAAACAACAAGGTTGTTGTCGTTTGTTTACATCCGCGTTGTTAGCAAAGAAAGTTTACTTCCGAATATGGGGGCATAAAAGACCAATGACTGGTCTGGCGAGTGCCCCTTAGTTATCAGTCATCGTAGTGTCAAGTTTCGGTTGGGTTAGCTTTGTTTTACATATTAGGATAGGTCAGTTTTGCGTAAAATAAATATTTGTATGTGAGTAATTCGAGTGTTGTCATTTTTTCAAGCAGTTTTATTAATTTATTAATCGTTGGATATCTGTTCGATTGTATTTGGGACACGACATTTTGGCGCAGCCGGTAAAACTTAGGTAAGAAATTTGAGAATTTCTTGCTGGTGTGTTCGTTTTTTATTGCTAACTTTCTTTCAATAATTTTTTGAAAGAAGGTGCAAATTTGTTTATTTGATATATGGATTTTTTTTAATTCTTTTACGTTTCAGGCATTTAAGAAGTAGTAGATTAAGTGATTTAATTTTTTGTGTTTTGTGATTTTTTTGTTGTTGTGAAATTGGTAAATTGGAAATTACACTTACGTCATCTGAGGAGTTGAGCTTTATCAGCTACTCCCCACAAATACACCAGGAATTGTCCAAACACACACATGGGAGCAAAGCTAATTTAGCTACTCTACACACACACACACTGGGAGCAAAACTAATTTTAGCTACTCCAACAAACACTAGGAGTTGAGCTGTATTAGCTACTCCAAATATATTGACGAGATCGAGGAGTTGTGCTTTTACAAGCTACTCCCGCATCTTCATGATAATACACACATATACATTAGCGGCAAACAAGGAGTTGTGCTTTTACAAGCTACTCCCGCATCCCAAATGAACACCATTCACAATTTCTTTTTTTTTTTCAGAAAAATGTGTTAATTTTAAGATGTGATAAACTTCGGAGTAATTTATAAGTTGAAATATTTGTAAATAATTTGTGATATAGGTATGTGTTGTAGCTACATGAAGCATAAACGGTATTAGTAAAAAAGTGAAAGTACCAGAACGAGTTAAAAACAAGGCAAAATAGAAAAACATAACAGTGTACAAGATGGCAGATACATACATGGACATGGTAGCTTAATATGTACCAATGTTCTCGGCGGAAAGATCTCCAAAACCAAAAAGAAGTTTACAGATTTCTTAGCTGCAGTAAGGATTTGTACGATCGACTAACACAGAAGGTGCAAGGTATATTTATTTCATGCGTAAAATAGCACCTGGAAGATGACGCGTATTACCTGATTAGTTCTCAAGGGCCGAAGGACTTCGAATCTTTGCTGCAAGCGATAAAAGCTGCATATTTGCCCAGAAAATCTTTCAGTGAATTACGCACTGAAATTTTGGCATGTAGGCAGGGACCTGAAGAGGACATCACAGAGTTCGCGGATCGGATGAAAGAACTGCGTGATCAGATAAAGGAGGCTGTCTCGGCCAAATACTCGGGAGAGGAGAAGGGACTACTAGCTGCGTTGGAGGCCGATGTTGCAACTACCTTTAAAGCTGGTGTGTTGAGTAGACCCACGCAGGTGCACCTTACAGGGCGAAAGTTTGAGTCAGTGGATAAAGTGAGAGAGGAAGCCAGTTATTTCGAAAAAGATGCCAAAAGACTTCGAGTGAGAGAATCAGGAATATGGCAAGAAGACCGAAAGCCGAGCACAGAAAGTGCATCAAACAGATGGGCAAAGGGGAAATTTAGCAGAGAAAGGCCTAGACAGAATTCGAGGCTGTTCTTACACAGAACAGGGCCAGTGTTATCAGGAAGATACCAAGCAGCTTCGACAAGGAGAACACTTCCCAGATCTATTCAGTGTTTTCAATGCGGACAGCGTGGGCACTTTGCGAGAGATTGCCAACAAGTACTCTTCTGTACTGAATATCAGGAGGAATCCAATTGCCGAATTCATAACGTCATAGTGGCTAACTATGCAACTGGCATCCAAGGTGTATTCCATTCAGGAAGGGAGGGGATTTAATGCCAATTCTGTCGAACGCAGGATCACTACACGGCAAACAGTCTAAAAAGGTATTTAGCAGAGAAAGAAAGGGAGAAATTGAATTCTCGGAGTACATTTATCATCTCAGTTATATCGAATATAGCATTAGAAGGTAATTTAAGGCTTTTAGTAGACACTGGATCAACATGTAATATAATTAAGGCTAATAGAATAAAGCGAAATACACCGATACAAACACAGCAAAAAATAAGAATTGGACTACTCTTTGGATATGCCAAAAACGCTATAGGCACCTGTGAAGCAAATTTGCAGATAGACAACAGCCAGCATGCCTGCAGATTTAACGCCATTTGTGATACGGATTAAATTCCAGCCGATGGTATACTTGGAATGGATTTCCTCAGTGGCAGAGCTATTATCCACTGTGTAACTATGAAGCTGCTGATACAGGAAACAAGCAAAAGCATGGAAGAAAATGCTTCTTGTGAAAATATCGCAGCTTGTGCAAAAGTGGAACCCACAACTTGGCAGAGAAGCAGTCAAGGAAATCTGCTTCAGGCCAGGATAGAAGAGGAAAACATGAATATGACAGGAAAAATAGTACCTACATTACAGGAACCATTTCTGGTACCCTTCTGGGAGAAGATCCGTATCACACCTTGCGAAATTTCGGAGCCCATCAAGCCTATAACCGAAGAATCTCGCGAAGGATTTAGCAGTCAACACAGGCACGGCGAGCATAACGGAAATAGTGTGAAGGATAGACTTGCATTTGTAAGCATCGCTAATGCAAGAGCCTGACCGGTAAGAGCACCAAATTATTCGAAACCGCTTAAGTATTCCGAAAGGCCTGCATGGAGTTATGAGGGTAGAAAAGTTTCTCTCCACCACAAAAGCAAGCCCCGGGGGCTTTGGCGAAGAGGAAAGCTTAAATTTCAAGAATATAGAAACAAATTGGTTAGAACAGAATTCAAGAAGAAATTATAGATCGAAACTGCAGTCGTGCAGAACATTGGAATTCTACTGCAACTTGGGGTAAGTATTGGTAAATGTTCTGGAAACGTAACGCTAGGTCGGGATCTCCTCAGCAAAGGCCTTCGAATTCTGGAAGAGTTTAGAGGGGGCGGATTTTTTAAAATCAAAATTTAAATTATACAGCTTTACAGACATAGAGACCGAGAAAGGATATAAAAGGAGATATGATGGTAGTCAAAGGCCCGTTTTAACTGGAGAGCGAACCACGACAACAAGCAATGGTAATTTACAGAGGTAAAGGTAAGAAAATGTCTTTATATATGTATATATAAATATATATAAATGAAAATCACAAAAAGGAAGAGTAACTGAATAGTGAAAAGGTGAAGATTAAAAATAAAAAGTTTTAAAAAAAAGGATAAAATGGCAATATAAATAACCCAATATGTGTAGTAGATAAGAGAGAATGAAATTGAAAAAAAAAATAGATTTATTACTTGAGAAGAAATATAAGAGAAAAATTAGAAGAATATCAAATATACTATGACAATAAATGTTTAAAGTTAAAAATCGGAAACTAAATGGTAGGAAGAAAGATAAACACAAAATAGTACTGGAAATAAATACAGGAAAAGTTTAATGGTACAATTTGATATGTATAAGCAAAGAAGAAGAATATCCATTATAATAGTATATTTTAGAGGTCAATAAAGATGAACTACAAGAAGAAATTTATAAAAACTGTGTAGTGTTAGCGTTAAGAGCTTGATGGAGGTAGACATAAATTGCAGCTAAATATGCCAACTGAGATGTGGAAAGTTCAGGTTTGCAGAAGAGAGCAACATTATCCAGCATGCAATTGAAATAGGAAAATGAGAGGAAAAACAATGGCTATGCGGGGACTTCTGGACTATTTATTTAACTTGCACATATGTGGATGTAAATTTGGAAGTTGGGCCAGTAAAATCAGAAGAATATATAACTGGAAAGCTAGGAAACAAACAAACTTTCAGAATTTCTAGTTGAGAATCATACGCTCATGATAAATAATATTCTTTAGGTACGGATGGACTCTTGATATAATTGAGAGAACTCCGTCGTACCTATAAGAAAATGAAGAAAAGAGAATTAATATTGGTATAAACAATATCATCAATCGTTCCAGCCATCTACCTTCATGGTAATGAGATAACTTTTGTCATGTTTGTGATAAGGAAATTAAATATGCGCCTATAACAAGGAATGCTCACACGTTCTAGTATGATTAAACTTCAAAATCTATAAATTAGTTCAAAGGTGTTCAGGAATGCACTGTAGATAGTAATATTCTATCCAAATAAATTAAAATGATGGCCTTTAATGTAATTGATAATAAGTTACCAAAAGAAACAAGAGCTGGAAGTAGATATATCGCAGTACAAGATTGATTGCAATAATATTTTTAAAGTGTCGAAGGAGACTCAGAACATCAAAATAAAGCCAACAGCAACAGATTAGAAATTCTACCCACTACAGCGAAATTTTGCAAACTCCCACGGCAGAGCACCTGCACGTCAAAGCAGAAGTCGGACGCCACGTTACTGATAGATTACGGCCTTTACATCGAGACAAAACCACACTTTCCGTCATCATTAACAAGCAATTGGAGCGACTACAGTAAATTTAAGGTTATTAATTGTGTTAAAAAGCAGCAAGGTAGAACTATTTTAAGCCATTTTTAGTAATAAATTTGTAAGTAATAAATAAAAAGGAAGATAAAGATAAATAAACATTTTATATATCGTTATAGAGAATACTATTTGTGAACTAGTTACTACACTGAACATTAAAAATTAAGGTACTTATATAACTCATATATGAAATATCACAGTGTATAACATAAAGAAATGAAATGGATAAGAATATTATGGAAATACTTTTGTCCTAAAGATAAATAGAAATTAAAATTGGAAGATAACTGTTTGAGAACTAACGATAAAATGACTTAAAAAAAATGAATATGTAAAGTAAGATATACAAAAAAGAAAAAATGTTATCAGGAAATAATAAAAGAATATACATATATTGTAAATATGAAAAAGGGGAAAACACTTTTAAGGTGCATGAAGATTATTAGTTAAAAATTATAGTAAGAAATAAAAATATTAGAATGATTGTAAACTGTACTTTTTTGTTGTTGTTGCATTTTTGTTATTTTTGTGATTAGATAAACAATAAGTAAGGTTATATATTATAATATTATTGCATATGAATTAATTAAGAATTTTTTTTTGTTAATCATAAAATTTCAATAAAAAAAAACAAATGTTAAAATAATTTGGAAGACAATATAATTATGTTGTGGTAATAAGAAAGAAATTTAATGTGAGAAGCAAGTAGGAAGGAAATTGAATATGAGAAGAAGATAAGAAAGAAAGTAAATATGAAAGAAAAGATATAGTAATTCAGAAAGTAAGAATAAAAAAAATACAAAGTAGGAAATGAACTATAGCAAAATAAGAAAATTTAAATAGTAAATATATAATGATTAAATGTAGAAGAATATGAACCGAATGAGGCTTAAAATATTTTCAATTTAAGACTATTGCACTCTCCAGGTGTAGTTCCCTGCGGAAACTAGTTTTTTCAAGGGGGAGGGATGTTATGGCCCAATATAAGGAAGATTCTTCCAGCAGCCAAGGGCGTGTTCTAGTGAAATAATTAGCAATTGCTAAACAGTAACCTCGCATGGTAAAGTTCTGCAACTGTCGGTTATTTCGCTGATTAGCTCAACGGCTGGCTGCGATGAACACTTGGTGGAGCAATCGACGATTACGATAACAATTAACCTTGCATGGTAGTTGTTATGTACTACTAAGCGACTCAGGTGCCGCAACCGGTAGAACAAACGACAAGGTTGTTGTCGTTTGCTTACATCCGCGCTGTGAGCAAAGAAAGTTTACTTCCGTATATCGGGGCATAAATGACCAATGACTGGTCTGGCGAGTGCCCCTTAGTTATCAGTCATCGTAGTGTCAAGTTTCGGTTCGGGTTAGCTATGTTTGACATATTAGGGTAGGTCAGTTTTGCGTAAAGTAAAGATTTGTATGCGAGAAATTCGAGTGTTGTCATTTTTTCAAGCAGTTATATTAGAATTAATCGTTGGATAATTGTTCGATTGTAATTGAGACACGACAGCTGCAATAAGGAAAAAAAAAGCTAAAGAAAGTCAAGAGGCATATAAAGAAAATATTGATGTCAGTTTCCTTCACAAGAAAGGAAACGTTATTATTATGCCAAGTGTACCGGACATGGCCCTGGTTCCACTGAAAGACATAAAGTACGTGTTACCGCCACCAACTGTATTGGGAACAACCCATCGACAGCAATCTCGATATAAATTTCCAATCTCTTTTACAGATCTAACAGTGCGTTGAAACACCAAAAATCGTTGAGTGGTATTAACCAAATTAGTTCCTATGTTTTGGTTTTATTAAAGATTCATTAGTTTATTATATTATTATATAATTTTTATAATGTTTATTTATTTTTAAACTCAACTTTTGCAGCATTAAAATGTAAAAAGGTGAGGCCTAACATGTACCTAGATTGGATACCTGCATACATACCTGAAGTATTTTCATTTTTGTTAACTATTTATATCAATAAAATAGTAATATTACCATAACTTTTTGCTTCTTTTCGCTCTTAATTTGACATGTTTCATATCTACCCATATACTGTTTCATTTATCCCCGCTGTTGGGGAGAGTTGAAACAGAGTCACTTGTTTCGTATTTCAACAGCTGGGGTGAAAATCCATTAACATTTGAAAGAAATTTTTATGCATTTATGTACTTAATGTATGAAACTTTCAACTGATTCACATTTCAACGTTGGTACCATATTACCTTTTCTAAAAGTTTAACTAAAAAAAAAATGTTTCATATCTACCCACCTTCCCCTACACACAGTAGACCAGCTTAGAATAAACTACTGAAAAGTGAATTTTGGAATTTTGATTACAAAAACAAAACTCAAAATTTCTCCCATTACAGGAAACTATTAAGTATGACGCGGAAGTAAATAGGCGAATAGTAGCTAGTTGCACAATGGTTGGGAGGCGTATGGTTTTCTGTAAGTACACATCTCAGCAAAAGTACTGCAAATGCATTGTTCCATTACTGAACAGCTGTTTGATTGTAAATTGGTGTTCGTATGTTTTTGCCAGTTTGACAGTGTTACCAAGCCGAATAGAATGGGATGTGGAACAAACTGTTATTACGTTTTTTTTTTTCTTGCAGAAATAGTTTTGCTTGTCATTTTGCCCCTTTTCCGCTAGTACAAGTTTGTGCATGGTGTAAGTTCTCTTTTTTCCACTTTAGATTTACATAGGATAAGAACCTTTGTATTGAAAATTGACTAGTGTGTTAATTAAAATTGTTGAAAGAGAAATTATGGCCATATTATAGAAGCATCCTACTCAACTGACAGTTTTGACAGAGCTGTGCTACTGTATGAATATACTGCGGTAGCGGGCCGGTTCGCGGATGACATCTACAGTCTTCTTGACGTGTCTTACTGCAGGAGTTTTTCATATAAAAGTAGCTTGCACTTTGTCCAAACGATATAATTTCCATATTTGTTCTCCATGCTATTGTTTTTTTTATGCATATTTCTCTATAATGGTTTATTAGAAAGAAAATATATTTGTTTGTAATTTATTTTATTTCTTTTGACTGTGGGAGCGATAGTTCTAGGCGTTGGCACCTGTCTAAGATGTAATATTAGTTCTAATTCCATGATGAGTGTACAAAAACAGTGAGAGTGAGCTCTTACTGCATGGCTGTAGCCGGGCCGCTAATGCCTTTTAATGTGCTGGTGCCGACTTTATGACTTGCAATTCCGGGGGTTACTCCATGACCCATCAGAAAACTAATTTTATATCCCCTAAATTTATGGCTGTATTCTTCAAGTGACCATTTTAAAAGCAAGTCAAATGAATCATAAAATTAATAATTTTTAATGGTAAGAGTTCTGCTATTTTTGGATATCAATGTATAATACCTTCTAAGTACACCATTGAGTTATATATCGTTGGAAAATGAATCGCATTAGCTACCAAATATATATAAAAAAAATGTATTAACAATTTTGAATAAATCGCTTTCAAAGTAAAAAATTTGTAAAAGAAAAGTCACAAATTCCAATTAACATTTTCCTATTTCGAAAGTATCGATTCTATATGATTAAGCAATATGCTTTCGTAAAGTGCAAGATATTGGTAGTTAAATAAAATTTACTGCAGCGGTTGTAGTTCTTAGTGTAGGGTAGTACACCTTAAAAAAAAAATATACCAACATTTGTGTCACTTGAACGACTTGTACGTTTATTCAATTTATTCTTTATTTCTTAACCGCGTATCATTTTACCTAAAGCCGACTTTTTGCAATATTAGAAACAACTCGCAGAGCTTTCTCCGGCCAGTCACCATGCCACCTCACTCATAACAAACCAAATAATTTTCAGTTTGTTATAAATCGCGATACACAGCAACTTTTAATGGGGCTGCCGTTGCCACACTTAAGTAAGACCTGTATGCATTGTACTTATTGTGCAAGGTCTTAGGCCTGAAACACAATTGGAGCTTTTCAGCTAGCTTGAGATTTGCTCACAATGTAAATCAATGTAGAAGAACACAATTGGAGCTTTAACTTTTTGCCAACTTCAAGCTGGCTTGAGATTTGATCAAATTGCAAATTTCAAGTCGAATGGCTGCCAACTTGAGAGAATTTTGATCGCTGCCAACTGTGCGCATTTTAAATATCAGATTTGAATGGCTTCTGTTGACACTTTTTTGTGAGTCAGGTGAGAAGTTAACAGCTACCAAAAATATTAAAATGGAGGAAAAACTCATGGAGTTAGTAAAAGAAAAGGTGTTCCTGTGGGATATAAAAAATAAGGCTTACCGTTTTACCCACCTGAAGGAAAAAGCTTGGGGTGAAATTAGGAAACTATTAGGGATAAGTGGTAAGTTATTTTCACTAGGTTTGTAAATGTATCCTTAAATAATTGTAAAATAAAATCTTTCAGCGGAGAAAGCAAAAAAAAAGATTCAAGAGCCGGCGAGGTTACTACAGGATAGAAAAAAATAAACTAGAACGCCAGTCTGGAAATGTGGGCGGGAATATCGAGCCAACTTGGACATTCGTTCATCAGCTGTCTTTCTTGAATGACAGTTTGGAGCCCAGAAGGTACATTCTCAAATTTTTAATTAATACTCGAATATGTAATTGATACAATATGTTTGACAGCACTTGTACGTTACAAGAAAATGTAAGAGAGGAAAATTCTGGGTCAACTGCAGCTGAAATTGGGCCGGATGAGAACCTCTTCGGCTGCTGTGATAGTGACATAGTGGATACTATGTTCAAAGCCACTAAGTGTGCGGCAGCAAGCTACGCTATCGAAAGCAGAGGAGCAATTCAAGGAAGTGGTCAGCTCATTCAAAGAAGCGAATAAGCCTCCCACAGCTGTCCGAGCATTCCTGGAATCTCTTATATGCCAAATTGGAGGAGCGAATTTGAACCATAGAGCTTGGCAAACTTTCCAGGAGCAATTATTCAATATAACTTTAAATGCAATAAGAAAAATGCCCAGATACTTTGAATAGGTAGTTTCTGAGCTTGATTGCATAATTAAGCACAATTAAGCAATTTAGCTTAATTATGCAATCGGGTCAAGAAAAAAAGTATTTTCGGTCATGACCTATGTGATTCGCGCAATATGTGTTCCTATATATATATTTATTCAAATTACTGTCATATTTACTAATCAATAAAAGTATGTAAGTACATTTTATTTAGTTTTTTTATTCAATAAAAAAATGAAATTTTATTTTCAGGGATTCATTAAATAATTTTTCAGCACGTCTCTTTGGCGGTAAGCATTTCTTGAGGCGTTATGACCTGTACGCTGCTCGAATGATGATAACGGGCGAGTGTCCTGTGTCCACAACCCCTCAACAATTCCATTGTTAAGCGTTTTCAATGTGTCTTCCAGCTTTAGATAGTTTCTTATTGAAACTATCTTCATCTTGTCTTAAACGGCTGCCCAGATAAGGGCGCAATAAATTATTCCTTAATGGGAAAACGCTATCCGCGACAAAATAATATGAGAAGGTAATATTTGAGTTTAGCAGTTGTTCGGCTCTTGGAAGGGAAAGGTTGCCATCTAAAATACGTTTTCCGAACTTACTATTTGAGAAAACCCCGCCATCACTTTGACTACCGTAAGCTTCTATATCCACAAAAGTGAAACACAAATTTGCCTCACACGCTTCCATAAGTATGTTGATGTGATGTCCCTTATAATTAAAGAACTCCGATCCCGCATTCGGTGGGCATTTTATATTGAAGTGTTTGCCGTCAATAGCTCCAACACAATTTGGCATACTGGAAATACATCTAAGATCATCAGCTATGCGCTCCATTTGGGGATGATAAATAAATACTTGAGAGTTCCTCCCATAGAATATCGCAAGTTTCAAAGACAATCTTCCGAACTGTACTCACACCTATTTTAAACGTCCATGATAGCACTAGCATTGAAGCTCCATGTGCTACATACTATAATTATAATCAAAAATTAAATATATAATAGAAGTACATGCACATTTAGTGAGAGTCAATGCAAGCCTGCATTCTGGATTGATGGGTTCCCTTTTTATAGCACTTAGTTAGTTTTCCATTTGTAAGCTTTGAATAATTGGGATGAATCTCTGTTTTTAATAACTAAAAATTTTTTCGTGAAGATTACATGTACTTCTCGTTCCTTTCTATCAAATATTTCCCTTGTCCAAATAGATCTTCTTTTACCACTCTCCAATATTATTTTTATATATAACTGGTACACCTCGAAAACTGTCCAAAAAAGGATAAATTTATCATAATTTTGAATAAAAGTTCTCAACATAAACAAGTTAAAGTTGCAAATATCAAAAATGCCAGTTGTGTTCAATTCAGCTTTTTCAGCCAGCTTTAGCAGAAAGCTGGGCATAAAACTGGCTGAAAAGCTCCAATTGTGTTTCAGGCCTTACTTAGTATCTCGCAAAGCAATGACTCAATGAAGAAATGCCGATCAATTGTTTGTTTTGTTCTATGATAACATCAATTGATCAGCATCAAGATTTATATTCACAACACAGCTTTCTAGGCTATTTACTTTCTGAGTTATACATAACCATTCCAAAGGCTACACTTTTCGGTACCCAAAACAGTGCTGCCAGCATCAGAAACAACGCAATGTGTGACCTAACTCTATATAAGTTTTTTTTTTTCTTAACTCAGTCCCAGCTACTCTAGGGTATGTAACCATAATTTTGCAATACCCTGTATATTTTTGTATGGCAACCCTACGAAGGCGTTTTTTTTTTTTCAAAAATCACGTGTGTAAAATTTCAGCTATATAAATGAACCCATTCTCGAGATCATGAGGACTGATAGACATACAGATAGATAGGCACGCAAAAAATATGCGTGGATGTCCAACCCATTCTGCTCTACCAGAATTATTTCTGTCAATACAAACCGAATGACAAATTTATTATTATTGCTCTTATTGCTGATTTTGATTTCGTTTTTCGCTTGAAACTGATTACATGAGAGATTTTCAAATCCAATTCTACAGAAATTTGTTGCAATATTTTGAAAGTGGCATAAGTCACTTTACCATAATGACCGACTATACGAATACAAATCTGTACAAGTAAATCTTCTCGAAAGTTGGCATCACCCCGGTAGCCAACGCTCATCAATTATCAGTACCGGTGAGGGCGGGGCTCTTATGTTAAATAATACAACTTTTTAGTCAAGTACGACGATGTGAGTATGCATTATGTGGTTGTAAGACAAGTAACTTTTTTTCTCATCTCCTCGATGAGTTGCTTTGCCAACTATCTATCCATCTATCAATCAGCTCATCATTTAACTGATATGAGCTGTAGGTCTAGTGTATCTAATGCAAGAGTGAATGGGAGATAAATGGTTTTGAGCAATCATTGAATTGCAAAGTATATAAATGAGTTTAGTCCCGGTGCTGAAACAAAAACCAATATTACATTCATACAACCAATCATCATGAGCTTATCAGTGCGCTCATGATGATTGAGCTGGTAGAGCGTTATTTTTAAACACGTCAAAACGCAAACTCTTAAATATGAACATCGGTTTGAAACAATGTGATTTATGCCACTTTCAAAATAAGCAGTTCATATACAGATACTACAGAATAAACCATAATACATTAAAAAAATAAAACTATCTGAATTGTTTTATTTGCCGTGGTTTCTTTTATATCAAACGCAGACTTAAACCTTCGAATGAAGACATCGGCATCAATTCATTCAATTTGTAAAAGCTTCAAAGATTTCTCAATAAACATACATCGTAATTAAATTATAACACACGATTCCTATATGCAATCTTCCAGCCACATAATCTACATCGCATCTAAATCCGTGGAGTTTTGGTGCAGCCTATCACACATATGTACTGAATCGTTGCTGCTTAAATTTCAAAATAACCGCTCTAATTCCAAACATTATCATTCATAATTGTTTCTGAAATTCTGCAATCCATAATCATTTCAAATTCAAGGTTTATCAATTTCCAATACTTCCTAATACGCTGGTTAGAAGTTAGTTACGACTCGGACTTGGATCTATGTAGTTAATTTTTACCAGCCTTTGAATGGACCAATTTATCAGGATTTTAGTAGAAGTTCTTGTCCTACCTTTACATAATGACAGAAACAGTACCTGCTTTATACATCGGTATTTAAAAGATATCTAGAATATAATGGATGATTAGAAAGTTTCATGTTTCAATGTTTGTATATGTATAATTTTCCATATAAATATCTAAATTTATTCAATCGATCTGGGAGACCGACTATATAACTGACAGTCTTTTTGCACAAACAGTATTACCGAAGGCTTAATCTTTGATTAATTTTGCACTTTTTTAAATGATTTATTTTGAAATAATATCAGAATATTTCAGTTTGGTGCTTTATCCGCACGGGACTGAATTTTCACATTTATAGAATTTGTCTCTGATGACTCAGAAAACCATAATTCCGTGTACAATTTTTAATCAGTCGCGTGCAATATTCAACACAGGACCGAATTAACCAATCACCAGCGATAATGAATATCTACGATGTCAAAATACGACCACAAAATCCGTAAAAGCATATCCAATCTTCTAGTTATATATGGAAAGCTCTGTAGAAACCATAGCTGGTTTTTGCGGTTATCTCGCTACATAACCGTGTATCCGATCCATCTATTGACTCACATGAAAAGTGTCACAGCAGAAAAAAATGTCGAGACAAAAATTAATCCGCAACCACTAAATAGGTACAGGTTTTATCCAATTTATTATTGAACCCGTTCGAAATGTTGCGGTGAATTTACATGGAATTTATGAAAATTTCGAATTCTGGTGGGAGAATAGGGAATGAAATTATAAATTTCATTATGGGCAAAAATTAATATTAAATTGTTTCATGAATTCCCGCGACATATAACAGGAAATAAAGTAAACATTACTTCCGTTTTAATTCCTTAATGTCTACCAAGTAGTGAAAAGGTGCAGAAAATACTAGACGCACTGGGAATAGAGGGATAACGCACAATTTCCGAATCCCATAAAGTAATATCGTAAATAAACCGAGGGTTAAGAAAATTTCTACCATACTGCGAAGGCTATTTTTGCTTGCTTAGAAATGGCTTGTTTGCCAAATAGTTGGGCTCTGTTTTCCGCAATAATAAGTGTGAGAAGGGTAAGAAAAATATGTCGCATAGAGAAGGGATACTTAACCGTAATAACAAAAGCACCATAATCAGGACTTGTAAACGTTTGATGAATCTTGAAGAACTTAAGCTGCAGACTGGACCCTTATGGAGGGTAATCCAAAGACGTTGCGTGCGGATTGTTCGTGGAGATAACGCTGTCCTACTGAACCCTTATTGACTTGTTCTACCAGTCGGCAGAGGCCCATTGAAACCATGTCCAGTCGATTGGAACAAGGAATTTTGTGGATAAATAAGGAATGCATGGACCATACTTTCAGAGGATTTATTTCTCGCTGTACGGTTATGGCGGATCCTTTCTTATATTGCGATATGCCCTTCCTGATGTCTGAACGTTTTCCTCTTATCGTTGGCGAAAATCTGCACTCAATATCGAAGGACTTGGGAAACTTTTGGGATTCTTGTTGCTGTTCATTTTTGTGTAAAAAACTTTTTTTTTAAATGGAAATCCCGTCCGGCAGTGTCTCCTGTATTTTGGATTCATCTGTCGAATTTAATCGAAAGTAGTTCCTTCCTTCTGAATGGGATCAGGGAAGACGTATTGTTCCTTTTATTGCGAAAAAAAGATTGAACGAGATTAAACCGATTGCAGTAAATAAGAATTTTGGCATGTCGAGATAAATATTCAAGCTGCAGTAATTCGATATTAGAAGGTCCATTATTAAAGGATACAGTGATTTAGAGGAGGGTTTAGTTGAGTATTTTTATAAAGCAGTATGTGACACTTATAAAAATTACAGGCGGTACTTTTTCTATTCAATACTGGATTTATTCGCAGTGGAATAATTTTGAAAGGAAAAATTAAACATAGCAATGCACTAATAACATGAGGTTTTTTGTGATGACTACTTTTTCATTTTTCCAATGTAAAAGATTGAAAAAGAAAGAAAATTAATTCAAAATTTACAAAAATCAACCTATTGCGTTGGGAATAATTGTTATCACTTGATAAAAAATAAGCTAAGCCTATCTGGATATGCAAATACGGTAAGAGATTTGTTCTAACGAAGACAACGAAGAGCAAATCAAATAAACCTTCTCCGAACAGGCTTCATTTGCATACCGCATATTGACACAGTATTTAGTACCATGATGGGTTACTTGGATAAAACCATGGTTGCAAAGCATATACCGAAGTAGAAATGTTACATGGGAGTTATGGGGACGTTATCGCCAATGATGAGCAATGGAAAGTAATAGACACAAAGAAATTACACACACCGAATTTGCAGTAATATAGGTTCAATAAAGAAGATTAGTAATGTTGGTGCCATTGAGTTCTTTAGATCATTTTTCCAGTAAACTGAAAATCGTATTAGACTTGTCCTTACTTAGGATAAGTCGAGTTGGTAAATAATTTTAATTAAAAACTTGGGAACGATTCGATTTTAGTATAATTTATTTATTTTACGTTTAAGCACGATAGACGTCTAGAGGCTTCCGTGCTTGGGTACCTTCGTTCTCCTGCCACTAAATTAAAAAAAAAAATACTTCGGTTCTTCTTGCACGAGGGTTCCTTGCGATTTGTAGAAGAGAGACTGTTTCCATATGTTGTTCTTTTGTTTAGTTCTTTATAGATTCTTTTATGGTCGGAAAGTTTCTGTAGTTCTTCATTTGATACCCATCTAGCCCGTTAATGCTTTAAATTGAACGGAGAAATCCTATTTTTAATAACTGTCTATCAACTTACAGACCACTGAGAGTGTGTGAGAGTGCCGTTCGCGTCTAAATAGTTTTAGGGTAGTAACAGTGGATGGATTTACATGGGGTTTTTTGATTTAGAATTGGTGAATCGGGAGCTTTCCGTTGGGGTAAAATTTTCTTACGCGTTGGGCGTTTTTGGGGGTGAGGGTGGCAGAGTTGGGCAATTCTTAAGAAAAATTGACTTAAGTACTACTTAAAGTACATTTTCGTTACTGACGACTTATTACTCAATACTTTTGAAGTGCCCCTAACTTGAACATAAGTACTTGTTTCTATTTACTTGTACGTAAGACTTTGTTTTGTACTTAAGTACCAAGATTTTTACTTAAGTATTTCTGAGTCTATTAAGTACCTACAAATATCTAACTCTTCGTAGAAAAGCAAACACAATCTCTAGTGCAACTACTTTTTTGTCGAGTTTTAAAGCACGCATGTGCGCATTACGCGTCAAGGCAGAGCCTTAGCCAAACTAATAACATACAAACAAGACTGGGCAAGTACAACAAAAACCAGTAACGTCTCGCTCGAATATAAAATCGACGATGTCTCGACTTGATGATATAACCACTGATATGTATAATATGGACTGACTACATTCATAGAAATACACTGCAGAAAGTGGGCTCACTTCTGTATTGTTGACTTTTTCGGTCTAGGCACCAACTGAGAGAGAACTGAAAACAACAAATGAATTAGTGGATTCGTCGAAATACATGATTTAAAATTAATCACTTAGGGTTATAACTGATAAAAACTGTTTTACCAAAGGCAATACATTCATTAGATATGCAGAAGAAATTCTAAATGTTTTATTAAAATTACTTTCCGAGCTGCGTGCTCACCTTTTCAATTTCCCGCCAATGATTTTTTCAATGTTGGCACCGACGTAAGAACTCTTTTTGACACAAGCAATTTTGCCCACGTGAAATGGAAAAGTAAGTAGTCCATCTTATATACGTCAGTGGACATAACCTAGGGTAAGCAAGAAATGCCTCGTTCCAATATAAAATCAACGATGCCTGACCTGATGTAGGGAAGGCCTCAATTCTTTCTTAGAAATTTACTGCAATTTTTTTCCTTAGAATACTTATGCATTATTGGAGGCGATAATGGGTGCTTGGGGGACCTCTAATAGTTTTTATGAGTATAGCAAAGAGAGGTGAAACTTTTACTCCACTTGCAACGCCGAAAACTATAGAAAACTATAACTAGTAGCCACTGGTTACTATTGTTATATTTCTTCTGTTACTCTTACCTTGAATTCGGCTGTTGCACTGGTAATCTACGTTTTAGGTATTGACAACCCTATTTTATAGCATGTTCTTTTTAATGCTAATTTTTAAAATTTTTAAGGGTTATTTATTTTTCTAATGGTAGCCTGGTAGGTTATAATCTAATTATTTATTTATTCTTTATTTCTACTTTTAAGAAATGTTTTATCTAGTTTTAGTACCTTACTCTATTTTTGTAAATCTTTAATTCTATTTTCACTTTATTTTTATATACGAATGTATATTTATGTACTACATAACCTATTTCGGCCTTACTGCATGCTCTTTATACATTGTTTTTTGTTTTGTTTATTTAACCATTTTTAGTTTGGTTTGCTTCATCTTTTTTTTTTTATTTCTACTACAATTTAGTTTGTTATTTATTTATTATTTAGTTTTAATATAATTTTGTGTTATTTTTTTATTTCTAATTATTTTCATATTTATTTATTTGTTTATTTATGTTTAACTACCTCCTTTTAAAGCTATTAGTTTACCGACTATATAATAATTAAATCTAATGCCTTTTTTGTGTACCTGATTTTAAATTATTTTTCTTTTCCGATTACTTCTACTGTTCGAGTAGGTACTGTATGCTATTTTATTTTTCCTATTTTATATTTATGTAGCATTAATTCTAACAAACATTTTTTCTTTAGTACCTATTACTAATCTAATTATTTTTAATTCTATATACTTTTTGTATATAGTGTACCAGGGCTACTTCTTTTGTTTCTATTTTACATTGATTTGGTGATCCATGTTGACAGTGTCCGTGTCCCATTTTTAAACGATTTGGACTGATTTTGTTTTAGCGAGGCTTCTAGTTCGCCTTAAACTGGGTTGGGGAGCAGGAGTTCGTTCTTCTAAAGGGATTCCCTCTGATGAAATTTCGGGGTTACCTTGTGGTTGATTTCTCTGTTGTCTCATCTTGATGACAACAGGGTTAAGATATCTTACTGCCACCACAATCATTATGGCCAGAAAAAGTAGGCTCGTAAATGATATAGAGGTGGTGGACAGGATATGGGAGTTTCTGCTCAGTAATAAGGTATTGGTCTAATTTGTGTTGGATATTGTCCAACGAATGGGTGTCAGTATAAATTGATTTTTGGATATCGTCTTCCGTTAAAATCTGGATTTTCCCCAGTCTGTGATTTTGAATTTCCTGTAAAATTTCAGTCAGGTTTCCCTTGAGTAGGGAATGCTTTAGCTGAGGAAACTGATTCGGCTGAATAATTTTTAGTGGATATTTCCTCTGACCTTCGTATTTAAGCACTTTGTCACCTATTTGAAGTTTACATGGTTGCGTTATCTCAGGTATCCCCGGTCTTTCCAGTTTCGGTGTCACAAAGTGGTCTGGACATGTGATGTGTAGCACCGTGGAGGTGATAAATGAAAATAGCCACGTATTTGGGTTGTTTAATTTAAACAACATGTCCTTTTTGGGGTGCTTTACTCTGGTCCTGCATTTGGGGACTTCATTTAAAGGATTATATAATAATTTAATGGCACATTCGTTGGATGTTGTCGCTCTGATTATAGGCGTGTTCAGCCGGCCTACATACGTGTTTTCTTCTAAATTAATTGTTATTTTCTTGAAAATTTTCATGTCCTCGCCTTTTAATAAGAGAAATTCCTGAGTTTTTTCGCTATTGGCTATGTATGAATAACCAGGGTCTGGAATTAATGGATAATTAGCTGATTTGGGTACAGGATAGCATTGAATCTGCTGTAGCCTCATTTTTGGCAGATTAAAAATTGGGAGAGTAATTCTCACCACCAATTTGTTCTGCTGTCTGATATAGGACAGACAGGCAATTTTGATCATTCGGACAATTCAAAGTTGTTTTGCGATATATTTGTATCAAGTTTTGTGGAGACAGGAGGAGTGGGTGAATATGGTTGGTTCTACTAGCTATTTTTTATTCAGAAGGGCTTGTTGTCGATATTCGACTTCGATGATTTGGAGCAATAAGCTTGATGTAATCTCTTGTCTTAGTTGCCTCCTAATTAAATCATCGGCCACATGGTGGAGATCGTTTATCTGGTGTGTTATTTTTTGTTGCCTGTCTATTAACATAGCCAGCGGTTTTTGAATCTTTTCCAAGGTAGTTACTACAACACTAATTTGTTGTTTCTCTAGCTCGGCTAGGGCTTGTGTATTCGATTCAAGTTCCTGCTGTAAATTTCTTTCCCGTTATTGCTATCCACAGTGCCAAACAAATAGTGCATGGCAATGCCTATTCCATCAAATAGCGATCTGGCCTTGCGTTTTCCAGGTACTAGTTCCTTTGTAGTTTCCGTGCGCTTTCGTACGCTGTCTATTATAGCGTGTATGTGTAGATGCTGCACGTTACACAGGTCTTCTGGGTTTGTTATATGTATGCAGAATTTATGCACCAAGTGCTCTGCATATTCTGCTAGCTTTATCTGGGCATCTAATTCATCCAAATCTATCTCGGTGAGGACATTCCAGGTGTCATGATATACCATGAGATTCCCCAGGTCCTCGAAAAGTATACCCCAGGTCATTTAGCTGGGTCATTACATAGGGTTTGTCAGCGATTGCTCCACTTGTGTACTGGATGAAGAGGGGAACTGTGATGAATTTTAGCGCCATGTCTGTGGACAATTCGGAAGAAGAAAACAATCCTTTAAGTATATTTGTACTTGCATTGTGCACTTAGCAGTGGAGTGACTCCACCGCAAATGTTTCGGGGGAAGTATTGAAATGACGTTTAATGGACACTGAAGTAGGAATTTCAAGCCAACCTGGTTCATTTTTGTTCAACATGCTTTTACTCGAAATATGGTTTTAAACGATTATTATGTACCGTTACTATACGTTTACCAATTTTGATGGTGGTATTCACATCACTTGGTATTGCGATTACCTGATAAGTTCCTACCCAGATTTGAGAAAGCTTATGTTTTCTGCTCTTTCTACACGGAAAGTTAGGGGCCTTACTGTCTTATCATAGTACCCCTTTGAGCACCTTTTACTTGCCAATAAGTTCTTTCGTGCCGTGGCATTTGATTTTTAGAGCTTATACTTCAGTATATGACAATAGCTCTCATGATTGTAAACGGGTTCGGGATCCTATTTTAGATTTGATGGGACAGCCGCTGTGAAGCTGTATAGGCAGTCCATTGGGGTAAGTTTAGTACCCTCGTGTACACTGTTGTTATACACGAATGCAGCAGTTCGCAGGTATTGGCCCTATGTTTTGGGATTTTCTTCTACGATTATTCGCAGGTATTCTATCAGGGGTCTATGTGCACGCTCTGGTGCTCCATTAGATGGTGGGTGGTATACTGAAGTCTGTATCTTCTTTACCTTTAGAAGCTTACATACTCTTTTGAATAATTCACTCAGGAAATTTGTTCCCTGATCGGTGAGTATTCTTTTGGGTGTGCGATAGCGCGTAACGATTTCATCAAAAAAATCCTGCGCTACTGTGACTGCTTCTGCATTAGGTATTGCATACCAGTCGACAAATTTTGTTTAATTATCTTGGAAGGTCAAGATATATTTGTTACCTGATGTGGTCTCTTCTAATGGACCTACAATATCGAGGTAAACTTTGTCGAACGGTTGTTCTGCGATGTCCGTGATAACCATTGGAATTTGCTTTCATCGTCTGGCACTTTGGGCATTTTTTAATGTGTTTTTTAATATCGGTAAGCATGTGTCTCCACCAATACTTGCGTCTTATACGTTTGTAAGTTTTTATGACACCTTGATGGCCACCAAATGGAGAATCGTGATAATCTTTTAAGATTATTCGGATTTCCGTAGGGCTCCTGATAACTTCGGGTGTCTTACCAGTACTTACTTTTTGCGCAAGCGAGGCTGGGGGGTGAATATCTGCCTCCGTAAGTTGGATTTCGTTTTGGTCCGCTTTCGTGTGCTCTTCTGTCTCCACACTGGAGCTATTTATTGTTTCTTGAGCCTTTTGCTTCTGAGATCGAGTAAGCAATAAGCGGATTTCTTCTTCTTCTTATTATTTGTGGAATCGTCTTCCTCCACATCTGAGTCCATCGTGTGGTGGACTAGGGCTTTTACCGTTAAGGTATTGCCTAAACTGTCTTCCTTTAATGCTTGAGGGATGCGACTTAGTGCATCGGCATTAGTGTTGTACTTCCCGGGTTTGTATTCGATGTTGTAATCGAATTCAGATAATTTGTGGTAAAATCTCACCAAACGGGAAGTAGGTTATTTCACATTGAAGACACCTTTGAGAGTATTATGATCAGTATAGACCGTGAATTTCCGGCCTTGAAGATAGCACCTGAAATTCTTGGTAGCCCAGACAATAGCCAATAACTCTTTCTCTATAGTAGAATAATGTCTTTTGGCTTTGTTTAATGTGCGGCTTGCATAGGCAATGGGCTGGTCCTTTTCGACTTCTCCTTGAGAAAGAACAGCTCCTAGAGCCCGTTACTTGCGTCCGTAGTAAGATTAAAAGATTTTGTAAAATCGGGATAAATCAAAAGTGGTGGAGAAATTAAAGCATTTTTTATGCTCTGAAATGCTTGTAGGCATTTCTCTGTCCAAGTGAATTTTACATCCTTTCGGAGTAAATTCTTGATTGGACGTACAATTTTGCAGAAGTCTGGAATGAATTTCCTGTAGTAATTGGCAAGTCCTAAAAATGACTGAATTTGTCTTACTGTTTTTGGAACAGGAAATGTTTGGACGCAGGCCGTCTTACTTGGGTCTGGTAGGGCTCCTTCGCTAGAACATTTATGTCCTAGGTAAACAACTTCTCTTCTTAGAAACTGGCACTTCTCTGGCTGCAGTTTTAAGTTGTTTTATCTCAACTTATTGGAGACTTTCCTCAACTTTTCGTTGTGGTCATTTAAATATTTTCCATAGATAACAATGAGATCTCGGTAGAGAAAACATTCGAGGCATTATAGGCCTGTTAAGACGAAATTCGTTAGCCGTTGAAATGTGGCAGGGGCTCCTTTGAGCCCGAATGGCATACTCGTAGTGCCCATAGCTTGTGCTGAAAGGAGTTTTATGTCGATTTTTTTTTGTCGACAAGAACTTGGTGATGGCCGTTGGCCAAATCGAGTGTGGTGAAATACTTTGCGTGATCTAGTTGGTCGAGAATATCCTCGATTCGGGATAGCGGGAATGCGGCTACAATTGTCTTTTCGTTTAATTTACGAAAGTCGACAACGACGCGCCATCTTTTTTCACTGTCAGGTCCCGCTTTCTTGGGGAAAACTAGTAGAGGTGAACTCCAAGGGCTTGGACCATCCCGCCATCTAGCATTTCTTTTAGCTGCTCATTAATTACTTTCCGCTGTGTTTCAGGTAAGCGGTACATTTCTTGATTGATTGGTCCTTGATCTTGCACCAATGGGATGTTATGCGTTATTGCATTTGTATAGGTGAGGAAAAAGATATCGTTGTACTCTTCGCAGAGTTCTGATATCGAAATTTTTTTTTCTGCGGTCAAATTAGGGTCTAGGCTGAGTTCTTGCTCTAGCCTAGAAATACGCGGGTATTGCTTTATGTCGTCCGGAATCGCATAATCCGGGTATAGATATCGTACATGTTGTAAAATTGCTGATTTTTCAGCTGAACCTTGGGTTGACTTATTCTTCCTGTTTAACTTGTTACCTGTAAGTAGATGAAGCTTATTTGATTCCTTTTCAGGCTTTATTTCGTTGTTTTAAGCATGTATTTGCTTCCTGCTTTGTTGACGGCTGAGTTTGGTACACCTGTGTGGTCTTTGCCTTAGGTTGTGTGGGATACTCATGTGCGTCGATGCTATTGCTTTTTGACCATGTAGAATTTTTTGTGCTGTGTGACGGTGGAGTAATATGTACCTTTAGTATAGGATTTAGAGACTCGCTACCGTTCTTATATGGCCGATGTTTGTTTAATAAAGGTTTATGCCTCGGAATTTTGGACGCAAGAGCTATATGAAGCTTTTTGGCAGGCTTTAGACACTCAGTTCCGTCTCCTGTGGTGTTTGAAATTGCCCCTGTGTTTGGTAGCGGAATGTGTGTTCTTTTGTGGTCTTTTGTGTGCGTTAATGGGACTATGGTGTAGTCGTTTATTGGATATAGCTGTAACTTTAAGCTATGTATGACTACTTGATGACTGTTAGCGTTGAGAATACTAACCAGCACTAATTCTTCTCCAGATGACAATAAACTGTTTGCAAAAAGGACTCCAGCGCTTATCTCTTGTGATAAACAGAGCATTGCTTCTTTAGTTTGTAACGGGACTGGGGTAACAATTTGAGAGCGCGCAGGTATGCAGATTGGTCCCTTAAAGGTAACCATTTGCTGCCTGATTTCGTCGGTCTATTGTTCGTCCAGACAGCTCATTTCATATTCCTTGAGCTCTTTTGGAGCTTGGCAGCCAGTTTTTCTCGTTTGAGAAGCCTAGAAGACAATGCAGATGGATAGTTCAGCCTGCTTAGACTCTACCTCTTCTGCAAGTGTTCTTACTTCGAGTGCTTTCTCAGAATGTAGCTTGTCCGTTTCAAACAGCAATGGCAAAGCAATTCTCCGTGCGAGGAAAACTTAGTGCCTTATTAGGACCATCAACGTTACTGTTTTTTGCTAGGAAATCATTTCCTAGAAGTCCATAATCGGAAAGGCCAGGCAAGTTCTTTACGACTTAAAACTTGCAAGGGATTTTGTTTTTGAAAACGAAGTTTCCCTGGCAATTTCCCAGCATCTTTCCTGTACCAAATGGGGTCTGTAATGTACATGCCTCATTGTGGTTAATTGCTTTGAGATCTTTTAATGACCTTTTCTATATTATACTTACCTCAGCGCCTGTGTCTACTACTAGTTTAGTTTGGCCGTTGAGGCCTATGTCTGAAGGTCGTTTTACTGTAGCGACACTGGATTCGAGCTGCTGAGGAGACCCTATTTTATTAGATGGGAGATTTATAGTAGAACCGGGGAGCTTTGAGTCGACTGTACGTCGTTTCCCTGATCCCGGGCTTCCCATTTACGTTTTTGTTGACATGCGCTTAATATATGTCCAGATCGGCCACAGAACTCACACTTTTTTCGCACACTCTTGAGTTGTTGGGACCTTGTGTGTCTCTTGGTCGTTGATTTGGTGATACATTATTGTTATGTATTCTCTGGAAACTATTGTTGCTTCTTCTGCAGTCACGCACGTCACGGTTATACATTTTACAGTTCACACAATAAGGCGTATGTTTTTTTTTGAGGCAATCAGCATATGTGTGGCCTCTTAGATTACAAAAACTACAACTGATTTTATTTTAATAGTTATTTTTATTGTTTACATTATAATTTTTATTAAGAGATCTTAGCTCCTATTTGATGTATGGTGATGTGTTTGGCTGTGTGAACTGCGGCTGCTGAACGAGACTATTTGTGTTTGACAGGGTCTGAGGAACTTGAGCGAATGGCATTATGCCAGGATTAAATACGCTGTGATTTACTAGAGTACTATTTGGATTTAATTGTGCGTTATTTGGTACACTGGCACAAGCAGACTTTGGCAATGTATTCTGCAACATATTCGTTTGAAATTGTCCTGGAGGTTGCAGGAACAGGGCACTTTGCTGGAGACGTTCCATGCCAAGTGCTTTTTGTACGAGGTCATCTACAGTGCAGTCTGTCGTGGTCAGAAGATATTGGCACATATAGGGGTTATTGACTCCTGTTATTAGTGCGTTTTTTTCGAAATCTTCCAGCTGCGTTTTAACAGCTGGTGCTGCTGTGGCTCCGCACTTGGATTCTGCTGCTTCATTGCAGAGTGCCAGCATTTGTTTTACTCGTGCCGTGAAGGCTGTGAGGTTTTCCAAAGGATACTGCCTAGTGGTGATTAATTTATTTACCAGTTCCTGGTAAGTTTTTCTAGGCAGGTATCTGCGGTTGAGCCGTTCTTCTACTTCTTTGAAAGTAGTTGGCATATTTGAGGCAAAAATCTGATAAGCTTCGCCTCGAAGTCTGGTGGGGAAGATTTGTAAAAATGCCGATAGTTTCCCCACCGAAATGCACTGAATTACCTACCTGCAGCATCCTAGGAATGTTTGGAGCTCAAGGGTCAATTTTGGGTGCTGTTCTTCTGTGAATAGGGGAACCAGCTGAGCAGTCAGCTTGGCGATTTTTGCGTAATCTGCCATGTTTAGATTGGGGATTTTAGACTTTGGGGAGGTGGTTTCTTCTAAGCTGGTCTCCAGAAGGGAGTTGCCCAGCCAATTTAAAAGGAATTCACTCGCGGTGGAATCACTGACCCTGTCTTTGATGGCACTTTCTCTTAACCTAGCACTATTATTTTGGATGATATCTACCCCGAGAGAGTGCGAAAATTCTCCAAACTCCTTTAAGCTCTTTTTGAACTTCTCTGTGCTAATTTTAAATTTTTCGATTGTTTCCAATCTTTCTTTTCGCGACTTTTCCATCTGCTTTTCTACTGAGTCGCGCTGATTCACAGAGAGTTCAAAGGAGTTTCGCACTTTCTCTTCCAATTTTTTTAAATATATTTCTAAGTTTAAAGTGTTTCTTACTTGGTGGGGACCTGTCAGGATTATCCCGCTCCTTAACATCACTCCTCTTGTTGTTGAATTGGGGGTGTTTGGTTAGTGCCCTCTGTTGCAGATGTGCTCCCGCGTTGCCTCCTTCGTACCGGGACGGAACTTGCTGTGTGTCGCCCGGCGAGGAAGACTGTTGTGGAGTTGGTTGAGGTGGTAAGATTTCCGGCGGCGTTTCCTGGTGGGAGGTTTCTTCGCTCATGGACCACCGTGTTAAAATGTGCAGGTAGGGGGGCTTCTGCCGTCTTAATTCCCTTGGATCAAATTGAAAGGGGGGCGTATTGCCTTCTTCGAGGTCCCTCTCAATTCAGGATCGCTGGTTTTGTTGTTTGAAGTTCTTTTGCGGCCGGGGGCCCGTGACCTTCCTAAATTCCCCTGGATAAAAGCTGAAAGGGGCGCGTTGCCTACTTCGAAGTCCCTTTCATCTCCGGATCACTGATTGTCGGTTGAAAATACTTCCTTCCTTCAAATGTAGATTTAAAACTTTTGGTTGTGGACTTCTTTTATCCTGGGCTGGGATGAAGCCCGCTATTGTCCCACGTTGGTACTTTGTGCTTTGATGAGGGCGTGGTTGAGTGTTTTTCAAACATAGGCAGTTAAAGCTGTCCGACCCCGAGCGTTGGGAGCCGACAAGATCGAAATACTCCCGAAGCCAGACTGAACTTCAGGCGGAGGGTAGGGTGTCTTGCCCAGTATTCGATCCCGTCCTTAACTCCTTTTGGTTCGTTGGTGGATGGAGGCTTTTCAAGCGCTTATACTCTTTTTGTGTTGCAAAGTAGGCTTCGTCTATCCTACCGGCTGCGCCAATTTGCTATATTTCTTCTGTTACTCTCACCTTGAATTCGGCTGTTGCACTGGTAATCTACGTTTTAGGTATTGACAACCCTATTTTGCTTTTTTTTCACTTTTTATTTACTTTTTTTTATTACACCACTCTTACTCCACATTAGTTCTTCAAACTAAAAACTTTCTTTTTATCTAAAAACTTTCTAACACAAATTTTCTCTCAAAACCGAACATTCAAAACTATATTCAAAAACCAAAAATTTTCTAGTAGAATTTTTTATCTTAAAACCGAACATTCAAAAACTATATTCAAAAACCAAAAAACCTTCTAATACAATTTTTTTATCTTTAAACCGAACATTCAACAAAAAAAAATCTTTCTTAATCTCAAAGCCGCACCACCGTCTTTTTTTGTTATCTTCTCCGTTTCTAACCAAAAAACCAACTCGGCTCTTGATCACTTTCGTCGCGATCAAGAGCCCTCGTTAAGGGTAGAAAATGCGTAGTTGCATTTCTACCCTGAGAAAATTTTCATTTATTCTGGACTTGTTTAAACAAGTCCAGAATATTTTCCGTTGGACGATGGCTTGAAATTTGATGTTTTCATAAACATCAGCCACCGTCCCGTCGATTGAAATTGCGGCTCGCGTATACATATAATGTATTTTCGCGGCACGCATGATCGTGAAAGCTTTTTTTTTATATGTATGTACGTTCGTACATATATATTGTAATTTTTACGACAAATCGTACTGAAGGTACGGTTTGCCTTTTGTTTTTTTTTTTTTTTAAATTAAATATTTCTACTGGCCATGGGAATAATTTTGTTGCGTGGAATGTGAAGAAAATTGCTGACGCAATTTTCTTCACTGATCGAGTAGATAAGCTAATCATGTTTTAAGCATGATTAGCTTATTGAAAATTTATATGGATGAAATCTTTTAATATTTTAGAAATTTTATTAATTTATAATTAGGTATTTATTTTAGGCTTTTTTAGGAAGATTTAATTTACGTACACTATATACATATTATAGTTTTCAAAAGGTATTTGTTTATTAATGTCTATTAACTGAACTCGATAAACTTCATTATATTACTGCCAACATACAAAGATTCTAAAAAATACTTTAAAAATTACTTCTTCAAAAAGTACTCAGCACTTTTTATAGACTTATAACTTAGTTACAAGTACTTTTCATACATGCGGTACTTGTACTTACGCTGAAGTACTCAGGCCTTCGGTACTTGTACTTAAGTACTTTTTCTTTGGTACTTGTCTAGCTCTGTGGGGTGGTAACTACCACCCCATGAGACTGCCGTTTGTGACGAATGACGAAAGAAAGAGTTTCACGGTAGTAAGCGTGGATGGATTTACATGGATGGAGTAAAATTTTCTTTCGTGCTGGGGGTTTTGGGGTGAGGGTAGTAACTACCACCGTTTGAAAGTGCCCTTCGTGTCGAAAGAGTATTATGGTAGTGAACGTGGATGGAATTAAATGGGGTTTTTGATTTAGAATGAGTGAATGGTTGAGCTATCCGATGGGGAAAATTTTTCTTACGTCTTGGGAGTTTTGGGGTGGGGTTGGTAACTACCTCCCTTGGGTTGAGATTCGAGATTCAAGAGTCGGTATCCGAGAGTCGATACTCGAGAGTCGAATCCCGAGATTCGGGTTTGGAGAGTCGAGTATCGAGATTTGAGACTCGAGAGTCAGTATTCTGGAGTCGATATTCGACAGGGGATATTTGAGAGTCGAGATTCGACATTTGACAGGAGGGTTTCGATAGTCGAGAAATGGTATAGAATTTATGACTAAAAAGCAGAAAATAAAACATATTAAAAAACTTTTAAAATAAATAACTTTTGTAAATAAAATGCACAAAAAAGTAAAAAATTATTTCTTTCTTTCTCAGTGATATACACAAAATAAGTGCAGTTGCAAAATAAGAAATACTACAACTCGGATTAAATGTTAAAAGTTTGGGCATGAGTTGCAGTTAGACAATTGTGATTATTGTTATGGATGCTCAAGCTTTTAAGATTTAATCTGAGTAGTAGCATTTCTTATTTTGGAATTAAACTTTTCTTTTAACTGAGTACCGGAAATTCTGTTGAACCTGTCTGGTGCTTTTCCGTTCTCAACTCTTGAAAGACATTCTATTTCGATTCGACATACCGTACGAAAATTTGTGGGTAAGTTGATGGCGGAGAGCAGGAATGGAGCACTAATGTGTAACTTTTAGTAACTTTAATTGTACTGATTATTTTAAATCATAATGCCATTATGTTGAGATGTGAGCACTACGCGCTAGTCTATAGACAAATCAAATAGAGTCATTAAATGCTACTGTAAGTCTTCTACGGCAGACTGAGTCCAACTTTGGAAATAATATGGTACCGTACATGAAATGAGGTGCAATAAGTAGAGCTTGAAACTTTTAGGACTTTTTTCAAAAAGTCTCTAGAATACGAGTTATTGTTAAATTTTATTCCATAAGAATTAAACAAAATTATAAGAAATATGTGTTTTAAAATAATAAAAATTCGTAACTTTTATTATTAAGACTTCTGCAATAACCATTATTTTTAATTGTTATTTTTAACTGTTATACAAAAAAACTTTTTGATAGTATTTCGGGACTTTATTTCATAAAAGTCTTTTTAAGAGTCTTTTCAGACTTTTAGTTTATAAAAATCATTTAAAAGTCTTTTGAGACTTTTATTTTATAAAAATCCGTTTAAAAGTCTTTCTTTATGCTTATTATTTAAATATTTACAGTGTTTACGGTCTGATTTAAAAAAAAAAGCAGCGGAAGATGCTTACATAGTATTTCAATCGATTTTGTCCATACGGGCATTCATATAGGGTATCATAAGTATTGGTCTTTTAGACTAATTCTAGCTATTTTACTTATTTTTATTTTGTTTTATTTTTTTATCATTTATTTTTTTTTTATTTACTTTTAGATATAAACGAATTATGTTATGTATATGGATCAAATCGATTAAATTGTTATAACCAGCGGAAGAAGTGTTTTTTTTTCGTTAGACCGTCAACACGTTATATATTTCAATAAAATACTTTTAAAAATATTTTTATAAAATAAAAGTCTCAAAAGACTCTTAAAAAGACTTTTATAAAATAAAAGTCGCGCAATACTCTCAAAAAGTTTTTTTATTAGATAAAGGTCTGAAAAGACTTAAAACCTTTATTTCGTACAATAAAAATTTACTCTTAACTTTTACTTTTAAAAATAAAGTTAAAATATTAAAACTTATTTTTTAAACATAAAAATTTCCAGTCGGACCTCAATTAAAAAAGACTTAATGGAGGGCTATTTTCAGGCTCTGGCAATAAGTGGTCTTACTAATTTCATGCGCATCTTAGTTGAAAGAAGATATCCATGGACCCATAACTGGCGCAAGGACCCATAAACTCTGCAAATAATATTGGTGATATGACTACAGCAAGAAAGTTTAGCATTCAGTTCAACTCCTAGATTTCTGACTGAGTTTTGATGCGGTAAGATAACATTATTAAGAAAAACATGGGACACATTAAGAAAAATTTAAATTTCTGACTAGTTTATAAAGAAGTCGAGTATGTTTGACCGAGGCAAAAGCTTTACTAAAGTCGAAAAGAACAAGTGTCGTCCGGAAATCCTGATCAAGGGCTTCTGTAATATCAGATGTTACTTTTAACATAGCTGTTTCATAACTGTGCGATAAGAACTTGTTCCGGTCAATAAACTTAATAACTTGGTTAAATATAATTTTCTCGAATACCTTACTGAACTAGTAGAGTATATTGAGTGGTCGGTAGTCTTTCTTAGAAGAGGGGAACGATTTTTTAGGGATGGCGATAATAAGAGCGCTTTTCCAAATAGTAGGGAATTGCGATATGGCAAGGCAAATATTAAAGCTGTGCACCAATGTACTAACAATTAAGGGAGCAATTAACTTAATGAATTTAGGAGGAATTAAATCATAGCCAGTTGCAGTACATCAAAATGATGGATGCAGCGGAATGCAAACCCTTCATAGTGACTTAAAGCCAGTTCCTGATTTCGGCCCTAACCAACAGATTAATTAATCGGAGACGAGGAGATGAAATGTCCATGCAAGCCATCAGTGTCGATCGAGCATATGGTCTCATCCTTACCTGCCGCCCCCCATAAAGCGAATATTTCGCCACAGGTTTTTTAGAGGTAGATTTGGGTTCAATTTGGAGACAAAATATGATTTTTGGTTTGCCTGAGTTTTAGTGTGACAAGATTCCGGACACTTTTATATCGATGATGAGCTGCAGGGTCCGTGAGATTTTATAGCGAAGCAAGAGGAAACCTCTTTCAGTAAGAAGAGTGTGAATTTCTTGCGTAATCCATGGACTGCGTTGTGAAAAGATTTTAGTAGGGTTGCAAAATTAAGTTGTTAAAAAATCTTTTCATCAACTGAATCCAGAATGCGTTCATCAGGCCACTGTATTGTGCAGCAGTCAGCATAGAGCATGTCAAAATTAATTTTGTTATAATCACGATAGTAAATTGAGTCAGCACATAAAGAAGCATCAAAAGTCAGCTGGTATGACAAATATAAGAAATCGTGATCAAAGGTACACACTGGAGTCGCACACCTTATCGCTATTAGTTACAGAGAGATAATCCATTAGAGACGGATTGCTAGTATTGAAGAACGTTGGCATATGATTAACAATTGTTAAGTCCAAAGATTATATGAGGTTTAATAAGTCCCTCGACTGCTTGTGACTGCTTAGGCCATCAACATTAAAGTCACCACCAATGAGTAACTACAACAAAGGTGGGAAATAGTTCTTTGAAATTCGATGACTGTATCCTCTTTAAATCCATTAGGGGGGGGGGGCAATATACGGCAACCAGAATACACTTCTCAACGTCAGTATTAACTTGAATACATACAAATTCAAATGTTGCCTCTGGTGAGGAGCTGGCTAAGACAGAAGTTTTAAGGAAGGATTGTACATAAATGGCAACACCACCGACCCTATCCAGGCGATCATTCCTGTAGATTGAAAAACTAGGAATATATACAGCATTGTTTAGTATATGAGTCTTAAGCAAAGTTTCACTAATCAGAAGCGCATGTATTATATTAGTATCAAAAATGTCATTAAGAAGATCAATTTTGTTATTTGAACTGCGCGCATTAAATGCGCATATTTTGAAACCAACAGATTGTTTGGAAAAGACATTCAGAACAGCAATCATTTTGTTCAAAGGAAACAGGGTATCACACACCGCAGACACAGCAGAGTAACTCAGCAAAAATAAAAGTTCGATCAAAACATAGATCAATACACATCCCGATTATATACAAAACTAAAAAAATATTAAATAAATTCAAGAATTCAAGACTCAGACACTAGGCTTTGTTAAATATAAATTTATGACAGAATAACAAAATTACTAAATACTAACAATTACAAAATCAAGTATATACTTAATATGTATAAAGAAAATAGAGAAAAGAGAATAAAAATTACACTATATACATATGTGCTTCACATCACTCTAGTTGGGTAAGGTAAGTAGTTAGTAAGCATCGCTTTATCCGATTCAGCACGAACCATAAACAACAGACCATCTCTTGTAAACAATGAATAAATATTATTCATTATTCTTGACTGCAGCGTCTTTTGAAATTTTTTTGAAATTTTGCTGTCAAACTCTTGTGGATTCGATTGGGGTAATTAGAACAAAAACCCGGTTGCATATTTGCTAGCTGAATATTACCATGTGTTTTTAGATTTTTTACGCTCCATGTAAACAGTGGGTAATCAAACAGATCTGTTACCATTAGATGACGTAGCGGCAGCATTATGTCGATTTGGTTGGAGAGGAAAGGCCTCAACAATGTCACCATTTGCTGATGTTTAATTGCGGTAGCCATTTTTGCAGTCACTGATTGTATATTTTCCCCAGATGTTATTGGAATGCCTTTGAGCGCTTAAATCGTTTAAGGTCTTCGTTTTCAATTTCGAGTTTATTACAGACTAATTTGATGTCATTGACGTCCCTGGTTACGCAACGATTACACGAGTCAATAGAGCTGACGGACAGTCCTGATTTCATCTGTCAAATTTACTGACAAAAAACGATTTGCGTTCTATCAATTGACCAGTCTGTTCATAATAAAATGTCGTCAAGCTGTGCAGACATTCCCCTTCTATATGAATATCAAACAATTTCTTCATTAATCCGTCTTTATTCTCTACAAAATAAACAATAAAATGTATGTTAAACACTTTTCAGTCATTTGCCACTCAAAAGAGAGAAGATTAGGAATATAAACACAAATATCCACTAGCATCCACCTTTTATTTTCAATTTCCTCCATCTTAATTGTACGTTTGGCAGTTTATTCACTAGTCCGTACTGACTCGTTAGAAATCTTGTCAGTACAGGCGTCCCGAACAACAGGTGATCCACGATCTTCATGCTCGCCGAATTGACACAAGCGATCCAGATGAACAATTTTTCTTGTGCATCTTGTACCGCGCTGAATCTTGTATACCATATTATTAGTTCTAGTTTCAACTATATTTTTCTTCCATCCGTCCACAATCTTTCCATTCAGGATTGCAAGGACGTTGTGAAAAGGCTTCTACATTTCCCTAAATACGACCTTTGCGGTGTCGGATTTCAAAGTCGTGAAGTTGCAGTATAGCCTCTCCACGAATAGCTTGCTCTCTCTAGCTAGCCATCTTCTCCCTACTTCCTTTGTTGAACATGTAGTTTCCTTCAAATGAATCGACTTGACTTTCATACTGAAATTCATTTCGTTGTCAACTTCCAATTATAATTTCTTCTATTAAGGGACTTTGGAAATCCATATTCGAAAAATAAAAAAATTAAATATATTCCAAACTAATTGCTAGGTCTTCAGCCTACATTTTCTCAAAAAAATAATTTTTTTTCAAATTCTAGTTTTCCTTTTTAAAAGCGGTATAACATTTCTTTAAAGCAATTACAACTTCGTGTAATGAGCCGTGAATGTCAGCGAATCCTATTCCTATTTATATGGTTACCATAATTAAGTGTGTAGAATATTTGTGTTAAGTATTCTATTGGTTTAAAATCTCTAATGATAGTCATTAAAATTAACCATGATCGTAAGTGTATGCGAAAATCGATTAGCGCGGGTAGAACTTAGTGTCCGTCGTACTGCGACGAGAGATTATAACGTATGAATAATCTTAAAAGTTACATTTTTCTTGAGCCATACAAAAGAAAAGGAGATTTAATTTTTCTTTTTGTTCTTTTCGCACTTCATCTATAAGGAGTCGCTTTGAGTGAAACAAACTACATGATAGACTAAAGCAATTTCAGAAATTATACGAAAATACTTTAAATTATCCAAACTTCCAACCGTCACAGTCTTAACATACCCTGCTTATGCTTGTGCACATGATATACATATATAGGGATATATATGTATATATATACATACAGGAAAATTTTTTCTTATATTACTAAATATCTTCTATTCCTTCATTCTGTAAATTTACACATGTATTTATTTGGAATAGCTCATTCTTAACTAAACTATTAAAGCTAGGCAAAACACAAAATTGTAGTTCACTTTTATCAATAATCGTACCAAATTAAATTTTTATCTTATAAGTCAAATAGGAAATTAGTGTCGACACTCATAACCCAAGAAAGCTAATAGGATAGATACAGTCTTAGAGAAACGGTTCGCTTAGTCTAGCTTAAGCTCAGCTACATGAGTATATGTATATAAGTGTGGCAATCACATCGCCTAAATGTTGTCAAAATTTTTCTGCAATGATCACAAATTAATCATTGCCACTAATTTCCTTACGTTAGATATTATTATGCAATTCTACAATATAATTTATAAATTTATACTAGTCAGGTAACCTCCGCGTGTCATGTACAAGAAATTGGCAAATATTATATATGTATATCCTTATTGTCGCAGTTTATTAGAATTACTTTAGGATCACATCATGCTAGTGTGATAAAACATGGAACAATACAAGCAGTTTACCTCATTTTTTGTTTTACTGCTACCATTAATATCGTCGATTTGTTGACTTTGCTGTAAGTTATATCTGTTAGCTGTGGACATGAATCCCTGAAATAACCTTAAACGTTACGACGGAGAGGTTAGTTAGCTGGTCCTTTATCAGCTAACATCCTACTGAACTCCTCTCCCAGCCGTTTCTGAGCGAGTCTCTTTCACAAAAACGTGATAGGGCTCGTGAATTTCCTTTTATAATTTTCTGCCAAAATTTGAACAAAAATGAACACTGATTATTGCAAATTCTTTATATATATACCTTCAGGTACTCCTCCGTATTGAGAAAACTCTTAGTTTTCTTGCAAATATTGCTTTTCACGCGTATAGCGGCGACTTTGCTGCGGCCGGAATTCAGATGCCTTACTTTTTTAATTTCGGGCGGGGTCGTGTCAAATATCTTCAAGGATGTATTTTATGCTCGATGTTTACGGAAAAGATACGTTGCTAATTTTTCGACGTCCTCTCGAGAAGATCTGACACTACAGTGACGATGGTCTTCTTCTGCCTTGCCTGTCATGTCAACATGGCACCTGAGCGTGAGGAAATGCATTTCTCTCGTTCGGGTGCGTTCTTTTTTTTCTGTTTGACACAGCCGGCCCACACGCTTCAGCACGTGTAGCATTTTGCTATATGCAATATGCTACGACCATAACAGGGCAGAGTGGTCTGCGCCACCCATGGTTCAGACAAAGCTGAAAAATGGACGACTGAACTAGCCGGTCTTAAACATAGGCCTCATCGCTGCGGGCGCTCAATGTGTGTCTCGACCCACGACCCAATGCATATTCCTCATCACTCGGACTCTACTTGACCGATGACGCATCGAAGACACATCCTTGAAGTCTCGTCAGTCTTCGATCAGACCTCGACGTCCTTCTCTGTGCGGGAAAACGAAAGTACATCGACAAGCTGGTAACCTACAAAATCCAGCCGGTCGATGTATCTCTGCCCTCCCTCACCGAGATGCTGAGGAAGCCCTGCGATCAGCAACCTCAAGAACTGATCACTAAGCTTTCCGGGCACACCATCTCACTCTGATCTCCGACCGGCGATTGTTCAAGGGTGTGTCTCCAAGGCGTCGTCGAAGTAGTGATTGCAACAGGTATATCACCCAACATTGACGGGGCAATAGAAGGGCTGCGCGATATCCTATAGTTTACCAGTGAAACTGGCTGGGTGCCTTCCTAGGGCCACCAGGAATAAACGTGACAATAGATAGACGACGTGTCCAGACTGATGATCACTGCCTGATGTCTTTGGCGTGATAGACTCCTAACAGTTTCCCCTGCAGATCTTCAAGCTCGTATAGGGAGTTTCCTTTCTTGGCTCTGACTCGACACTTGACAAATGTTCGTCCCAGTTTAGCACTAGTCTGCTGTTGGAAGTTGCTTTGATCACGATTCCGTCTGAATACCTCTTGACCCACTTTAAAATCAACAGGCTTCGCCCTGAGATTGTAAGCTCTTGAGCCCTGTTCGAATGCATGTTGTAAATTTTCCTGCATTCTCGCACGGATTAATCTCATTTTGTCTTCTGCATCTACTCGCAATAGCTCATTTAGAGTTCCAAGGCTCCTCAAGATAGAATAGGAGCTGCCATGTTCAATCATTTGTTGACCGAAAAGTGTTCGATAAGGAGAGAAACCAGTAGCTTGATGGAAAGAGCTCCGGAGGGAACTAGCTATTTGGCTCAGTTTCTCATCCCATTTCGTATGTTCCTTCCGAATATATGCTCTAATCCCTGACAATAGAGACCTGTGCCTGTGCATGTGCCTCACCCCATACTTATCCAGTAATCTGGTGAACTGAGTCGAGCAAAACTGGACTCCATTGTCAGAGACTATCGTTTCCGGGACTCCGAATACGTGGAACACTTCCGTCTCAGTGAATTGGCACACATTGAGTGTAGATGCTTTTTTCATAGGTTTGAGAATTGGAAATTTTTAAAAGTGGTCAAGAACTTTCAGAATGCAGACGTTTATTTTCACTGACCGAGGATATGAACCTAGAAAATCGATATACAGCTTTTGCCACGGTCGTTCTGTCACAGACTGGACTCTCATAGGTGGTCGCAAAATAGTATTGGGAGCTTTCGTTTCCTTACATACGTCACAGGCGCCTACGTAATTTCTGACATCAACTGTCATTCGTGGCCAGTACAGGTGTCTTCGCAGACGTTCCAGTGTTTTCCTTATACCTCCGTGTGAAGTCAGTGGCGGGTCATGCGCTCTTGAAATGACGTCGGTGACAAGCCCTCTTGGAATCCAAAGCTTCCAAGGTTCCTCTTCCTGAATCCGATCGCCTGTTCTGGGAACAGTCCGAATGTAAACGAAGCCATCTCTGACGCAAAGATCTGGCACTTTACCAAAAGTCGTTTTAACCTTATGCCTCAGTTCCTCATATACCAACGAGTTGAAATATGGCGAACTAAGGTCAACTTCCGGGCCAGGATCCTCGTTTTTGGACAGGCCGTCACAATGGATGCGTGACAACGCATCAGGGACGACGTTCAGGCTTCCTTTTCTGTGCTCAATAGTGAAGGCGAAGCTCTGAAGTTTCAAACTCCACCGCGCAAGTCTACCGCTGAGGTCCTTTTGAGACATCAGCCATTTCAAGCTCGCATGATCAGTCACTATCTTAAACGGCATGAGTTTTATGAAGGGCCGGAACTTCTGTACGCTCAAGATTGCAGCTAGGCATTCTTGCTCTGTGACGGTGTAATTTCTTTGTGCTGAGTTCAACTTTTTCGAGACGTAGGCTATTGGCTTCTCGTGGCCATCGTCATCTAGTTGAATCAGCACTCCACCAATACCTTGTTGGCTCGCATCGCACTGGATAGCGAACGGTTTGGTGAAGTCTGGACTCACTAACAACGGAGCAGAAGTAAGTTTTTGCTTTAAAAGATCAAGAGACGTCTGGGCTTCAGGTGTCCATTTGAACTGACTAGGGTTTATCAAGATGTCTGTAATGGAGGCATTTAAGTCAGCGTAGTTCGGGATGAACCGTCTATACCATCCCGCCATACCTAGTAGGCGTCGGGCTTGCCGAACAGTTTTAGGTGACGGATAGTCAACTATAGCTGAAATTTTGTCAGGGTCAGTTCTCATACCTCCCTTTCCGAAAATGAAACCCAAGTATTTGGTCTCTTTGATACAAAACTTGCTCTTCTCGACGTTGATAGTGAGGCCAGCTTTCCTCAAACAATCCGCTACACGGGATAGTAACGTGAGATGCGAGTCAAAGTCTGATGACAGAATTAATAAATCGTCTAGATAGACGAGAACGTTCTCCCGAAGATCGAAAGGAATGACTTTATCCATGAGGCGGCACATCGTTTGTGGAGCGTTGCATAGGCCGAATGGCATCACCGTGTACTGATAGAGAGGATGACCAGGCACTGTAAAAGCGGTTTTCTCTATGGAATCAGTGTCTAGTGGGATCTGCCAGAATGCGTCTTTCAGGTCCAGGTTCGTTATGTAGTTTGCCGGAGGAAGTCGACTCAGAAGTGCGTCTATCTACGGTAGCGGATAGGCATCCTTCTTCGTAACCGAGTTGACCTTCCTTGCGTCAAAACAAAGCCGGACCTTTCCAGGCTTCCTCACCAGAACAACTGGAGAGCTCCAAGGCTCTCATCTATCACACCCAGCGATAGCATTCGCTCTAATTCAGCATCCATCAAACTTTGTACAGCCGGCGAAATCGGATAAAAGCGCTGTTTTATCGGGGCGGCGTCATTCGTCTCAATCCTGTGAGTGACCAATGATGTTTTTCCCAGGCCTAAGGAGGCGAAAGAAGGGAAAAACTGTTTCGTGGCTTCCAAGCGTTGTTGTTCCAGACTGGAAAAAATATGGCAGTCGGTGTCACAGGTAGCTGCTAGACTCAGATTCACTTCTGCAACTATACCCAGGACATCTGGAGCCAACCCAATTAGACGCCAGAAGTCTATTCCCAGATATAGTGCCTGTGTGAGCCCAGGAACCACGTAAAAACGCACGTTTTGGGTCTTATCACGGAAAGTGACATCCAAGTTCACATGACCATGCACAGTCGTCATGGCACCATTAGCTACTTGGACCTGTGTCCGATACCTCTTCCTTTCAACCTCTGCTGCTGCCAGCTTCTATAGAGCTCCCTGACCTAGAATACTGACCGTGGCACCACTATCGAGTAGTCCAGTCTCAGTTCGCCCGAGCAGCTTTACTTCGGCATACGGTCGAATGTCGTGTGGCAGCGACACGGAAATCTGTGCCAGTTTCTTTCTTTCCAGTCGCATCCGTTGACAGTATTTCCGCCAACGAACGGTTGATCGTTTCTTTTTCGGTCTAATATCCAAGTCAGGAAACACGATTTCAGCTAACTCTGCCACTGAGGAGAAGATTCGGTCTTTTACGGCGTTCTTTTTCTGCACACGCGTATGATAGGGCATCAGCGGATGTAAAACTGGCTCACGCCCACTCGTCATAACAGAGCTTGGTGGCCGTTTTAATACAGAAATACCATGAGGCCAAACCTCCTGCTCAATAACTTTGTCAGCTAAAAGTGCTGTCGGTCTTATTGGGACATCGAAAATTGAAGACTCTTCCAAAGAAGTGTCTAATAATGTCGTAGGCTCCCCAGAAGTGGAAATGGGAGCTTGAAGATCTGCGGAGAAGTCTATCAGATTCTCCGTCTCCCTCAATGAAATGTACGTACTATCAGGTGTTTTACTGATCTCATCAGAATCACTGAATGATATCAGTCAGGGTCTGCTAATGGAGCGGACCTTCCTCCTTGTTCAAGGCTTGGACTGGAGGGTTCGTTGCAGGTCTTGCTTGCGACGTTGACGCTGGTCGGAAAGAGGTGGTGGTATTCCCAACCCGTCTCAGGATTTTCTGTCTGCAATGGCGACAATCAGGCTTGAAAACATTTTTGCGTCCGCATCCATAGCAGAACACAACTTGTCTCTCCTGCCGGCAATCTTGGTAGAAGTGACCGGACCGTTCACAGTTCCAGCAGATTACATTCTGAGGGATTGTCATAGCAGCTAGTGCTACTGCTTCCTCACTGCGTTCATGTGTCATATTCAGTTTGGCCTCTGTCGGACGAAATTCAACCACCTCGCTGACTCTTTGGCCGCGATAAGCAAAGGGCTATTTCGTCATGAGTTAGGTTTGATAAAAGTCCTTGAATGTAGATCTGGCATTCCAGGAGAGAGTGATCGTCGACTAGGTGGTGGAACTGTCAAAGGTGGTAACTCTAGTGACGGCATAGGAGGTAATGGATCGTGATTGACAGTCCTTACGGGCCTTGCCATTTTCGGGACAGCACCAGCATACTCAGTGAAATCATACTGAGTAAGATGGGCTCTGCAGACCAGGCAGTTTGAATGCTGTCCAATCCACGTTTTCAGACATGCTTTATGAAACACATGTCCACATACCGTCTTCACTGGCTTCCTCTGTCCTGATCAGTCGCTCTCTAGACAGACAGAGCACGGATCTGGCAACAGCATCGGTACCCCAGTTGCTCGCGGTGGTGTTCGCGCTGTAGCCATTGTAGAATCAGTCGTAAATCAGGCAAAAGATTTTCAAACCAAGGACTTGGAATAGATATATAAAAAAATCCAAAGAATTTGAAGCTTCGGAAGAGATAACAGGCTCTTCAAAACGCAAGGATGACGAAATACTAATTTAAAGTCGAAGGTTTGGACGAGATACTAAATTTCAAATAAAATTTCCTTCCCAAACGTTCGAAGAAGTTTTCAATAAATTGAAACAAAAATCAAAGATTCGGAAAGTTAGCAAAGTCCTCCCGACTCGATACGATATAAATACAAAAATTCAAAGTTCGGAAACGTTAACACGCTCCTTGAATAAAAAATCCGTTCTAACAATTCACTTAGTGCATTTCAAAAATTCCTATAAAAACATGTGATTTCTCCTTCACTTCCCGAAGCTACCTCTCAACATAAAAGCAAGTCTTCAGGTCGCTCTCCCTCTTTTCAGGTCAGAAAATCGATACAAGCAAGTGACGTGAATGTGTGCTTTAAAAAAAGTATGTAGAGTTCCCACAGCAATCTGGGAAGAATCGGGTTGGAGAAGCTAGAGACTGAAAATGATACTAGAGATTCTTCAGCCAGGCAGGTAGCAGTATGCCAACTCCTGATTACTGAAGGTCTCCAGCATCACTTAATTCCTCCAACAACTCTTTCCTTGCTCTTCACCTGATTGTCGTGTCCAGCTGACCTTCCAACCGGGCAGAGTCATATATCTGGTCAACTAGTTAGCTGCAAGCCAAAAAGTCGTCTCACAGATTCATGACTCTGTCCAGCCAGTTGGCCAACAGAGACATGTCTCCGTGAGAGCTAAACAAAAAAATTTTTGTGAGGCCACCTACCATTTCCTTGACAGAAGGCCAGCGGGAAAGATGAATTTCAAAAAATTCAAAAAAAATTCAAAACTTTCAAAAACTTTCAAAAATCTAAAGCGTTACGTTACTTTAATCATTCAACAAAATCAAAATCTCAAAAACTTTACTTTACTTCCAAATGTTCAAAAAAACTTTCAAAATTTTAATAAAAACTTTAACTTTACTTTACATTACCAAAATTGTCAACTACCGAAAGCCAATTGGACGTAGGTCTGCCTATAACTTCCATTGATGGTGCGAGTACCGAGTCAGACTATTTAGCTACAAGCCAAATGTCCATATCTCAAGTAATCGCAGTCCTCAGCACAAGTCATACTCAGACCACCGAAGTCCAACTGAGGTGGCCCCGCGTTGGGCGCCATTTATGTTACGGAATTATGTTGAGAGAGATGTACTTCCGACGTTAAGTCCAGACTACCAGCATGAGCTGACAGATCAACCGATAACAGCGCTGTATACAGGGCGGCACGCTAGTCCACCTCGACTATTGGCGGAGAGTGTGGGGGTTCCACAAAACAACCTGCCTCTGTTACCAACCATATACAAAACGAGATATCGTGCCTTCAACAAAAGAACAGCTAGGACACCCTCGGTCCTGAAGGGACCCTTACATCACTTACCTGGATCTAGGTGGAAGGCGTAGGTGTTCTACCTTACTTTGCCAGCCCCATCCTCCCGTTTGGCTTTGGGTGGCACTATTTTCCCAAGTCCCTTATGGAGCTGTAAAGAGGGAGAGACTAGGTGAACCGAGGCGACCTTCATCCTAAGCGGGAGGGCTCCAGGATGTGGGAGGAGAAATAAAAACTCTCAGCGATTCATATCGACGTTATAATTCACAGCATACGGTAATTCGTTAACAAGAAAAGTGTTGCTTACTAACACGAGTACATATCCGAAAAAATTCCTTTTTTTCTTTTTTTTCCTTTTATGTGATCTTAACCCTAGTCGTACGCATTATTAACAGCGAAATACGTGAATCGTTTCCAAGTTTTATAGCACTCTACGTAATCTAACAATATATAAACTCCACTAGACTGAAGTTCGCAATGATCGAACATGTAGTTTCCTTCAAATGACTCGACTTGACTTTCATACTGAAATTCATTTCGTTGTCAACTTCCAATTATAATTTCTTCTATTAAGGGACTTTGGAAATCCATATTCGAAAAATAAAAAAATTAAATATCTTCCAAACTAATTGCTAGGTCTTCAGCCTACATTTTCTCAAAAAAATAATTTTTTTTCAAATTCTAGTTTTCCTTTTTAAAAGCGGTATAACACTTCTTTAAAGCAATTACAACTTCGTGTAATGAGCCGTGAATGTCAGCGAATCCTATTCCTATTTATATGGTTACCATAATTAAGTGTGTAGAATATTTGTGTTAAGTATTCTATTGGTTTAAAATCTCTAATGATAGTCATTAAAATTTACCATGATCGTAAGTGTATGCGAAAATCGATTAGCGCGGGTAGAACTTAGTGTCCGTCGTACTGCGACGAGAGATTATAACGTATGAATAATCTTAAAAGTTACATTTTTCTTGAGCCATACAAAAGAAAAGGAGATTTAATTTTTCTTTTTGTTCTTTTCGCACTTCATCTATAAGGAGTCGCTTTGAGTGAAACAAACTACATGATAGACTAAAGCAATTTCAGAAATTATACGAAAATACTTTAAATTATCCAAACTTCCAACCGTCACAGTCTTAACATACCCTGCTTATGCTTGTGCACATGATATACATATATAGGGATATATATGTATATATATACATACAGGAAAATTTTTTCTTCTATTACTAAATATCTTCTATTCCTTCATTCTGTAAATTTACACATGTATTTATTTGGAATAGCTCATTCTTAACTAAACTATTAAAGCTAGGCAAAACACAAAATTGTAGTTCACTTTTATCAATAATCGTACCAAATTAAATTTTTATCTTATAAGTCAAATAGGAAATTAGTGTCGACACTCATAACCCAAGAAATCTAATAGGATAGATACAGTCTTAGAGAAACGGTTCGCTTAGTCTAGCTTAAGCTCAGCTACATGAGTATATGTATATAAGTGTGGCAATCACATCGCCTAAATGTTGTCAAAAATTTTCTGCAATGATCACAAATTAATCATTGCCACTAATTTCCTTACGTTAGATATTATTATGCAATTCTACCCTAAATTTATAAATTTATACTAGTCAGGTAACCTCCGCGTGTCATGTACAAGAAATTGGCAAATATTATATATGTATATCCTTATTGTCGCAGTTTATTAGAATTACTTTAGGATCACATCATGCTAGTGTGATAAAACATGGAACAATACAAGCGGTTGACCTCATTTTTTGTTTTACTCCCACCATTAATATCGTCGATTTGTTGACTTTGCTCTAAGTTATATCTGTTAGCTGTCGACATGAATCCCTGAATTAACCTTAAACGTTACGACGGAGAGGTTAGGTAGCTGGTCCTTTATCAGCTAACATCCTACTGAACTCCTCTCCCTGCCGTTTCTGAGCGAGTCTCTTTCACAAAATCGTGATAGGGCTCGTGAATTTCCTTTTATAATTTTCTGCCAAAATTTGCCGGCCGGTCGGGAGACAGAACGGGTATGATAAGCGGATGGCAATGGTGAGTCAGTCAGTCTACTTTTGGAGCTCGGTCGATTAACTTAAGCGTAGCGCGCAGCTGTCAGGCTAGAAAATGTTCATTTGAGATCTTTTTTGTGGATGTTCATGTTGTCGGTCTAAGGAAATGAGAGTTTTTTTTTTGTGAAGTTCCAAAAACATTTACCTGTGGAAGTCGGTTTTTTCTTTCGTTAAAATTTCCTGTTGGTTGAGCTACCTGAGTTGAGTACTTGGTGAACTTTCGCGATTATCCTATAAAAGGAAAAATTATATTAGTGCTTTTAAGGAAATTTTCAGTTGATTAAATTACCTGAGTGTTGCGTATGAAAACGTTGGACTTTTAATTAGTTCTGGATTAACCGCGGTGTGTTCATCTTATAAGAGAAAAGTCATATTAGTTTTTTTGGACTTTGCTATTGGTTAAATTACCTGAGTTGAGTACTTGGTGAACTTTTTTGGCGATCATCCTATAAAGGAAAAATTATGTTAGTGCTTTTAAGGAACTTCCAGTGGATTAAATTACCTGAGTGTTGTGTATGAAAACTCTGGACTTTTAATTAGTTCTGGATTATCCTTGGTGTTTTCATTCTATAAGAGAAAAGTTATATTAGTTTTTTTTCGAATTTGCTATTGGTTAAATTACCTGAGTTGCGTACTTGGTGACCTTCTTCGTTCAACCTAAAAGAAAAAAAACTATGTTAGTGATTTTAAGAAATTCCCAGTTGATTAAATTACCTGAGCTCGTGAATTTCCTTTTATAATTTTCTGCCAAAATTTGAACAAAAATGAACACTGATTATTGCAAATTTTATATATACCTTCAGGTACTCCTCCGTATTGAGGAAACTCTTAGTTTTCTTGCAAATATTGCTTTTCACGCGTATAGCGGCGACTTTGCTGTGGCCGGAATTTAGACGGCTTACTTTTTGAATTTCGGGCGGGGTCGTGTCAAATATCTTCAAGGATGTATTTTATGCTCGATGTTTAGAGAAAAGGTAAGTTGCTAATTTTTCGACGTCCTCTCGAGAAGATCTGACACTACAGTGACAATGGTCTTCTTCTGCCTTGTCAACATGGCACCTGAGCGTGAGGAAATGCATTTCTCTCGTTCGGGTGCGTTCATTTTTTTTTTCTGTTTGACACAACCGGCCTACACGCTTCAGCACGTGTAGCATTTTGCTATATGCAATATGCTACGACCATAACACACTTCCTCCTGGATGTTTTCAATTTTAACATTTTGTTTATCTAATGAATTTTTCTGTTACTCCAAACAAGTTTCTAGGCGATTCTGTAAAGAAATCTTTTGTTCATCCCAACAAGGCTCCAGAGAACGCTTTTGTTCGTCCAAAAGGGTTTCCAGAGAATTCTTTTGTTCCTCAAAAGATTTCTTCTGCTCATCTAAACGGGATTCGAGAGAATTCTTTTGTTCCTCCAGAGATTTCTTCTGCTCATCTAAACGGGATTCCAGAGAATTCTTTTGTTCCTCAAGAGCATTCTTCACCTGCAGGGTTGAAAGATCCATTTTGGTCATTAAAGTACCCAAAAGCTAGTTCTATGTTCACCGCAGGCTCTTCTTCAGCTGCAGGTTCTTCCTCGAAAACAAATGTCTCGGGATTCTCTTCTTCATCGATCAAAGCTTGTCTAATTCGCTCGACTAAACATTCTTTAGAACTGTCGTTTGCAATGACCGCTTCCCCAACTACACTTTCAATTCCTGTATACGAAGCTTACTTTGATAATTCACTCACAGTTTAATATAAAATTATCTTTCGCAATTTTCACTTAAAGAAGGGAATTTTCACACGATTTCACCAAATTAATCACTCTTTGAATTTCAAAGTCAAATGCCACCACTTTTTTTCGCGATTTTATTTTACTTCTGACACCAGTTGTAACGCGCGTGGCCTTAATTCGTTATTTAAAACACAATATTTCAGATATAATTCAAAAGTTCTTTCTTTATTTGACTTTATCGTTTACTCTCACAAATTCACAAATAATTATCAAACCAACTCTTTACAGTTATCGGTAGTACTGTATTTCTAATTATCACAATCCTAAAAGTTTACTTTGTTCACTTCACTCTCTGAAATAAGCCTCCGCCTCCTGGATGTGAGTAGCGCCGTATTTATACTTTACAAATTATACTAGAACCTTCTTGAATATTCCGTTTTCCGAATACAAGGTTTACTAAGATGTCACTAACCTAAAGTTGTTTCCATTTCCAAGATGTCGCTTGAGTCACTTTGTGGCACGTAACAATATTATAATATACATATGTTTATATCCAAAAAGAACAATGTGCAGCTCTAGGATTACCTTACGACCTTACTATAGTTTATAAAAGGAGTTATATGTATATATGTTTATAATTTTATTATAACTAAAAATTATTTAATATCTATTTATTTATTTTTTATTAAAAGGGACCTACAAAAAGAATTTTGTTGTTGTTACATAATATAGGTAGGAATCGAAATTAATTAGCATTATAAATTCCCTTATAATTTTAATAATTGCCACTTATTTATTTTTATTTAGTGTATTACTAGGTTTGTAATTATATTTATTTCTAATTTTTATCTTATAGTATGAGTTAATTTTTGTAGCCGGGTTTTGAGAACTTTAATTTTTAATACGCTTATTCCTCGATAAAAATTAATTAAAGGCTAAATCTAACTAAGCTACATTATTTCTATCCGGGCTATCGCGTGGAGTAAAATGAACTCAAGGTCTGGTGCATCCGATGCATGAAAAAACTTACTTAGCGTCTGCGATGTTTGGTGTGTTAATTCTTCCCCCTTAGATTAGGATGTCCTCATACAATTTTTGGTGAATGATCCAAGGCCAGGATACGAGTAAGATATCATTAACAGGAGGTTGTCTCGAAAAAGGAAAATCTTGGTGCTACCGATGGCGCATCTTTTATTTCAGGAAGTGTGTTTTCCTTAGTGCTGCACTTTTCTACGTCTAATTCTGGTTGAATGATTACTTTGGTTTTTCTTATTTGTTTAAGATTTAAAACATATTTAACCTAAATTATCTAGATAAACCTAAATATAAATAAATATGTATTACAGTCTCCCATGCCTATCAACATGTAACCTAGAAATAATATATTTAATAAACTTAAGGTACAGGTCCGTACAGTCACGGCAGTGATCTAACTCAATTCGGTCAAGAAATAAAACCTTAGGAACCAGGGCGAAGGGACGTCAAGAAAAAAGGAAGACAAAATAACGATTAATTTTGAAATAGAATGTTAAGAAAGTAATCACGGACATTTGTATTGAATTTATTAAGTGAAATAAATTTAATAATAATAAATAAATGAAAAGGCTCGTTTATTCATTCATTGGTCCTTCGAAGTCAGATTCCATTACGTGGGTTCTATCAGCAAAACGTGTCAAACAACGTTCAAAGGAGCGCCGGCAACAGACAATAGAACATTTCTCATCGGTCGGCAAGCAGAATCCGCCATTCATTCAAGCTAATATTTGCCATCGGCTGGGTATAATAATTCTCACCCATGCAAGGAGACTTACCAGCTTTTAAATAACAAAAATCCGCCATTCCTTCAAGCTATTTTTAGGGCAAAAAAGATTTGCCATCCGAGACCATCGCCGATTTTCATCATTGACTGCTGTACTGACAAAGTAGAGAGCAGCAGTGCAAATCTAACTAAACAAGTTACCTACTGTACCGACCATACCAGGGTGAGTATGAGTAAATAAAGTTACAGGCATGCAATTTAATACCATAGTACCGAATAAATATTAATAATCTACAAAAGATATTGTCAATTAGTATTTATTATATTATAATATAAACATATACGTATTTATTAGTTCACAAATCCAATATTATAAACTATCCCAAAGCTAACAAACAAATAAAACCACACAGTTGTCAGTGATAAAGACCATACGAATAGATACATATTCAAAAAGTGTTATTAACTGACATTTGGTAATTGGTGTGGCTATCTATCATGAAGAAATTTGATCAATTAAAGGTGCAGCGGGCTGTACTAATAGATCAGCAGGAAAGAGCAAAGGAATACGTTCAAAGGGATGGTTCAAATGTATCCCTGCCTGCGTTGGAGTTGCGATTAGAGTACATGGAAAGGCAAATGACACAACTTTTGGAGGTGCAAGAAGCTATTGAACAGCTGTATCAAACAGAGATTTAGGGATCACAACGTGCATCGTATGAAGAATCATATTTCGCTCTCCAACCGGAGCTTGAAACTCTCATTCGGAAACATAAAGAACCTACTCCTCCTACTGGCGAGCAGTCTGTGGAGACACGCAGTAATATCCGTCTACCAAAAATAGTATTACCATCGTTAAACGGAGACACTGCAGAATGGACTAGTTACTTTGAGTCCTTTAAAATTCTTATTTACAGTGAAAATTCGCTTAACGACTTACAAAGGTTTCAATATCTAAAATCAACCTTGACAGGGTCAACCACAGCACAGATTTCATCATTGGAGATAAATGCTAACAATTATAGAACGGCTGTTGATCTCCTATTAGCCAAATATGGAAACAAGAAAGCTATTTGTCAAGCTCATCTGGATAGTGTCATGAACATGAAACCAATAGGCAACAATAAGCCTGAAAACATTCAATACTTTCTGGACAATACAAAGGTTCAATTGCGAGCGCTAGAAGCGCTAGAGCGGCCAGCTCGTCATTGGGATGACGTACGTGATTACTTAATTCTTAGCAAGCTAAACGCAAACTTATGATCATCTTGGGAAGATAAATCTCCAGAAGCAAGACTACTAACATTTCAGGAAGTCTCTACCTTTCTTTAAAGGTCATGCGATAAATAGAGGTGACAGAAAGAGCGCAGGCAGGAGGTTCAAACAGTAATATGACTATTTCAAAATTTTTCCAAAATTCAAAGAAAATGTCGCTGGTTATTTCTAAGCAAACGAAATGTCCTGTGTGTGAGAAAGGTGACCACCTCATCTATAAATGTGAAATGTTCCATCAAATGTCACCAGCGGATCGATTAAATAGCGTGAGATCATTAAAGTTATGTGAGAACTCTTTGCGTACTCATGAGAACTCTGATTGTAACTCCGTATACTCTTGTCAAGCATGTGGAGAAAGGCACCATGGATTTTTATACAATTCCAGCATAAGAGACAGGACAGACCTGACGCTCCAAGGACAGCAATGTTCAGGTTCGGGTGATCAAACTGCCTTACACGCACATCACACATCCAGTAACTTCAAAGATGCCATACACATTCATGCCAACAGCTATGGTGCATATTATTGATAAAAAGAGTACACAATTTACATGCAGAGCTATTCTAGACTCAGCATCACGATTAAATTTCATTTCCGAAAGATTGGTGCAACAGTTAGGGTTAAGAAGGAAGCGAATTTCTTCATTTATAGCTGGCATAGGCCGAAATAATTCTCTCGAATGCAAATATCAGACAAGCATCATGTTGAAGTCACGGTTAAATAATTTTGCAGCTGAGCTTGATGTTATTATACTACCGCATATTACAAGCATTCAACCCGCAGCATTTATTGATACCAAGGCTTGGAACATATCAAATAATATTAGGCTTGCTGATCCGAAGTTTCAGACACCTCATCGAGTCGATTTGTTCATCGGAGCTGAACTTCATTTCCAACTCCTTCAAGTAGGTCAAAGTACGCTATCACTTCAGGTACCGATACTACAAAAGTCAGTTCTAGGATGGATATTGTCTGGCAGGACATTGAATGAACATGATATTCATCACTCGTGTCATTTAACCAGAGACAAGACAACAGTAGATGAATCTCTTGGTGAAATTTAAAAAAATTTCTGGGAGATAAAGAATCTCCCAAACAGAGTTCCCAGTCAAACATGGAGGAACTATTGTGTGAATAATATTAACTTAAAAACTACAAACGTGAATATTGAGGCCGATTCATAGTGAGGATTCCTTTTCGCAAAATTACTTACTGTTTAGGTGATACCTTTGATATAGCGAACAAACGATTTATCAATTTGGAACGCAAATTACATAAAACTCCACCCCTACTGGAACAATACTCTTACTATGTCCAAGAATGTTCCCAGGGTGATCATATGCAAGAAATGAGTGAATCGGAGTTTCAACCAACGAAGTGCTTTCTTCCCCATCATTGCGGAATTAAGCCAGAGAGTTCAAGTACAAGGCTACGGGTGGTGTTTTATGCGTCAGCAAAATCAAGTAGCAATTATTCTCTTAACGACGTGATGATGGTTGTACAACCAGTTATATTTTCTATAATTCTTCGATTTAGGGCACATGGCATTGCCATCTCACCTGATATTTCAAAAATGTATCTCCAAATACTAATCCATCATAAAGAGCAAGTGTATCAAAATATCATTTGACCAGAAAACCCAGGAATATTTGAGGCTCTATCGACTGAAAACAGTCACATATGGTACGGCAGCTGCTCCATACCTCTCAATAAGGCCCGTCCTTAAGTTAGCGATAGATGAAATTCAAGATTATCCAAGAGGCACTCAGGCAATCCAAGGAGATTTTTATGTGGATAATCTCATTTCAGGTGGAGATTCCCTTGCTGAAGTTACGGACATGCGAAATCAGGTAGAAACAGTGCCTCAAAAGATAGCATTTGAATTGAGGAAGTGGAGCTCCAACTGTGACGAGTTTCTCGCTAACATTACAACTGACAGCAAGGAAAAGTTTATGCGATTTCATGAACAAGATGTTATTAAAATTCTGGGATTAATTGGTCATCCGCAGTCAGATCATTTTAAATTCAAAATAGCTATCAGTAACAAACCGACTAAATGTACAAAATGGATAGTTATCTCAGACATAGCAAAGTTGTTCGATCCATTAGGTCTCATTAATCCTGTAGTGGTCCTAGGAAAAATCTTCTTGCAGCAGTTATGGAAATTGCAACTAAACTGGGATGAATCTTTACCGAAGGACTATCACACAATTTGGGTTAGATATCGCACTCAGTTAGAAATATAGCGGCCACGACGTTTATGTAATGTGAACAAATTCATCAAGTGCAATTACATGCATACTCAGATGCAAGTGAAAAGACCTACGATACTGCTATTCCATTGGAAATGTATCGACTAATCTACGTTGAGCAAAATCACGAGTCGCACCTATAAAGCATATCACCAATCCGCGATTAGAGATATGTGCAGCACAACTTATGGCAAAATTGGTAGATCGCGTGGAGGGAGCCTTAAGTATTAAAATACAATAAATTTTCTACTGGACAGATTCTACAATTGTTTTTTCGTGGTTGGCAGAATACTCATCTAATTGGTTAAATTTTGTTGCAAACAGAGTTGCTAAAATTCAGGAACTAACTAATATCCAGTTGTGAAGGCATGTGGATACAAGCCTTAACCCCACAGACCTGCTTTCACGTGGAATGTTCCGTCAAGATTTCGTCAAATCCAGTTCATGGCTAAGTGGTCCCTCATTCTTACTAGATGGAAAAGAAATTTGGAGCTGCCCGTTAGACTCTCAGCAACATAACTCGGTGCCTGAAACGCGAAAGCAACAGATTGTACTCATTCCTTCCAGAAATTGCAAGGTGTATTCTCCTTCATTGGTAGATTATTAAAAACACACGCACACCAACACCACAAAGACAATATGGTGTCCTACAAGTAAATGAACGCGAATTTGCCTTAAAAATTATCATTCACATAATACACAGGAAGTTCTTTATATAAGATTACGACACTTTTAGCCGTCACCAAGAAATTGGGACAATGAGCCACTTACGCAATTTATGCCCATTTCTCAATTCGGACAACATCATCAGAGTAGGAGGTCGGTTAAATAACGCAGAGTTAGCCTATGATGCAAGGAACCGATATTAATGCCAGCATTACATCCTTCCACACATAGCTTGATGACTTATTTGAACAAAATATGATGCAAAGCAACCGATATTAATGCCAGCATTACATCCTTTCACACATAGCTTGATGACTTATTTGGAGAAAAAAAAACAAATGCATGCAGGTCCGCAGGATCTTTTGTACATCACTAGACAGCGGTTTTGGCCGTTAGATGGCATCAACTTTGCAAAGGGAATAGTGCATTCGTGCATCAGGTGTTTTAGGGCTAAGCCCAAGAACATAAGTCAACTTATGGGTTATCTACCGCCAGAAAGAGTACTAGCACGCCCATTTATTAAATCAGGAGTAGATTTTTGCGCACCAGTATTCACCCATTTTAAGGTCAGAGGACGGTGTCCTGTTAAGAGATATATAGCGATTTTTATATGCTTTGCAACGAACCTGCACCTGGAACTCGCCAGCCATATGTCATCAAATGCATTTGTTGCTGCTCTTAAGAGATTTGTCGGCAGAAGGGGTCTCTGCGCGAACCTATATTGCGACAATGCAACAAACTTTATTGGCGCTCAGAGGGAATTAAAGGAGTTATCCCAGATGTTGTTCGTTGAAGAACAGAGATCTCACATTTTTTTTAGTTATGCAGTAAAGATATTATAAATTTCCACTTCATTCCTCCTCATTCACCACACTTCGGAGGTCTTTGGGAAGCCGGAGTAAAATCAGCAAAATTCCAATTACGTCAAGCTACACAAGGGAACTCACTAGATTACGAAGAACTCCATACTGTCGTAGTAGAGATTAAAGTAATCTTGAACTCGAGACCAATTCAACCAATTTCGTCTGACCCAAATGATACTCAGGCACTCACACCGGGTCATTTTTTAATTGGGCAACCATTGTAAGCTTTCACCGAACCTAATTTGGAGAAGCTGCAACTCAATTAACTCAATCGATGGCAGATACTACAACGCATTCAACATACATTTTGGAAAAGATGGTCCAATTCATATCTTAATCAATTGCAGTGACGTAATAAGTGGAACCAATCAAAACCCAACGTTGCAGTGGGAAGCATCGTGTTGATAAAAGACTATAATTTGCCACCCATGAAGTGGATACTCGCGCGGGTAATCGAAGTGTTTCCGGGCGATGATAGTAAGATACAAGTGGTCACGGTAAAATCAATGCCTGGCCAGTTTAAACAAAGTATTGTTAAAATTGAGCAGCTGTCTTTTTAGCTATCAAAGTGTCAAGTCGCGAAAATTTCAGCTCCGTGAATTCTTTTTAATTTTTGGTATCTTTAATCAGCTTTTCAATTGAATATATTTGATTAACACTCAACTGTGATAATTGTGATAATTTGCCAGCGTTGGGAGTTGATTTTCTCGAAAGACCGGTGAAATTTCTTGAATTTTTCGCATTACATAGGCGGCGTCCTGCGGCCATATTACAAATTGTTTAATTATCTGTGCGGAATTAAGAGTCGGAAAGTTAAAGTTATAAGATTGCAATATTTTATGGCAAATATTCGAATAAATAAAGCACGTCAACTCGTATAAAGAATCTTGATGGATATTTAGTGATTACAATATTACAGCATCAGTTGAAGACTCAAATATGCATAGGCGGCGTCCTGCAGCCATTTTGCAAAGTGCAAAATAATTGTGCTAAATTAAAAAATTCAAGTATTTTAAAATTCTTTAATAAATAAATTAAACAACAGTGTCTGCAGTATCATAGCGATAATTAAATTGATTTGCCAACATTGAGAGTTGATTTTCTCGAAAGAACGGTGAAATTTCTGGAAATTTTCGCATTACACAGGCGGCGTCCTGCGGCCAAATTACAAATTGATTAATTATCTGTGGGAACTAAGATTTAAAATAGTTGAAACTTATAAGATTGAAATATTTTATAGTAAATATTCTAATTAATAAAACAGAACCGTTTTGCGAAAGATTCTGAATAGATTCCAGAATTGGGTATATGCTTTTGAAAGCTAAATAATCTGTGTCAAAAGCACCACTATCATTATCAACGAATAATTGCTCTAGTTCTCTAATAAATATATAAATAACATTGTTAACAATATCATAGTTATATTTAAATGCTTGAATGTGCGAACAATTGTGATGCAGGAACTTATATAACTCACCAAGCCTTGAGTGGTCCATTCTGGAAAGCCTTACTGGGAACTCATGCATTGCGAATTAAACTCTAAATGCACATCATCAATTTGAGGCGAACAATTGTGGTGCCGTAACTAGAAGAACTCACCAATCCGTGAACGCGCCATTTGGGAAAGCCTCACTGGGAACTCATCGTAATTAAATATAACATTACCATATTGAATGACAAATTAAGCTCTGTAGCCCTGGGGCAATCTAACTATGTCGTTTAACTAGTTCTATACATAATTATAAATATTATCTTATATTACCAGGAGAATTCGCTCTCTTAAAGGAAATCTTCAGCTCCAAGTACGTGATTCAGCTAATGGATACACAGATACTCCCGGTTCTCTTAAATACCGGGCGGCACACTATCACTACAGGAGAAGTTTAGCTACAGCTAACGCGAAAACATCTTGTCATATTCTCACATCCTGCAACTGGTATTCAGACAGCAGTGTGTAGCGCGATTGCAAGGAAAGTCTAAAAATAAAGAAGAAGTTAGCGCACAACATCCTATACATCCGAAGCTAAGTAAAGTAGTATTTAAGAATTTATATCTTAAAATATAACATTAAATTATCTAATAGGAAATTACACTAAATTAAAATTCAAAATAATTCAAAATAGATCTATTAAGATATCAGCCTTTCAAGGCTTTATTTCATAAGAAAGCGGATTAAAAGGCTTTCAATTCTGAAAACACATAGCTAAACTGAAACTATTTTGGCACATTAGCAGTGCAAGTCTATCCACATTGGATCATACTTATTTAAATGCAAATCAAATTTAGTTAAGCTTGGGCTAACGAAGAGCATAGTTAAGCGGAGTCGTTGAATTATCTGCTCAATACAACATAACTGTAACATAGATTGAATTTTGTTTGTCTGCTGAGTTCTGTGCAGCTTACCAATACTGGAATCAATACTATTCCATAATAAAGTGTATTAAATGGGTAGATTTCATTTCTGAAATAGTGGATATACATAGATAAACTTGAAATATTTTACACATTGGCAACTCAAGGCAATCCACATTAGATCATACTTATTTAAATACAAATCAAATTTAGTAGGCCTGGGCTAACGGAGAGCATAGCTGAGCGGAGTCGTTGAGTGATATACTCAATACAACATAACTGTTGCCAATAATATATCGAATTCTGTTTGTTTGTTGAGTTCTGTGCAGCTTACTAGTACTGGAATCAATACCATGTCTAGAATAAGATAGATACCCAAAGTTATCTGCTCAATACTACATAACTGCAGCCCATACTAGATTGAATTCTGCCAGTTTACTTAGATTGATGTACTCACTAGTGCTGGAATCAATACTATGTCTAAAAATAAAATAGATACCGAAAATAACACTGCAGTCCCAAATCTTACGGTAAACACCAGGAGCACAACTCGTCGCCGAACAACATCCGGTATCCCAATTAGCATCAATCTATCAACCGCTTCCAGTTTTCTTAAAAATAACAATCCATCTGTTCCTAGTTGTGATAAGAACACAGCCAATACCACTCCGAAACCAAATAAAGATAAAAAACTAATAAATCCAAAAAGTCTGAGAAACCTAATGTAAACAAGCAGGCCACATCGCGATCGAAACAATCTCTTAAAAAAACGTCTACACTGAAAAAATCATCAAAAAGTGCGCCTGCCGTGCATAAGCCTAGCTCTAATAACGCCAAGGGTCCGGTGTCGTCTTACCGCCGACCCACCCAAAAGATCAGCTAGCGAAACAGGAGTGTACTGGATTGATTGCTGGGGGTGTAAACTAAGGTTCCACTTGACTTGTGCTGAAGTCACGGTTGTTGACTATCTCGCCTTCTACAGTGAAAAAAGAGTCAAATGGGTCTGCAAATTCTGCATTAGTACGCTAAGGAAACACTACTCGCACCTTAACAGCATAACAAGCAGCGGCAATGAATCAACCTCATTGCTGACCAATGAAAGTGTCGTCATACTCCCTCCAGTCAATACACATAGCCTGAAGTCTGCCAAACTAGTGAATATCTCCAATAAAACAAAATCATGTAATCAGTTTAGCGCAGAAGAATATCCAATTCTCTTATCCATAATTGTAGCACAAATTGCGACTGCACCAGTCAAGGCCGCCTCTTCCACGATACCTATCTCGGGTATTGACACATCAGATCTAGCAAATCATCAGAGTACGCTGATTGGAGATTTGCAGAACAGTATCAGCCTTCTAACTAAAAAGGTGGATCTACTGACTGATGCAACTAAGCATTCAGCCAATGCCCTTGCAGATATCAATTGCTTAGCTCGCAATTCAGAGAAGAGACGGTCTCTCATTATCAGCAACCTGCCGAGTGCCCGACAATTTTAAAGATAAATTTTTACCTGATCTGTGCGCAAGCGTAGTATCGGATCCCAACTTCCATAACCGCATTGAATTTCCAGCACCATTTAAACACAATGTAGCATCGCATCTAAAGTCTATAATCCTAAATCAGTGATAAGATTCTACAATGAAGAGGATTGTAATACGTTTTTTAAATCTTATATCAGACACCCCTGGTAACATTAACTCAAGGGTTTACATTAATGAAGACCTCGATGCGACAGATCTTGACCTACTTCATAAAGCCTTGGACCCAAAAAGGAAGGGCTTAGTTGAGAGTGTCTCTACAATAAATCGTCGTACATATATCACATATAAATCCCAAGACTGTGCTTCCAATAGTGTAGCATCCCGTTTTACATCTGCCTTGTCCCTTCACCTGACGGGTACCACTTCTCATCCTCAGTCCTCTAATTCTGATCATCTTCGTAATTATGGATAGACAACACAGTTCCTTGTCCACCCAAGCGGAGTTTGTAACTACTCTCCAGCAATCAAATTTCAATATACTATCCTTCAATTCCCGCTCAATCCCTAAAAATTTAACCACAATAAGACATCTGGCAGATACTTGTAACGTCGGGGCATTAATGATATGCGAGACGTGGGCAAAGGCTCATCACTCGTCCAAAATGCTTGAGGTTTTGGGTTACAGGATGCATAGATTGGACAGGACCTCCAGACGAGGTACTGGAGTTGCCATCTATGCGGCCGGTACCCTGCAATCTCAACCAACATATCGCTTCATTGACAGCAGCTGGGAGATACTTACGGTTCAAATATCAGGCTTTGAAACTAACGTGGACCCCAACAATCCTTGCTGTTGTCTACAGATGCGCTGCTACCTTCACCGATAATGATCTATCAAATCTTAATGAGTTCCTAGACAGAATGGTGAGTCGTTCATCGCGTTTACTTATCAGTGGCGATTTCAATATCGATATGGGTACGGACTCTCCAATCAGGAATGCCCTGGCGGACCTTTTATCCGAAAAAGGACTGATCATCCTTAATGACGGGCCCACCCGTCACGGTCCAAGCTCAGCCACAGTCATTGATCTCATAATTTCACTACCCTCCTTCCGACCAATAGTAACAGGACAATGTCCAGGCATCTCCGACCATGATATGTTATTTGCATCCTTTAACCTTCCCCTATCACTCCCAATCCCATTGAAGTCGTTCCGTAATTTTAATGCCATCCAAACCGATGCCCTTCAGGCAGATCTGACTAGTGCTGACTGGTCTTCTATATACAACAACCCTGATCCAGAAACAGCTGCTGGTCACTTCTCTGATAAGATCTGTGCAATATTTGACAGACAGGTCCCGGTTTAAACTGTGAGGATGCGCTCGTCCAGCGAATTCATTCTCAATACACCGGAAATTCTTCTTGCATGCCAACTGCGTGATATTGCATACAGGCAGTGGAAGAGGAATAAGACAAATCTAAACTACAGGGCATTTCACGGTCAGAGGAGACTAGCTGACTACATTCTCCGGGCTAAACTTAAAACTAAGACCCTTGCGGGGCTTAGAGACGGGAACTCCATCATTTGGAGGAAAGTAAACGACATTAGGCTTGGCTCTAAGTCTAAGACCCAGTCTAACTTAAATCCTGATGAATTTGCCGATTTTCTTTGCTCCAGCGCTACAACCCCTCCCTCCCATCCTTCTATTTCCATCCAGCCACCTACTATCCGAACTGATATGTTGAACATCAGGCCGAGCTCGGATCACACCCAACGCTTGCAATCAACCAACATTCATCCTATATCTAATCCGGCTTCTGACAACACCCCAAACGAGTCCACTGTGGTACCCAACAGTACATATTCAGCTCCTGAAGAACACCCTAATTTCAGTATTAGGAACGTAACCGAGATTGAGGTAATTAATGCATTCACTAGGGTCAAGTCCAATGCAGTGGGACACAATGATGTAGCAATAAAATTTTACAAATTCATTTTACCGTTCATAATTCCAATTGCTCCCATCTCATCAACCGACTCCTATCAAGCTCACATTTTCCTGACCGATGGAAACTCGGCTTGGTCACGCCCATTCCTAAGACGGCTTCTCCTGCCAATATCTCAGAATGGAGACCAATCACTATACTGCGTGTAATATCAAAAGTCTTGGAGTTCCTCATTGCTGATCAGATATCAACCTTCGTCACCGAAAACAATCTTCTATCTTAAATGCAGTCTGGCTTTAGACGCTTTCACTCAACCAGCACTGCGCTGCTTGTAGTGACAGCAGACATCCGAGACATGTGTGACAGGGGTCTCTCAGTGATCCATGTGCTACTTGAGTTCAGCAAGGCATTCGACTCAGTGCCTCAAGAAAGACTAATCTCAAAGCTTTGCTCCCATTTTAGTTTCTCCCCCTCCGCTGCTGAGATGATTCGCAACTAACTAGCAGGCAGATCTTTCATGGTCAAATCAAGCGAAACATACTGCAATATAAGACACTTACGATCGGGCATTCTCCAAGGAGCGGTCCTAGCCCCCTTCTATTTTCTCTATACATCAATGACGTGGGGGAGATTCTCAATAATGTTCATTTTCACATATACGCAGATGACATCCAGATATACATCGGTTCTCCGGCAGATAGACTGCACGAATCGATACAAATTACTAACGACACTCTAGCTGATATCGCATCTTGGTCAGCTGCTAACGGCATAGCACTTAACCCAACCAAAACACAGGCCATTGGGTATGCTATTAGACCCAACAGAATCGCTAATCTATTATCTCAAATTCCTTCCATAATCATATTGGGCCATAGCATCCCTCTGACACCGAAATTTGTGAAGAACCTGGAACTCCTTATGGATCCCTACCTCTCCTGGAAGACACATATAAATTTGATGTGCTCTCGAATATATAATGGACTCTGCTCCCTCTACGCGGTTTCCCCTCATCTTGATGAGACTACAAGATTACGACTATTCAATGCACTTATACTACCACACTTTCGTTATGCGGACATCATACTCTATCCACTCTCACAATCCGGACTATCCAAACTGCTGCGTGCTCTCAAGGCATGTGCCAGATTCGTATTCAATCTGAGACACAGGACGCATCTGGGTCCACTATTGGAAATCCTCCTCCCCGGATTGCTACAAGGAATGTATGATCTTGCAGCACTGTCCTTCATACATACATAAGGCAAGGGTTGGTCTATTGCCAGGGTACGCGTGCGATCGCTTTTCGTAGAGTGACAGGGACGGCCGCAGACTGATATACCCTAGGGTGAACACTCAGTTTGGCAGCAGAAATATCCACTCCCAGGGGGTTACAAAGTGGAATAGACTACCAGGTGAAGTCAGAGAAATTGTATGCACAAAAAAATTCAAAAATAAAGCTATGTGCTGGCTGAGAGAGGCCTGAGCTGTCGCTAATGGCTAATATCTGTTGTACGTAATCTGTTGGAATCATTTGATAGCTAAGATATATTGCTAATGTCGTCACAACTTATACTGAATATTTTGAATTTTATATAAAAAAAAAAAAACTTATGTAAGAATCCAGAATAATAACAACTACTAAACTATGTACAGGCAATGAATGCCTAATAATATTTTTTCAATTCAATTCATTTTATAGCATTTAATTTATTAAGTTTGCTCTCATTCATTTGTTAATATTGATCTACATTCTAAGTATCTATATTAGTATCCACATAAAATTACCCGTTAGGACTTTTTACAATAACTTTGACCATAACATCACTAGGTAAGAAATTAGAAAATAATAACAACTTCAACTTTGTACAGGCATTAAATGCCTAATAAGCTAACTTCATTTCATTTTATAGCATTTAACTCATTAATTACTCTCATTCACTTTTATCTTGTCTAATTTCATTTATTATATATATTATAAGTATCCGTATTAGTATCTTCATATTATTACCTGTAAGGACTTCTTACCGTCCAACCTATCTCAAAAGGCTATCTCATATTCTTTATGTCTAATATCGGGACGGCCTATGGCCTGACCAGCTTCTCTGATTTTTGTTATTTTGCTGTTAATACTAAGCTCTTATACTAAGCTACTTATGTCGTAATGCCCAGCGTTGTACGTTGCTTCAAGCAGGGGCTTATAAATAAATTCTTTTTGATTTGATTTGAAATATGTCCCTTGCCAATCGTTTCAAATACAGTCAATAATTGAAAGTTGCAAACATTTTGCAAGGCGGGCGGTATGTTTAAGACTTAAAACATATTTAATCTAAATTATCTAGATAAACCTAAATATAAATAAATATGAATTACAGTCTCCCATACCTATCAACATGTAACATAGAAATGATATATTTAATAAACTTAAGGTACAGTTCCGTACAGTCACGGCAGTGATCTAACTCAATTCGGTCAAGAAATAAAACCTTAGGAACCAGGGCGAAGGGACGTCAAGAAAAAACATAAGAAAAAGAAGATTAATTTTTAAATAGAATGTTAAGAAAGTAATCACGGACATTTGTATTGAATTTATTAAGTGAAATAAATTTAATAATAATAAATAAACGAAAAGGCTCGTATTTTGATTCACTGTTTTTCCAGGTATGAATTTCAAAAATAACAGTAAAATTAGCAAGGCTCCTAATATGCGTTTCTTTTTCATTTCTTAAGAGTTGGATCTGATTAGTGTTTTTGCTATGAAGTTCCTTCATCACTTCAAGTGACAGTAGTTCTTGATGATCTTTTCTTAATGGAGTCGGTTGAAAGATGGCTGGTAAGGCTGTTAGTGGTGATAATTCCTGAGACCTGAATGACTGACCCTCGATGGTTATGGAGATGTTATGAAATTTAATAAGAAATGTCCCCGTAATTTCATGATTTGTACCTTCGATGTTGATGGTGTTCGATTTCTTCTATGGTGCGAATGTGTTGACTGTTGATGGTGATGTATATAGAGTTGAGTCTTCTTAGCAAGTTGGGTATGCAAGTGCTGTTACTGATATCTAGTAAGTTACCTTGTTTACAAATTGACAATTTAATGCGAATTTTACAATCCTTGTTTATGCCGTAAATTATATCTTTATGCTGTAAAACTTTTGGGTATGTCATTTTCGTCATAATATGATTTAGGTTTATTGGTTTGATGAGTAAAGTTTTATAAATTTCATTAGTTTCATTGTGCAATTTATTGATGATGACTTGTCTGTTGTTGTTTTCCAAAACACTATTTATTTTATTTTAATGTTGACTCATTATAGATCTGATAACAGAGAAATTGTGCAGACTAGTTGGATGGAATCTAAGCGAGTACTACATACTAAGCGTATATATAAGTATATTTTTGTGTCTATGTAAAGGCACAATGCAGCGATGCTTATCTTATTAGTTTTTAGCTATTTTGACAATTTGATATTTAAAGAATGGCTTAGCAATGAAATAGCAATATTTAAAACACAAAAAAAATTAAACTTAAAAACAAAAATTCATTTCAAATTTAGAGCGTTCGTAATTCAGTTATAGTTTGAATGATGATTCATCCTCAATTTCTGGAAGCAGACAAATCTTTGATAGATAGATATATGTACCAGCAGCGGTTGTTATAGTGACAACTCTTATGATATCATCTTGTCCAGGATGGACATTCACAATTCTTCCTAAAGCCCACTTGAGCGGGGGAAGATTTTCATCTTTCAGAACGACGAGTCTTCCAATATGAACTTTATCTTTGGTACATGTCCATTTTGTGCGCTTCTGGAGTATTCGCTGGACCATCTTTTCCAAAATATGTTTGTTGCTTGCTGCATGCGCGCCAACGTCTTAGATGATTTGTATTTGAATCCGTGAAGTTGCGATCAACGAGTGCTGTTAGGGGACATCTAATAATAAATATAATGGCCTGGTGTCAACGCAGTTAGGTCGGATGGATTTGATGACATGATCGTGATAGGCCTTGAATTCATGCATGTCTCGCATTGTGATATCACGGTCAGAAGCTCTTCGGTTCTGAACCTTGATGATCCGACAGCTGCAGTGAGATGTGTCTTAGCTGACTTGATAGCCGACTCCTTCAATCCGCCAAAGTGCGGAGATCGCCGAGGTATAGAATGAAATTTGATGTTTTCTGCAGTACAAGCAGGATGAATTTGATCAGCTGCATGCGATGATTGAATTTTTTCGTATAGTTCACGGAGTTCTCGTTGCGCACAAATGAAATTCGTGGCATTATCGCAATAAATGTTCGATGGCCTACCGCGGCGCGATATAAATCTTCTAAGTGAAGCAATATATGCAGCAGTCGCTGGCTTTGTTGCAAAGTAGACGTAGAGTGCAATATAAGCTTTGGTCACTATTTTAGAGCGAAATGGATAAGAGACGGTGAAAGGTCCACAAAGGTCCACTCCTGCGTTTACGAAAGGCCTGGTTATTTCAACGCGATTTTGTGGAAGTTGTCCCATGTTGCCTCATACGTGCTCTCATTCGCACACAGAAGAGACAGTTGTTAGCAACCCTTCTGCAAATACTACTACCGTTGGCAATCCAAAAGCGTTGCCTAATAATGCACAACAGCACAACAGCACAACAGTTCCAGCGTGTAGATTTCGATAATGCTCGTGTCGTAAAAGATGTTTGGGAAAAAATGACTTGCTGGATATTTGCTTCATAACGATTAATTTTGAAATAGAATGTTAAGAAAGTAATCACGGACATTTGTATTGAATTTATTAAGTGAAATGAATTTAATAATAATAAATAAACGAAAAGGCTCGTTTATTCATTCATTGGTCCTTCGAAGTCAGATTTCATTACGTGGATTCTATCAGAACAACGTGTCAAACAACGTTCAAAGGAGCGCCGGTAACAGACAATAGAACATTTGTCATCTGTCGGCAAGCAGAATCCGCCATTCATTCAAGCTATTATTTGCCATCGGCTGGGTATAATAATTCTCACTCATGCAAGGAGATTTACCAGCTTTTAAATAACAAAAATCCGCCATTCCTTCAAGCCATTTTCAGGGCAAAAAAGATTTGCCGAACTGGAAACATTCGTTGACGACATACATGACCAGCAGCAGCACTCTATGATTTTGCATACATCATACATACAACTGCAGTGACATTTCAAGCACGCAAATTTTGTCAGCGTTTAGACATCTGGTTGATAAGCAAGCAAGACCGACTGCCATCCGAGACCATCGCCGATTCTCATCATTGACTGCTGTACTGACAAAGTAGAGAGCAGCAATGCAAATCTAACTAAACAAGTTGCCTGCTGTACCGACCATACCAGGGTGAGTATGAGTAAATAAAGTTACAGGCATGCACTTTAATACCATAGAACCGAATAAATATTAGTAATCTACAAAAGATATTGTCAATTAGTATTTATTATATTATAATATAAACATATACGTATTTATTAGCTCACAAATACAATATTATAAACTATCCCAAAGCTAACAAACAAATAAAACCACACAGTTGTCAGTGATAAAGACCATACGAATAGAAACATATTCAAAAAGTGTTATTAATTGACATTTGGTAATTGGTGTGGCTATCTATCATGAAGAAATTGGATCAATTAAAGGTGCAGCGGGCTGTACTAATAGATCAGCAGGAAAGAGCAAAGGAATACGTTCAAAGAAAAGGTCCAAATGTTTCCCTGCCTGCGTTGGAGTTGCGATTAGAGTACATTGAAAGGCAAATGACACAACTTTTGGAGGTGCAAGAAGCTATTGAACAGCTGGATCAAACAGAGATTTAGGGATCACAACGTGCATCGTATGAAGAATCATATTTCGCTCTCCAACCGGAGCTTGAAACTCTCATTCGGAAACATAAAGAACCTACTCCTCCTGCTGGCGAGCAGTCTGTGGAGAAACGCAGTAGTATCCGTCTACCAAAAAGAGTATTACCGTCGTTCAACGGAGACATTGCAGAATGGACTAGTTACTTTGAGTCCTTTAAAATTCTTATTTACAGTGAAAATTCGCTTAACGACTTACAAAGGTTTCAATATCTAAAATCAACCTTGACAGGGTCAGCCGCAGCACAGATTTCATCATTGGAGATAAATGCTAACAATTATAGAACGGCTGTTGATCTCCTATTAGCCAAATATGGAAACAAGAAAGCTATTTGTCAAGCTCATCTAGATAGTGTCATGAACATGAAACCAATAGGTAGCAATAAGCCTCAAAACATTCAATACATTGTGGACAATACAAAGGTTCAACTGCGAGCGTTAGAAGCGCTAGAGCGGCCAGCTCGTCATTGGGATGACGTACGTGATTACTTAATTCTTAGCAAGCTAAACGCAAACGTACGATCGTCTTGGGAAGATAAAGCTCCAACATTTCAGGAAGTCCTCACGTTTCTCACCTTTTAGAGGTGACAGGAAGAGCGCAGGCAGGAGGTTCAAACAGTAATATGACTATTTCAAAAATTTTCCAAAATTCGAAGAAAATGTCGCTGGTTATTTCTAAGCAAAGTAAATGTCCTGTGTGCGGGAAAGGTGACCACCTCATTTATAAATGTGAAATGTTCCATCAAATGTCACCAGCGGATCGATTAAATAGCGTGAGATCATTAAAGTTATGTGAGAACTCTTTGCGTACTCATGAGAACTCTGATTGTAACTCCGTATACTCTTGTCAAGCATGTGGAGAAAGGCACCATGGATTTTTATACAATTCCAGCATAAGAGACAGGACAGATCTGACGCTCCAAGGAGAGCAATGGTCAGGTTCGAGTGATCAAACTGCCTTACACATCACACAAAGATGCCATACACATTCATGTCAACAGCTATGGTGCATATTATTGATAAAAAGAGTACACAATTTACATGCAGAGCTATTCTAGACTCAGCATCACGATTAAATTTCATTTCCGAAAGATTGGTGCAACAGTTAGGGTTCAGAAGGAAGCGAATCTCTTCATTTATAGCTGGCATAGGCGGAAATAATTCTCTCGAATGCAAATATCAGACAAGCATCATGCTGGAGGCACGGTTAAATAATTTTGCAGCTGAGCTTGATGTTATTATATTACCGCATATTACAAGCATTCAACCCGCAGCATTTATTGATACCAAGGCTTGGAACATACCATAATTCTGTCTCCAGTTCCTCCGCTGCCTCTTCTGCTTCCTTCAGTTGCTGTTCCAAATACAATATTTCCTTTAATGGACCCTTGTTCTTTCTATTATCTTCTTCTAACAATTGTTCTGATTAGATCTCATCCCTTTGGATCACCTCGAGTGTAGCCGTTACCAGCAAGTCTAAAGCTTCTCCTTTCGTAAAGGACTTGGCAGCGATATTCCACTCCTGAATCAATTTTCTCGATTCTTCACTTGATGTTCGTTTTTGCAGCTCTGCCGTGAGATGCTCTCCAATATACTGCCAGTCTTGCTCGTAGCTTTCTGACTTCTCCTTACACTCTTTTAGCTCCTGCGATCTTTCCTCTAATTCCTTCTCTTGAGTTTCGAAAGGTAACAGTTGCTCTCTTGACAGTACACTACTTCTACCCACCGACATTGAAGATCAACTAATTCTTCTCTCTTTTCCCTCCAATCCAAGCCTAATTACATATATATATTATATATAACACCTAACCAAGAAAACAATCTCACCCAACAAAAGAACTTACACAAAAGTTAATTAATTTTAAACAACCCCTAGTAAAACTAATTCAAATTTTTCGCAATTTCCTCATTCAATCTCACTTTCTCCTGCCCTTGGTAACCTAAATGCTCCCTAGATTAACACCTTAATCCCAAACGTTACAGTCGACTTGACTTTTTGTGTGAATCACGAAGACATAACCCCAACACTCAGCAGATATCAATATCTAGAGTTATAATCTCTGTTTAAAACGTGACGATTCAGACAAATATAGCATTTACTCTATCAATGCTATAACAAACGCGAAGTAGCTTCGAACGAACCGGAGTGAAATCCAACTTTTAAGCGGAATTATAGAAAACAACGCTATACCTAATTACCAACATTTCCACTCCTTAACTTTTACTCTATTTAACATATAGAAAGATTCATAGTTTTTCTTACAGGTACAAATTCATTCATCCGCACAAAAACTGAATAACTTACTACACTTCTCATTTATAATAAAAACATAAAGGCCAACGATAAAAATACAAAACATTTATTCCCCCATATTAAACGAAAAATATTGAAAATCGCCGCAAACAAAACAAAAACCAAACATCGATGAATTAACTAATTAACCTATATCTTAAATTTTCAACCTAAACACACGAAAATGCGACAAAAAACTTTCAAACGCCCATAATGATTTAACCTCAACCTATCCAAAAGCGCACCTCACAATCATGAAATCAATATTACTACACTGAAATGGCTTCCCAAAATCGCACGCAACACTTAATCTAACACTTTTTAAATTTATCCTGAAAGTAAATGGAACAGCTAAAAGAAGCAGAACTCCCACAATTAACAAAAAAAATTGGAGTAGCTAAAAAAGCATAACTCCCACAATTAAAAAAAATGGAGCAGCTAAAAAAGCATAACTCCCAAAAAATAAAAAAAATGGAGCAGCTAAAAAGCATAACTCCCAATATATATAAATTTTAAAAACACAATATCTTTTTAAACCGGCTGCGCCAAATTGTCGTGTCCCAATAATAAAACTCACGAATCAATAAAACAATAAATCTTTAAACCACAGAAAACACACGAATTGCATTTAAAACAATACTTTATTAATCCGAGAACTGAACTAGCTTAATGACAATATAACTAAGCTACGTGGCGCTTAGGTAACCTGAACCGACTCTAATCACGATAAGACTGTACACTTTACGGCACTCGCCAGTCCAGTCATTGGTCTTTTATGCACCAATATTCGGAAGTATACTTTACTTAACAACGCGGAGGTAAACAAACGACAACAACCTTGCCGTTTGTTCTACCGGTTACAGGACCTGAGTCGCTCAGTAGTAAACAATCGCTTTTTATAATAATTACCATGCGCGATTAATTATTTTTGTAATCGTCGATTGCTCCACTAAGCGCTCATCGCAGCCAGCTGTTGAGCTAATCAGCAAAATAACCGACAGTTGCAGAACAGTACCATGCGAGGTTACTGTTTAGCAATTGCTAATTATTTCACTAAAATGCGCCCTTGGCTGCTGGAAGAATCTTCCGTATATTGGGCCATAACAGTGCTTTAAAATTAAGTCACAAAGTTTCAGAAGACTCTTCTTCACGAAAGATTGTTTATCTATAAAAATAAATATAAACTTTATCAATGAAAATAAGAAAATATGTACCAAGTATACCTACCGCAGTATATTTACGTTTTGGTAATGTCATTCAAATGACATTACATTACATCAGATGCTCTCGCCTTCGCCGCAGTCAGAGCTCAGTGCAACTTTAATGGTCCACTATGACGTCACTGGGTACATTGCCGTCAAAGTTTAACACACCTTGAGAACAAGCGTTGCCAAGGCAACCCATCATGAAGCCGAAACGTAGCGGTTTGCGGCGGCTATAAAAAGGCGACGAGCTGCAGCAGAATCACCCATTCCCAATTCAGAATTTGATGTGAACAGATCAGATTTACTCTGATTTTCCTAATTATCCAAACCAAATTTTGCTTCCATCTAAGTAGGAATTTACTCCTACTGCAGAAATTTACTTCTGCTAATTTTCATCTCCCACCTAAGTAGGAATTTACTCCTACTGCAGAAATTTAATTCTGCTAATTCCATCCCACGCCTAAGTAGGAATTTACTCCTACTGCAGAAATTTAATTCTGCTAATTCTATCCCACACCTAAGTAGGAATTTACTCCTACTGCAGAAATTTAATTCTGCTTTATTCAATCGTTTATTCATTTCTTGCTGCAGAAACATACTTCTGCCAATTTTGTTATTTTCATTACTTCTACCGTGCTAATACGTGTAGCACAAAACTTCTATTTTATTAATAGCGGATTCTCTATGATTTTCTTCTTAAAAGGAGAAAACCTCGGTGACAGCATTTTTTTGAACTTTAATGAATTATTGGATTTACTTAGTTTTAGAATAAATAAATGAATTATAGTAGTAGGTTAAGAAAATTGAATTTGTGATAATAGTTTTTAAGCAATATATTGAATTAAAAAGATTTATATTCGAATTTACATGGTTGACTTATCCTTTAATCCGGCACCCCCCCCCCCCTCCCATAGCTTGAGCACAGATTCTCACAAGTATTGAACTCTTTAGAAAGTAATAGTAAGCTAGGTTAGTTGTAAGTATTGATTTGTGATAATAGCAATATATGAATTGAATAAAAATGTTATATTTGAACATACAAGCAGAATTATCTTTTACAACCTGCACCCCTCTCACTTGAGCACAGATCTCACACATACACAGATATAAATCAAAAAGGGCTGACCAATATCCTCGTAGATTTTAAAGTTATGAATCAAATAGTCCAGACCAACTTCATACAGGTGAAGGATAAGCAATTTATTAGGATACTTCTACCACTTCCAGAAAACATTATGTATGCTCTTAATAAGTTCTACATACTTCCCACCCCCATTACAACCGAAACGTCGACAGTTCTTGAAATTGAATCGGACTATTTCCTAAATAACACCCAAGCTTATCAATTTCTATAAATGTCAGACTTCAAAGAGCACTGTAAAAAATCCACCTCCACCTAAGGGTGCCCTACACATCTGTTTCCAGTCACAACACAAACGATTAACAGTCAGCAAATTAACCTGTATCGCGAAGCCGTTCAATAATCGGTTAAAGAGCCGATCCTTTGTGGACATAGAATCATAGGGAATATCCCTAATGTAGTCACAAATATGGTAAGGCAGAACACTTCGTTATGTGTAATCCCTCAAACAAGTATATTGCTTACGAATTGCTGCAATCATTTTGGCCACATAACGCTGAACGGAACTGAAGTTCTTTCCCTCACACAACCCTGTAGGTACACTCTGGCGGAACACGAAATACCATTCGAAACAAGTTTCAGCCACTAGTCGGCAATACACCAACCCGATCCGTTTAACGTACCTAAAATATTGGTAGACCTAGAGCTTTACATCAGAAACAAGATGCTAAAAGTAATGTGTGTTTAAAAGTAAAACCCACGGAAACCATAATTTACCACTTTTCAGCGAAAGTCAAGATTTACAAGACTTACAAAAGGAAATAGATCAGGTGACGACACGAAGGGAAAGACAGAGAGTGCAAATCCAAACGCATACCAATACTGGAATAATCGCAATTCTTGCCGCAATCATTCTCTGATACATAATCTTAAAATCCTTACGAAAGTCGAAGAGGGAAGGACCCACTTTAGTGCGAACCAATCTCATAATCTTGCACCCTACTCCTCAAAGAACAGGTAAAATCCCGAACGAAATCATAAAATCAACTCAATTGCTTGAAATAAAAACGGAAGATATACCAACAAAGATAGAACCAATCCCAATACCCAAAGAACTTCCAACAGAAAAATCGCCAAAACACCCAGTGAATACACACCAAATAAAACCAATCGTATATGAGGTGTAATAACTGGAAATTATAGAAAAAAAATGTATTACATCTGATGAGTATTGTTGAGAACAGCCAAAAAGAAAATAAAAAACATTAGCATTGGATAAAAATTGTACTTCTTACTTCCCTTGATGTTTACCAGGTAATTCCCTCCAGGTCATCCCACAGTGTCAGGAACTGATCTGAAAATAAAAAAAATGCATAAATTAGTTTTTAAATGCATCTAATAGAAAACTAACAAACAGAACAAGAATAAATTCTACAAATCACATGCAAAACTGCCAAGAAACCAATTTCTTGGCAGTACAACAACAAAAACATGCAAAATGTACAGAATGTAATTTCTTTGCAAAATTCATATGCTCTGCATAATAAACATTTGCAAAACATGCAAATATGCTTAAATATGCAAAACATAAAAACTTGCAACACGCACATACATTATAATTAGGGAAATGCAACAATTTATATCATTGTTGACATTTCAAAATCTACATTTCCAACATGAATAATTTAACAGAATTTGTATATTTCTTGCAAATTATTCATATTGAAACACATAAATAATTAATAAGGAACACTTAGAAAGTAATAAAATACACTTACCTGGACAATTAATCCTTAATTTGTAGAGAAAACAACGAAAAACAACACGGCACTAACGAACTAAAATACTGCGATCGCTACTGTCAACTTGACACGGTGAAAAGCTGATTATACGAAGTTGGCTATGCGCTACCTGTTGGTAATGCGCAAAAACCGCGAAAGTTACCAGGTAAATAAATATTCGCAAAAAAAGATAAAATTAATTCCCATAATAAGTGGGAAAGAGAAAGATGCGAAAACGAGATGCAAGAAAAATGAGAAATATTTGCGTTCTACATTGGAAATTGTCATAATATGGCAGGGAGCCGCCATCTTGATAAATTTCAGAAAAATTAAAATATTTAATAAAATAAGTTACGAAAATTCATGGATAATTTTAAATAAATTAGTTGAAGGAAATTGGCACATTTTGACATAATTATACAAGTCAAGCAAAGTCGAAAAATATGCTTAATTTGCATTTTTCTTGTGGAACGTATGTCAAAATGGCCGCTTAGAGCCTATAAAAAGGGGGCAATTCCTAAGATCTCTCTCAGTTTTTTGACAGCAATCACACATGCCTAAGCATAAGATCCAAGAATTTAACCAAGTTTTTTTTTCGGTTCCAGCAATTGAGCATAAAATAAAAAGTGCCATATTTAAGGTACAATATTTTACATGCTTAAAATTTGTGTGCAGTTGGTGTTGGCAAAGGACAGGAAGTTTTGGGTTCTTTTTTGTTCTAAAGATAAGTATTGTGTTAAATTAGTGCGTAGATTTAGTAAGTTTCATGCATAAAATTAAACACTTGCCAAATCTGGCATTTTAAGAATATATGCAACGAAACAAAATAGTTAAGTATTTAAGTTAAAATAAGTTTAAAGTGAATTAAAAATAAGTGAAAGGCGTGAAAACGTAGTGTTATATACCTAAAATAACTAATATTTTTACATAAACCTGAAAAAGGGCAAAACATGAAAATAATATTCAATAAATTTTAACATAAGCTGATCATGCTTAAAACATGGTTAGCTTATGTCTTAAATGGCTGAAGAAAATTGCATCAGCAATTTTCCTCACATACCATAAATTTTTCTCATAAAACGACTTGGGAAAAACAAAAGTTTCAGTTTACAACCCAAGTCGTTTTACTTAAAAATTTTCATTTCAACAATTTAATTAAAAAAGAAATCAAAAAGCAAATCGTAACTTCAGTACGATTTGTCGCGAAAAATACAATATGTATGTACATATGTACATACATATTACGAAAAAAGCTTTCGCGATAAGAAACGCGCGCAGCATAAATGCATTGGATGTACATATATGCGCGTCGTGATTTCAAACGGTGGCTGATGTTTTAAAAAGTGTAGGATTACATTTTTTGAAGCCATCGTTCAACGCGAATAATTCTGGACATGTTTGAACAAGTCCAGAATTGAAAGAATAAAATTTTCTCAGGATAAGAAAATGCAATTTAGCATTTTCGATCCTGAACAACGGCTCAAGAGTTGAGTTGGATTTTTGAACAATAATACGGCGGTTCGGCGAACAATTAAAAGAAAAAGTTGAGTTGTTTTTGAAAAAGAGTTCGATTGAGTCGTTTTTTGGATACAACGGGCGGTCACGGGAGTTCGAAAAAAAAAGAAAATCCGTAAAAAGAAAAGCTTGAAGTGTAATAGCAATAGAAAAAAAAATCATAAAAAGCAAAGCTTAAGGTGTAATAGCAATAGAAAAATAAAATCATAAAGAGAAAAGCTTGAAGTGTAATAGCAATAGAAAAAAATCATAAAAAAGCAAACTCGTAGTGTAATAGCAATAAAAAAAGAAAAATTGTAAGATAACAAGGAAATGTTTTAGTAATAAAGAAAAGTGGTAGAAACGAAAAGTTGTTGTTAATACCAACAGTTTGTGCAGCAGACAGTGAGAACCCGTTTTTGGAATTATAAATATATATCGATATACATACTGGTATACAACACTAGAAAAGGCTACAAATTGCATTTAGTTGAATATATGCCAAAATAAGGCATAATAACTACATATGCAATCGAGCAATTAATGAACAGAATTAAATTAGTGAATTTATAAATTTGAGTGTTTCGCATTAGAATTATTCAATAAATACAGCATTAAACATAAGCACGCATATCTTTTTTTCATACCGCTACACTGTCCACCTAAATGCTGTAATCTAGCTGTAGTTATTGATTGCAGCTACATTACAAAACATTTAATGGTGGTTCCATCCAGGATTGTGTGCCTGCTTACTGTTGTGATTGCGAATAATTCTAGTACACTCAATTTAGTGATAAACATTTTTTTAAAAATTATTTGTTCGAGTTAAAAAACATCGAAAATTAAGTTATAACTGTGCTTAGACGTGGCAGTTCTCAATAAAAACTACAAAAATTAATTTATAAACGTGCTTAGACATAAGACTTCAGGGTGCCCAGACGAGGCAGCTCGAATATTATCGAAATTTCTGTTATAATTGATGAACTTACATGTCAGTAAATCGTGATAAATAGTTAATTGCTGACCTTACATGTCAGTAACTCTTAATAAATAGTTGGTTAATTAAATTAATTAGAATTAGCAACAAAAATTTATTTAAATATTTTTGACGTCAATTTGTCATACACGGCATCAACTTACGTTCTTCGACTTAATTTTCCGTTTATCCCACACGTGGCATTAAATTGCTTCCTTCAATTATTTTCATCATTTAACCCACACGGTTAATTAACTATAATAGTAGAATATAAATCAACATGGATTCAGTAGATAAACTAATCCTTACGGAAAGCATATTGCGTGCGCGAATTGAAAGGTTAATCGAAAATGGAAAGACAACGAACCTTGTTAAACGAACACAAGGCTTTTATGAGACTAAAATGACAGAGTTGAAGAAACTATGGGAAGTATATAGTGATACAGATATGGCAATAAATCAGGTTTTATTAGAAAGTTCTGATGAAAAGCATCATGAGTATTTAGCCCAAGATAATCATAGCTCAACAGAGTTAAAATATTCCGAATATATGGGAGAATTAGTAGAAGGATTGCGGAAATTCGTCCCAGCTACTGAAGCATCAGGCTCGGGACAAGTACCAATTCATTCGACAACTGTTTTTCAACAGGAATCGTTCCTCCGTGCATTCAGTTTCCCAAGTATAACGGCAACTACGATTTATGGCGATCATTTCATGATCTATTCGTTTCTCTTGTTCATGACAATACAAAGCTAACACCAATTCAAAAGCTGCATCATCTGAAATCTTGTTTAGTGGGTGATGCTGAGAAATTGTTGCGGCACACCCCAGTAACAAATGAAGATTACATGCCAGCATGGAACAAGTTGAAGGCTAGATAAGAGAACAAGAGAATTTTAGTTAATCATCAATTAAAAGTCTGAGTAATCCAAGCGAAACTAAATTCAGAGTCTGCTAAAGGACTCAAATCAATAATTGATACAACAGACGAATGTATTCAACAATCACAAAGTTTAGAAGTTGATACAACATCGTGGGATGTACTTCTAATACATCTGTTAGTACAGAAATTACCCTTCATTACCCTCAAACTGTGAGAAGAAGAGCAGGGAGGTACGCAAGAACTCTCAACATTAAAGTCATTTAAGCAGTTTTTAAGTACGCGTTTAAAAATATTAGAGTCTTTAGCAGATAGTTTAATTAAGTCCACACAATCCAAATCATGCTGCACACCTGATACAACTAAATCATACAATATTACAAAGGGAATTCAATGCCTAGCATGCAATGCAAGTCACTTTTTACAAAGATGCCCAAACTATCGTAGGATGGATATACCATCCAGATACCAAATAATCAAGGCATCAAGCCGTTGTACCAATTGTTTAGGCTTGCATCATGTCAACAATTGCACTAGCAAATATAGCTGTCAAAGATGCAACAAAAAGCATCATAGCACCCTGCATGAAGAACACAACAGGGACAAACCCAATCATGCAGCTGTCGGAACTGAGGATAGGTCAACTACTAACAACGTTAGCTCGAACTCAAGTCAAGTCAATCAAGCTAGCAATACTATTCACAAACGCTCTACACGGTTACAGTCAGTGAACAACACTGGCGACTTAAACACTAGTCAAAACTTTGTAACTGGAGAGGACCATAATGCCCTGCAACAACAGCGTTAGTAGTGGTATAAACAAAAAGCGGGAACTCACATATTCTACGATGTCTCATAGATAGTGGCTCGCAATCATCCTTTATTACAGATGAAGCCTGCAGGAAACTGGGAGCATGTCGCAGCCCAACTGCAGTATCAATTACTGGCTTAAACACTAGCCATACAGCAATCTCAAAGCAGCAAACCACACTAACACTTCGATCCCGAAAAGCGAAGTCAACAAGAATATTAGAAGAAAATTTTCTAATATTACAATATACAACTTAAAATGTTTTGGAAAATAGAAGAGTTTCCCACAAATCCGATTCTCAACAAAGAAGACAGAGAATGTCAACAGAGATATCAACTCACCCATCAACGTCTTCACAATGGTACTTACCAGGTGAAACTACCATTTGTGAATGATGAAGTGCCTGACCTAGGGCAATCAAGACCACCAGCAATTAAACGCTTTCAAGGAATACAACGTCAACTTGAAAGCAATCAAACTTTGAAGTCCGAATATGAGAGATGTTTAGATGAATATCTCGAGTTGGATCACATTGAGGAAATACCTCCACCCAACAACAACGAGCCACACTACCACATACCTCAACATGCAGTTGTCAAGGAAAGCACGACAACAAAGGCGAGAGTAGTATTTGACGCTTCAGCGAAAACGTCAAATGGCAACTCACTCAATGAGTTCCTATTAAAGGGACCAGTTTTACAACCGAAATTATTCGCCACGTTGCTCAACTGGCGTAAATACAAGATTGCTATGAAAGCGGACATTGAAAATATGTACCGTATGATAACCATGCATCCGGATCATCGTACCTTTCAGAGAATCATTTGGAGACATCCTAAAATTAAGGAGATCCAAGATTTTCAGTTGAATACGGTGACCTTTGGAACGTCTTCATCGCCATACTTAGCCATTCAGACGCTTCAACAACTAGCATGTGATGAACAACAAAGATGGCCCCTAGCTTCAAAGATCACAGCCACAGATTTCTATGTGGACGACCTACTCACTGGAGCTGAGAGCATAGAAGATGCGAAGGATCTATTAGATGACCTAATTAGCATGTTGAAAGCAAGAGGATTCAATCTGAGAAAATGGACAAGTAACAATTCGTACTTGTTGAAACATCTTCCCCCAGAACAGCGCGAATTCAAGGATACGTTAATGATTTCGGACACGGAATCTGTAAAAACGTTAGGAATTCGTTGGCATCCTAAATCATATAAATTTTCGTTCTTGACCAAACCTTGGAAAACGCATGCCAAGGTAACCAAACGAACCATTTTGTCAGATATTGCATCACTGTACGATCCTTTGGGTTGGTTAGCACCAGTTGTAATTACAGCAAAGGTCCTTATGCAATCATTGTGGGTCACGGGATGCGCATGGGACAATATGGTTTCCAAAGCCATTGAACATCAATGGGATAGTTTCAAAAATAATTTGAAGTCTATCGACAACTTACAAATTCCTAGATGGATTAATTATTCATCAAATGCACATATCCAAATACATGGCTTCTGTGATGCATCAACAAAGGCATTCGCTGCAGCAGTCTATCTACGTGTAGGAGATAAGAATGGCATGTATACGACTACTTTGCTTACTGCCAAAACCAGGGTAGCTCCCATAAAGCCAACGACCATACCACGTGTGGAGCTAAATGGTGCTCTATTATTAGCAAGACTGCTTCAAGCTACAATGAAGGACATGCGCTTACAACAGGTTCCAGTTTTTGCTTGGACAGATTCTACGATTGTAGTGCAATGGATAAAGGAACATCCCTCACGATGGAAAACGTACGTTGCAAATCGTGTAGTAGAGATTCAGGACATCGTACGCTTTGAGCAATGGCGTCATGTGTCAACGAATCATAATCCTGCGGATGTGGCCTCAAGAGGATTGCCTGCTGCGGATTTAATAAATAATCAGCTATGGTGGCACGGCCCATCATGGCTATCGGCGGAACAAGATGCATGGCCAAAATTTAAGGATATTTCAGAACAAACCAATCTAGAAGCTAAAGAACCTATTGCGATAAATCTTATAGCAACTCGCTACTCGCCTTGTTCGCATAGTAGCTATGATGCAACGATTCATACACAATTGTCGGCAGCCTCAGAATAAACGCTCATAGTACATAGATTCGCTCGAATGGAGCCAGGCAGAACTAACATTATTTAAACTGGTACAACAAACTGCGTTCGCAGTTGAGTACAAAATTATATTAAACAAGAGTCCGTTGTCACAGAATAGCAAGTTGAGTAAACTTAATTCCTTTTATGGACGACAATGGCTTGTTACGAGTGGGTGGTAGACTCGATAATGCTTCAATTCCCTATAATAGGAAACACCCAGTCATCTTACCACGTGATCATCATGTCACATTAATTTTAATCTACAAACTACATGTAGAAACTCTACATGGCGCTCCCTCATTGGTTCTCAGCACTAGTCGAAATCGATACTGGATAATAGATGCTAGACGTTGCATTACCCGTCGATTACATAAGTGCATTACATGTTTCAAATATCGCATTACGACTAGAAGCCAGTTGATGAGAAATTTACCAACCCCGCGAGTAAATGAAACGAAACCATTTAATTAAGTGGGAATTGATTATGCCGGACCTGTAACAATAAGAAGCTCAAAGTTACGCAACGCCAAGTTACAAAAGGCATACTTCTGTATCTTTGTTTGTATGGCTACAAAAGCTGTACATTTAGAATTGGTGTCAGATCTCACATCTGAAGCATTCCTCGCAGCACTAAAGAGATTTGTAGCTAGAAGAGGATTGTGTACTGACATATATTCAGATTGTGGCACCAACTTCATAGGTGGAAAATCTCTTCTGGAACAGGATTTACGACAAGCCATTCATGCCTCAACACCAGAAGCAGCAAAATATTTGTCCTCCAAGCAAATCAACTGGCAATTTAACCCTCCAGCCTCTCCACACTTCGCAGGAAACTGGGAAGCGGGAGTAAAGCCAGTAAAATATCATCTTCGAAGAACACTACAATACTCCAAATGTACGTTTGAAGAGTATACAACCCTATTAGCTCAGGTCGAAGCGTGTTTAAGCTCTAGGCCACTATGCTGTTAGAAATGATCCAGCGGATTTATTTATCCTTACACCTGGACATTTGTTAATTGGCCAAGCACTAAACGCGATTCCAGAACCTGATTATACAAATAAACCTGTAGTATTGTCCAAAAGATGGCAGTACATTCAACAATTGAATAAACAATTTTGGGATAAGTGGTCAAAGGACTGCCTTAACCAATTGCAGAACAGACCCAAATGGTACACAAGACAACCGAACATGCATGTTGGAGATGTTGTCCTTGTTAAAAGCGAAAACATGCCACCCACTAGCTGGGCAATGGGTATAATAGAGCAAATACATCCAGGTGCCGATGAGCTAGTGCGGGTAGTACGAGTCAAAACGCGAAATGGTAGTTTCTTACGACCAATCGCTAAAATTAGTCCTCTACCACTAGCATAAGACTAACTGCCTGTCATTAGTGTCGTCATGTGTCTGTCCAAAAGTGTCATATTGTTGGCTGAGGGTGATCATCATTTTGATACTGTTGAAAAAATCTTATAATTTATTATAGTTATATTGAATTTCTGTATGATGTAATACTTAGACACATTATAGTATTGTTCTACATTTGAATTGTATTGAAGACTTTACATACATTTGCGTTTATTAGTATTTTTGTATCGCTCTCTCACTAGAATAACTAAGTTCCAACTGTAAGCAGTAATTTGATAATCAGTCTTTCTTTGACCGCGCAGCAACGCTAATCATTCATTTTGTATAGACTCGAGTTGAATTTAATAAATAATTAATCGAGAGTTAAATTCCGTGTTTATTCAAATTTTATCCCCGAAGGATTTTTTTTTCATGGTGCCGAAACCCGGGAAAGATTAAAAACGAGAAATCAAAATAAACGGAGAAAAGTTTTGTAACGGTTAACGCAATAACGGAGCTCATAACGTGTGATAACTGTTCGAGATTAATCTTATTTATTTTCTAACGCTTTAAGGATGGAAATTCAATTTCGATCAGCGGTAAGAGGTCAGCTAACGAAAAAGGTTAACGACGCTAACGAATACTTATCGAACCTTTCCTCCTCTACGGATTCAAAGGACGTAAAACTCGAAACTCTTAATACGCACCTCCAACGCATTCAAAATGTCCACGAATCTCTTAAGGAAGCAGATTTGTCTGTACGAGCTGAAGTGGAGGAAAAGAACTATGCATCTGAATGTAGCACTATAATGGAATATAATGAAAAGGCCATTACTGCCATTGCGCGAATTCTGTATAGGATAAGTGTTGTTCAACAGACTCCTACAGAAGGAGGCATTAGTCAGTCAAGTGCTCAAATGAACCAGAGTGCATCAAATAGCTTAACAGCGTCAGTTATAAAGCTTCCAAGGCTAGAATTAAAAAAATTCAATGGCGATTACAATAAATGGCTTCCCTTTTGGGAGCAGTATAAAACTGCAGTGCATTTAAATAACGTCTTAGATGATTGCACCAAATTTAATTTCCTCCAAAGTGTCTTAACGGGACGAGCTGCTGATACAATAGCGGGACTTACACCCACGGAAGCTTGTTATAGTGAAGCTATAGAAATGCTAAAAGACGAGTATGGATCATCTGATCGAATAGTCGATAAATACATGCAGCAACTTATGTCCATTAGGGCAGTAAAATCCCGATATGATGCTGGCGGCTTACGCAACTTGTATAGTTCCATTACATCTGCAATGCGGTCGCTCAATTCTCTTAAAGTTACACCTTCCCAGTACAATATGATGCAGAAGTCCATCATACTCAAAGCCCTACCAAATGATTTAAGAGTTGAATACTATCGAATAGAAGCACAAATAGGGAATCGTAATGCAGCGAGTACAAGTGAAACAAACGACAATAGTGGATGACAACACACAACGCTATTGGACAAATCTACTCACACCACCGAGTGCGATCCCACCATAAAACGTATTCTAAACTTCGTATAAGTAGAAGCGGAATCGTTGGAAAAGGCCACAGTTACACATTCAAATGCAAGTGAGAGACGATCTGCTCCAAATCACCATCATACAGCCACGGACTTGTTTACAGTATCTCAAAATTCTAAGACTTGCTTTTTTTGTCAATCCCCAGCTCATACAACGGCGAACTGTGATTCCACTAGCACTGCAATAGCTGAACGAAAGGAAAAATTGAAGGCTGCTGGTAGATGTTTTAGATGCACACACCCAAAGCACTCATCTCGGTATTGCAAAAATAAATATGTACGCTGTAAGAAATGTAGTGGCCGGCATGCAACGGTTATGTGTGATCCCAACTACGTCAGCAAAATGTAAAATGGCACCGCTAAAATGCAATTCTCTGAGGAAAATGTAAACAACACCTGTGCAATAACGAAAAATAATGCAGTAAGTCTTTTATCGCCGATAAACGAACAAGTATTCTTACAAAGGGGTTACGGAATTGCAAATAACCTAGTAATTAGATTTATTTTAGACAGTGCAAGTACTAGAACGTACATTCGTGAAAATGTAGCAAGAGAGTTAAATTTGCCGGTTGTTGGTGTTGTCGCTTTAAACATCATTCCGTTCGGTTGTCAAAAAATTCCCCCCAAGACAGTGTACAATTGTGTTGAAATAAAGTTAAGAGATCAGTATAGTGATAATTGTGTGATATTAAAAGCTGTCGAAGTACCCGAAATCTGTGCAGACGTTTTACTTGTACTTAACGCGAGATTTTCTGAAATTGTACAACTTCCATTGGCGGATGCTCGTCCTAAAAATTTCGATATAATTCCAGGGATGAGCTTATTAATAGGTGGTGACTACTATCAGAGTATTTTGGTTGGAGAAACAAGAAAGATTACGCAGTGTTTGGCAGCTGTTAACACGAAATTTGGTTGGACACTTCATGGACCTGCATCGGCACAAATGATGAGTTAATCTAATAATGAAGAAACGGTAATGTTTGTAAATTCATTTGAATTTAATTTAGAAAATTTTTGGGAAGTTAGAGTCCATAGGCATTCATAACGAAAAGCAAGCAACGAATAACGATTTTTTACACAAATTTTTAGAAGAATCAATCAAAACAAACAATAAACGCTATGAGATTTCGCTTCCTTGGATAACAGAGAATAGTAAATTAGATGACAATTTTGCTGGAGCAAGCGCACGTTTGCGCTCACTGACGCAACGACTAGCTAGGATCGAAAGCAAATTGATTGAATACGACGATGCAATGCAGGAACTACTCAACTCAGGTATTACGGAAGTTGCCAGTGAAACGTCTAGTGACCGCATCTATTATTTGCCACATCGAGCTGTATATAGGAACGACAAGACAACATCGCGAGTGCGAATTGTATTTGACGCATCGTCTCACGCCCCTGGCGAAACATCCTTAAATGACCACATGCATCAAGGACCAAATCTACTTCCCGATCTGTTAGCAGTCCTTTTAGACTTCCGCAGTGGCAAAATTGGCGTTGTTGCTGATATCGAATGGGCATTTATGCAATTATGTATTAGTGTAAAGGATTTGACTCTCATCGTTTTCTATGGTATGCGAAACCATTAAAATCTGGATCAGGATTACCACCTGTGCGTGCCTACAGATTTACAAGGGTAACGTTTGGAGTAAATTGTAGACCCTTCTTGTTAAATGCTGTCATAAAACGACATTTGTATCTTTCTCGCAACCAATTTCAGGTGACTAAGGAGATCCTTTCTAAACACCTCTATGTTGACGATTTAGTCACTAGTGTAGACTCGCCTCAAGCTGCAGAACAGTTATATAGAGAAGCCAAAACTATCATGGCAAAAGCTTCGATGAATCTTCGTAAGTGGAACTCAAACCATGCCGGTTTGAGAGAGCTTTTCATAACGGAACGAGACCATGAAAATACGCTTCTCATTCAAAAGGTTTTAGGATGCACCTGGTGCACTCCAACCGATGACTTGAAGGTTGATCTCGGCCCAACAATCAATTTTGTTACCGCATTACATACAGCTACTAAACGAATTATATTGCAAACAATGGCACGCGTGTATGATCCCTTAGGATTGCTGGGACCTTTCATAATTCGAATGAAAATGCTAATGCAAACGATATGGAAACTTAAACCAGAGTGGGATGAAGTAGTTCCCGATGAGATTGCTATGAATTGGAAACAGTGGTGTTTGGAATTAGAAGATCTAAACAAGTTTTATGTACCACGTTGTGTTTTTAACATATCAATGAGCAATGAAGATGACGTTCAACTGCACCTCTTTTGTGACGCAAGTCCGAAAGCGTATGGAGTCGCAGCATTTGTTAGAAGAAAAAATGGAAATGGGGAAGTATCAACAAATATTTTATGCGCCAAGCATAGAGTAGCACCTTTGAATAAAGATAATACTGACGAGCTTTCATTACCTAAATTGGAATTAACTGCTGCACTGCTTGCTAGTCGATTGAAGTCTTTTATATGTAACAAAACGTGGTTCAAGTTCAACTCCGTTTGGTTTTGGAGTGTTCGAAAATCACTCTATGTTGGATTAAGGGCGATCCCAGGAAATGGAAGCAGTTCGATTGCAATAGTGTTATTGAAATTAAACTCCACTCAATGACTGGCACTACTGTCCTGGAAAAGAGAATCCAGCTGATCCTCTTACTCGCGGTGTTTCAGCAAAAACATTGATGAAATCCGAAGCATGGAAGTTTGGTCCACCTTGGCTATCGCAGCTTGATACCGTTTGGCCGATGGAGCATCAATTTGAAGATACATCATCCGTAAATATATCTTTATCTGATAATATTTTAAAAGAAACTCACAACATATTGGAAATAGAGAAATTTAGTAGTTTTACGAAACTTTTGAGAGTTACAGCATATGTTTTCCGATTTATTACGAACGCTAAGGGAAAGAACGCAAAAACCAAAGGAAATTTAACCGTCAGTGAGTTACAAATTGCCGAAAATTATTTAGTCTCCATCGAACAGCAACGATATTTTTCAAACGAGATTTCGACACTCAAGAGAGGTAACGGAGTCGACCATCTATCTAAGATATTAAAACTGTGAACGCAACTTGATTGTCTGGGACTTTTAAGACTAGGAGGACGACTGCACGAAATCAATGATAAAACAAACTTAGCACATCCAATTATTTTGCCGAAAGAATCTTATTTAAGTCTTCTATACGTCAGATACGCGCATACTAAAACGCTTCACGGAGGAATCAATGTAGCATTAACATTTGTACGAAAAAGGTATTTGATTTTAAGGGTCCGACAGCTTGTGAAGTCTATAATTAATAAGTGTGTTATATTCAAAAGACTCTTTAGTAAACCGGCTTCCCAGCCATTCGCGCCGATTCTCAGAAACAGATTAAATTCCGCGCGCGTGTTTGAAACAACGGGGGTTGACTTCGCCGGGCCGATGTTTGTAAAATACGAGGAGAACTCTAGACTACAGAAAGTGTATCTAATGTTGTTTACTTGCGCAGTCGTTCGTGCTGTACATATCGAACTTGTTCCAGCTTTGTCCACCGAGTGTTGCATCAACGCTATTCGACGATTCACTGCAAGGAGAGGATTGCCGAAAACTATTTATTCGGACAACGCTAAAACTTTCAAAAGAGTCGACTATGAGATCCAGCAACTCTACAAGCAGATCAATTCCAACGAGATATCATCCTTCGCTGGCAATCACGGGATAACGTGGAAATTCATAGTCGAAAGATCACCATGGTGGGGAGGATGGTGGGAACGATTAATAAGGACAACAAAAAACTCCCTGAAGGCAACGATTGGACGAAAAAATTTAAATTATGAGCAACTCCAGACAGTTCTAATTGAGGTAGAAGCCGTCATAAACTCACGACCGCTCACATATGTGTCTGATGAGCCATCAGAACTAAAGCCGCTTTCGCCGTCCGATTTCCTAACTGGAAGCGCAATAACTCAGTTTCGCAATGCTGAAGAATCTGCAAAACTAAGCAGACATGAAATCATTAACATCTGGAAACATCGTCAAAGAGACCTGAACATTTTTTGGAAAAGATGGGTTTCTGAATATTTACATCAGCTGAAATCTGCTCATCAAATTCCTTTCGGTAACACTTCAAACTTTAATGTTAACGATGTAGTATTAATTTCAGAGAAAAACATCCCAAGACTCATGTGGAAGTTAGCTAGAATCATCAACGTTTTTCCTGGTGGAGATGGTCGAGTCCGTGCTTGTGAACTAATTCTTCCGAATGGCAAAACGTTGCGAAGACCTATCCAAGTGCTCTGTCCGCTGGAAATTAACTAGAACTATTCAATCTTGGCCCGGGAGGATGTTGAAAAACTCTTATAATTTATTATAGTTATATTGATAATATTATATTATAATGATGTAATACTTAGACACATTCTAGTATTGTTCCACATTTGAATTGTATTGAAGACTTTACATACATTTGCGTTTATTATTATTTTTGTATCACTCTCTCACTAAAATAAGTAAGTTCCAACTGTAAGCAGTAATTTGATAATCAGTCTTTCTTTGACCGCGCAGCAACGCAAATCATTCATTTTGTATAGACTCGAGTTGAATTTAATAAATAATTAATCGAGAGTTAAATTCCGTGTTTATTCAAATTTTATCCCCGAAGAATTTTTTTTCAGATACACCATACTAACAAGCTACTATTTCAGATGTCATCCACATATGAGCAGGAGGATATGCTATACATTTTAGAGGATATCCAGTTTAGCCGACCAGGAAATCCAGAACGCAGGATGCTTCGTGACCCAGGGTGCGATGTCTTCGGCATGCCTCGACCAGAATTGGCTCATGAATTGATACCACGGGACAGAGGAGAACCATCAACGAGCCGAGCATCAACAAGCCGAGCATCAACGAGCCGAGCATCAACGAGCAGAGCATCAACAAGCCAAGCAACGACGAGTCAAGCGACCAGGGTGACAACTCGACCGTTTGTGGGTCCGACTCCCTACACGGATCCACTTCCAAAACAAACAGCAGTAGTCAATGGCAACCGCATTACTGCTTTGACAAAGCTTCTGCTGACTACAACCATCAAGGAATTCGAAATGAGAGCAAATAACAGCATTCAAAGATTCCTAACTCGAGAACGCGAAGATATATATTTGCCTCGATGCGTTTTGCAGCGCATTGATGTCAGGGCAATACAACAGCGAAGAAATCGGGAAAAGGTCATTAACCTACCCGACAAATACCAGGTTCGACTACGAGTCAATAAGGATGGCAAGTTGACCTTCCATCACTACCATAAGAGGGGTATACGCAAAATAAAAAATGCTTTAGTTGAACAAACTGTTCAACGGGGGGGAGTATGTTGAGCACAGCTAAAAAGAAAATAAAAAACATTAGCATTGGATAAAAATTGTACTTCTTACTTCACTTGATGTTTACCAGGTAATTCCCTCCAGGTCATCCCACAGTGTCAGGAACTGATCTGAAAATAAAAAAAAATCATAAATTAGTTTTTAAATGCATCTAATAGAAAACTAACAAACATAACAAGAATAAATTCTACAAATCACATGCAAAACTGCCAAGAAACCAATTTCTTGGCAGTACAACAACAAAAACATGCAAAATGTACAGAATGTAATTTCTTTGCAAAATTCATATGCTCTGCATAATAAACATTTGCAAAACATGCAAATATGCTTAAATATGCAAAACATAAAAACTTGCAACACGCACATACATTATAATTAGGGAAATGCAACAATTTATATCATTGTTGACATTTCAAAATCTACATTTCCAACATGAATAATTAAACAGAATTTGTATATTTCTTGCAAATTATTCATATTGAAACACATAAATAATTGATAAGGAACACTTAGAAAGCAATAAAATACACTTACCTGGGCAATTAATCCTTAATTTGTGGAGAAAACCACGAAAAACCACACGGCACTAACGAACTAAAATACCGCGATCGCGACTGTCAACTTGACACGGTGAAAAGCTGATTATACGAAGTTGGCTACGCGCTACCTGTTGGCAATGCTTAAAAACCGCGAAAATTACCAGGTAAATAAATATTCGCGAAAAAAGGTAAAATTAATTCCAATAATAAGTGGGAAAGAAAAAGATGTGAAAACGAGATGCAAGAAAAATGAGAAATATTTGCGTTCCACATTGGAAATTGTTATAATATGGCAGGGAGCCGCCATCTTGATAAATTTCAGAAAAACTGAAATATCTAATAAAATAAATTACGAAAATTCATGGATAATTTTAAATAAATTAGTTGAAGGAAACTGGCACATTTTGACATAAGTATACAAGTCAAGCAAAGTCGAAAAGTATGCTTAATTTGCATTTTTCTTGTGGAACGTATGTCAAAATGGCCGCTTAGAGCCTATAAAAAGGGGGCAATTCCTAAGATCTCTCTCAGTTTTTCGACAGCGATCACACATGCCTAAGAATAAGATCCAAGAATTTAACCAAGTTTTTTTCAGTTCCAGCAATTAAGCATAAAATAAAAAGTGCCATATTTAAGGTACAATATTTTACATGCTTAAAATTTGTGTGCAGTTGGTGTTGGCAAAGGACAGGAAGTTTTGGGTTCTTTTTTGTTCTAAAGATAAGTATTGTGTTAAATTAGTGCGTAGATTTAGTAAGTTTCATGCATAAAATTAAACACTTGCCAAATCTGGCATTTTAAGAATATATGCAACGAAACAAAACAGTTAAGTATTTAAGTTAAAATTAAGTTTAAAGTGAATTAAAAATAAGTGAAAGGCGTGAAAACCTAGAAAAGGCTACAAATTGCATTTAGTTGAATATATGCCAAAATACGGCATAATAACTATATATGCAATCGAGCAATTAATGAACAGAATTAAATTAGTGAATTTATAAATTTGAGTGTTTGGCATTAGAATTATTCAATAAATACAGCATTAAACATAAGCACGCATATCTTTTTTTCATACCGCTACACTGTCCACCTAAATGCCGTAATCTAGCTGTAGTTATTGATTGCAGCTACATTACAAAACAAGTATATATGTATATATGCATAAACTTTAGCATATAAACATTCTAGACCTTATTTCTCGCGCTTCCTACAAAACTAAAAATATATAATGAAGTATGTACATTTATGACATAAAAAAAGGAAGAAAACGAAAAAATTAGTATTTATATCTATACATATGTCTGCTTTATCTATAATAAAATAAAAATATATATATATATATATATATTAACTTAGAAGTTTAGGTAATGTTTTTTTTAACAACAGCAAATATGTAGGTTTAAATTTTGTTCTGAAAGAGAAAATGTGCAAAAAAAAGGCGTCTTATTATGAAAATATTATTAGGACTTTAATTGTGTTAGGTTAATAATTATAATGTTACTTAGTCTTTAATTTGAAGTATGTATACATACTTATGTATTTAGCTTTAAGTCTTTCGTTTCTAAAAAATTTGTTGAAAAAATAATTTAATTATGTAACAAAAAACTGCCTTCAGTAATAGCGGCTTCATACTTTCACGTCATCTCATTAACTCCTCGACTTCATAAAGGGGGAGGAATGAATAGAAGATCAATCAATTCTTGTTGTCCATATAAATGAATCAATTATTCTGTGTGAAACAAGAATTGGTTGACATCGCTTCTTGACTAGGTCATTGTTGTGTGGCGAAAGCATGACCTTACACAATAAATGCAAACAGGTCTTGCCTAAACGGTGGCACTGTTTAAAGTTCAAGTCAATTCAACAACGAAGGATGAAACTATATTGTAAGAGTTTAGGTGTGCAATAGGTTTAGTTCTTATGCACTGAGCTATGAACTTTTTGATATTAGAGTTCTTGGAAGCCTCACCAAGAGATCCAAAAGAAAAGGCTTTATTCGCTAAGTAATCATAACAGCGGTATATACATACAGTAACAAGGTATGCCTAGTAGTTATTTTGACACTTGAGCTGAGACGTCAGTGTATCACAAGTTCTAAGAAGAATTCAGAAAAACTAAAACGGATAATATCATAGTAAATAAAAATTACAATATTCAACACAAAAATGTAATGTATTGCAGCGGTCAATTAATGAAGAAAAGTAATACTTTTTGTAAGTGATCAGGTAAGGAATAACATAAAGCTTGATCAGTGCATTAAAGTGTTAGTATTTTGTTCATAATTGCTGAAATTAATATAAATTGACAAATAAAAAATTAAATGATATAAAGGTCAACCAAAGTACAATCGTGTGATGCCATGACGCTCAAAGTGGTCTACCGTGATTCATAGGAGTCATACTCAGTGAGGTATCAAGTGCCAGATGCCAACGATATGACTTTAATCCCTTCTAATTTCCCGGCAGCAGAAGTAACAAAATTAAAAAGATAAATTACGAACAGGATCCAATAAATTAATCCAATTAAATGACATTTACATTTTCGCGGCTGATTTCAATAAATTTCAGTCTGTTAAGACGAGAAATCTCCTTCGTATAATTTCTACTTGGTTTATCCATATTTTTTTTTTTTTTTATTATTAAGCCAAGCTCAGGGGATACCCTATGATGCAAAGCACAGCATGGCAGGAAGGAGATAGGGAAAGGATTACGGGATATGAGGAGAGTGGCGGAGGTGCCGATGTATGTCGCCCTTAAACTTCCGCAGATTGTATGCCGGGGGGAAAACAAAAGATGGTAAGCTGTTCCACATTCGCACTGTTCGGGATAAAAAAGCATCACGGAATTTTACTGTACGGCCGAAAGTAATTTGAAGGGTTAAAGGATGTGCGCGGTTTGCAGCGCGAGTATTGCGTGCAGGAATCATTCTACAAGGGATTAGACTAGATATTTCATCAGAACATTGACCATGCATATAGCGATAAAGGAGCGAAAGGCATCCAACATTGCGGCGGTGCTCGAGTGAGTTGATATGACAAGTTATTGCCAAATCGCCAATGAGCTTGAAGGCTCTCTTTTGGACAATATCCAATGAAGATAAGGCTGTGCGACCAGCCCCGGCCCATATATGGGAGTTGTATTCCATTCTAGGTCTAATGTAGGACTTGTGGAGGAGCGCTAGATTTGACGGGCTGAAATATTTCTTACACCTTTTCAGAAATCCAAGACATTTCGATGCTTCTTTGGCAACAGAGAAGATGTGATCTGTCCAGTTTAACTTACTGGAAATATTAATGCCAAGAATGCTTAGTGACGGTGAATCAGAAATGAATGCTCCGTCAAAAGAAACGGGTGTGGTTAAGCTATGATCTTGTTTTAATGAGATAAGACAGCTTTGGGACTTTGATGCATTGAATTCGACGCGATTCGCTTTGCCCCAAGCGAGGATATTGGCAAGATCGTTATTCAATGATCTAGTCATGCAATCTCGTTTAACACATGCGGCATTCCTCTTGGATTCAGCAAGAGTGTCAAAGGAGTAAGCGAAATCAAGGGTACTGACATCTGCGAAACTATGGATGGGATTGAGAGTAAGGGAAAGCAGATCATTAATGAAAATTAAAAAGAGAGTTGGAGAGATAACAGAGCCTTGAAGTACACCGGCATTTATGGGATGCGGTTCAGATGTAACGCCATCTAATAGAACACGTATTTGGCGACTAGATAGGAAACTTTCAATCCATAATAGAAGAGGAGGGGAGAGACCAAGTGCTTTGAGTTTGGCTAAAAGGGCTGGATGCCAGACTCTATCAAAGGCTTTTGAAATATCTAGGGCAACGATTTTAGACTCACCAAAATTGTGAAGACTACGGTTCCATCGTTCCGTAAGAAAGGTCAGCAAGTCTCCAGATGAGCGTCCAGCTCGGAAGCCATATTGACGATCGTTAATGAGATGGTTAGTTTCTAGATACTGCATTAATTTTGAGTTAATGATAGATTCAAAAACCTTTGAAAGAATCGAAGTGATCGCAATTGGTCGATAATTTGAGGGATCGCTACCCTCTCCTTTCTTGGGAATAGGCTGAACGTGAGCTAGTTTCCAAGCAGTTGGAAATTTTCCTGTCGAATAAGACAAGTAAAATTGTTTGCGCAGAGGTTTAGCCAAGGATGAGGCACAGCTTTTAATTAACAGGGGCGAAAAACCATCAGGACCTGCGGCTTTGGAGACGTTGATCCCCTTAAGAACCCTGAACACATCCCTCGTACGAACGTGTATTGGCTCTTGTACAAATTCACACGGGCGATGTAAAACAGGTGTTTGTTAAGTGGGTGGAAGACAAGAATTTGAAGCGAATCTAGCAGCTAAAATATTAGCTTTATCCAGGGAGTCAACAATCACTTCTCCATTATTAAGTAGTGAAGGTATAGAGGAACTGGTGAAGTTACTCCTGATGGTTTTGACCAGGGACCAGAAACCTTTGCTACCTTTGCGGCTTTCCAAAATTGTTTGTCTTATATTCTGGTCAAAAAGAAATTTTCTCTCTGGATAGTGGACTTGCAGGTGTTCCGTGCAGTCTTGTAGACTTGTTTCATTTCCGGACATGGATGCAATTGATAGGCGCGAAAAGCAGACTCTTTCGCTTTTATAGCTTGTTTGCACTTATCGTTAAACCAGGAGCGATCATGCTGTTGTTGAGATCTGCTGTAAGAATACGGAATGTATTCATGCATGCCAAGATTTAGTATGCTACTAAATTCTAATGTGCATTCATCAACATCCCTCGAAGCAAAACAGACCGACCAATCAATTTCTCTAAGATACTTATTGAGACTTTCCCAATCAGCATTCTTATAGTGCCAAAGAAGCCTACTTGTAGGTGGAGAAGTAGGGCGGCGCAGGTTTGAGGTGGTAAATTGTGCCGTGATTAAGCAATGGTCTGAATTTCCGAGAGGGGAACCGACTGAGATGGAATATTTGTCGGGATGAGATGTTAGAAACAAGTCGAGTAAATTAGCTTTATCTCCAGGTGTATCAGGAATTCGCGTTGGTGCATCCACTAGCTGTTGTAAATGAAATGATTCACAGAAGAAACGGCCCAGAGGACTTGTGGTAGAAGAATGTCTGAGCCACGGTATATTGTGAACATTAAAATCGCCTGCCAGGACGATTTCGCAAGAGGGGGAAACAGAAAGCAAATGATCAATATTGTTGGAGATATCGTCAAATACGGATATCGTGTCGTCATCAGACATATTTGGGCTGCGATAAAGGAAACAGAAGTATATGATGTGCTTGTGAAGTTTGAACCTAATCCAGATGTAATTAAACTCTGGCAGAAGGAAAATCTTGAAGAATAGTAAAGGCAACATTATTCCGAATAAATACTGCGATCCCTCTATGCTGACAAAAAAGAGGCACGAAGCTCTAACCAGGGACGTGATACTGATTAATATCAGCATCAGAAACGACCTTGGTTCCACTTAGCGCAAGAATTGCCGGAAGTTTTGAGTTAAGGTGGCAGTACACCGAAAACCGATTTGCTCTTAATCCGCGAATGTTGCAGAAATCTAAAATAAAATTCTGCATGCTGAAGGCAAAAACAAAAAAGCAAAAAAGAAAAAAAGCGACAAACAACAACACAAATATTTGGGCGCCACCAGCGTCAACGACACAGCGAGGTAAAAAAAAACAGCAATAGTGTTATGCCTATTTGCTGTTTTCAATAACTCAGACTGCGCAGTTCAATGACCACAGCTGGGTGCAGTGTGGTGCTGATCAGTGACAAGTGCTAATGCATTTGCACTGATCACAGATGAAGAGAAGGAAAGGAAACGTTACCGTGCTGCTGGCTTATTGATTGTTGATAGGGCATAGAAGAGCCCTTCACTTGGCGGATAAAATTTGATTTTATTAATTATTATTTAACGGTCACGTCGGATTTTCAATAATTATAATTATCGCTTTAGATGAACACTATTTAGCACAACACTATCACTTGTTTTAAGTTAATATGTTAATATGTTTAGATTTGATTAAATGTACAACACTAGGCAACGTCCGATCGGATTGACTCCACGCACTCTACTCCGCCGCTACGCAAAAAACGGGGAACACTCGCCCAAGTTCAAAGTGCAATGAGAAATCTTTTCACCATATAATTCATATTTTCTTTTTATAAAAAGTATTTATATGGGCAATTTGTGTGACGTCCATCATTGAGCTTCTATGGTAGGCGATCAGAGATAACCATACCGATGAGACCTCTCTGATCGCTGGGTCGAAAAGTTCAATCATTTTTTTGCACTTAAGGATACATTTCATAAATTTATTGAAATTATTTTCAATAAATTTCAGTCTCTTAAGACGAGAAATCTCCTTATATAATTTCAACTATCGCCATCAAAAGTGGGCTGCACGAAGTTCAACAGTTGGGGAATATTCCCTACATTTTAGGGAAAAATACCTAAGCTTTGTGGCAACAATTGTGCATTTTTTACTGTGTAGTACGTAAAATTCCTGAAATGGTAAGCATTCTCGGATGTAAGGCAGATAACATTCAATAAATTAGGAATTATTGTACATTTTTGTGGAACATTTACAAATATATTTTCTTTAGTATAACTCACACATTGTGTTTGAACACAAGTCATATATTGTTTTTCACTATTTGGTTTGAGCGTGCCTAGCGCCACAGCACTAACTTCCATACTACATGTTTTAATGAAACAAAACATATGGTAGTATGGAATATCAGAAATGAGCTGAAAAACAGGTGTAGTTGTAAAATAATATCTATTCCCAACATTTTCGGAAATATTCCCTAATTTTTAGAAAAAAATGTTATATAGTCTATAAAAAGTATATGAAAAGTATTGAAATGGAAGTAGGTACCTCCATTTTAGGTACAAAAACATATCTCTATTTCTGAAGTAGAGCCTTTCGTTTATTTTATAAAAATATACCTGGAACTGGCGGAATAAGTTGTTGCCACTGACCCTAGGGACACATTTTTTACTGTGTATATCACAAACTATTCAGATATTTTTTAGACCCCTACACTGACTGAAATCTATCCTCTGACCACTTACTCGTAAATATATATATTTATTTATTTATTGTTATAATCAATCAAACAACACACTAACTGATTACCATAAAGATAAAATGTCCAATTAAATCAACTACAAATATTAATAAAATGACGCAAAAGAGCTAACACGAATAATATAATTCGTTCAATAAGATTAATATTAAATTAATACAATTCAAAACATAGTTCTAATAATATGTAAAGCTAAGAAGCTATACTAGGAAAACTACAATCTAAACGAAGCAAAGCGGACAAATTTCAAAAACTGCAAAGACTATTACTAACATAAATGGAAAAGAACATCAAAACTACTAATTTTTATCAGTAATAAGATGTTCCTCGATGGTATTCATAAGTATACGCTTAAAGGCTGAGGGATTCTAAAAGAATATGTCAAAATTATAAAAAAGTACATTAGGTATGAAATTTGTGAATTGTTCAGGAGATTTATTTCCCAAAATTGTTTTGGATATGCCCCAATTAAATGTATACGTTTAACGCACATATCGCCCGGGAACATTTATATTGATTAATCTCATTAGTTTATCCATTAATAATCTTATACAGAAACATTTCATAAAGATAACTACATCAATTTGGCTGTGACAATATGGAAAATTTAACCAGCCTCTCTTTACATTACAAATATTCTGCTTCCATTTACCTGATGCCCTAAGATGTTGTGGCGGATTGGCGACACGTGGCGAACCAGCATGGGCGGCCATATCACAATTGTAGGGTTTGCGCTAAGTTTAGCGGAAAGACACTTTGCAAACTGGAAGGGGATATATATAGCAGGCCGCGAATTTAATATATATAAAAAAAAATAAAGAAGTTTAATTTGTACGTTAATTTTGTTCCAGGATAGTTGGGCTGTGTTCAACTTTTGGGTATAGCCGGCTATAGCCAGAATGGCTGTGTGAGTAAATGTCAAACTTCCATAAATTGTTTCAATTTCATTGTAAAAATTATGTCGAGTAATAAAAGTAAATTAGTTGCAATAGCAACTTTAATAAAAGAATGGATTCAATTAAGAAATCGAACGGCATAAGAAATAATACTTTACATAGTAAGTAAAACCGCGTCTCTCTTACAAGAACTGCGGAATATAAATTGGCTAATTTTTTCAGGGAATCATTTCTTTGGAATATCAAGATGATATTTGTGATTGTGATCCAGCTCTACTGAGCAGGAATGTACGACCAGTACGCAAAAAAAAACGTGCAAAGAAATATTCCTGGGTATCCTGGTTCGGAATTTAAACAGCATTTCCGTATGCCACGCGAGGCATTTGAAATACTGTTAAAGATAGTTAGTTTAAAGCTATTAGAGAGCTGCCAAAAACCTAGGAATGTTGAAAAAGAACTTCTGTCGACAATATGGATACTAGCCACACTTGATTCATTTAGGTACATTGTTGCATTATTAAGTTGTAATATATTCTGTTATGATATCTATATTTAAAATCAATCGGAGAGAGATTCGACCTCGCAAAGTCGTCGTTTTCGTATGCTTTTTTTAGAACTGTGGATATTTTGAATGTGATATCGAGGGATGTCATAAAGTGGCCAACACTTACAGAAATGGAAAAAATACAAAATGTTTTTGAAAACAAATGTCACATCGACGGGATATATGTAAAAATAGATGCTCCAAATGAATGGCCTGAACAATACATAAATACATAAGGTTATCATTCTATAACACTACAGGCTGTTTGTGACAACAAATTAAAATTCATGGACTGTTTCGTCGGATATCCCAGTTCAGTGCACGACTGCAGGATCTTCCGCAATTCTAATTTAAACACCGACACGTGATCCAAAACATGGATGAATATTTTCCAGGAGGCAGATATTTATTAGGAGATAAAGCTTATCCCCAGATGATGTGCTGTTTGGTTCCTTATAAGAACAATGGAAGGCTGACATCTGTTAAAAAGAATTTTAACTCGTATCATTCCAAGGTCAGACAAACCATCGAAAGAGTGTTTGCTTTACTGTTCGGAAGATTTCGTCGGTTAAAACATTTGTCGATGAAATCTCAGAAATATATACCGCGCACAGTAATTGCAGGTTGCGTTCTTCACAACATTTGTTTGGATTTTTCAGATGATTTGTCCTAAGTTGACGTTGATTACGTGCATTCGGGAGATGACAGAGGCGATTATTTCGTTTGGAGCGCTGAAGAAAATTCCACACAAGCTCTAAATTTAAGAGACCAAATTGCTGAGGAAATTTCAATACGGATATCCAATGGAACCAAAAATTAGTAACAGACATTGTTAATAAAGTAATTGTAATATACATATATCAAGAACAACTCAAAAGAACTTCATTCATTCTAAACATAAATAAAAATACCTTCTCAAATATTTGGCAGTTTTTATTTAAACATTCATTAATTTAATAACTCATAATACATGTTAGGTATGCATTGTACCAAAACAACTTAAAAAAAAGTTAAATTCAGATTGATTATTGCATTAGAGACATCACAGTTGCAAAATTACAAATAAAAACTAAAACAAAAACTAAGAATATATGAGCTCCTAAGGTTATTCTAGTTAAAATAGGTCAAAAAACATTGGAGCAAGGGCAACATATTCACATTTTGTCAATAATTTTTTCAAATAAAGTTGAGAACTTGACGCTATTTGGATTTGGGTTCATAGATTCCGTAAGATTCTCTACGCTTGACAACATTCGCGAACGGAATTGCTCAGTCTGTGACATTTCTTGCTTTTTTAAAGTTTCTATTCGTTCATGGTGATCGATTAAACTGTCTCTTAGTCTTTTTTCCTTGGAGGTGACAGTGGTCGTTCCTCTTCAACATCGGAATACCATTCCCCAATATCATTAGTTGTGGCTATATTTACTTCAGGGGCTGATGCTCTTCTGTTACCAGATATTTCTACTGGTTGCACAGCAGGGCAATCATGAAAAATTTCATCCATCTCTTCGAAATATTCAAATTCGAACCGCGATGCACCACTGCAGCCTGGACCTTTATTGTCTTTTTTTTAATACGTTTCGCTTTGAGCTTATTAAATTTCCACTTGCACCGCTCGCCGGGCACTGTAAATCCATTTGCCGACAACTCTGAAGCGACACTGATCCACGCTTTATCTCGCTTTATTATGTCGGTCGTCAAATCTTTCCAGAATTTTGTGTATGCCTCTAATAATAGCAATGTGTTGCTGCAGGTCTACGACAATTTGGAACAGCTTTCGTTACTACGCTGTAGATGTATTTTCTGCTGCAATTAGGCAAATTAATTTAAATATCAGCTTAAATAATTTTACTCTTACCCCTAGTATCCACTTCTCGACAATTAGTATCTTAAGAACATTTATTTTTAACGATTCTAAATTTAATTTATAAATACAAGAAGAAAAAACAACCGCCTCGTCTGGGGTTTGAAACCTGGACCTTCCGCTTGCCGGGCGACTGCTCTTACCGCTGAGCTAACGAGACAGATGATTTTCCCGCTTGCATTTATCAAATTTGTAACTAGCCTACCAAGCCACGTTTACTTTCAGCTGGCATTAACCAGTAACGATGAAAGCGAACAAATAAATTGTAAATTCAATTTTTATTTATTTTTCCCGCGGACGGGAATCGAACCTACACTTGCTAGAATCGATCAGTGATGGAGAAAGAAGAATTTTAAGAACTTTTATTTTTAACGATTGTAAATCAAATTTCGAAAAAGAAAAGAAGCACAAAAGCTAACGAGCCAAATGACTTGTGTATGCACGATAAAACTAATTTATGTAAAATGGGCAAATTGCGTCAAAATTTTCATTCCATAAGCACATAATCACGAAAACAGGAATTAATTTCGAAATTACTGATTTTTCTTATGGAATGATTTTCCATTCAACCCATGTATTCAAATTATATAAAAAGGCCAATATTCAAATGAATAAACCAGAGTTGTTTCTTGCACTAAGGTGTTTTGAACTTTCTCGTCAAAGCGGCTCTGCTTAATAAGATCATAAAGCGGCACATAGCCTGATTACTCTATTGCAAAGCGGCTCTAGAGCCTCATACAAACCTGAGGCGATAAAGCGGCATTCGGACTGCCTTAAAACTTTCTTCTACTATGTAGACACTCCAAGCACTGAGACCCTAAAGCTGCATTTAGGGTATTCGAGAGTACAGGACGAGTCCTCCCGCATGGATAAACTTTCCTGAATAATAATAATTAATTCTTCTATTAAGGTCTGTCATCTTTGAAGTAAATTAGATGAATAACCACATGATATGATGCCTTATTCTTTTAGAAACATCATAAATTATCATTTCCAAAAGAACAAAAAATCTTCCTAAACAAGGCTTTTTATTCATGAATTTTATATATAATCGATCCATGAATCCTGCCTATTTCCCCAACAAGTTAAAGCTCTCAAAAATTATTCTAATATTAAAACCCGGTAGAACTTCTCAGGAAGCAAGTAGCTACATATATATAACTTTTGGGTTTCATATTAATATGACGCTAGAAATATCAGATGTACTAATAAAAACACTCTATCCTCTACACCAGTGCTCGTCAATAACGATTATATTTCAATTCACTCAGAAATATTTATCCAATTAAGATCTCTTTTACACCTGCTTGCAGCTATTAAGCGGTCCTGTTCATTACTAGTAGGTACAGTTAAAAAATTCTGATTAATATTATGTATAAAATAATAAAATAAAAACAAATTTTCTTTTATCGCTAGATTGCAAAACATTATTTTTTAGGGCATTAAACTTAGTAGATTCAAATACAAACCATAAATCAACTTTACACAATTCACTTTCTCAAGTAATTTTCAACCGCCGATTGAAAGTGGTAATCTTCGCTGGCTTGCTTTTGATATATCTTTATACAATACATCTCCATCTACAGAACCATTGAAAATTCTAACGGGAACACCATTTTCAATTATATCGGCTTCAAGCTTAATATCGAAAAACAGTTCTGGAAAACTTTCTGGAATAAGATTTTCCGGTATCCAAATTTTTTGCAGCTTATAAATGCCCTAGGAGTAAATATCATAAAATATAATTAAAGTTCGTACGAAAATTCAATAATACTTTTTTTATAGGACATTCATCAGGAATTTTTCCGTGACTCTTTATGTAGGAGTAAATAAACATGGAGATGCCACTAGTTTTCCGCATAGCAAAAAGATTACATAGACTGAAGGATGACCGACCCACAACACCATAACGCTGATTTTTTTTTGATTTAACACTACCTTCTAGGATTATATCCACATCCTCAATTGGTTTTAGAACGTTGAAAGTGAGATCTGCTCCGGGTCGAGATCGATCGATGAAATATGTAAAGTTGACGTAAATATTGTCGCTCCAAACGTTGACATCATTAGGCATAAAACGTAAATGTCTCTATTTAGTCGGAAATTAGTTTCAATTAATTATTACATTTCAATTATTATTTACCTGACAATATACAAAAACCAAACCCATTTGAATAAGTAAATATGTGGACACGAGGAGTGACATTCTGCTGCCAAAATACATTTCAGAAGCTTGGTCTGTTGCAATGGGTTTTAAAAGTTTCCAGATATCCAGATACAACGCCATATCATATGTAGATAGGTAATGATCCGGTTCGTTAATTATACTTAAAAAAGCTAGATTTGCGATAAGTTCATAATTTTAGGGGTAAATATATAAATTCATAAACAAAGTTCCAAATGAGACAAAATAGGAAATCATTTATTGTGGCATTGCCCATTTTTAGTCATTTAAAGATATTATAAGCTCTATAGCAACCTTGATTATCTCCTCTGATCATTATGTGTACCCAAAGTCTAAATTATCTGGCAGAAATTTTGAACTATGAAAATTTACATACATAGCGGACCATGAAATTTAATACAATTAAAGATAAATAGTAAAGTAATTAACTACATATATTCAGCAATTTTTTTAAGCTTCTAATATAGGTAATTAGTATGGACAACATAAGAATCCGAAAAGGAAATTTAAAGAACGGAAAATACGTATATTTGTATACTATGGGGTAACCGGAAATGTATGGTGTACAAAGCTAAGATATACTGCAAATTCTGCTTCCGTTTCTTATTAAACTCTCTGTTTGCCCAAATATATGGACAGTATTCTTTTTACCTTAATCAGATATGTAAGGTAATAATTAGTTCATTAATTTAATCAATTAGTTGATAAAACGAGAAAAATAAAGGTGAATAATTTGTTGTTTAGAATAATAATATAGTAAGTAAAGTGCTGTAATTTGAATGTCTCAATCTTGCCAACTGAAGAGAAACTCAATAGAAACTCAATAGCAACTATGCATGTTAAAGCGACGTTGTCAAAACGAAATTGTTTGCTGAATAACGCATAGATATACGAAATATGTAAGCAGTGGTAAGCTGCCAAATTAAGCAGCTGTTGACCTATCAGTTATAAGAAATGTAACTGCCTTCTCGATTTCATTGACAAATTACATCAAAGAAAGTATTTAGTCTCAATTTATACTGTAAAATAGTAAACTAAAAAATTGTGTACAGTACATTGGGATAAGTTGATTACTATAAAAATGTGCTTTCAAGACTGAGAGTGCAAGTTCCAGTTAACAGCTGTATTGTTCTAAACTCCCACTACATAGTTCTAAATTATGCTGAATACACATGAGGTATTACTACATCCCCTGAAGCTCGCTTCCGCGAAGTAATCACGAATTAAGCAATAAATGAAAATTTCGAATTTCCCCCGAGATTCCTTCGTTTCTCTGATTCTGTTACTATTGAGAGGAAAATAAAGAGTTCAGCACGACAATTCCGCTTTTATTTTATTTATTAAAGAAATTCATGCGATAGCAGACAGAAAATGTTCAGTTACTTACTACCGATTATACAAGTTTGAAAATAAAAAGCTTAAATTCCAATTTTAAGAAGAAGCGAATGTTGCAGATGATGCAGTTAAAACTAATTGTAGAGACGTCAATTCATTATAATAAGAAAGTTAAATCCAAACTTTAAGTGTGAAATATAGACTCACAGCAATTACACGATCATACAAAACTAACCTACTAAATCTAAACTAAACTAAAGAAACTATACATACATGTTACAAGAGAAAAAAAAATAAAAAATTAAAATAAACTAAAAAAATTTATAAAGGAAATGAAAAATACTTACTAAAAGGTGAAGGAGGGGAAAAGAATGAAATGAAGCCAAGATTGTCAGAAATTAGTAATTCAAAATGTTGTCAAAACACAAATGGAAGAGGTAATTAAAATTACTTTGTAATTGGTTCAAGACTATGTGTCGAAGAGAGGAGCGCCTATCTGCAAAGAGATGAATGTCATAACCCAACTCATTATAGGTATATAAATTTTTTTTTGGATTCTAATAATAGTTGATTTCATTACTAGATTTGTCCTTCCTAAAAGTTAAAAGTTATTTCGTGTTAGACGATGGAAAATTGAAATTAATTTTACTAAGGATTATTGGACTATTAATTAGGTTGTTTCCAACATTGTATAAAAATATTTCGTCAAAATAACCACGACGAGTTTCCCATGAAAGCATTGAAGCATTTTAGTCTTTCCATATAATTTAGCCTTCTATTAACTCCATCTGTTTTGAAAAGTTGAAAACGTGTAAATCGCCTCTGAACTCTATCAATTTTATCGATGTATTTGTATACTGCGTAGAAAGGGTTCCAAATGATTGAGGCGTACTCAAGTAGACTTCGTACTAAAGAATAATATAACATTTTAAATGCAAATAAATTGTTGAACGATTTAGTACATCTAATGATAAATCCAAGTACTTTAAAAGCTTTATTGGTTATATAAATAATATGAGAATCAAATAAGGATTTGTTGTCGAAGATTACACCCAAGTCTTTTATTTCCCAAACTGTCTCTACGGGGGTGTTACCCAATTTATAAATAAAGTGGATTGTATTTTTTTTATAGAAAATGAGATGCATTCACATTTTTTTATGTTCATGGATAGAAAGTTTTTCTCACAACAGACTAAGAAATTTTCAATATGATCTTGCAGATACGTGCAGTCATCAGCTATATCAATAACTCGGTATACCTTTGTGTCATCACCATAAATTAGTCAATAATAGTTGGTAAATTGCTTATATACATTATAAATATAAGAAGACCAAGTATTGTCCCTTGAGGAACGCCAGAAGTTTGTATAAATGATATAGACTTATAGCCGTCTATCGCAAACATCAACTTATGATCAGATAAATACGTTTCAAACCATTTCAGGTTTGCGGTACCAAACTCTATTTTTTTCATCTTATCAAGAGTCAGTTTATGATTAATCGAGTCAAAAGCTTTGGAGATATCAGCATAAAATACGTCCACTTGTTTACTACTATCAAGAGTCGTTGCAATTTGATCAGTAAAGATTGCTCATTTGGTCCAGGAGAAAAGCCGTGCTTATTAATGTCAATTAAAGACTTTATTTGCGAGAAAAGGCTATTATAAATGAGACGCACATTAAGGCAAGACTGTTAGATATTGTATCGGTCGATTATTAATCATATACTTCTTGTCACCTACTTTAAATATAGGAAACACAAACGCTTTTTTTAGAAGATCTGGATAAAAGCCTTCAGATATTGAACGGTTAAATAATTCACAAATGGGAACTGAAAGAGGGTCAGCACATTTCTTAAAAAAAGGTGTTAGGAATACCGTCTGAGCCTGTGTTTTTACTTGTATCCAACGAATTAACCACGGCTTGATATTTTCAATCTCAAATGCGGGGATATATATTGAATGCAAATGATTACTATCTATTACACTATTCGAAATGTGTGAGTCATTACAGTAAACCGACTTAAAACAATCTGCAAATGTATTGCATAACTCTACAGGGGAATTAACTGTACAACCCTCGTAATACACTTTTTTAAGAAATGTAATAGACATCTTTAAATCTTCAGTGATAGGCTAAAATACTTTTGGATTTGATCGGACACTATTCTCAGTTTTTACCACGCAAACACGATAAGGTCTTATAGTATTCAGGATGCATGGTTTTTTGTATATCTTCGTCTAAATCTTTCTTTGAGTTTGATAGCATGTATAAGTTCATTAGAATACCAATAAGGAAGCAGGAATTATTGCGTGAGATTTCTCCATTTTTCTGATTTCGGCATGCGTCTATCGTTTGAATTTACTGCAATATTCCTTCATTTCTCCGAAAAAGATGTAGATGACCCATCACGTACCTACTAATATGCTCAAAACAAAAATAATCTGTTTAATGGCATGTGCATGTATGTCTAGTGTTTATCTGGGAAAAGTAATATAATTAAAGCTACAATGAAGTGACCAAAACAATAATGTCCACGGATATTATTTGACTATATGTCCATTTCCGTGGCTCTAATTAAATGTCCATCAAAACTCGCTTTACGAGAATCGTTTACGACACGAGAATAGTTCGCTTCTCTTAATATATAAGAAATATATAACACCACTAATACAAACACATTGTGCGCATTTAACTTCGTTTTAACATCAATTTCGGTTCGTCTTAGGCTCTAAAGCAATTCGCTATCTCGAGCAAGGGCGCCGCCAGGATTTTGTATAAGATGGTGTATGTGAAAATAATTATTAATTTCACCGAAAGTTCCGAAAAGTTTTTACAGTTTCGCTTTTCTTTCCTTTTATTTTAGTGAGAATAGTCGAATATCATTTTCGAAACCAACGCTCTTACAAATCTTACATGACTGCACGCAACATTTATTTCGAGATCTTCTGTTATTTGCTAATCGTGGAACCTTTAATTATTGACCTTTTTTCACAAAAATATTTTAACCCCTTATAAGCCGCGGAATATGTTTTCTACTATAAAATTGACTATTATATTTTCTAATTCTAGCATAAATTTGATTTCCAAACCTTAAATTTTTCAGTAATATGTTAATAATAAACTACAAGCAATTAATCACATGTATTTTTATTTGGAAATACCACAAAGGATATTTTCAAAAAAATATTCCACCAGAAACTTTTGTACATTGAAATCAGTTCAACAAGATAATTCTTTTTTGGAGCTTTTTAGTAAAAATTAATTACATACACCAATTGCAAATATGTAGACCAATTGATAATAAAAAAGGAAAGTGAAGTAAAAACATACTAAGTTTATGCTCAGGTTAACGTATATTATTTGAACTACCGAGAATTTGTATATCTACGATTATAAAAATATTTTTAAAATAAATTAAAATACAGTTACAAATTTAATATACCACTAACTGAAATAAATAATAATTTACTCAGCCCTTTTTCTATAGAAATTGTTAGAGACCAAACAAAAACCATAATTTTCTGTAAATAGAAATTATATATAAAATACGGTACCTGATTTTCGGAAATTGTAATAATTTTCTGCTTTCTAAATGCAAATATTTGAAATATTTATTTACATAGAAAAAAAAACTATGCATATTCGGCAAGCTCTTTTAAATATTTGTATGCATTTCGTAAGAGCTCTCTTTCTACTTTTCAATCCGTTTCAAAACAAAATAAAATTCTGATATCACGAAAAAATTTATTACAGTATGCCGTGATGCTCAGAACTTTTTAAAATCATCTTTTACTTTCATTAAGTGTATTCACATCAAATTTATAATCCGCGCAACGAAAAATGACTATCAAGGTCAGGCAAATTTCAGTTTGGGGTTGTCCTTTTACCAATTTAACCTGAGAAAAATTTTGTAATTTTTCCATTTAAATTAAGTTATTTTATTGATTTCCTACAAGGTCAGATAAATTTCATCTTTGCAAACATTTTTTATATCGTGCTATTTAAGTTAGAGAGTTTATTTAAAAATAAATTTGCTCATTCTAATCAGTTATATGCCGATATTCTTACTGTACCGCTGGAAATACGCTACATACTATATATTGCTTGTCTGGTCTTTGATTACACAAAATCCCTGATTAAACTTTATCTTATAACCTTTTGGGATATTATTAATGAAGCTGATTTATTAAACTTTTTTTTGAGAAACCATAAATATTTCTCTAAGTCTGTAAGCAACTCCACCAATTGTCCACAACTATGAACTCCCAACAAGAGGGAATGTACACTATCTATACGTTGCAACAGCTAGTAGCATTTTTTTCTCTAGCTCACTGATCAGTTGCAGGGTATTCAACTTAACCTACAATCTTTCAATGAAGAAGTTTTTAATTGCCATAGGGAAATTTAGATGAAGAATTTTCGCTGATTCTTCAGGAAATTTCAACTTGTTGCGACTGACCCGGTATCCCGGTATTGCCCCGCTTAGTGACATTCGCACACTAGTCAAATCAACGAGCATATTCTATGGAAAAATATTATAGAAGATCAATATTTATTCGTTTTTAGATTCTATGATAATATTATTGGGTGAACGTTTTTCTGCACTCCTGTAGCTTCACTCCCGTGAAATGACATTGTTAACAAATATTTGTTCAAAAAGGATTTCTTTTAGATTCTCCGGTATATAGCAAAAGCTAAAAAATGTTTTTAATTTGTTATTCTATCACACAACCCATTATATTTTTGGTGGCAAGTTTCAAGACTTAGTGTGACTCATCAACAGGTCCCAAATAGCGAAATTGAGTGACTTGAAAAAGAAATGAAAAATAGAATAAAGAAAAGAAATGAAAAAATGAAAACGATTGAGAAAGGTAGAACAAAAAAAATTTTTATTAAAAAAAAATTTAAAAAACAGTGGGCTGAAAAAATAACAAGGAAGAAGAAGAAGAAGCGTTTCGTGTTACCAGAAAACCTTCACTCATCGGTACAGCTTGGTTTTCTGCCCGCTGTAGACGCTCGAAAAAGATCAAATTGATCTCTTCTCATATAAACTCAGAACAAATACATATAAGTTTATTCCGGTAAAAAGTCCTAAAGAGTAATCTCTACTTTTATTGTTAACAAATTAAGAGTTGATAAAAATTGTTTCAAAAATAGAGCACCTCTATGGACCTTTGTTGGAAAACTTTATTGATGAAGTCACAATATGGAATGAAACTTGGGCCCAAAAAAACCTAAATACATTAAAAATTGACTACATTAACTTATTAGAAAACGCCAATGTGCTAAATAGAGAAGAGTGAACACTTGGACAAGCTCAAATATGTGCGAACAACAATTCTCGGGCTTATGTATGATAAGTCTGTTGTTAATGAAGACTTTGTAAGCGAAGTTGTGTCTAAAGTTCGCAGAAAGCCTAGTATTTAATAAAATTTAAAAAAAATAATCAAAAAAAATGTGTATCGTGGTGCAACTGCATCACCTTGCACCATACTTCCGGCGCCTATGAAGTCGAGAATCATATTTCTTTTACTACTACTCTGTTTTTCGTTCGATATCGAGTTCGTTTTTGAAGTCTAAACCAGACATTACGATTTGCTAGATAATCTTTTCGAATCATGATGTTTACAGGGTTGTTGGTGCTGATTAACTATAACACATAGCTCATGCTCATTTCGCCAAATGAAGGAAAGGGAAGAGATTTTTTAAAACATAATATTTAACTGATTGAGTGGAAGGCACACCCAAGAATCTATGTCATGTCATGTCTGGTTTGTTCTAGCAAAGACAACCTTCTTTTTGAAAAAAAAAATATATATATATTTTAATCGACTTATCCTACTGTACACTATTTTTAGTTTACTATTTTATATATTTTATCTTGAAAATAAAATCGTAGATTTAAATATCAGATACACAGTTTTGATAATTAATTTAAGTAATTTCAAAAACTGTAGATTGAAGAAAGAGAAATATGCAGAGCCCTTCGATAAAAATCCGCCAAAGTTTAACGCTGAGAGCTTTTCACAAATGCCCATTTTCACTAACTACTTCTTGTCGCAACGAACGAGACAATTTTTATTTAAAGGAAATTTAAAACTTGAGAAACTATATAAAACTTTGCACAAAAAATTAAAGTAAATCCTTCTCTTCTTCTTCTTCTTCTCTTAGTTATGTTCCAGAGCTATGGGATCGACAAGCGAGCTGGAGTTCCTTCACAATGGCCTGACCCTATGGGGTATATCGCCAAAAACGTGTGCCATGACCGGCTAGTAGCTGATTGCCATGTCCGGCATTGGTTACTATCAATTGTTGCTGATGCTGTTCTTACTGCTGTTTGATGCTCTCAGTGATTTATGAGCACGTTGGTTCAAGCAGTAGTGGACAAAAACAAAACACGTCTACAAAGAAGAACATATAACATACAGGGATGTACTTCACAACACAATTGGGGGGGGGGGGGGGGGGTAAAGTAAATCCGACACGAACCAAAACCACGAAACAAAACAATAAACCAGACTTGACAGTTATAATCCGGCAAATATGTTACGCTCCCCATCTCAGATCATTCCAGAGCACTCTAATTAATTCCTACCATTTCGCGCGGCACCTGCTGGTCGTCACAAATAATTAACTAAAGTCGGCCTTGCAAAGACGGCGGCGCGACGCGTCGTTAAAGCAGAATAATCCTTACGCGCGTGGCATTTTGGGAAACGCACTGTTTGATAGATATAATGACAATAAAACCATGTACATTATCTTTGCCAGCAACAAAATATCACTATTTTAGTCTCGACATTTATTAAATTTTGAATTACACTGATTGACAAATATAAACAATTCAAGACCAATGGACCGGCGTACACGTTGTGGTATGCTGCACGCGCATTTTGGTAAATTTTTGTACCTAGACTTGTGCGAATTGTCATAGGAGTAGGGAAAGTTAAAAGCTTTACCACTAATTTAATGCTCCGTGCGTTAAAATGAATAGTGTAATGTGTGGAGAGTTTAGAGGGATATCTTACAAAGAGAGAAACTGTTACCGGTGAACTCCGTACCGAACTGCTAAAATGTTCAGGAAATTGTTCTGGCTTGCGATTTTACTAGCAGTAAACCAGCGACAACGTACAAGTAGGTATGAAATTCTCCAATCCAAAGCCCGGCAATTATTTTTAAAGTTTGAGTGACCAACTTTTAGAAATGAATTTTCTGACCAGCTGCATATGTTGCGAAAGTATGAACTCAGAGAATCACCGCTTGAAGCTTGTCTGCCGCCGCCGCTCCTAAAGATTCTCTCAACATTTTTCTATTTATAGTTAACTCATGTTCAATCAAGCTCAGACATCCATTCATTGTGCTCCCATTCAATATAAATGACTAAGTCTCATGACAAAGAGAAAGGTCATATTCAGAGAACTGCACTAAGCCTTATCTATGCGTGTATGACTGTCACCGTATATAGCATTTTTTATATGTGAAAGTGGTCAAATGAATTACATTTTCCTTGTTCTAAACTATTATTGCTGCGGAAATATGGTTTTCCGTTAACTTTTAGAGCCATTGCAATTTCAGTACCGGTAAGGTACGGAGTAAGTATTCTAGTGAATAGATGTAATTTTAAGGTGTTATTTTCATTAAGTATACTTTTCAATGTGTTTTGTTTTTGCTAAATATTGGCATATTTTTTTTCAAAGGTAAAGTAAAAAACACAAATTTTGACGCAATTCCGTAAATTTTATTTTCTTATTTAGTCTCTATATGAAAGGGTATGCTGCATAATTTCATGTAGAAATATGTCTAGTTGTTGGAGGAATAATCGCAGATTTTTCATTTTTCAAAAAAAAAAAAGATCTGAAAAATATGAAGGGTGGATCAAGGCTTATCAGTTGTAGGTAAAAATAAGTTATATATACATGCTATACATACGTTCAAATTAGGAAACGGCCATGGAAATGAAACTACTTCAAACAATAAGGGGACGAACGGACATGCAAAAATCAAAATAACTTTTAATATTATGCGTGGGTGTTCAATCCATTTTGCTCTACCATCATTATTTCCAGGTGTTACAAACCGAATGACAAACTTAGTATACCCTATGCGGTACTGAAATTGCAATGGCTCTAAAAATTAATGGAAAACCATATTTCCGTAGCAATAATAGTTGAGAACAAGGGAAAGTAATTCATTTGACCACTTTCGCATATAAAAAATGCTATATACGGTGACAGTCATACACGCATAGATGAGGCTTAGTGTAGTTCACGGAATATGACCTTTCTCTTTGTCATGAGACTTAGGGCCGGTTTCTCAGTTAGAGTTTAAACTCAGGATTAGTTAAACTCCGTTCGTAGTTTAAACTGAGTTTAAACCAAAATGAGTTTCACAGTGTTCGACCTTTTTAAATATGCCAGCACTATGGAATTGTGAACTAACAAGCTATTTTCTGTACAATTGTGAACTAGCAAACTATTGTAAGTCATTTACTGTCAAAATATTGCCGGCCAAAATGTTGTGACCCAGGTGCCTATTGACCCGAATCACAACCGAACGATAAGCGCATCGACAGATAGCCCTATGCAATATATCGATGCAATACAGATTTGACCGCGGAAAATTAAATTCCTCTAATTTAAAAAGATCATACAAATTCTAAGTGCATTTAAAAATGCATTTATGTACTGCAACAAAATGGAATTTAGCATAAATTGCATTTTGTTATCAGTCATACATTCCGTTCACACGGCATGTATACTTACAATACTATACAATAGTATGTACATACATACTATTATTCCCGCCGGTCGACTTAAATTAATTACTACGACCATCCACTAGTGCATATCAGATTTCATGCATATACACTGCGTCTAAACCTTTTGTACTTTCCCACGAACGATTTTTCACGTCGTGGGAAAGTAACAAAAAGAATAAAAAAGATTTGTTTTAGCTTTTCACGGGTACCTGGGTTGAATATCGCTGATCTTCGAGAAGTGTTTTTTGGAAGCCGTGGAGAGAACAGTTCGAAAAAGGTTCCTCTTGCCTACCCGTGTTAAAGATAAAATTTTAAGAAAATATCAGAGAAGTTCTGTAGAAAAACCAAGTCTTGTAATCTTTTTATCATTGTCTTAAATTGAAAGTAAAAGTGTTGTTCAGCGACGAAGAACCGGAAAGAAAAGAAAGAAAAAAAATTAGCTAAAATTCGTCCAAATTTAAAATACTTATCTTAAATCAGAAGTTCCAGCAGACATTCCTCAAAATCCCTCGCCGAGTCTCAGCTTCAGGGCTCACACCAATGAATTTCTGAAATGATTCTAAAAAGAAATGAATTAGATTATTGAGAATTAATAAATATTTTTAATGAATTGCTAAAATAAATATGAATTACAACAAATCCAGTGTTATACATGCATGATATGATTAAACAATCACAGAAAACAACAACAACACTGTGGTAAATTACAAGTAGTGATGATATGTTAATTTCCATTGCTCAACACTTGGAATCTTAACCTATTCACTAAATACTATTAGTAGAAAAGAGATTTTACTGAAAATTATGTTCCCGTCGGGCAGTTCAGGTGACATTAGCATAAATTGCACCTTTTGACGGCTGCCGAGATTAGAATTTCTATGCAAGAAAACTTGCGAAAAATGAATTTTTATGTTTCTATAATTGCATAATTTTACCTGCACAACATTGTTGAGCAAGTTATAATATACATAAATACTTGAAATACCTTATATTAAAACAAAAAAAGGCAAAGGTAGACATCACACCTGGTACAGGTTAGGATGTATACAATCACGAAATATGGCTAAATATACCCCGCAAACACATCAATTCACTACATAATTATAATTTACTGGCACCATTCACCAACTTACCTGTAATTAAACGTAAACAGCTACTAAAAAACACTCGCGAAAACTGTGACGGCGCGAAATGAATATAATCCGCGGAACTGTCACTATCAACCAACACATGATACATCAAATTGGGGGTGTTTTTAGCGAGGAACACAATGGCAGCGTTTAAAAAGTGGAAAAATATCTTCGTTAAAAGATATTGAAGATTTTATAATTCCTCATATGTATAATGAGAAGAAAAGAGAACGAGATAAATAGAAAATTACGTTCCACACTAAATTTATTCAACATGGATGCCAAAATTTAGCCAGCGCCATATTATAGCAAATTTTAGAAAAGTTGTCAGCATTCAGAGAATATAATAAAGGTTAAAAACATTTTATTGCAAGATAATAAAATACAAAATTCCGCATCGAATGAACATAATTGTAGCCAACGAAAGATATTTTTTCTGGGAGAATTTCGCATTATGGTCGTGGGTTTCCACAGAAAAATGGCGGTCCAAGGTCTATATAAAGAGGTGCAGTGCCATGGATTTCTCTCTTGTGTTTTCGGCAGTCCAAGGTTTACATCGTGCGATAAAATGTTAGTGCTTTTCCTTAACCTTATACAAATTTTGAAATCGACTAGTGATCTGCTTATAGTATGTTCAAGGTTTTATGCAATAATAGGAGGAGGAAAATTTGTGTTTAGTGAAAATATTAGTAATTTATGAACTCAACGTGATTAATTAATTAAATATATCATTTGTGAATTTTACAGAATAATTTGTTACGCATTAGTTTTTTTAAATAATGTTTAATTAAGGTTGAAGAACAGTAACTAAATTTTGTGTACAGTTAGTTCATGCGAGTTGTCCTTCACCTTCCCATCTTGGGTTTGCTTGGGCATAAATGCGAACTAATTTTCGCCTGCTTTATAAAAATTGTGATTTAAATAGTTTAATAAAATAAACAATTAAGGTTGAAGTACAGTAATTGATTGATGTGCAGTTGGTTCATGCTAGTAGTCCATCACCTTCCCATCTTGGGTTTGCTTGGGCTTAGATGCGAACTAATTTTTGCTTGCTCATTGAAGTTGTGTATTTTAGTATATCTTAGTCGTAATATTTAACTTAGTTAAGGCATAGAGTGCGTAAACAAAAATCTAAAGAACTTGAATTAAATCGAATGTAAACTTATTTTATTTCGTTATCATTTTAACATTACCGCTACACTAATACCACCGCCTTGCTGAATATTAATTTGGTGGTTCCATTCAGGAAAAATAAGAGCATTCGATTTAATCAGAGTTCACTGTTAGATTCTAAATCTTACTAAAATCAAGCCAGCATCTTCTTACGTAGCGGTAACCAGCTACAGTTACATTAATTTACCGCTACTCACGTGCATTGATAACTGCAATATGTCTTCTTTAAATGAAGTAGTTAATAAAGAGAAGATCTTAAGAGGCAGATTAAATAAACTCATTGAAAACACAATGGGTGTTGATAGTTCTAAGCGTAATCAGGGATTTTATGTGGCAAAAATTTCCGATTTGAAGAAAATTTGGGAAGATTACAGTGCAATAGATTTATTAATGAAACATTATGTGAGGAAGAGGCAGAAGAATCTAATGTGTATCTAGAAGAAGACAATTACAGCAAAACAGAACTCAGATACTCGGAGTTAATGAGCGAATTAATGGAAGATTTACGTAGTTTTTCTACAAATATACACACACAGGCTACCTCATCTGGTTCACCGCATGAAAGTACAGTAATCCAACAGGAAACCGCATTGCCTAGAATATCACTGCCAACCTTTAACGGTGATTATGATCGATGGCGATCTTTTCATGACATGTTTAAATCATTACTGCACGATAACCCAAGACTAAGTGCTGTACAAAAACTACATCATCGTAAGGCGTGTTTAGCTGAGGACGCTGAAAGAGTCTTGAGACATACGCCTGTTACGAATCAGGACTATGAACCAGCAAGGAAAAGATTAAAGGAAAGATATGAAAATAAGCGGATTCTAGTCAATTATCAACTCAAGGCACTAGTAAATCAACCCAAACAACAGTTAGAAACAAGTAAGGCATTAAAATCAATAATCGATACGACTGAAGAATGCCTACAACAATTAAAGAGTCTACAAGTATACACAAGTTCATGGGATGTATCGCTGGTATACCTTCTTGTACAAAAACTTCCATTTACGACTCTGAAACTGTGGGAGGAAGATCAAGGAGCAACGCAGGATCTACCAAAGCTCTAAATTTTCATAGCATTCTTAAACAAACGTCAAAGAATTCAGAATCCCTTACAGACGTGTTAGTAACGAAGGCACCGCAATCAAGGCCAACATTTAAACAAACAACATTAGCGTGTTATACGGCAAATGACAATCAATGTCAGGATGTAAAGGGGATCACCGAGTTCAGAAGTGTTCAAAATATCAAGCAATGAACACAGAGGCAAGACTATAGGTCATTAAAGCTTCTGGGAGCTGCCTTAACTGTTTATCAAACAATCATCAGTTAACTACATGCAGTAGCAAACACAAATGTTTTAGATGTAACAAAAAGCATCATACTTCATTACATATCGATTTCGAACGGGAAAAACAATTTGGAACGCCACAACAGATCAAGAGCAAGACGTACGAAAACGCAAGGCAAGCTTCAACGAGTCAGATGCAATCGCGTCAGAACGAAGGCACGGACAGAAACAATAGTCCTACACGGGGAAAATTGGCCAACAGCATCGCTGAATCAAACGTGACTCAAACTTTTATAAATAGAGAAAGCCATCATACGTTATTGTCGACAGCACTAGTGATGGTAAATGGTGAATATGGTGAACCTATAGTTCTGCGTTTTCTCATAGACAGTGGTTCACAAGCCTCGTTCATAACAGAAGACGCATGTAAGAAGCTATGTGCCTCGCGCACGCCCACGTCAGTCAAGATCACGGGATTGAACACTAGTCTCTCTGCTGAAGCAACTCAACAAACTAAACTACAGCTAACAGCATGCGGTTGTATTCGAAATACATTAGAAGAAACCTTCTTAGTCTTGAAGAATATAGCGAATTCTTTGCCAACAAAGGTAGTGTCCAGAAATGATTGGCGACATCTAGCTGGATTGAAACTCGCAGACCACACATTCTGGAAACCAGGACGGATAGATGCCTTACTGGGAGCACGAGTATATGCCAAAATCATTCGAGAAGATATCAGACGCGCACCTGATACAGCACCAGTGGCAGTTAACACAATGTTCGGTTGGATCCCACTAGGAGCAACTAACAACACCCTTGACGGCAAGGTAGCGACTCGAACCTTCACCACAACTGTGGATCTAATTGAGCAGATCAAAAGGTTTTGGAAGGTAGAAGAACTGCCAATACAATCCGTGCTCAATAAAAGTGAAGAAGAATGTCAGAAAATATATTGTAACAGGATGACTTACCTCGCCCTGCTACTGCCCTCCTCGATAATTCGTCCTTAACGATTGGCTTTAAACATTCCCATAATGATCAAGCTCGATGCACCCGATATGCTTCAATAAAAGCGGCATGACCATGTTCAACTTTTGGCAGAGTCTCTAGACCATCTAGCAATCATCTACTAATGGCAGATTGTACAGAGCGAATCATGAAATTTCGATCTCAACCAGTACGGATTAAGGGAGAATCCTGGCAAAACTAGTACTAAAGAGGGTACACTGTTTTTTTTTCTCTTCCTGTATGTTGGCATTTCGTGTAATCTGAAACGGACAGTGCATTAAATGGAATGATACGGCTGGTCAGCATTTGGAAAGTTCTCACTTACGACATCTGCTGATGATCTTTCGTTGCTTAAAGTACACCACGACGAATTCGCAGCAGTCTGGTGGGGGGGGGGGTAAATAAATCCGGATAATGGAATCCCCTTTCAAAGTTTATCAACATCCCAGATTTATTTGCCCACCACGGAAAACTCGCTGCAGTCCAGTGGGAGGTAAGTAAATAAGTCCGAATAAAGGGATCCCCTTTCAAATTTTTCAACCTCCTAGATTTATTTGCACTTTTCCAGAACTGGAAATTTGAAGTTCTCAGCGCGAATTAAGATACCAAACAATGACAAGACAATGAAGCACCCGCACCAGTTCCGCAAGAAATTACCCAAATTTTCTTAAAATGCACGAATTCCGAACAAGCAGAATTTAAAAACTCGAAAAGTTTAAAATGCCGACTTGTCATCTCAGTAGAAAAATTATAACCTTAGATCATAAAAAGAAAGGATGGCTACCTTGTATAAAATTCGTGTACTAGTGATAAGCAATTTTTTTGTGGACAAGGGAGGGAAATGACAAGAGGGCTGGGGTTTTAGTTTGTGTCAGTTTGATATTTCTGACATTTCTCATTTGTCATTTCTTAGGTCGGGTGTTCTTTAAAGTGATTTGTGAGTTAAAAGATTAATAAAAGTGTTTTAAAATTGTGTAATATTGAAAAACTGGTAGGTGAAGTGCGCTGTGTTGTGCTGCAGAAACAAGTGGCGTTATTGTCGTAGAAAAGCATTCTTCAAGTAAGCTTAATAGCTTTACTAATTAATTATTGTGTTTAAAATAAAATAAACGTGAAATATTAATAAAAATAAACAGCCGTGGTAAAAAAATTAACGTTTTCCAATGCCGGTTTGTTTGCTTACAATTGAATTGTCATTGGGGCTCTTGTTTGATGTCAGTCAAGCAAAGGCAACGACAAGAAATATTATCAGCAAATAAATGGGGCACTAGGAAAACTCTTAAAAATGTAATAAGCTATAAAAGAATTATAAAATGAAAAAATGATACGAATCGCGCTGACAGGAAATTATAAAACTTGTTCAATATTTGATTAACTTTCGACCACTAAATTATGTGCCCGCTCAGAAAATATCGTAGTTTGCGACTTCCATGACTAAACAAATACATCGATGCGATTCTACTACATCAAGAAAAATGCTTAAGTTTTTCTTCCTCATAGCCTATCCTTTCGTTTTATGATCTAAAATTATAACACGAACTTGACATTCCAATCTGTCAGATGACCCATGCCAGAAAATGAACATCGAGAGTAGGGAGGAATCTCGAAATAAAGTAAGGGCGCGTTCCAATGCCAACCCAAGTCCACCATTACAATTCTAACTAAAATCTAGCCCGATTCGAATAAACTACCTCAGATCGAGGAGCACGCGTAGGAGCACAAAGCGGAAGCAGTCACTAAACTCATGTCTAAACACAAAACCACAATAATTTTCCCAAATGAACTATTTTGAAATATCTCAGGCCAAAACATTAATATTTCTTATCGGAAGAGAAGAGAAGCTTTCGACCTTTGGTAAGAGAGAGAGAATTATAGAAACTTTTATTTTTATCTCTGGTTAACTGGGTATACTCCGATTCTCTTAATTGAAGGCAGCTGCGGAAAGAGTCCCCAGCTGCCGCCCCTCGTTTCCCTCATTAGGCCTGGTTCCATGCTCTACTAGGTACTTTCTTAAACATATATCCGTATAGTGGTCACTTGTCTTACAAAACTGACAATAGAGAACATCTCTTCTCTGAGTGAATTCTGTTGAGTTGTCTATCACTGTATCTGCGAACCTTACTTGCTGATTCCTGCAACTTGGAGCCTCATGCCCATAGTTTCGGCATTTAGTGCAGTAAGGAGGCTGCTTTCTCCACTGGCATTCTTTAGCAAAGTGTCCCGGCTGTCCGCATTTGAAGCAGTTGAGCGCTCTAGGCTGCTGTGTTGCTCTGATTGGAGTTTGCCAGTTTCTTGCTGGTTTCCGTACTGCTTGGAAAGGCTTTAAAGTTTGTTTCTGTCTGACCTCGCTAAAGTTTCCGGTCTTCCACCTTTCCTGTGGTGTTTCCATGGCATGTTCCGGTGCTTTTTTCCAAGCCCGTGGTGCCATGGCCTGAAGCCTTTCCGAATCTTTTTCGAAGTAGAGAGCTTCCTCTCGAACTTCTTCTAATACTTCGAATTTTCTTCCAGTTAAGTATACCCGTGTGGCCTGACTGCCGACACCAGCTTTAAAATAGCTACCGCGTCGACCTCTAGTTTTGCTATCAAACCTCCATCCATATTGGGGTATTTGGCTGATACCGCAGACTTAATCTGGTCCAGCAGCTCCATCATCCGATTCGCAAACTCTCTAATATCTTCACCCGGCCTCTGCCTACATGCTAACATTTCAGTGCGTAACTCACTGAAAGATTTCCGTGGCATGTAGGCTGTCTTAATCGCCTGCTGCAAAGATGCAAAGTCCTTTGGTGCATGTGAACTTATTAGATAGTAAGCGTCATCGGATAATCGGTATTTTATGCGTTTAATAAAAATGCTTTGCTTTGCTGGTTCCAGTCGATCGTGCAAGTCTTTGCTGCAGCTGAGGAAACGAAAAACTTCTTTTGCCAACTTTGGAGATCTTTCCCCTGAAAACATTGGCACGTATTTAGAAACCAAGTCTATGATTTTCTCGTACGCCTCTGCCATGTTGCTCTTTAGAGGTGCTCTTGCCTTGTTAAGTTCTGTTTTTGATTTATTTCGACCTTGTTCCATACTACTACTGAACGTTTTTTGCTGCGTATCTTTAAGCGTCTCAGAGGTCCCCTTTCTATCTTGTTGCTGGTCCCAGAATACCAATTTCCTTGGATTCCACCTCCTATTACCTGATGAGACTGCCCATTTCTCTTTTGTTGTTGCCAGTTGATCGATTCCTAGTTCCTGCTCTAACTCTGTTGCTGTTTCCTCTGCTACTTGCAGCTGCTGCTCTAGTGCTGCTACTTTGTTTATTAGAGCTTTATTTTTATTATTGTTTTCCTCTACTTCTTGCTCCGACTCAATTTCCTTCTGTTGGATTACTTCGAATGTAGTTGTAACTATCAGGTCCAAGGCTTCTCCTTGCGTGCAATTTTGGGTAACCGTACTCAATTCCTCAAGCAATTTCTTTGTTTCTTCACTTGACAATCGTTTTTGCAGTTCTGAAGTGAGATGATCTCCAATGTATTGCCAGTCTTGCTTGTAGCTCAGAATTTTTGTTTCGTACTCCTTTAATTTCTGAGCTCTTATCTCTAATTCTATTTCCTGGGCTTCGAATTGCAGCAGTTCCTCCCTAGTCAACACGTTACTTCTTCCTACTGACATTGATGTCTACCATTTAAAACAGAGAAATACCTAAACCCGCTTATCCCTGCATACTTAGAAATCACTTTTCTCTAAGACTGTTTATCCTTCATGACTGCGAGCCGAAAAATTAGTACAACGCGTTCTAAAGCAAATCTTTTGCAACACCTATATCTTTATAATAGGTACTAATTGACTACCAATACTCAATATAACGTAAACATTCAAAACTATCATACCATTAACACACTCAATTCAGCTATTATGCGTACATACAAACAAACATGCTCAACATTTTTTTTATTTCTTATTATTCAGATGCACCCAATGAAAATACAACAAACCATATACTTAAAACTTCCTACCGACTTAATCGCCTAAAACCCGAATACGAATACATCTAAATGCGTCTAAACACAGATCATTTCGTAAATATAACACGACATTATTACGACTATAAAAAAAAACCGACAAATTAAATAAACGCGCATAAGACCAACGCCTAAATCGAAACGTAACGTTAAAACTGGTGAAATTCGTATTACCAACTTTCACTTATCTCAAACACATCTATAAAAATCTTGCACCTTACAATATTGCCTCTTATAAGTTTATCACATCTTAAAACTAACTCTGTATGTATGAATGTATGCTTGGAGACGCTAATCTAGCTCAGCTCCTAGTGTTTGTTGTAGTAGCTAAAATTAGCTTTGCTCCCAGTGTGTGTGTGTGGAGTAGCTAAATTAGCGTTGCTCCCAGTGTATGTTTGTGGAGTAGCTAAATTAGCTTTGCTCCCAGTGTGTGTATTTGGAGTAGCTATATTAGCTTTGCTCCCAGTGAATGTTTGTGTTGAGTAGCTGATAAAGATCAACTCCTCAAATGATGTAAGTGTATTAGTGTAATTTCTAATTTTATATAAAAAAAAAAAAAAAATCACAACACACAAATTTAAATCACTTAATCTAATACTTCTTTAATGCCTGAAACGTAAAAGAATTAAAAAAAAATCCATATATAAAATAAACAAATTTCCACCTTCTTACAAAAACTTCTTGACAGAAAGTTAGCAATAAAAAAAAAACACCAGCAAGAAATTTTCAAATTTCTTACCTAGTTTCACCCGCTGCACCAAAATGTCGTGCCCCTTGAGCAATCGAATTAACGAATCCAGTAATTAAAAGCAGTACTCGAATTTCCTTTAACACAGTTTCTTTATTAAACCATAAACCAAACTGACCTATCTTAATACCTTTAAAATTAAGCAAACCCGAACCGAACTGTAACTTGATATTTTTAACAAAGTTGAATCGCGACTGAACAATAAACGGCACTCGCCAGACCAGTCATTGGTCATTTATGCCCCGATATACGGAAGTACTTTCTTTGCTCACTACGCGGATGTAAACAAACGACAACAACCTTGTCGTTTGTTCTACCGGTTGCAGCACCTGAGTCACTTAGTAGTAAACAATCGCTTTACATAACAATTACCATGCTAGGTTAATTGTTATCGTAATCGTCGATTGCTCCGTCAAGCGCTCATCGCAGCCAGCTCTTTGGCTAATCAGCAAAACAACCGACAGTTCCAGAACAATACCATGCGAGGTATTGTTTAGCAATTGCTGATTATTTCGCTGAAATGCGCCCTTGGCTGCTGGAAGAATCTTCCGTATATTGGGCCATAACACATCGAACTTGCCACATATAGAAAAGTTTAATAATGAATCAGTTTGACTTTTAGTGAATTTTAACACATATGTACCAACTCGGCAAATAATTAAAAAGAGTTTTCAAAATGAATTTTCTTAAAATGAGTTAACATAAAAATTAGATAAAACTTGACCAAATAATTAAAAAGAGATGGTCCAAATGATTTTCCTTAAAATGAGTTAACATAAAAATTAGATAAAACTTGAGAAAATAATTAAAAAAGATTGTCAAAATGAATTTCCTTAAAATGAAGAAATTAGATAAAACTTGAGCAAATAATTAAAAAAGATTGTCAAAATGAATTTCCTTCAAATAATGTAAACTAAAGTTAGTTAAAACCTCCAAAAGAATGAAAGGAACTATTGTAATAAGATTTCGACTAAATGTAAGAGTAAAATTGGTTACAACCCGAATTAAAATAAGAAATAATGTAAATGAACTTTTGCTGACATGTAAATTAGAAGTAAGAACTTTTTTGAGTAATATATACCTTTAGAAATAGATGTCACTAGATAAGGTCAAGTTAGATCAATAGGGTGAGAATAGCTCAATTGTGTGGGAAGCGCCATCTTAGAGAGTAAAAAAAAAAGTAGAAAAATTGTAAGTTGTGCTAAGTCAGTCGTCGATTGTAAACCGAATAAAACAATGGAATATTTAACAAATTAAAACCAACGTGTTTTAGTGTTCCCTAAAAAGCAACATTCATCCTGCTGTAGGCGCAATTATAATCCGACACGTCGCTGTAGGACTTTCGATTTGCCGGGCGTACTTGGAAGGCGAACAAATCGTAAACCATTCAATCAATTTTGCAGCTTATTCGGATCTGCCGGTAACCAATTGGGGCGCCCGGACTCAACTTCATCACCTTGGTGATCGCTCGACCAGGTGGTCAGGTTAACATCGATCGATTGTGCAACCTTGCAAGCTTCCAACATTGATGCCATTGGCGTATGGACGAAGAATTGGCTTATTCCCGAAGATTCGATAACCTGTAGCTGGACGCAACTGGAGTCTGCTCGACCAGGTGGGCAGGTAAAATCTTATAACGCATTTTTATAACAATATATCTAAAATTATTGAGACTAAATACTTCCTTTGACTTAGTTCCGCAATGAAATCGGGAAGGCAAATATATTTATTATAATTTAAATGTCAACAGCTGTTTAATTTGGCAGCTTACCACTACTTACTACTTACCACTGCACAGCTGTGAGACTGCAGTTCTGAAGGTGACCTCTGATTTGAGGAAGTCTTTGGATCAGGACAAGTTCAGTGTTTTGGTACTTCTGGACTTCTCGAAAGCTTTCGACAGCGTGGACCATCGTATGCTTCTCCAGAAACTTGAAGCTTCTTTTAATTTTAGTAGTTCTGCCATCGCTCTGGTAAAGGATTTCTTGGCAGACCGCAGCCAAAGAGTGCATATTAATAATAATTCATCTTCTGCGCTGCCTTTACTTTGTGGGGTGCCTCAAGGTTCAATTCTGGGACCTTTGTTATTCAGCTTATTTGCCAATGATCTGCCTGATGTAGTTCAAGATGTACAGATTCACTTATATGCTGATGATGTACAACTCTACTTAAGCCGACCGATCGGTCTTCTTGAAGACTGTATTGAACGTATAAATTGTGATTTGGAAAGAATTAACACCTGGGCCAAATGTAATCGCTTGATACTGAATCCTGCAAAGTCTCATTGCATTAAATTCTACAATAATGGTTTAATTGAAATCCCACCAGTGACTTTAAATAATGTTTCGCTGCCTATTGTAAATAAAGTTAAAACGCTTGGAATTGTCTTGAATCAGCACATGAAATGTTGTGATTACATTAAATCCATGGTCAGCAAAGTCTATGCAGGGCTCCGATGTCTATGGCTTTCATCGGGCCTGCTGTCTGTTAGCATGCGCTTACAACTAATTAAAGCTTTAATCTTGCCCCACTTCACCTATGGCAGAAATGTGTTTCTCAAGCTGGATAGCATCTGTGCCAGGAAAGTCACAGTGGCATTCAACGACTGTATTCGGTTTGTTTTTGGGCTGCGAAGATTTGATCACGTTTCGCCTTTCCTTTCGCGTTTGCTCGGATGCTCCTTGGCCACTTATTTGAAGAGGCGAGCTTTGGTTTTCTTATATTCTCTTCTTAGTTCGAACAAACCAGGGTACTTACGCGAATTATTTCAGTTTACAACGTCACAACGTAACAGGAACATATTGATTCCACGATTTCATACGTCCTGCATGGAAGGTTCTTATCTTGTTCAAGCTGCTCGTTTATGGAATAATCTTCCGTTGAATGTTCAAAGTGTTGGCACTGTCGGCGCGTTTAAGAGATGCATTGATACACACATAATTTAACACAATTTTTTTCTTTATTTTCTAGTAGTCTCGTAGTACAATTTTTTTAACTGAATTTAACTTCCTCTTTAATTAATAAGAATTTGCTTGAATTTCCTTTAAATTTTTAATTCTTATTTTAAGTAGTTACTTTTCTAGCACCGCTTTATATAACGTACAAGAAAAGATGTGAACTCTTATGTACAATAACCTCAAATAAATACATTATTATTATTATTATTATTACTTCTTACTTAGATTGAGAGACTTACAACACTTTCATATTACTATGTTAACTGTTAACAATGTCCTCCTTATCCTTTATTATTACTCTTTTTTCATCCTATAGCTATATCTCTGCGTTTCTGATTTATCTATTACTATTATCATATGTTTATTATCAATGACTTTAACTCTTAATTTATTTATTTGATTAACTTTCATTTCTTTAGTTTGTTTAGTTTAAATTGTAGATTAAGTACACACATGATGTTACAACAGTTGAATTTTGCTAACTCAGGCTTTGCGCAAATTAATATGAATTATATCTCAATTGTGGTCTTAATAAAGAATTATTTATTTATTATTATTACTTACATATTTCATGTATTTCTGCGTTATTCAGCAAACAATTTCATATTCACGACATCGCATAAGGTTCTAGTTAGTCTTCTTCAGTTGGCAAAAATGAGACATTAAAAAAACAGCAATTTAGTAACTTTGCTATTATTTTCAACAGCAGATCATTTACCTTCATTTTACTCGCTTAGTAGGCACCACGCCGGTGCAGCTTAAATGCAGCCCCGTAAGGTCATTAGCCACTATTTAACCTTTATTAAGGGCTTGTTAACGAGCGCGATTTATCGCATGCGACTTAGCTCTGATTGGCTGCAGCAATGTGGTTGTCATTGAACATGCTTAGTCTTTCTACGTTTCGTTTTCGAAGCAACGCTCTTAGTTTGGTGCGATTTTCACCTTAATCTCAACATTTTTGTTTGTTTACATTTGTAATCGAGTGCCACAGTTCCACAGTTTACTATATATGTAAGTATTAATATTGTAACAGCACTTAAAACGCGAAGTAAAACAAATTAATTATGTTTCCAACAAACGACCAAGTTATGACTGTGTCGCAGATCAGAGGCAGCAATGAAGAATTGTAAACCGCGAGTATGTCAATTGTATTCTGAGCAGTAACATGAAAGGTACGATGTAATCGTAGAATTGGGATATTGGGATAGCTCAGTATCATGATAGAAATAAGACCACCAGAGCTTTGGAGGATTTGACCACACAAATTCCTGGTAACGAACAAAACAATTAATTTCACAAAACACAATAATAATAATACTAATAGGCTTAGCTGATCTACGGAAGAAATGGCGATATATCCGGACTGCTTTATTAGAAACAGAAAGGAAAACAATGTACCATTTGGGTCTACAGCTACGGAAACACATAAGTACAAATATGCGGTGGAGCTTACATTTTTAAATGACGTTGTCCCCCCGAGAGAGTATGTTAAAGAAAATAATTACTTACATAATTATTAATATTTTATATTACAGAACATCTTGCACTTTGTCTTCAAAAAGCAAACGTACTCGGGAAGAGAAAAGTAAGGAGGAAGCTCCGGAGGATTTTGAGGAAGAGCTGGCTAGCTTGGACTAGCAGATAAAAAGTGTTGTGTCAGCACTGGCAGAGCCGCATCCAAAGGGCCAAAACGAGCATTTCGGAATGTACGTGTCGTCCAGGCTGAATAGCTTCCCTGCAGGAAAGGTGTCAAGGTCTCAAATGGCCATTATGGAGGTTGTACCCAGTATAGAAAATGAGTAAATCTGCGATGATAAGTGCTTAGTGCGATCAACTTTTGAATTACAACTTGTTATGTGATGAAATAATGTGTTTTTTTTCTTGTGTGTTTTTATAAAATAATTAGCTATAAGCAAGAACTGACTGTTAATTTTTTTAAATTAAAACCAAAACTATCGTGAAACTACTAATTTATGTTTTATTTGTTTTTTTATTTTTTACAACTGCTTCCATTGAAAGCTTTGTGTACCATAATTCATGAAAGAATCGCTAAGTAAGTTAGCTAAGTCAGCCCCTTTAAGCATTAGAGTATTGCTGCTGCCACCTATCACATCAGATATTCCTTCAGTGGATTGAATAATGTCGTTGTCAGGAAATTCTATTGCCTCACAGGGAAACCAATTATGTAGGAATACTGCTGCTTTCACAACCCTCTCCATGCCTTCCACTTTCAATTGTATAGTATTTCGAAATATTTGGAACCTTTGCACCAATATTCTGAAGGCTCTCTCAATGCAGAGCGTGCAAAATTCACAAATTGGATCTCTGGAAAGAAAAAAAACCATTGTATTAATGGTTCACGATTTTGCAATAATACTCAATATTCAACTCACTTAAATCCTTTCGCAATGAGCCTACCTAACGATGATGCCTTCAGAGTTCCGCCGTTACTTTGTTTTCCGAAGGCACCAATGTCGCAGTATAGAAATTTGGCGAATACATCAGTTACAGCCAGTAAAACTACCCTTTGTAGTTATAGAAGCTCGAACCTGACTTCGGAGGAGCCTAGGACCACGACATACAGAATTTAAATTATTAGTGGAGTTGAAATCTTACCTGAATTACTACATGGTCTCCATTAATAGCACTAATGCAATTTGGCATATGCCATTTGCGTTTGAACTCCTCAGCTGCTGGCGAAAACGTCTCGTCATCCAAAGCAGGAAAGACAACTGGTGAAAGACACTCCAAAATAGCCTCCATGCACTCACAAATAATTCCACTGGCTGTCAATTTTCCAACCCTGAATAAAAAGGTATGCTCGTCACACTATCACCTGAAGCCAAACACCAATTTAAATTAAAAATTTTCTTTGCAAAGCTTTTTCAAATAACAAATTATTGAATTACCTTAAGGATATGCACAGTCTTTCATCAACGCTTATTGCTCCATGGTCAGCCCCATTATTTTTAACGAGAAGAGGCGCAGTCAACGCCGCCAAGTTTTTGAACTGTGCGAGATTCATCCGTAAAAAGTCCTTAAAATTGCATTCATCCCCATTTATGAACTGCCTAACTCCAGTATGGTAGAATCCTTGAGCGGAACGATGCAGAAAACAAGGCCGCAGATTAATTAACCTCCTATAAGTTTTCCGTTTAGACGCCTTCAATGTGGAAAGCTCCAGGAGAATTTTTTTTTTTTTTCAAAAGTAGTACTAATAGTGCTGCTTTTAATTCCATTTGTGTGTCCATTATAAAAAATTTTGTATTTCGAGATTCACAATAATATTTCCTTTCATCCACAAAACGAAAACAAATTCACTTGTTGCTGACAACTTTAAAAACCGCTGTCAACCTTATGAACGTATCGCGCGATAAAAACCAGCTGCAAATAGAGATCGATCTATAGAAAGAGCAAGACGTCACTAAAATATCGCACGTATCGTATCGCGTTCGTGAACAGGGTTTTATTGTGCATTTTCTGGTTTTTATTTTTACTTTTTTATGCAAGTCAAGTTAACTTAAGCCACTGACATGTATAATATGGACTGACTACGTTAATGGAAATGGGTTGCAAAATGTGGGCTCACTTCAATATTGCTGACTCTTTCGATCTAAGCAACAAGTACCAACTGAGGAGAACTACAGACAACAAATAAATAAATGGGTCCGTTGAAATAAATGTTTTTAAATTAATTATTTAGGGTTATTACTGATAAAATTATTTTACCAAAGGCAATTTATTCATACGATATGAAGCAGAAGTTCAAAACGTTTTATTATAATCACTTTTCGGGCTGCGCACTTTTTTTCAACTTCCCGCCAATGATTTTTTCAATGTTGGCACCGGCGTAAGAACTTTTATTGACATAAGCAATTGAGCCCACATGAAATAGAAAGTTAAGTAGTCCATATTGTATATGTCAGTGCCTTAAGCTTGCAATTCCTCTTGGCAGCTAAATAATAAATTTGTTCACATCCTAAGGTACTGAAACAGTGACTATAAATAAATAATAAATAAATATAAAAAAAAACGAAAATTTGTCTATTCAACAGTAATTTCTGCTCTCTGCGTTGACGCGTTCTCATGAAATATGTAGTAAAAAACAAAATCTTTGTATAGCAACCTTAGGAAGGAGTTACCCGATTTGTCCCATTTTCGAGCTTAATTTTACTTTATTTTAAAGCCCATGTGCGAAATTTCAGTTCTCTAAGTGCACGCCTTCTCCAGTTATCGCATAGACGGACGCACGGGAAACGGACAGACAGATGGACATGCAAAAATCAAAATAACTTTTAATTTTATCATGGGTGTCTAATCCATTTTGCTCTACCATCATTATTTCTAGGTGTTACAAATGGAATGACAATAGTAAGTTTGATTTTATGTAGGGTATAAAAAAACCTCAGTACTGAAAATCATCGAGTTAGGTGCATCTCAATACGCATGTTATTATACTTACTAAGAATAATGGATAGGTGTAACATAATTTTTTACATAATAACTAAAGACAAGTATATTCACAAGTACGTACTAACAATCGTCAGGTTTGAATTAATAATTCGGCAAAAATGACTTGAGAGGAGTCAGTACTCAGCAAAAATTTCAACTTAGATACCAGCGAGCTTGTCGGCAATAAAACTTACTGTTGAAACACTAAGCGTTTTTAGTGATTGTTATAACAAAAAAAAAAACAGAAAAGCACTTTGATATTCAATAACTTTTATTTGTACACACTTTGATTTGACAATTATATCCGACCTGGGTAAATCTCGCGATCACGACCAAATGTACATTGAAATCCCTTTTTCGGTCCGAATTATTCTTCCTTCTTGCTGGTAGAGAGAAACCAAATACTCGACCTGTTCTCGCCTGGGTTTTTCCTTGAGAGCAAGAACAAAGGTTGAAATTTTTGTATCATAGAAATGAGGTAGCGAGCTCACATTGCTCAGTTAATTGCAAGCATTTATGACACTATTGCCGAGATGCTGTTGGTAGTGCAATTAAGGGTGGCTAGGTTCAGCCGACAAGTTTGCAATGTGCTGGTTGAGCCGCAAAACGATATTTCGGCTGTAATGCTCGACTGCATTTTACGACAGGATTATTGAATACGATTGGGCCGACGCCAACGTTTCTTTGTTTTGTGTTTTAAATTATGAGCATCAATGCCCAGATTTCCAAGAAATGCAACTGCATGCACTTTATGTTTGTATAAGTTGTGCATGAATCCAAACAAATGCAACCATATGCATTTTACACTAATATTTTGGGTTTCAATTTCATGCCTCAACACTTACTGTACGTAGGTTTGTGTCCTGAAAGAATAAAATTCATATAAAATTAGCCTAGACCTAGTGCACAAGTCACATTAGAGACACCTAGCGTAAAAGATAGAAACCCAACATGCGACAATTTAAGATTAAAATGAAAATTTTCAGTTCAAAGAAATTACAATTTTTTAACGAGAATTAACTGTCCTAAATTTTATTTTGCACATAATTGTTAAATATACTATTTTGCTTTATATTCCAACAACTTTCAACGAAATATTGCAATTTCTCGTCGGTGAAATATCGAAAGAAAAAACAAGTACTACCTATTAGAGTTAAACAATTAAAAAAAGCGCCACTAAAAATGAAAAAAACTGGATGTTATTTGCTAGATTTAGGCCTTATCTTTCTAAAATAGTCACAATCTAAAGAAATGAGAATACCTACTACTAACAGGAATTTGATTTGAAAAAAATCCATTTTTACCATTTTTTACAAGTTTCCGAGCTAATATCTCCATTCCAATACATTTTTTTTTATTTTTCTCGACGGTATTTACTAGACCTCTTCATTACCTTTAATTTAAGATACAAGTCATTATTCTGGTATAAATAGTTTGCCAGAAATTCGCATTGAAAAATGTATGAAACTTGCAAATCTTGGTACTGACTCCTCTTAAGAGCATATACCTCACATAAATATGCATATATATGTTTTAAAAGGAAATACATAGGATTGGAAAAATACTTTGGAATCTATTGAGTAGTGATTCATAAAGAAAAATAATATTCGATACGTTACTCCTACCCGCACGAAACCGTGGTAGTTAGGGATTTTCTGATTGTAGAGCAACATAGTCGTAATTGAGAATTACTGCTTTTAAGTGGGAAAGCGGTATATTAATTGAAAGATATGTGGGCTCGTGTTGACTAAATATTACGTTTATTATTGATTAGTTTCCTTAAGTTACAACTTTAGAATTATGGGTCACTAAAAAATTAAACCAAAAAAACTTTTCCTATTGCTGGCCTTGATCTTATGCTTATGCATGTATGATCGCTGTCGAAATACTGAGAGATTCCTTAAAAGGAGTCAGTACCAAATTTCCAAGTTTCGTACATTTTGCAATGAGAATTTATGGCAAAGTATTTGTAGCAGGATAGTCGTTTATATCTTAAATTAAGGATAACGTAGATATCTAGTAAATAACCTCGGAAAAAAATATAAAAAAATGTATTGGAAGGGAGATATTAGCACCGAAACTTGTAATAAATGGTAAAAATTGAAATCTTTTAAATCAAATTTTTGTTAATAGGTACTCCCATTTCTTTAGGTTGTGACTATATTAGAAAGATAAAGCCTAGATCTGGCAAATAACGTCGAAGTTTTTTATTTTTAGTTGCGCTATTTTTAATAATTTAACTTGTTTTTCTCCCGATATTTCACTAAACAGAAATTGCAATATTTCGTTGAAAGTTGTTGAAATACAAAGCAAAACAGTAGGTATATTTAATAATTATGTGCAACAAAATTTAGGAAAGTTAATTCTCGTCAAAAGTTTTCAATTTATTTAAACTGCTAATATTCATTTTTCGTCTTAAATTGTATAATTTTGTCGCATGTTGCGTTTCTGTCTTTTACGATAGTTTTCTCTAATGTGATCTGTGGTCTAGGACTAGGAAATTTTATATGAATCTTCTCACTTTAAGATCACAAACCGACGTATAGTAAATTTAATTATACATTACATTTATAATATGGATAGAGATTTCGAAGTAAAATTTAAATACTCTCTCTCATCATACAACTTTTATGATAATTAAATGTTACTTCTATTTAACCGAGAAAAAAAATTCGGTTTTTGATGTGAAAGCAAAAGCGAATTTTCGGTGTAGAACTTATCGGTTTTCAGTTTCGATGTGAAAGTGCTTTTATATATCTTACTAACTGGTAAATTTAGTACCTTTTTGGCATCACCATAATATTGCACTGAGTGATATTAACCAAATTGATATTTACCCGTGTCAATTTGACAGACGCGATTACGGTTTGTAAGTGAGCTCGTGAATACCGCATTCACAATGCAAAGTGGGGTAGAGTAGCGTTAAGTGGCAACTTGCATCCTTTTGTCGCACGCAGTAGTGCATCTGGCCACCTCTGTTTGGCTCGGAGTAGCGCAGAGTAGAGCTACATGAAAATAGGTTCTATTCTAATTTCACGCTGGCATTTCCAAAGCTTACAAACTGGAATTTCGAACTACTAGCGTTATTTTCTGATAATATTTTTTATAAATGCTAATAAAAAAAAGGAATTTTTTTGCAAACTTTATGATTTAAAACCCAAAAAATTTAGTTAATTTTTATATAGTTTCGAAGCAATCTGTTGGTGCAACAGGTCTCCTTTTTAATAATTTTCTATGAACTTTGAGACCCCTTATTCCGAAAGTTTGTGTCTGAGCACTTGAGTGCCTGAGAGTGCCGTTCGTGACGAAAGAGTTTTAAGGTAGTAAACGTGGATGGATTTTCATGGGGTTTTTTGATTTAGAATGGGTGAATGGGGTAAAATATTCTTCCGGGTTGGAGGTTTTGGACTGGGGGTGGTAACTACCACCCTTTGAGAGTGCCGTTCGTGACGGAAGAGCTTTAGGGTAGTACACGTGGACGGATTTACGTTGGGTTTTTTGAATTAGAATGGGTGAATGAGGAGCTTTCCGATGGGGTAAACTTTTCGTTCGTATTGATGGTTTTGGGATGGGGGTGGTTACTACCACCAGAGTGCAGTTCGTGACGGAAGAGTTATAGGGTAGTAAACGTGAATAGATTTACATGGGATTTTTTGAATTAGAATGCGTGAATGAAGAGCTTTCCGATGAGGTAAAATGTTCTTAGGTGTTGAGGGGCTTTGGGGTGGTGGTGATAACTACCACCCTTCGAGAGTAGAGATTCGAGAGTCGAATTTCGAGAATAGATTTTCGAGAGTCGAACTTTGAGAGTTTATTTTCGAGTCCAATTTCGAGAGTCGAGTTTCGAGAGTATGACTAAAAAGTAGAAAATAAAATATACTAAGAAAACTTTTAAAATAAATAACATTTGTAAACAAAATGGACTAAGAAGTAAAAAATAATTTTTTTCTTTCTCAGTAATATAAACAAGAAAAGTTTAATGTAAAACAAGAAATGCTACAACTCAGATTTTGTTTAATTATAAGTCAAAGCTGAACAATGCTGGAGCACATTAATTTTTTTTTCGTCCGACCAGCCAAGCTTTTTTTTGTAGTCCTCGTCCGACCAAGCAAGCTGCATATCTCTTACAATTCGAGAATTAGAGAATATAACCTTTAATCATAAAAGTAATGATCAATAATTGAAAATGCTACATTATGCTGTGCAAAAAAGTTAATCAAATTTATTTCAGCTTCAGCGACTTGTACATTTTGTTTAGGCGAACCAGAAAAATAATCCGATATTGGTTTAACATTCTGAATTCCACCAATAGAGATTTGATGCTTGTTAGTAGCAACATATCTTTGCAATTTGCTTTTACCACAAATTTAACGAAACACGACCTAGGAAACCAAAACATGCCAAACAGTTTTTCCCTTTTGCAATTCAACCATGAAATATATTTTTATAAAAAGTTGTGACGTCGTTTGATCGGTCGGTGTTCCAGATTGTGTCATGATTGGCTTTTCGGTTGGAACATGGCTGGTGCTTGGCTGATAGGTCAGGTCACGGACCCTTGCCGTGAACGCTCTGGCTGGTACGGTGTTTTTCCGCTTGGTCGGGTCTGCTCCGTCTAGCGGCCCGGGCTTCGGTATTGCTGATTTTCTGGTGCCTGGTTTCCCCCTGGCTATGGGGACTGGTTCCAGCGGCGGATTACGCATTTTTTGACATCTGGGGAAATAATTTTCTGGGCTCTCGAATTACTGAGGACATAATGGTGTTTCACTGGCACAGTTTGACTCGCTCGAATTCGATGTTTTATCATATGTCACGGATAAATCATCGAATTTGAATGTTAGCCAGCAGTAGTCCAAGCTTACAATGCTTCAGGAGTACCAGTACTATGCAGAGTTTTATTGGATTCTGGATCACAACTCCATTTCATCACCGAACAAGTGGTCAACCAATTAGTCCTGAAATACACTAGGACTGACATTCAAATTAGCGCTGTTGGAGGTTTCGATACAGCAGCAGAACACAAGACCTCCATAACCATCCATTCCAGAGTGACTGATTACTTACTCACAATGGATGCGGTGATTCTTGCAAAAATAGGCGAAAAGCAACCAACAGCTTACGTTGACACAGAACCATGGATGCTGCCACCCAGCATTGTCCTAGCGGATCCAGTGTTTTCAGGAAAGTGACATGCTTATAGGCGCAGAACTCTACTACGAGCTTCTGAAAGGAGGGCAACAAAAAAATAATATCATGGTCAACCTATATTGCAAAATACTGAACTAGGTGGGTTGTCTCCGGGAGAATCGTTTCCTACAAGACACATTTGTTGTACAGCATCGCAACCATCATTAAAGAAACCATAGCAGGTGCAGCAATTTTGGGAAATTGAACAACACGACTCTCCGAACAAGCGGCTTACGAAGGTGGTGATAGCATATGAAGATCACTTCCAAAAGACCTTCCATCGATTACCTTCATGGTTCAATTGCCTTTCGTTAAGGATCCACTTTGTCTGGTAGACTCAGTTCAATTAGCCACCAAACGATTTCTGTCCCTGGAACGTAAACTTACCACAGATCATAATTTGAAAAAATCACACGCTGAATTCTTACAAGAATATAAAGCATTACGCATCAATTTTGAAAGTCCACCAAATAGTCATTTCTTCCTTACACATCATGGGGTTCTAATACCCGAAAGCTCTGTACGACAAAACTAAGAGTTCTCTTCGACGGATAAGAAAAAACCATATCAGGATTATCACTAAACGATATTCTTGCTGTAGGACCGGATTTATTCACCATAATTACAAAATTTAGAGCATACCGTTAGCTGTTACAGCCAACATTAGTAAAATGTATCGGAAAGTACTAATTGAAAGATCTGATCGAAACTTTCAGCTAATATTATGGCGTGAATCACTACCACTGCAATACTACAGATCAGGTATGGAACAGCCTCAGCTCCATTTTTGGCTACCCGCTGTGTAAAACAAATAGTACTGGATGGAGAGAATGCATTGCCTTTGGCAGCAGAAGCTCTGCAATTGAACATATATGTAGATGATATACTAACTGGAGCAGACATTCTAGACAAGGTGAAAGCACTCAAAACTGAAATAATCACCTTACTGAACACCTTGCATAGCAATAGTATAGGTTTGGAAACCAAAGAGAGACACATTCCAATGCCACGTAAATTCAGAAAAATCAGATGAAATAACCAAGAAAATTGCATTTTCCGACGTTGCCCGCCTATTTGACCCGCTCGGTCTCATGGCTGCAGTAGTGGTCGTAGGGAAACTCTTCCTGCAACAGTTCTGGACGTCAAACATGACTTGGGACGAAGAAATTCCAACACATCTAGATTCCCAGAGCAGTGATCATACCAGCAGCAGAATAAATTCAACCTCATGCCTTCTCAGACAGTAGCACCCTAGCATATCACGCATGCTGTTGCATTCGATCAGTTGATAAATATGGTCAAATCCTCGTGAGACTACTTTGTTCAAAATTAAGAATAGCTCCACTAAACAACATTAGATCGATTAGAACTATGCGGAGCTTTGCTTATCGCAGAATTGGTGGACAGATTATTACAAGGCTTACCCATTAAAATTGAAGGGGTAACATACTACACAGATTCAACCACGGTTCTTTTATGGATCTCAAACCCGTCATATTCATGGACGACCTTTGTCGCAAACAGGGTAGCGAGAATATTGACTCTCACTACTCGATATCAATGACAGCACTCAGAATCCCGCTGATATTGTCTATAAAGGCGCACTTCCGCAAACTTTAGCCCAATCAAAATTATGGTTTAACGGGCCAATATTTCTCCAAGAAACAGAACACAAATTGGCAACAAGAGGCTTTAAAATCAATTTGGAAGCACTGAAGCAAAAACACGAGGATTTGCATTTATAACAAATACGAAAAAAGAGACCTATACTGATATCATAAGCAGTATTAACCACAAGTCTTCTTTTAGCAAGTTACAGCGAATTATTGGGAAATGTATTCGATTTCTAATAATTGCAAATTGCTAAAGCAAATGCGTTCTTCAGGAGCATTGACAGTAAGTGAACTAGAAATGGCGGAAAATCGCATAATCAAAAACGTCCAGAGAACTAGCTTTAAACAGAATACCTTTGTCTGAAAAAAAGGCACGCTTGACAAGAAAAGCCCCATTCTTACCGTCTGTCCATTCCTAGACGAATCAACTGACAGCATCAGGGTAAGAGGCAGATTTAGACACAGTGATTTGGAAAGGGACGCAAAATACTAAATTATTCTGCCTAAGGATCATATCGTCACCGAGCTTCTAATACGGCAATTGCACCTCAAGGATATTCCTGCCGGTCCACAAACGTTCTGGCCCTTATCTGTCAAGAGAATTGCTCAGAGAATAGTACAGGCATGCATTAGGTGTTTCAGATGCAAACCACAAACCATTACTCAGTTAATGGGAGATCTTCCAAAGGCACGTGTACTACTGGAGTTGACTTTTGTGGCCCATATCACATACATTACAGAATTAGAGGAAGGGCACCAACTAAGGCATATATTGCAGTATTTATCTGCTTTAAAACTAAGGCAGTCCCCTTAGAACTCGCTAGTCATGTCCGCAGCAAGGCCTTTATCAACTCATTAAAACGGTTTATATCTCGAAGAGGTCTTTGTCGTACAATATACTGTGATAATGCTACCAACTTCATCGGGGCGAAATCTAAATTAAGCGAATTGAGAGAAACGTTCACGTCTCAATCAGTTCAATCAAAAATTCAGGAGCTGTGTCAACTCAACTACATTGAGTGGAAGCCAATTCCTCCTAGACCTCACCATTTCGGAGGTCTGCGGGGAGACGCGGTAAAATCCGTCAAGTACCATCTTATACGCCAACTAGGGGCAGCCAACGTAACATGAAGAGTTGCAAGCAGTAATAGCTCAAATTGAAGCCATTTTAAACGCTCCACCCCTCACACCATTATCATCAGACCCCAATGATTTCGAAGCGCTCACACCTGGACATTTCCTCATAGGCGCTCCATTGACATCCTTCGCGGAACCTGATATAAGCGAAGTAAATTTCAACTTAGTTTGCAGATATCAACGTCTTCAACATATTCGACAGAATTTCTGGAAACGTTGGTCGACAGAATATCTTAATCAGTTGCTAACAAGAAGCAAATGGTCTGAGAGTAAACCAAACATAAAACCTGACACAATGGTATTATTAGAAGAATAGAACGCGCCACCACTCAAATGGCCATTAGGTCGGATTTTGGAGGCAATTGACGGTCCTGACAAAAAGATATGAGATGTCATCGTAAAAACAGCAGCATGCACCTATAAACGAACAATTCATAAGGTATGCCCATTAGCCATAGAAGAAGACACTACTGATGTCAAATCAAATACTACAGCAAGTCAGGAGAAGAAATTACCGGAAGTGAACCCAGATCAAATCATTAAAAGAAAACAAAAGTCTTCACGAGAAACATCCCAAGAGAGTCATCAAGTTAACCAAATGACACATGCAGTAACAGCTAACAAGACGACTAAATCAAATTTTTCTCCAATTAATACCAACTGGTTAAAAGGATCAACTCTATACCTAGAGAAGACAACATAAAACAACCACGGGTAGTTAGCGGGAGTATTTCTAAGACATTATCATTCCTGCTTAGTCTTACACTGGTATTGCAATAAATGGACAATCATACGAAATCAACTCATTCAAGAGCTATCCAGGAATATACTATGACAACATAGGAGAATTAAGTATATTTCAAAATAATTGGAACTTAATAGTATATTACCAGCTATTGGAGAGAACTGCACGTCTTGGACAAAACAATAGATAACATCAATTACCTCTGTCATTATTTAGCAGAATCATTAAAGCACTACTGTATAACAACAGCCAATTAATTAAACCTTCAGGTAGCTACACTACATCATAACAATGAAGTTCCCAGAACCAATCATGAGCATTCAACACGACTCAAACGATCACCATTTGACATAATTGGCACCATTGGAAACAAACTATTTGGGATTTTAGATGTAGAATATGCAAAAAAACTGGAAAAAAACAATTGACGACATTACATCCAACGAAGCCGGAGTCAGGGATCTAGTGACTAAGCAAACCTCCAGCATTGATTCAACTCTAAATATAATCAAAGGTGAGTACAATAATACCACTAAGAACCTGGAAGAACAGCATTTCATTCAACTCTTCACAACACTTTCAATACAGGCAAGTTTAATCATCGTTAGTTATCAACAAAATCAGAACGCGTTACTTAATTTGGTGCCTAATATTCATCATGGTAAGATTAGCCCACTGCTCTTAACTCCAGCTAAAATAAAGAAAGAACTACAAGTGTTGAGAGAGTACTTACCAGAAAATACCATGTTACCCGTACAGGCTCATTGCCGCATAACCGAAACGAAGGCAATATTTGATGTGAAGTTTCCCTTACTAAACCAAGAAAAGTTTCAACTTTATCATCTAATAGCTCTACCAATCCCAACAATCAATGAGCAGAAATTTATTCAACTCTAATCACAGTTCTTAGGTGTTAACCTACATCGAGCTAAATTTTTAACATTAGCCACACAATAAGTTACACAATGCGTGAACCTTTCAGAAGGGAAGCACGTAAGCCCTGACACTCAACCACTAGCAACACTGTTAAGGCGTTTTCCTCATTAATGATCAAATCATATTGTAATGTATTTACCATCTAGTACATTTTCTAATTAACGAATCATTTGTTGTAATATGCATAGTAAAATTTTCATTGTAGATTTCTCCTTGTATAAATCTATTCTGCACTCTTGTATGTAGCTAAGTAGTAAACACACAACAAAGTTCCTATATACTATGCCTCTGTACTCTGTATATAATCGCATTGTAGTTATCTTATCAGTAACCGTAAATTTGGTACAGCCTATGTAAATACATAGAATTAATAGTGAACTTCACTTGCAATTGTAAAGCCAACCAGTGTAGAGCCGAATTATAATTTTCATCTTGTTGGCAAATTAAAGAATTTATTTTTGAAGTGAGAAATATTTTTATTTCTTTAATGTTCCTTGGTGCTGGAATTATTCAAGTACTTAATTTCATGGGGCAGAAATTAAACAGCACAATAACTATAGTTTCACGTGCGAAACCCAATCAACAATCGAAGAGGTGCATGTAATTATACAAAGCGCACAACTTAGAACATGGTCCTTCAATGCCGGATTAGCGGATCTTCAATCAACAAATTATAAAAATTATAAGTACATACCTACATACATTTATTTGCATTTTGACACAATTAATCAATTGCATAAATTCATGTGGACATTTTTAAAAATAAATTGAAATTTTTGTTAACAACAATAAGATCCCAGTTACAAAATAACAGGTGAGCAAATTACAAAAAAAAAAAAAATTACATTTAAGGTGCAAACAAAAAATTAAGTGAATAAGATTTACTGATAGGAAAATGTGGTAATTGTGCATAGCATTTATAAAAAAAATAGGTTTTTTTTACATAAAATCAGACAGATTAACATTCTCTTTGATAGCGGCGTGCAACAAGTACAATATAACATCTATATATAGTACATATATACATAGAAATTCAAACACACTGTACCTAAGTGACATACGAAGAACGGTTTCATGACCAGTGAATAATTATAAATGGGTTGAAATACTGTGGACATTAAAATTACAATTACACGTTGCGTTATCAATACCACGTAGAATCTTTCGAGTACGTTTTTTCCTTTTTTTAGACATTTAAGGTGAGAAAATACAATTAGAGCTTTGTTTTCAAGTACAATTTAAAAAATATAATAATAACGAATTTCAACAAAGAACATTACCACAGATAAGAATTTTTCTTATCTGTGACATTACAATATACAATTAAAAGCATGAGTGAAGAGCATAGAACTGCGTTAGTCCAGAAGAGGGGACGAATTAAGGGCACGCTTACGCGCATACGAACATTTGCGGATAGCATAACAACTAACACAGTAGTTGACGATATAACAGTTCGGCTTCAAAACCTCGAAAGTGCATGGAAGGAATTTTGTACGGTAGAAGATATTCTCCTCACTATTGAAGGTCAAACGTCGGAAATGGAAGAATATAAGGTCAGCCTCCACAGCACCAAGATAACGCAAACCTCTATTCAACGATGAATCAATTTCTTGCTCAACAGCAATCATTTTTGCAAAATATCGATAGGTCTCAAATACACCAAGCTGTTACGCATCTACCAAGATTAAACATACCGATATTTGCCGGTGATTATAAAGAATGGTTCTCGTTTAAGGATCTATTTGACGCATCCATAAATACAACTGATTCCTTAAGCGGAGCGCAAAAATTTCACTACCTGAAGGGCTTACTTAAAGGTAATGCTGCTGCTGCTTTAATTCGAAATTTACCTGTAAATGATACAAGTTACGGTGATGCGTGTGAAAAACTAAATGATCGATTTGATAAACCATTACATATTGCCATGTCGCATGTCAAAACCTTTACAGCTCAACCTGTAGTTACTAATTCTTCCAAACGTCTGTTACGCAACCTAGCAGACACTTCGGATGAAGTTATACGTGGAAAAGAAGCAGAGAGAAGAGACCCTTGGTTACTTTACATTGCTTCCAGTAAACTAGATACTTAATCGCGTGAAGCATGGTCTCAAGAAATAGCTAACAAAAGGTTTCCGACCTTTGAACAGTTTTTGAAATTTTTAAATAAACGGTGTGATGCGTTAGAGGCCGCAAATACTGCAGTAAAAAGGTCGTCTCAGTCGGTCAAGGCTTTGCACAATTCCATACTACCAAGAATGTCAGTGCCCAGAGTGCAAAGATAATCACCCCCTGTATCGATGCCCTAGTTTTAGTCAGTGCGATCGCAAACCATTCATAGTAACCAATTCAATCTGTTTGCGCTGTTTAGGATCAAACCATTCAGTTAAAAAATGTCGGTCAAAATTGACGTGCCAGCAATGTAAACGCAATCATCATTGGTTGTTCCACGATTCCAAATTATCTCATCCTAATTCAGGCTCATCTTTAGTCAATGCTCCTATTCATACGGAGCCTTCAATCAACCCTAGCTCTCATTCTGCAAGCAACCAGACTAATTTTCACTCTTCAATCAACCCTATCTCTCATTCTGCAATCAAACAGTCTCATTGTCAATCTTCAATCAACCCTACCTCTCATTCTGCAATCAACCGGTCTAATGTTGACTCTTCAGTCAACGCTTCTTTTGAAAAAAGGATTGTACGCGACATACAACAAGTTTCGCAACCATTAACATTCAGCACTTATGCAAGTCAACCGCTTCCTGTACAAGAAGAGTCGAGTTCTCTCACATCTTCTAGTCGCCTTGTTGCCTACAGCACTTTGTCATCTGAGAGATGGCATGGGAAATCTCCAATTATGCCGAGTATTATTGGATTCTGGATCGCAGATCTCGCTTATTTCTGAAGCCTGTGTCTCACGTCTTAGGCTAAAGCAAGAGAGAGGAAAACTTTCTATTAATAGGTTTGCAGCTACTGAATTCGGAGTAACAAAAGGGAAGGTGCGAATCGATATTTATCTACGCTGGAACAGTGTTTGTGGAATGAAAGTTGTAGCGTTCATAATGGATAATTTGTCTGCCTATGTTCCACCAAAATCGCAAGTTGAAAACTGTTCTAAAAAAATCAGCAGTTTAACCCTAGCAGATCCTAATTTCAAAACTTCATATGGAATTGATGTTATTCTCGGCGCTGATAAATTTTTCGATATTCTCAGCCATGTTAAATTGCGCGAGGATGCTGGAAATATTATTACTCATGAGACACTTTGTGGTTGGCTGATAGTAGGAGGCACGAGGAGCAATTCTCCAGCATTCAGCATGACTTCTACGGTGACAAGTTTAGATCGAATTTTAGAACAATTTTGGAAAACAGCAGACATTACTGCAGATTGCTCCATCTTAAGTGAGGAAGAGACGCAGGCAGAAGTCACTTTCAAAATGCTCGCGATACGATTGCTCGTTACATTGTCCGCTTGCCGTTCAAAGATGATACAAAACCATTAGAAAATTCCTTTCGGAAGCATACAACCGTCTTCAATCAGTTGAGCGGCGGTTTTTACGAGATATTAACTACAAAAATTCCTACATTGAATTCATGCGGGAATACGAAAATTTGCATCACATGGAACACATCCCTCAAGAAATAATTTATACGGAAGAAACTAGTTGCTTTTACCTACCGCATCATGCTGTTTTCAAGAATGAACCGAGCGTAAAAATTCGGGTGGTTTTTGATGCCTCTGCCAGGACTTCCTCCGGAGCTTCTTTAAACGATAATCTCTTAGTTGGCCCAAAAATTCAGATGGACTTAATAAACATCCTTATAAGCTTCAGAAAACATAAAATTTCTGTTACCGCAGATGTTCAGAAAATGTACCGTCAGGTGCTGGTGGCTGCACAGGATAGAGACTACCAACGTATCTTATGGCCAGAGGATGCCTCGCTACCCACTAAGCATTACAAATTGAACACAGTTACATACGGAACATCTTCGGCGGCATTTTTAGCGACAAGGGTACTCCATCAAATAGGCGAAGAACATAAAAACACTTACCCCAATGCAGCTGCGGTGGTGCAACAGGACTTTTATGTAGATGACCTCCTCTCTGGTGCTGAATCATTATCCGATGCTTTAGAATTGCAGAAACAACTGTCGACAATGCTGACTGGAAGCGGGTTCCCTTTAGTAAAAAGGCGCTCCAGTGAATTCACCCCAATTTTGAATAGTGCAGCTAAGACAAATGACAAATCGCATCAAATTGACGACAACCCTGACATCACTAAAGTGCTTGGAATTCAATGGAACCCTCAGGCTGATACATTTTCCTTCCTAATCAACAAAGACCTGTCAGAAGCAAACACAAAACGGAAAATCCTTTCAGAGTCTTCTAGAGTTTTCGATCCTCTGGGATTTCTGACACCTGTCTTAATATCCATAAAATATATTTCTCAACAATTATGGTTGATGAAATATGATTGCTTCCTGAAGACATAATTCACCGATGGGAAAAGTTAAAGGTCGAATTACCGGCCGTCTCTGAAATCCAGATTCCTCGACTAATATGAAAAAACATGGCTTTTCTTATGCATTAGAGCGTGCATATGCTGCAGTAATATACTGTCGAACCGAAGACAGAAATGGTAGTGCGATCATAAGATTTGTCACATCAAAAACAAGGGTAACCCCTTTAAAACAGGTCAGCCTTCCACGCCTAGAGTTATGTGCAGCCGTGCTGCTTACTAGACTTATGAAGAAAGTAACACAAGCGACCTCATTGCCGGATGTTATCATACATGCATGGACCGATTCATCCATTGTTTTGACCTGGTTGTCGAACATTCCGCGACGCTGGAAGGCATATGTTGCAAATCGCATGGCAGAGATATTAGAAACCATCCCTAGAAACCAACTGAAGCATGTTCCGTCAAAGGATAATCCAACTGATTGCGCTTCAAGAGGAATCACTCCAAGGACACTCATTAATCGTTCTTTGTGGTGGCAAAGTCCATCATGGTTAGCGTTCAAGGAGGATCAGTGGCCAAATAATCCTCATGTAAAATTCAACGCCAATGCTCAAAAGGAAGAAAGAAAAACTGAAGTTTTAGTTCACGTTTACGAAATTCAACATACTTTTCTTGAAGAACTATTTTCCCGTTGCTCTTCTTTTCACGAAATACAACGAGTTTTGGCATTATGCTTAATATTCATCTTTAACGCCAGAAATATCGCTGCAAATCGGAGACGAAATATGATGTCAGCCTCGGAGATACAGAATGTAACTACAATTTGCATCAAACATATACAGATATCATCGTTTGCAAGGGAAATTAAAAATCTAACCTCACAAAACTCACTCGCATCTGGGAGTTCGCTCATTAAACTTAGTCCCTTCGTAGACAATAAAGGCATCCTCAGAGTTGGCGGCAGAATTCAGAACTCTGATCTTAGCTTTACTGCACAACACCATAATTTATCCCTAAAAATCACCCCATAGCAACGCTAATTACTCTAGATGCTCATAAAATGCATCTTCATCCAGGACCTTCCTTGCTCATCAGTATTATAAGACAACAATTTTGGATAATTAGAATTCGAAACATTGCTCGCAAAATAAATCGAGAGTGTGTAACTTGTATAAAGCAAAAGGCCGCAGTTAGCACTCAGCTAATGGGCAGCTTACCAAAGCCTAGAGTAAAAATATCGCGACTATTCTCACAAGTGGGTGGAGCTTCTCGTATTTATCATCATTTCAAGAACGAAATAAATGGAACATTAAACAGCCCTCTCTACAAACAGGCGACCTGGTAGTGCTCAGAGAAGACAACACCCCGCCTACCAGTTGGCCATTAGGGCGAATTCTGGAAGTATTTCCTGGCTCGGATAAATTGGTACGCGTAGTCTTAGTAAGGACTATCAATGGAGGCTTTAAACGAGCACTGAATCGAGTTGTCAAACTTTCTATCAGTTGAGAACCTTTCTTTTCAACGGCGGGAGGATGTTAAGGCGTTTTCCTCATTAATGATCAAATCATATTGTAATATATTTACCATCTAGTACATTTTCTAATTAACGAATCATTTGTTGTAATATGCATGGTAACATTTTCATTGTAGATTTCTTCTTGTATAAATCTATTCTGCACTCTTTTATGTAGCTAAGTAGTAAACACACAACAAAGTTCCTATATACTATGCCTCTGTACTCTGTATATAATCGCATTGTAGTTATCTTATCAGTAACCGTAAATTTGGTACAGCCTATGTAAATACATAGAATTAATAGTGAACTTCACTTGCAATTGTAAAGCCAACCAGTGTAGAGCCGAATTATAATTTTCATCTTGTTGGCAAATTAAAGAATTTATATTTGAAGTGAGAAATATTTTTATTTCTTTAATTTTCCTTGGTGCTGGAATTATTCAAGTGTTTAATTTCATGGGGCAGAATTTAAACAGCACAATAACTATAGTTTCACGTGCGAAACCCAATCAACAATCGAAGAGGTGCATGTAATTATACAAAGCGCACAACTTAGAACAAACACTATGGAATAACCACCACAACTGCGAAATAAATTTACTCCAACCAAGATTTGATGTATCATCCAGCAATTGTGAGATAAAAACCAGCAACATTTCTGAATGGTGGCAACAGCTTCCCAGCAAAAATACATGGATTTTTTGGGTAAAGGACGACAAAAAGAGTGACCATAGTCTGTGGATTGAACAGCGCTCAGCAAGTTCAGATCAGGGTACTCTCAGATTCCTCAACCAATGCAGCTTACAACATAATATGTCCATACTAACGTCCAGTAGAAAATATTCCAACATCTTGAGAGCCGCATTTATACTCACTCTCAACATGTCTCTGTACACAGAAAACTTACCGGCTGTGGAAATAGGAAATATACACTTGAACCAAATACTCGATCATCAAGGGCAAATTGAGTTACTTTGGCAAACTATTAGTGAGCTACAAAACGCATCCAAGCTGCATTCTTCGCTTGAGCCACATGAGCTTCATCAGTACACGTTCAGTTACACCAGCCTTCTCATAGGATTATGCTTTTCTGTAGTGATGTCCTACTACATTTTTTTTCATCAGAAACACAGTCCTAAATCCAGGCCACAACAGCGGGAAGAAGACTTTGAACTCCAGACCGTATGAAAGAAGAAATCGTTCCTTCATAGGGACGGAGAAATCTTATGCTATCATACTATCATCAAATTTATATGAAGATTAATTTACTTCAGCATGATTGCTTCTCATGGGAAAATTAAGAGACAAACAAAAATCTCAGATTTCATCTTAACGTTTACCGACTTAATGAAAAATAAGAGTGTCTCATTTCATTTCATTTGGTGAGACAATATTCATTATAGTAAAAATTCTTTCCCATGACAACTTTATGCTGACTAGACTTAAAATATGTATTTAAATGATTTGATTTGATAAGAAAAATTACTCTTGTTAAAATTAAACGGCAGTAACACATCAACCTCTTTTTTCATTTCTGAACAGGCTGCGTATACTTGTTTCGCAATATTCGATCGACCTCTTTAAGTTTAAGCTGATTACATCACAGAGTGTTGTACTTGGGAGAATCCAGTATTTTTTTCTACTGGGGACCACTAGCACTTTTTTTTCTCAAGTGCTACACATAGATTTGAACGTATGAATTTTTAAAGTCAGCCTATACCCAAAAGAACCCAATTTTTTCCTAAATTTTTATTTCAAAGAACTAACCTTTATGTGTTTGTTTGCGAAAAGTTGTAGAGTAGCTTGACCTCGTTTTCAAAATATTAATTTTTAAAGTCACCATATACTCAAACTAAATTTCTTTTAAACGATTCTTAGTCAGGCTGAACAAATTCCTCGGTATTTACCATGGATGTGCGAATCGAGCTTAGAATTGATGACCAAGCTCAGAGCTGTATAGTGTGATGTGAATTTGCACATACAATAAAAAAGCAACAATTTCCAAATCAACTAAAAATACAAGAATGCACATTCTGCATTCTTGCAATATTCAATTGACCCACAATCTATCGCTCAATTAATCAATCACAATAAATGTGATCGATTACATTAATTGCATAAGCAAAACATACGCTAAATGTCACAACCTTAAGAAGTGATTGTAATTGTTTACATGCGTTTGTTTACATGTTTTGCAACCAGCGCAATACGGGTCACGAACATTGCGTGAGGGCTGCCTTCTGTAAAATCATTAAATTAGGACAACAAGTTCGAAATCCCCGGACATTTTAGCTTGAAACCCGGACATTGCTGCCAAATAATTTGCTGTTTTACTTACTAATGAAATAGGTTGAAATTATTATGCATAGTGCCTTTTTTTATTTATTTATTATAAAATTAGTCAGTTTACAAAAAAAACAGTGAAATAAAACGATGTGAATGAACTAAATTAAATCTCTGTTACAATTAGGAACATAAATAAATCTTCTAAACATTAGAAATACAATTTTACATTTACATTTAGTGTGCCATATAGCTTTCAAAATAGCTTCATTTCTCGGGAAACATGAAGCTATATTGCGAGACACTTTAACTTGAAGAGACCACTTTCTCGATCTCTGGACACCCGGAGACCCATGCATACACTTTGGAGATGCAAAAAAATGTCTAAAGATACCAAATTACTAGAAATTTTTTTTTCTCCGGCTCCAGTCTCCCGTCGTGCAAATCAATCGGGTCTTCGAAGTTTGCTCATTTTTGTCTCTAGATTTCCGGAGAGTATTGTGTGTTCTGCTGTTAAGTTAACTGTGGAGTGAGTTTGGCAAGGTGTTTTGTTAATTTTTATTTAATTTTTCATAGGATAATTCCATCGAAAATCGAACCAAATTTACACTTTCCCACCGTCCTTCTTTAACTGAAAGTTAAGTTTTTTTGTCGTGCGATGAATACTTGCTGAATTATACTAAATTTAAATAAAAAGATTTCTCTTTTGGATTTTTTACCGGGTTAAACTTAATTTTGTTGAAGAAAGAATTTTTTGGGATTCTCCGGTAAAAGCTAAAAAATGTTTAACCCGGTAAAAAATCCAAAAGAGAAATCTTTTTATTTATTTTTCCTCCTAGGCTTGTATAGGAGTGTTTTTTCCTCATATAATTCACACCCAGAATTTATTCTGAGTTTATATGAGAAGAGATCAGTTTGATCTATTTTCAAGCGTCTGCAGCAGGCAGAAAACCAAGCTGCACCGATGAGTGGAAGGTTTTCTTTTGACACGAAACGCTTCTTCTTCTTCCTTTTTCTTCTTTACTTTTCAGCCCACTGCGTGGCGTATACAGGTTCGATTCGCTTCGAATGAATCTGCTTCTTTTAAAAATTTTTACATTTTTTTAATAAATAAAAAAATTGTTTTTTCTATTTTTCTCAAACTTTTCATTTCTTTCTTCTTTTTTTCATTTTTTCATTTGTGTTTCAAATCACCCAATTTCGCTATTTGGGACCTGTTCATGAGTCAAACCAAGACTTGAAGCTTGTCACCAAAAATTATTGAGTTGTGTGATGAAATAACAAATTAGAACATATTTTAGCTTTTGCTATATACCGGAGAATCCCAAAAAATTCTTTCTTGAACTAAATTTAAACTAACTTTGAAACCCTTAAAAATTTTCCAATTTTTGGTATGTGTAGTAACTACACATACCTGAAAGTTATATTAAAGAAATGATAACTTTGAATCTAAATACCTATCACAGAGGCACGGTCTTTAAATTATTTCAGAGAAAGTTATATAAAGAATGCCTTTTATAAGAAAAACAAGTAAAAAAGCTAGAATTGGTATAAGACCAATTCTTATGATGCTGTAGATGAATATCCGTATGTAATTTCGTATGGTCACCTATCTGCACAAGTTTGATTTTTGATGTGGTTTTTCGCATAATTTCTAAAAGGGTTCGTTGGAAAGTATAAATAGTGATCACCAATTTTATAGGATTTCATATTCTGTAGAACTTTTCAGTGCAATTAAAACGTCTAGGACTGATCGCTTTCACAGTATACGTACAAATCTTAAATTTTTATATGGCAACACCAAGAATCCGTTGCCCAATTTAGTCCATTTTTGAAATTATATTTACTATTTTCATGAAAATACTGTGTACAAATTTTCAGTTCTCTACGCAGACGCGCTAGTTACGCTCGTTAATAAATGGTTAAATAAAAAAAATAAACTTTTATTTTTTAAATTTTAACTTTATTGAACTAAAACGTTTTAAACAAACAAGGAACGGAAAAAGACTGAACTCTGCTAGCAATACAATTAGTTTTTAGCTTTCTGAAATAAAATCTTATTTATTTGCAGACATTACCTAAGCATTTTTCAGGGAATTGAAGTCAGGTGTGCATGAAAGCTTATTACACTGAACTTTACTAAAGTGCAATATTGAAAAGTTTCTGCTGACTAAGATTTGGTAACTGTGACTCTGATGAATGATTTATTAAGCTAAAGGTAATTATGCTCGCTCTCAGGAAGTGTGCAAAAATACAGTATAAAACGAAATTTGTGTATGGCAACCCTAGGAAAGTGTTAGCCGATTTGTCCCATTTTCGAACTTAAATTTCCTCTTTTTTTTAAAGCCCGTGTGCAAATTTTCAGCTCTTTAAATATACGCGTTCCCAAGTTATAGTGCGGACGGACTCGTGGACGGCCGGACGGACGAACAGACGGAAGTCTCAAGGTGGGATATTAATGGGTTTAAAGAAGAGAAATTTTTTCTTCAATAGGGGCTGGTTATTTTTGAAAGAAAAAAAAATCACACTTTGTTGTGTTGCCCTTTATCCCGTAAAATTTCTGCATACATTTTTTTAAAGCTTTTTCACTTTCTTTCTAACAATGTTTTTCTTGACAATGAACACAAATTTCTGGAGAACAAATATAAATTTCGTGTATACACTTCAAGAAGTGTCTTTAGAGACTTTTTCTTATGGACTTCAGAACCTAATTTTTTGATCTGAGACAAGAGTCTCTTGCCATGTAAACATTTTAGAAGAAATGAGATTCTGTAAACCAAAGACTAAAGAGCAAAGTCCTCTCACCGTGTATCATTTATTAACAAAAAATCAATACAATTAAAATCTTTAAAATTAAATTTTGTTTTGATTAGTGACGAGGCCATTTATATGTTCAGTGAGTTTCTTTCTTTCATCCACAGTTGAGAAATTGTTAAGACACTTTCTCGTCGTTGGCATTATGAGCTGGTACGCTTAAACGTACTGTGTGCAATCTTCAATACCTCGGTGCACAAATGAGCATACGCTGTTTTAAAAAATTAAGCTAATGTTGATTTGCCAATGAAAGCTTTTCTTATCGCTTAGATTTTGACTGAAATTTTGTAAATTCATCCATTCATCTATCAATTTTGTGTCATCAATTTCCATGTTTTTGTTTTGTAAAAAAAAGCCGATTTTTAATTGCAGTCCATGGAGTGCATTAACATCGAGTAAAACTGATTATATTGTTGTAAAAATTTTACACTTGGACTATGCCGAGGAACAGCATGATCTTAGTAGAATGCACATGCCTACACTTCCCCTTTTCGGTAAAAGTTCCGATGTTTCCTCCTTTTAAAAATGAGTTTTACTATTTATTAAGTTATACCCATCCTTTATATTACATACTTTTTGTTTTTTTGTTGTTTTTGTAAATTTTTATATCTTTTTTTTCTCTCGTGAAGTGTCGCCAACTTGGGTTAATTCCCGTATTTGTACGGTGGTGTAGTACCGAGATTTTACTTTGGTGGAGGGGGGAGGGGTGTCGCGGTACATAAAACAAACACAGGTACACAAGGCAAGTTACACAAGCAATTGTCGCACCGCTAGCTTCGTTACAGAGCTAAGACTGGCTGGGACCAGAAGAGAGAACTTGAGTGGAGTCGAGTCGGTCTGACTGTCGGCATTATCAACTACAGCGTACATACACACAGAATTAAATTTTTATTTAATTGGTTTCCAAAATTTTAAAACCCGGACAGTATAGAAAACCCCGCCCGGACTCTCCCCGGACGCCCACCAAACTAGGACAAATCCGGGGAAACCCGGACGGATGGCAGCCGTATGCGTCACATCTTTCTGCCGGAGTTAAGCACATAAGTGCAAATAAGCGATTCAGTTTTAACGTGCCCCAAATAAAGGGCATGTACACAAATCATGTATTAATGTGCATTAATAATAATTAAGTTTACTCAAATAAACAGGAATTGATTTAATTAGTTAGAAATAACAGGTAGTCTTCTATTTTATCACCGGGCATCTGCTGTTTACAGCTGCGCCAACGTACCACCTTTCATTTCAATCCTACTATCGGGCATCTGCTATTTACAACTGTGCTTCTCCTGTCTCATCTACGTTCATCTTGGCGATCCACAACGACGAGCTTTCATCTTCGCTATTTAACTGCACAACGACCGAGCTCATATACATATATTACACATATATCATTAATTACTACATGGCGACTGTGACAATTTCATGTAGTAATGGCGACCGTAACATATATAATTAATTACTACAAGGCGATTGTAACATATTGTTACCAGAACTCTTACTTCGTTACAGCAATTATTTTGCTGTTCGTGCTGGCCGAGCGATTCCAGCGTAATCTGTGACCGATTGTACCTTGGGCTGGGGCCGGTGGGCACTCTAATGTAAAACAAAACACTTTACCTTATCTTAGCCCCTGATTGGTTCCGAATTTATCCTTCAGGAACTTCCACACTCCTTTGTCACCAGGAAAACCGGGGATGTTCACCTTGGGGTACCGCAACGGCGACATACTTTGCTAGTTGAGGGTTGAAAATTGCAAAGCAAATTAATTCCTTTTCTCTCCTTTTAAAACAACAGAAAAAAAAACAGATCTCGTCACTTTTACTTTTAGGAAAATTCCAATTTTTATTTTATTTCGGTTTACATTCTCGCTCTTTAATTTTACAATTTTTTCTACTTTTTGACTGCTCGCTACAAGATCTTTTCTTACAATCCTGGCGCCATTTTCATTTTCTCTTTTCCTAACCCTACCTTTCATGTGTTTCCCTAATCTGACCTAAAACTTATTTAGCGACTCTCTTTGTACCTAGCTTAAAAGGTTTTCGTGGTACAGTTGTGATATAAATTTTTATGCTAATCTTACTTTACTTTCATTTACTTTAGATTTCATTTTAATAGTTTTTCATTTCAACAATTCTTAACTAAGTAATAGTTGACATTTACTTTAAATTTAGGTTTAATAATTTTTTAGTTTTAACAATTCTTAACTAGGTACTAGTTGACATTTACTTTAGATTTCGGTTTAATAATTTTTAATTTCAACAATTCTTAACTAAGTATTAGTTGACATTTACTTTAGATTTCGGTTTAATAATTTTTAATTTCAACAATTCTTAACTAAGTACTAGTTGACATTTACTTTAGATTTCACTTTAATAATTTTTAATGTCAACAATTCTTAACTAATTACTAGGTGACATTTACTTTAGATTTCATTTTAATAATTTTTAATTTCAACAATTCTTAACTAAGTATTAGTTGACATTTACTTTAGATTTCATTTTAGGACTCGTTAAGTGTCAGTTTATTTATTCGTCTATACTTGCCAACGTGGTTCGTAGTTTCTTTCGTTTATCCTTTAAAAGAAATGGAAACTTTTCATGTTTGCCAGCTTATTTGTCGACCTATTGACGCTTTATTCTAAAAATTTGGTGTCAGCTTATTTAATTCTTTATTTTCCATCTTTGCTGGTTTGCTTTGTTTTAAAATATCATTGGTGACAGTTTATTTATTGGTTTTTAACATTCCTATATTCGCGGACTTGGTTTGCATTTCAAATGTGCAATAAGCTTGTACTTACAAATAACTTTTAAATTTCCTATATTTCAATTCGGTTCCATTTTAAAATTCAATCGCATTTCTACATTTTTGATCGGCATTGTACTAATGAACTTGGGTTGACGTTGGGTTGAGCCCTCACTTGAGTTTCCGCTGTCTAACCCTGACAAATCAGCTGACCGAACGTCTGATTAAGTGATCAAATTTATTGTTTTGAATTATCCGGAAATGATTGGTCCCGAATTTTAGCATGTATTGCTGTTGCAAAGCAACTCATTTTCGGGAATAATTACTGCTTTGCATTATCAGGGAATGATTGGTCACGAAATTCAGCCTGCATTGCTGTTGCAAAGCAACTCATTTTTAGAATAATTACATTCCCGGAAGACTCAGAATCGGACTCATTGGAATGGCATCAACTTGAAGAAATTTATCATGAAAGTCGCTGCCATGCAATTAGTGGAGATTTCTCTAGCTGTTCTCCCGAAAGCTGTCATCTTATGTGCTGCTGGTGCTAATTTTATTTTACGAATATCTCGCAGTGATTTAGAGAATTGTGATAATGTTCAGCAACTCAGAGGACGTTCAAGCTATGTAAATGATGCTGCCTGGGAACCGGGAGGTGAGTTTTTCTTTTCGTAATTTTGTTACACTACTCCCCCCCCCCCTCACAAGCTTGTAGCTCCGTCCAAGCTAACTCATCTCTCGCTGGAGTTGGTAGGCTTGACACTAGTTCATACCGCGGATCACCGAAATAATGAAGAGAGGATAGGAAAGTTAAAACGTCCACCGAAAGATAACCCAGAAGGGGTTAGAGCTATAGACGGTCAAGCAAAATTCATCTACTCATTTAAGGTAGAGATGGGTTCTACTAGGATCGTGTCCTTTTAAATTTTGTTCTCAGCTACCACGTATTATGGAAGTAATGAAGGGACGCCACTAAGGCTTTGCCGGACTTAAACTGTGCATGGCGAGTCAGAAGCACATACACGACGTCACGCCGGTCCTTGGTCAGAGCTCGATATCGGTCCCGGTATCGAGAACCAAAAGTGCACTCGCAGCCCAGCAACCCAAAAAATCATGCTTATCAGTACTCCTCCGTCCTTCAACCCCAAGACCAGTCGGAGAAGCCTCTGCAACCAGTAACGTAACCAACTGATTGCAGGACCTCTTCCGCACTGGGCATCTCCCTCTGCCCGCAGACCGACATTCGTTCGAGGGTGTGCCCCAAAGTCCCCAGCAGGGGTTAAAATTTCGAAGACAGTCTTTAATGTGGAATTCCTACGGCAGCGCGGCCTACGTAGGGTACCATGTGGGAGGGGTTTTGACTCATTGTCAAGCGAGGCAGTGTGAAACAGTGGACTAGTTTACAAGAGGTATACCGGCCGCTAGGTTGGGTAGGTCCTAAGCGGCACATTGGTATCCTGTAGTTACCAGTTAAGCTGGTTGGATGCCTTCTTAGGGCTACCAGGAGACGTATTAGTGGTTATGTGGAAAGGTCGTTTCTTTTGCGGTATGGGGCTAGTCTATCGACGTGAACGGTTCGCATCTTTCCACCGTGATGCTTTTTTATCCTGAACACCACTTCGGTTACAGCGTCGGTGATCTTGTACGGCCCATCCCAGTCGCACTGCAGCTTTGGGCACCGTCTAATTACGCGTCTTGGGAAATATAACCACACTAGTTGACCTACTTGAAAGCTGGGCTTCTTCGTCCGCAAGTCATAGTACGTCTTCATACGCCGACTCGCAGTGTTCAGCATATCTCATGAATCCCCTTCAGGGTCGCGCTCAGATTATCCAGGTACTCATTGATTGACATAATTTCAGTAGGTGGGCTCCCCAAGACCATCTCCAGTGGTAACCGAAGTTCTCGTCTAAAGAGGGGCTTAGCTGGTGTCTGTTTAGTTCTATCCTGCACACTTGCGCGATATGCTAGTAGTAGGTACGGAACGTATTGGTCCCAGTCTCTGTGGTGTGAATTTAGAAACTTCGCCAGATAGTGTAGAATTACTCGGTTAAATCTTTCGACTAAACCATCTGACTGCGGATGTAGGGCGGTTGTGCGCGTTTTCTCTGCTCCGAACTTCTGCAATACCTCTTGAAAAACAGCACTCTCAAAATTTCTGCCTTGATGTGAATGGAGCTGCAGTGGGGCTCCATATCTGCTGAATACGGCTGAGATGAGTGCATCCGATACAGTCTCGGCTGACTGATCTGGTACTGGAATTGCTTCGGGCCACTTAGTGAAATAGTCCATACAGACTACTAGGTAGCGGTTACCTTTATTGGTTTTTGGAAGTGGTCCCAATATGTCTACAGCGACTCTTTCGAAAGGTGCACCAACTTTGCATACCTGCAGAGGAGCTCACCGTTTTTGCCGCGGCCCTTTCCGCGCTTGACACTGTAGACATCCAGCACACCAATCCTTGACATCCGTACTACTACCCAGCCAATAATATTTCTGTCGAAGCTTACTTAGAGTCTTGTCAATTCCGAAGTGTCCACCACCTAGAGAATCGTGTACCTGACTGAGGACAATTTTTCGAAGAGATTTTGGGACTAGGATTTGCTTTATAGTCTGGGTCCCTTGACTGATTAGTCTGACCACGATGTTATTTTTTAATTTCAGAACTGACCACATTAACCAATACGCTTTAATGTCTGGGCTGAGGTCTTTGACGCTGTCTTTATCTGGGCGCTGGCCCGTAGCCAGCCAACTCCGAATGTGTCGTAATGTAAGATCATCCTCCTGGTGTTGAGCTATATCCTCCTGCGCCGTAACTAGTCGAATAGTGATGGTGTCTTTCTCTTCGAGCCGCTGACAATATTGACACTCAGTCGTTGAACAAAGACGGCGCGACATTGCTTCTGCGTTATTGTGACTTTTACCTGCACGATGCACGATTTCGTAATCATAGGCCTGCATACGCTCTATCCATCTTGCTACCTGTCCATCGGCACACCGAAAATTCATCAACCAGCTCAAAGATGCATGGTCTGTTCGAATGATGAACTTTTTCCCCAGTAAGTAGGGCTGAAAATGTGCGCAGGCCTTGACTATCGCAACCAACTCTTTTCTGGTGACACAGTAGTTTTGCTCAGGCTGACTGAATGTTTTGCTATGGTATTCCACCACATGTTCCATCCCCTCTCTAACCTGTGAAAGAATAGCTCCCCAAGCGTGTTGGCTGGCGTCCGTGTCCAAGATAAACTGCAGATTTTCGTCAGGCTGCATAAGAATAGGTGCAGTAGTTAAGCGGTGTTTCAATTCTTCGAATGCTTCCTGACAGGTGTCTGACCAGAGGACCTTCCGACCTTTTTCCGTGAGTTCCGTTAGAGGCTTTGCAATAGCTGAGAAATTTTTTTCCAATCGCCGGTAGTAAGCACACAGACCAAGAAATGACTGGACATCCCTTCGTGTTTGTGGTCGCGGCCAATTCTTGACCGCATTCGTTTTGTCGGGATCTGTCGACAAGCCGGAGTCACTGATGACGTGCCCTAGGAATCTCACCTCCCTCTGACACATCTGGTACTTCTTCGGTGAAACTTTAAGATTTGCTAATCTAAGTCGGGCTAAGACAAGGCGGAGATTTTCTACCATATGTTCGAACGTGGGGCCATGGACGATAACATCGTCCAAATATACTAGGCACGCCTGAGGTGGAATTCCTTGGAGCAAGATTTCCATGAGCCTCTGAAAGGTTGCAGGGGCATTAGTTAGTCCAAATGGCATAACTGAAAACTCCCACAATCCACTGCCTGCAGTGAACGCGGTTTTTTCGCGGTCTTCTTCTTCCACTTCTACTTGCCAGTAGCCCGACTGTAGGTCTAGTGTCGAAAACCAAGTAGAGCCGGCGAGTGCATCAAGAGTCAGATCGATACGCGGCAGCGGATATGAATCCTTTTTGGTGACCTCGTTGAGCCGCCTGTAGTCAACGCAAAATCTAGTCGAGCCACCCCTTTTCTTCACCAGCACGACTGGAGAAGTCCAAGGGCTGCTGGATGGATTGATAACACCTTGGGTTTTCATCTCGTGTACTAGATCTTCCGCTTCCTGGCGTTTGTCTAGTGGAAGCCGCCTTGGAGGCTGTTTAATTGGTTTGTTGCTGCCTACGTCGATCTGATGCCGCATTATTGTGGTTCGGCCGAGGTCGTTTTTGGTTTGCGCAAAGACATCTTGATGTTCCATGAGTAGGTTTTCCAGTGTGATTTTCTGTCGGTTCTCAAGGTGCACAGTTGTGGGTTCCAGTAATGTGTATAATTCGGTTGGTAAACTATTCCAGTTAGATGGTACTTCCTTCGACAAAGAGACAATGTCTGCGCTCAGCTCCACATCTGCTAAAGAGGTGTTAGCTTTGAGCTCGATTTGGTTTTCCGTGATGTTAGTTACCCGAACTATCATACTTCCATTATGCGAAGGGCAGACCGCCGGTTCCATCCAGCGAGAAGGGGGAAGGTTATTTGGAGATAGGAAAACTCTTTCTTGTTCACCGACCATCGGGTTGAAAAGTGCTACGAAGCAGGTCGATTCAGCTGGTAAGGTACAATCCTTGGTGGTTCTGACAAAGAGGTCGCTCCTTTCGTCCATTATTGCCACGATCTCGTGGGCAATCTGAACAAAGTTAATTGAACAATGGTGACCCGCGAGAAAATCCATTCCAATAATGCAGTCGTCGAAGACATCTGCTACGTAGGAGGTATGTGTGGTGGAAAAATTCTTGATAGCTATGCGCAAGTCAACGATTCCATCTACTATGCTGGTTTCTCCTGTGAAATTCCGAATTTGCGTAAAGTAGGGTTTGAGACGAGAGGGGTTCGGCAAACGAGCGATTATTTTTCTGTCAAGTATGGAATGCGTAGCTCCGGTGTCCACAATCATGTGGCCGACAAGTCCTTCAATTTTTCCTTTTATCTTGATCGTACTACAAATCGTACCTTGACTCACAGTTATTATGGGTGGAGGTGGTAGCCTCAAAGCTGATGAACTTGTGGTGTCCAGCGTTTCTTCGTTATCTTGGGTTACTGGTGCGGCAGGAATTGGGGTACCACTTGTGGGTGTATGATGGGTGATTGAGCTGCGGGTGTTTGGTGTAGGGTTGTTTGTTTGTGTGTTTGTGGGAGGTGGAATGTGTACTAGTGAATTAGTAGGAGAGAAGGAATGGGTTAATGTGTTTGTGGGAAGTGAATTGCTTGTTAAAGGATTAATGGGAAGTGGGCGGGAGATTAGTGTGTTAACGGGGAAGGAGGGGTTGATTAGCGTTTTAGTGGGATTGGGATACTAGTGAGTTAGTGTGAAGTGAATTGCTTGTTAAAGGATTAGTGGGAAGTGGGCGGGAGATTAGTGTGTTAACGGGGGAGGAGAGGTTGATTAGCGTGCTAGTGGGAAGTGAATGGGATATTAGTGTGTTAGTGTTTGATATGTGCTTGATTTTAGGTGTGTTGGTACTGGGTCTAGGCGTGGTTATAGGTGTATAGGGTTTTGTGGTATTTGTGACTATTTTGGTAAGGTGTGTTAATTCTAGCAGGCTGGATATCAGGGGATAGTTGCTACGTATGCTGCCAAGGACGTGCTTGCGGACTATACCTGGAACTTTGGTGAAGTATGCTGGTCTCTGTTCCCCGAGATCAGCTGACTTGCGTTTAAATTTCCGTTGGAGCTAGATGGACCGAGGTTCATGCTATCTCTCTCGCTCCCGGAGGGCTGCTGTATTTGTGTTTGCTGCGACTTCGAGTTAGGTGAACCTCGTGATAACTGAACTGTTTCAGGAGGTCTTACTATATTCTTCCCCGGCTCGACAGGTATCAGCCGAATGTTAATAGCTCTATTAGTAGGACGCCCTGCAATCAGGTCGAATTCTATACGATTTCTGGGAGCTAACTCTGTTTCCGGATTTGTAATGTGGTTCTGAACATTGGCGAAATGGAAGAAGACATCCACTTGTGCCTCATCACTTACGATAAAACCATACCTTCGTTGCATGTCGCACCGGCGAATCGTTCCTGTGACGTTTCGGGCTAGCAAATTTGGTTTAGGAGAGATGTTGGTTGCTATAGGAGCTGTTGAATCTGGCTGAGCTAGCTGCGGCTCCCTCACGCTAGCTCGCTCGCGTTTCCCGACAACATCCGTGCTGAATTTCTTCCTATCGATTCTCTTCTGAAGTCCGCCGGTGCTCTTGGTGGAGGTCTATTATTACTCGTTGCCACAGGGTTGCTCGATGATTAGCTTCAATTCGGAAAGCGGTTTGGACTGCATCTTGCAGAGTAGACGGATTGAAATCCCGCACTCTTTCTTGAACATCTAGGTTAAAAATTCCATCGAGGAAATGTTCCAAGGCTATTTGATCTCGGGCATCCTCCGGACAGTACGGGAACTTGAGCCTAGTCAGCCGTAAAAGATCCGTGGCAAATTCCGAAAACGATTCTCCATTCTTCTGCACTCTTGTGCTGAGCTGGACGTGACTAAATGACTGTTTGTACTCCGCACCAAATTGGATAGAAAGAGCATTCCTCGCCTTAGTATATGACCTTCTAGCTTCCTGACTTAAGGTCTCGTAAAACCCCAAAGCCCCGCCGCGCAAGGATGCCGCTAAATAAAGCGCTTTTGTTCTGTTATACCACCCGTTCGATTCCGCGATTGCTTCGAAGTGCAATTCATAATGACTCTATGAGGCCTTGCCGTCGTATTCCGTGAGAGAAAGCATCGGTCTGCTTATAGGCTGATCTGCAGCTGTATGCTGCGGTCGAGGAGGTGATGGCGAAGGTGCCCCTCTTGATGGTTTCGTACCCGCAGGATTAGAAAAAGCATCCGCGGGCTCATTGGTTTCAGCAGATTTATTCTCGCCGCGGTTGGAGTTTTCTCTCGGAAGTCTAGTTGAGGACGGTGTAGATTGGTTACTCGGTGGCAGGGGGTCAATTGTTTGGTCAGCAGGTTTTGCATTTGATTGATCCTCAGTATCGTCCATTATCTTATGGACGAACGCCGATGGACTGAGCACCGAAATGTCGGCCATCTGCTTCTGTAAGGTACTTAGCTCTGCCCTAAAGGATGTCTGTTGCCCCTTTAGAGCCTTTACTTCATCATGGACGTCCGTTATCGCATTTGCTTGCACCCCAAACTTGTCGGTTAATTCTTCGAGTTTCTGAAGAATTTTTTCGAGTTGTTCGTCTGCCATTGTACTTGATTTGTTTTACTTGATTGGGAGCGTGGGCGCGATTAAACTTCCGAAGGTCAAGTGTCGGGGATACTCCTCCCCACTTAAGTGAGAGTCCAATCGAATTATGGATCGCCCGGGTTGGCAGTGTTATTGACGCACGAGCAAACGTTCAGATCCAACAGTCGCGGGAATATTTCTAACCTTTACGCTGAAAATTTAACCCAATTATTTGGCCCTCTAGCTTAAGTTTTATGAACGCACGTAGTAAATAAAAACCCACAGCAGAAATAGCGGAAATATTCCTACCTTGTTCTTTAAACTTCGATCAAGCCTCTAAAAGGGTTCCTGCTTCAGTGTGTACAAAGAAAGAGAAATATTGAAGATCTCTCCCGTATGGTTCTATGCGAGAAAACAAAGTTCCGGGAATATGGTTTAGTTTTGTGTGAAGACTTTAGACGGCTTACTGGCAAATATGACACGTTAGTAAGAACTCTATTTCATAATTCGTTGGTTAACAGATGTGATAGGAACCCTGCAATTATTCCGGATTAAGAGTTGCCCACTAGCAGAGGTACAACTTGTTGAAAAGTACTTGAGCTCCCATAAACCATTGGCACCAGACTGTCGAAAGTTTTATAGTGGTTCTGCCTTGCATTAATTGCTCGCTATAAGATCTGGAGAATCCTCCAAATTATTCTGTGTCTCCGAAATATTTTCACCAAAAGATTGGGAATTTATCAATTTTAAAACGATTTAGACTTGAATCTGTATATTTCCTACCATCCACGGCCAAAATAAAACTCTGCAGAACTAATTTGATATTCCTGAAGTCGTCGACCCCAGCTGGCGAAAATCTGTTAATTATTTAGTCTGTCTGCCAAGAAGTATTTTGCATTCGGCAGCTAATCGGTTGTTCAGCAAAAGAAACGTAGGAATTATATTGGGCTTCCCCAGTAGTTGACCCGAGAATCAGAAGAAGTGATTGAAAATATTTTGTCTTTACCGTTGACTATCACCATCCGTCGTTTCGTACAATGTGGTAACCAAATCTGGATAAACTTCTACTAATCTTTTAGGTTGTAGTAACCGTTCGCTAGCAGATTTAGAATTTTTAAGAATATTCCGTTGTTTATCTCCTCGTGGTTCCAAGGGTCGAAAATCGTGCGCTCAGTTCGTCCTGCCGCAAGCGTTAGCTCTCGCAAATATAAAAGTTTGCTTTACAAAATTCTCGCAGTTTGTAGTTTGCCGATGTTACCCATAGGAAATTTTCACAGAAACAAAAAAAAAATCTATAAAATTTTCTCCCGTGTATGTGCGATTGTTCACGACCAACAATACGACCTTCTCTCTTTGAAAATTTACCGAGATTGAGAAAGATTTCGAATTTGTTTCGAATACTTCCAGACTCAGACGCGGAAATTTGATCAAACCTAAAAGGGTTTCGAACTCCATTTGCGTATTCTTAAATGTTTAGAACCCAATACAAAACTTTTTATAAACTAATTGAGATTTCTGTAGTCCTTGACATCAAATATGTAGACTTTATTTATTTACTAACGATCCCAAACTTGTTCCGTGTATTTCCCACTACTCACGTCCAGATGAAAAAACTCTGCCGAAATTATTCGGTATCCCCGAAGGCTTTAACACCAGAGTATCAAATTTTATTGATTATTGTGTGTTGTCCCAGTCGTTCCTCATTTCGTATAGGGAAGCTGGACTAGGTTTTAGGCTTTCTAAATTATTGGTTAGTTAGTATAGACGAGAATAGGAAAGTTATTTCCCAAATCGCCGGTTTGCCATTATAAAACTTATAAAGAAGCTTTAGGCTTCCTAAATAGTCCACTATCGCAGATGAAAAAAAAACAAAGATAAACTCTTATAGGTTTTTTATGTTTTGAAAGTCGTTAGCATCCAATTACAAGGAAGCGGGAATTATTCTGCGCCTTAGAACTCCTTATTGGCCAATATAGAGAATATTGAAGATGTTCGTCAATTAGGTAATATGAAAAGAAAAACCTAAAAACGATTTTGTGTTTTAAGGTTGCTCACTAGCAAATACAAAAACTTTAAGGGGAACTTTGTGCTTGTTATGACGTTATCACCGAATATCGAAAATTTATGAACCTCATTGGGCTGTAATATTCGTTACAAGCTAACGTAGAATGTGTGTTGCAGTTTATAACCCGTCGATAAACAAGTACACCAAAGGTCTCGAACTTCTTTCGGTTTCTAGATCGCTCGCCCTCAAATATAGAATTTTCTAGAGTGTCGCGTGTTGTTCCGCAACCGCGTCACTAGGTATAGAAAATTTATCAGCTTTTTATGCTACAGCAGTAATCGTTACTAGCAAAGATAGGAAAATTAAAAACCAATCCTCTGCGTTCTATCAACCTTGGCCAGCAATTAAAGATATTCCGACAATATTTCGCTTTATTTAAAACAAGAAAGTATAGCAATCCCAGCAGATGCAGTGATTATAGTCAATAGGTATAGTAAATTTATCAGCTTGTTATGCTGTAACAGTAATCGTTACTAGCAAAGATAGGAAAATTAAAAACCAATCCTCTGCGTTCTATCAACCTTTGCCAGCAATTAAAGATATTCCGACAATATTTTGCGTTATTTAAAACAAGAAAGTATAGCAATCACAGCAGATGCAGTGATTATAGTCAATAGGTATAGTAAATTTATCAGCTTGTTATGCTATAGTAGTAATCGTTACTAGCAAAGATAGGAAAATTAAAAACCAATCCTCTGCGTTCTATCAACCTTTGCCAGCAATTAACGATATTCAATTATTATAGCAATAATATACCAGATATAGTAAAATTAATTAATAAAGCAATAATATAGCAAATATAGTAAATTTAATTAATATAGCAAAAATATAGCAAATATAGTAAATTTAATTAATATAGCAAAAATATAGCAAATATAGTAAATGTAATTAATAGAGCAATAATGTAGCAAATATAGTAAATTTAATTAATATAGCATGTATATTAGAACAAACTAGAAATTGTTCTGTGCGCGATATATCATTCATTTAGCAGATAGAGCAAATCTCTTAGTTATTTGGTGTGATAAATCGTTGATGGCAAATTTAGTGAGTTTAGCAAATATTTCATGTTATAATTCGTTCGTTCTCAAATATAAAAAAAAACAATCTATTAATTATTTCGTGCTCTAGGAATCCTTTACGCCAAATGTAGAGAAAAACCTAATTAAAAAAAAATTTCTTTTAGCAATTATTTTGTGTTTCGGAAATATTCGACCACATATAGAACATTTACGCATTAGTTTGTACCTTATAAATCTTCCACTGGTAAATATTGGAAATATTTCGTCGCTCAGCGACTATAATAGAAAGAAATATTTGACACCACGTTGGCAAGTACGGAGAAATTACAGGTTACTTCTGGTACCTTGACAAATATGTGGAACAAAAAACAAAGAAAATAGAGAAATATTTTTGTACCTAATGCTACTAACTATTGGCGCAAATTTATATAGCAATTTTTTTACAACAAATGGCGGCTCCGATGACGTCACCTCTTTGTGTACAATCCACTGATAGTAACACGCTCAATGGCAAATTATTAATTGTGATTAATTCCTCCAGTCACTATAATGTAATCCCATACAGCGAATAAAATCTGGAACTCCGACGAACGCCGACGACTTCCTTGAGAGGTTAGTGGGGTCCCTCCTACGGGATTGGTGCGTACCCCACACTTGACACCAAATGCTACCAGATTTCTTACTTCGTTACAGCAATTATTTTGCTGTTCGTGCTGGCCGAGCGATTCCAGCGTAATCTGTGACCGATTGTTCCTTGGGCTGGGGCCGGTGGGCACTCTAATGTAAAACAAAACTGTTATGTTTCTTGCCAATATCCAAGATTCTGTTCATGATGAAATTTAATTTGATTTGATTAATCAAAGAATATATGGCGTGTGGCCGCAAAATATTTATAAAAGGCTAAAAAGACTCATTCACCTATGGATCTGGCCAAGTGCCTCAATTCGCACTAGATATATGGCTGGAGTGCCTCAATATCTATCGACCCCAAATACTTGGCTAATTGCCTCGGTATCTTATAGAAACGATGTTTGGATGAGAAGCCTCTACATCCAAAAGGTTAGAACCGCTGGCCAACTTGCCTCTGCGATCTAAAGAATAAGAACTACCTGTCTTCGCTATGGTCAATTATTTATTCTTCGCTATTTTCTTAATGCTACTGTTCAGCGAACCTGAAACAGAAAAAGGGAAAGAAATAGTCAAATTTTACATGATGATATATAAAAATATTACTTGCACCTAGAGACTGCACAGGTGCAAAAAACTCCAGCGAAAATCTGAAACTAAATAAAGAAATGGATTAAAAACAAAATGAATCAAGAATTTTATTATAATAATAATAATAAAGTCATTGACACGAACTAAAAGCAGTGTTGTATGTACATATGTACAACAACAATGCCATGGAAATTTGGATATATGAAAAAACATGAATGAATTCATGTTCCCCATTAAATAGTCAACATAAAACATTAATTAACACGACAAATTACATAATTAAAAGAATTATGTTCAATATTTGTGGGCAAATAAGGTGAAATTTGCTAGATAAGCCTCACCTGACATTTGTCCACAAATTTTCACAAAATCGCATAATCACGAAATTAAACATTAAATTCACCAAGTAAATAAATAGATATAATTACCTGTTGCTAAAGAATATCCTCAGTGAAGAAAAGTACCTGAAAAACACTAAAAATTACTTAAAAAACACATTAAAAATACACTTGACACTCGCGCGCGAAAGTGTCAAAACAACGAAAACTCCATACTACCGCGACGCTTGACGTATCATAATCACGTAAAATCGAACCGTGATTTCAATGGTCGCGTTCGTTTCGCGATATTTTCCACGGGAAACGCGATATTCGCGATTTTTTAGTTATATATTTCCCACAATGAGTGCGAAAGAGACTCACAGTGGGAAGAAGACAAAAAATTATTACAAATGATACAATGATGATACAAATCTACTACATAGAAATGAAACGTAACGAATCGACATTTTTATAGCAAATGTTCCAAAAATTACAAAAATTGATTAAAATCATCAAATTGACAATCAATTTTTACGACAAAGGTATCAAAATTTAGATCGTTAAATTTGCTATCGATTGACAACAAGAAAAATTCAACTTTGTGTCATTTTCAGTGAAAATTTCGAACAATTCACTTTATAGACAGCGAAAATGGAACGAATTTTTCTATAAAAAGGAGGCCATTTGTTCATTCTGTCTTCTATTTTGAACAAATTGTCAAAGAGAGTACACATGCTATATCAGACATAGTATCCTCAACTTGCAATTTTTTCATCAGTGCCTAGTGACATTTTGGACTTATAGTTTTTCTTCGGTTTAGTTGTTATCGTTTATTAGTAATTTCACTTAGAGTTTTTTTTTGGTATCATCATTTATTTTTATTTTCATTTAAAGTCAGTTTTTTTGATTCTTCAAAATTAAAGTAGTTCTGTCAATTTTTAGTTTATTTTCCCTTCTTTTGCTTTTTTTTGGAAAGAATTTTGTTTTCCAGTGGAATTCGGGAGGTAGTCAATCTTGACGTGGTTTTGACAGTTTACAGTAAATTCAAGGTATTTTTTTGTTTTCATATAAATCTTTGGATAGGTGACGGGTATTAAAGTGTAAGATTGCATGCCAATTTGTATTGGACATATTACACAAAATAACATCACCAAATACTAAAAATTTATTGAATATAATTTTCTTGAGTTTTCAGTTGTTTGTTCATATATTTTCGTCAATTAATCAATTCATCAAGGTATAAAACTGTGCCCACACGGATCACCTGTACACCACATGGGAATTGATTCACGATTGACAGTTAACAATAATTTTTAATTTCAGCATTAATTAAGTTACAAAACATAGAAAGGAATTTTAAATAGTAATATAAGTCTAGTTAAGAAATTTGAGTAGAATTAGAAAAAAAATCTATAATAGTTAAAATGAATTGCAATTAGGTTATTTTTTATGAAGTTAATTTTTACTAGTCTAATTTTAATAATAGATGGAATTTTTGCTCAATGAATCTAAATGAATGAATAATCGGATGATTCTTTCATTTACCGCTACACTACCGCCATCTAAGTGTGATTGTGCTCGGCCATCGTTTTCATTTTAGGTTTCTACGTTGTTTGACACGGGACAGTAGGCATTGGTATCGTGGGAGCTTATTGGAAGCTACACGCATCGCCCAGATGTGGCAGTTTTCAGGTGGATCATTATAATCTCGTTGTTATCGACCACACGCATCACCCAGACGTGGCAGTTTTTGGGTGGATAATTAAAATCTCATTGTTATTATCCACACGCTGCAGATTCAGTGTGTTTGAGTTGCTATTTCACAAAGGACGTTTACACTAGCAGTAACTTATAGGAAGTTGCACTAGTGCGTAAACGTTAAAAAGTCAACTCATCGTTTCATTACAGGTGACTACTGAGTAGTCAACAACAAAGCTTTAATTTATGAACGTACACAATTTCGATTCTATAAGAGGAACAGCGAAATTGGGTAAAGTTCCTTGTTTTCAGGACGTCAGCTGTCAGTCTAGTTCTCAGCGAAGCACAGGGCATCACATTTAAACATTTGGTGGTTCCATCCAGGATTCATTCGACTCATTCATTTAGGTTAGAATTTTGTAGGGATTAAAATTAGATATTGCAATTCATTTATATCATAGTCAATTTAAAATTATTTTTGACTTATCAATTTATATTTGCTTAATGCTCAGATTTCTTAATTAATTTAAAATGACAGAACTCAAAAGTTTGTTAAATAAGGAACAAGCTTTACGGAATCGCCTGAAGAAAACAATTGCTAATGGACAAAAAACATTGACAGAGAAACACTCAAAGGGTTTGTACGAAGCAAAACTCTGCGAGATCAGGCGAAGATGGGCTGAATATGAGCAAATTGATCAGCTGATCAATGAGCTGATCATTGAGACACCGCCCAAAAATGAACCAAAGTATACCACTGATGACACATACTGTAATATGGAAAATACATATTGCATATATATAGGAGAATTATACGATTTGATTCATCCCACGACAGAGTTGGCAGGTTCCACACTATTGTTAGCACAACAAAATCGTGTGGAACAACAACAACATCAAAACATCTTACCAAAAATAATGTTGCCAAAGTATAATGGTAATTATGACGGCTGGCGCTCATTGCAAGATTTACTCACGGCCGTAGTACACAACAACACAAACTTGAAGGATGTTCAAAAATTGTACTACCTGATAGGCTCATTACTAGGTGATGCGGAGAAATTACTACGTCACACTCCCATCACAAATGAAGATTATCTACCCGCGTGGAACAAATTGAAGGCAAGGTACGAGAATTAGAAGATTCTCGTAAATCATCAGCTTAAGATTTTGACAAATCAAGCTAAAATAACTTCAGAAACATCTGTGGAATTAAAATCACTAGTTGACACTACACAAGAGTATCTACAGCAACTGAAGGGTTTGCAAGTTAATACTGCGTCATGGGATGTATTACTTGTGTATTTGATAGTACAGAAGCTGCCTTTCGCAACATTAAGATTGTGGGAAGAAAACCAAGGAGCGTCGCAAGAGCTGCCAACTTATGAACAACTATTCACATTCTTGGACACAAGGTTGAAAATATTAGAAGCAATTTCAGACACATTGGCACCCAAGTCAAGCCAAGCCAAATGTCACTCAAAACCAACTACAACTAAAGCATTACACACAATCAAGTCAGTGAAATGCGCAGCATGTAATGGAGACCATTTACTTCAGAATTGCACAAGATTCCAAAATATGGATTTAGAAGGCAGAAAGAAGTTCATCAAGACAAATGGACTTTGCTACAACTGTCTATCAAGGAAACATTCACTTAGGAATTGTTCCAGTAGGTATCGATGCTTCAAATGCAAACAGATGCATCATATATCGATACACGAGAATGTTAAAACAAACAATTTGCATCCTAGGAATGTGGAGGCGATCAATCTACAATCCAAATCTGTTGAAGTTGATTTCAACTCAAACCCTACGCAACTTCAACATCACAGAGATAATAGCAGTCTTGACCAAATCAAACCAAGTACCAACAAGGGTACAGGAGATCGAACGACAACTCATACGTACATGAACCGAGAACGAACTTATGCGCTATTATCTACGGCTTTGGTAAAAGCCCAAGGTGAGCACGGAAAGCAACAAACATTACGTTGTCTTATCGACTCATGATCAGAATGCTCTTTTATCACAAGGTCGGCATGTCACAAATTGCAGGCTATTTGCAGTCCAACACTAGTGACTGTAATAGGGTTAAACAAAAGTTTAACAGGTAACACGAGCAAGATAACCAAGCTATCACTGAAGTGCTGTGGAGAAGATAAGACAACAATCTCGGAGGATTTTTTGGTAATCGACAAAGTCACTGACGCGTTACCAACAAAATTTATATCTAAAGTCAAATACAAGCATTTAGATCAACTCGACTTAGCAGATCCTACATTCTGGAAACCTGGCAAGATAGATGCACTACTAGGCGCCAAGGTTTATGCGAAGATAATACAAAAAGGTATTATACAGGGTCCACCTAACACACCAACAGCTCTGAAAACAATCTTCGGTTGGATGCTATTAGGATCATCTGAAAATGCAACAAATGAGAGCACAGTAAAGGCTTTCATGACACACACAGATGCTTTGGAAAAGCAACTTAGACAGTTTTGGGAAACCGAAGAAGTTTCCACACAACCTGTTCCCTCACAAGACGAAACAATGTGTGAAGGGATATTTCACGATTCCTGTAGTCGTCTAGACTCAGGAAAATATCGAGTGAAGTTACCATTTGTGAATAACATCACGCTAGCGTTGGGTAATTCCAGACAACAAGTGATCAGACGTTTCGAAAGTTTGCAAAAACAATTTGCGAAAAACAAGGAGTTTAAAATGGAGTATGAAAAATGTCTGGACGAGTATATCGATTTAGGCCATATGGTGGAAGTAGGCCCGCCTCAGGAATGCGAAAACCATTACTACATTCCTCATCATGCTGTGTTCAAGGACAGTTCAACGACGAAACTACGTGTGGTGTTTTACGCATCAGCGCAGACGACAAATGGAGAGTCTCTCAATCAACATTTGTTAAAGGGACCAACACTTCAGCCAACATTATTCTCGACATTGTTGAATTGGAGGAAATATAGAACTGTCATAAATGCAGACATAGAGAAAATGTACCGCATGATTGAAATACATCCGGATCATAGAAATTTTCAGAGGATAGTATGGCGGCATCCAACAAAGGGTATACTCCAAGATTACCAACTGAAGACAGTAACCTTTGGGTCAACTTCAGCACCATAATTGGCGATAAGGACGCTTCAACAATTGCCAAGGGATGAAAATCATAACTGGCCGCTTGCAGCAAATGCGGTATTCAACAACTTCTATGTAGACGATCTTCTGTCTGGAGCCGACAATTTAAAGGACGCAAAGGAATTACAGCATCAGCTCATCCAAATGATGAAGTCAGCTGGATTCAATTTAAGAAAATGGACCAGCAACGATAGCAGATTGTTACAAGATCTACCAGAAGATCATGTCGAACTGAAAAATTCATTAACGATCGCAGAGAATGACTCAGTCAAAACATTAGGGATCAAATGGTTCCCAAAGGATGATTTCTTCACGTTTACAATCAAGCCACTGTCGCATCATGCAGTGTTCACAAAATGAATCATTTTATCAGGGATTTCATCCTTATATGATCCTCTCGGTTGGCTATCTCCGATAATCATAGAAGCTAAACTGCTCATGCAAGGTTTATGGATTACGGGCTCATCATGGGATGATCCAGTGTCAGACAACGTTAGCCACACCTGGAAAAACTTTGCTGACAATCTAAAACTGTTGGAACAATTACGAATCCCAAGATGGATTAACTACTCAAAAGAGGCACGCATGCAAATACATGTATTTTGCGATGCGTCATTTAAAGCATACACTGCAGCAATCTACTTAAGAGTAGAACAAGATGATGGTACAGTTGCTACACATTTGCTAACGTCAAAGACAAAGGTAGCACCGATTAAACCAATGACAATACCACGTCTTGAATTGAACGGTGCCTTACTCCTCGTGAGATTTCTGAAGACCATTGTACAAGGCATTCACTTGGAAGACATTCCCGTAGTTGCTTGGACAGATTCCACAATAGTACTACAATGGATCAAGGAGCATCCTTCCAAGTGGAAAATCTATGTAGCCAATCGGATCTTAGAAATTCAGGATAATCTATAAATCGAACATTGGCGGCATACTCCATCGAGTCAGAATCCAGCTGATTTGGCGTCGCGTGGCATCGCAGTCCCTCAGCTCCTGAACAATGACTTTTGGTGGCATGGACATGGCTAACACAATCACAAGATAATTGGCCAATCAAGAACGAAATCAAGGAAACAACTATCCTTGAGCAAAGAGCACCAACTATCACTAATTTTTTAATAAATTGTGAAACTGACATTCTGGAAAGATACTCTTCTTTCACACGATTAATTCGTATTATTGCAAGGCTGCAGCGATTCGTACACAATTGTAAAAATCCTGATAACAAAAGTATTACAATATTAACCAGTGAGGAGTGCCTACATGCACAAGAAACTGTATTCAAATTAGTGCAGCTGTCAACATTCCCAGACGAGTATCAGGCACTGCTGCAGAAGGGTACTGTAGCTAAGGGTAGCAAAATGTTACGGTTGAATACAATGATTGATAACAATGGATTGATACGAGTAGGAAGACGATTGCATAAGGCGTTACTATCTTATAATAGAAGACACCCAGTAATCTTACCTCGTGATCACCATGTAACGTCAATCCTCATTGACAAGGTCCATTTGGAAACACTACATGGTGGCACATCTTTAGTTCTGAATACAAGCAGAAACTCAGTCTGGATCTTAGATGGAAGGCGTTGTATTTCAACTAGGATACATAAGTGCATTACATGTTTTAGACAACGCCAAGCAACAGAAACGCAATTGATGGGTAATCTACCTGCATCAAGAGTAAACATAACAAAACCCTTTGCTAAAGTTGGAATAGATTACGCTGGACCAACAACCATCAAGACAGCAAGTCACAGAAATGCAAAGCTACAAAAGGCCTACTTCTGTATTTTTGTATGTATGGCAACTAAGGCAGTGCACATTGAATTAGTCTCTAGTTTAACTGCAGAAGCCTTCATTGCAGCCTTGAAAAGGTTCATAGGCAGAAGAGGTCTGTGCACTGCCCTCTATTCAGACTGCGGCACAAACTTTGTAGGAGGACAGGCAATACTGGAGAAAGAGTTACAGCAAGCAATCAAACAAGCAACTCCAATGGCTGCTGAATATTTATCTTCAAAATTCATTACATGGCATATGAATCCACCAGCAGCTCCGCATTTTGGAGGATTATGGGAGTCGGGTGTCAAATCCATTAAACACCATCTACGTAGATCTATTGGAAACTCAAACCTCACATTTGAGGAGTATGCTACGCTGTTAACTCAAGTTGAGGCCTGCATAAATTCAAGGCCACTATGTCTTCTGAGAGATGACCCGAATGACATGTTTATCCTAACTCCAGGACACTTCCTAATTGGACAATCGTTCAATGCACTTCCAGACCTCGAGTATACTAGCCAAAACACTTCATATGCAACCAGATGGAAGCATGTCCAGCAGATGGTGCAACAATTCTGGAACCATTGGTCTAAGGATTATTTAAACCAATTGCAGAATAGACCTAAGTGGTTCACTCAACAACCTAATCTACAAAAGGGAGATATCGTGTTACTGCGATGTGAAAATACACCACCAACACTGTGGCCATTAGGGATCATTAATGAGATTTACCCCGGATCCGATGGTCTAGTCCGAGTGGTGCAAATCAAAACCCAGAGAAGTATCTTCACCAGACCTATTAACAAAGTGTGTCGTGTACCAATTAGATAACAATAATGAATATGTGTCGTCACATTTGTTATCTGTTTGTGAATGTCCCATTTGATTAGACAAATTACTTATTATTTTATATTACAGATGTCAAAAAAGTACGACATAGACAAAGATATCCTGGATATCTATGACGATATCAACATGAATTTCCTGCTGCCAGATGACCCCATTGATGCACCATTTGACTCCAACGAATTCGAGGAGCTATGGTCAAGGTTGGTGGACCAGACGACGGCGCCAGATGCAGAGCAGGCATCTGCATCAGGATCATCCACAACAGAAGCATCCACATCAAAAGCTGGTACATCACCAGCAGCTAAAGCAGAGGCATCAACGTCCAACGCCCACGATTTGCTCCTAGTGGATACGCCACAAACAAATCCGACGGTGACAGAAAAGATCATCGCCAATGGGGCCCAAGTAGACAACCTGGAACGCCTTTTAACCACAACTACAATGAAAGAAGATGAAATGAGGCTGGAGAGCTCATTCCAAAAGTTCATTACCCGTGAAGGTATAAGCATCTTTCTCCCAAGCGAGGTCATCAAACGCATAAACTTCGAAGAGATCCAGACGAGGCGAAATAAGGAGAAGACACTAAACCTACCAGATCGTTATCAGGTGTTACGTGTTCTTGCCGATGGATCACTCAAGCTCCACCACTACCGCAATCGAGGCATCCAGAAAATTAAAAAGAGGTTGTTGAACAGGACCGTTCAACGGGAGGGAGAATGTTCAGCGAACCTGAAACAGAAAAAGGGAAAGAAATAGTCAAATTTTACATGATGATATATAAAAATATTACTTGAACCTAGAGACTACACAGGTGCAAAAAACTCCAGCGAAAATCTGAAACTAAATAAAGAAATGGATTAATAACAAAATGAATCAAGAATTTTATTATAATAATAATAAGGTCATTGACACGAACTAAAAGCAGTGTTGTATGTACATATGTACAACAACAATGCCATGGAAATTTGGATATATGAAAAAACATGAATGAATTCATGTTCCCCATTAAATAGTCAACACAAAACATTAATTAACACGACAAATTACATAATTAAAAGAATTATGTTCAATATTTGTGGGCAAATAAGGTGAAATTTGCTAGATAAGCACTCACCTGACATTTGTCCACAAATTTTCACAAAATCGCATAATCACGAAATTAAACATTAAAATCACCAAGTAAATAAATAGATATAATTACCTGTTGCTAAAGAATATCCTCAGTGAAGAAAAGTACCTGAAAAACACTAAAAATTACTTAAAAAACACATTAAAAATACACTTGACACTCGCGCGCGAAAGTGTCAAAACAACGAAAACTCCATACTACCGCGACGTTTGAAGTATCAAAATCACGTAAAATCGAACCGTGATTTCAATGGTCGCGTTCGTTTCGCGATATTTTCCACGGGAAACGCGATATTCGCGATTTTTTAGTTATATATTTCCCACAATGAGTGCGAAAGAGACTCACAGTGGGAAGAAGACAAAAAATTATTACAAATGACAGGAAAATCTACTACATAGAAATGAAACGTAACGAATCGACATTTTTATAGCAAATGTTCCAAAAATTACAAAAATTGATTAAAATCATCAAATTGACAATCAATTTTTACGACAAAGGTATCAAAATTTAGATCGTTAAATTTGCTATCGTTTGACAACAAGAAAAATTCAACTTTTTGTCATTTTCAGTGAAAATTTCGAACATTTCACTTTATAGACAGCGAAAATGGAACGAATTTTTCTATAAAATGGAGGCCATTTGTTCATTCTGTCTTCTATTTTCAACAAATTGTCAAAGAGAGTACACATGCTATATCAGACATAGTATCCTCAACTTGCAATTTTTTCATCAGTGCCTAGTGACATTTTGGACTTATAGTTTTTCTTCGGGTTTGTTGTTATCGTTTATTAGTAATTTCACTTAGAGTTTTTTTTTGGTATCATCATTTATTTTTATTTTCATTTAAAGTCAGTTTTTTTCATTCTTCAAAATTAAAGTAGTTCTGTCAATTTTTAGTTTATTTTCCTTTCTTTTGCTTTTTTTTTGGAAAGAATTTTGTTTTCCAGTGGAATTCGGGAGGTAGTCAATCTTGACGTGGTTTTGACAGCTTACAGTGAATTCAAGGTATTGTTTTGTTTTCATATAAATCTTTGGTTAGGTGACGGGTATTAAAGTGTAAGATTGCATGCCAATTTGTACTGGACATATTACACAAAATAACATCACCAAATACTAAAAATTTATTGAATATAATTTTCTTGAGTTTTCAGTTGTTTGTTCATAAATTTCCGTCAATTAATCAATTCATCAAGGTATAAAACTGTGCCCACATGGGTCACCTTTACACCACATGAGAATTGATTCACGATTGACATTTAACAATAATTTTTATTTTCAGCATTAAATAAATTACAAAACATAGAAAGGAATTTTAAATAGTAATATAAGTCTAGTTAAGAAATTTGAGTAGAATTAGAAAAAAAAATCTATAATAAGTAAATTGAATTGCAATTAGGTTATTTTTTATGAAGTTAATTTTTACTAGTCTAATTTTAATCATAGATGGAATTTTTGCTCAATAAATCTAAATGAATGAATAACCGGATGATTCTTTCATTTACCGCTACACTACCGCCATCTAAGTGTGATTGTGCTCGGCGATCGTTTTCATTTTAGGTTTCTACGTTGTTTGACACGAGACAGTAGGCATTGGTATCGTGAGAGCTTATTGGAAGCTACACGCATCGCCCAGATGTGGCAGTTTTCAGGTGGATCATTTCAATCTCGTTGTTATCGACCACACGCATCACCCAGACGTGGCAGTTTTTGGGTGGATTATTAAAATCTCATTGATATAATCCACACGCTGCAGATTCAGTGTGTTTGAGTTGCTATTTCACAAAGGACGTTTACACTAGCAGTAACTTATAGGAAGTTGCACTAGTGCGTAAACGTTAAAAAGTCAACTCATCGTTTCATTACAGGTGACTACTGAGTAGTCAACAACAAAGCTTTAATTTATGAACGTACACAATTTCGATTCTATAAGAGGAACAGCGAAATTGGGTAAAGTTCAGAAAATTGACCATTTCAGATTTTCTTGTTTTCAGGACGTCAGCTGTCAGTCTAGTTCTCAGCGAAGCACAGGGCATCACATTTAAACAGCTACCTTATTTATAATCAATAGTTATTGCTAAGTAAAAGCAATTTACATTAATTTCTAAATGTTACCTACAATCAATATCATTTACCTATCTTATTATGTGTATCGTAACAAAAGAGCGGTGACCTCACGTGAGAAATATTTTCTTTACAACTTGGTGCACTGTACATGCATATTATTCTTTTTTTGCTTGAGCTGGAATTTGATGCGCTTGACTTTTACCTCATTCATAACGAGGTGTAAATGAATCACAAAATGATTACATACGAATCTGTATGTATGTAAATTATGTTTACTCGATGAGTTAATTGAACTCGGAGTTTTGCCTTTTGAGAAGGTATGCGAACTTTAGCTGCAACCTTTTTTCTTATTTTCTTTTAGGGAGATGCGCATATGATTTACATGATGATGCATGATTACAGATGCATTACATCCCCATCCTCAAAAGATTGATGCAATTTTGATTTCTCTAAGGAAAGTAGAATTGCATTCATTCGTTGCACATTTGGTCATCTTTCTTTTGTTACATTTTAGTTTAACTATTTTGTGATATATATTTTTAATTTTTCTATCTATGTATCTATAGCTACCTATATTTTATGTTTACATAGTTTTAAGTTATTATTGTGTATTTTAATTTCTTTTCCATTTATATCTACATAACTATTCACATTATCTTGTCTAATTATTCTATATGGTCCTTTATACGGTTGCTGTAATTTTACTCTATTGCCTACTTTTATATATACATAATCATCTATTTTAAAGTTAGCTTCGTTTACAGCGTTTTGTTTATCTATTCTTTCTTGCTTTTCTTTCAGTAAACATTCTTTTACATTATTGTGTGCAAATTGCAATTTTATTTTTAACTCATTAATATAATCATCAATATTATATATTTTTGTATTCTTATCTAAGATCTCACATGGTAATGAATAGAATTTTCCAAAAACTATCTCAAAAGGTGTATAATTGGTAGTTGTATGTGGTGTGGTGTAGTAGCTGTAAGTATAGTAGGGGAATATTTCACTCAAATTTTCTTGTTCGGAAATCGTCATTATATAATCGTTTAAAACTCTATGGTTTCTTTCGATCGAACCTAGGGTTTCGTGGTAAAATGGGGCTGATGTCACTTTTTTTATTTTTAAAAGGTCGCACAGGCTGTTTATCAGTTGATTACAAAATTCTGTACCCATATCAGTTTTGAGTTTTTTAAAACATCCCTGTTTCAATATGAATTTTTCTACTATGGCTTTCGCCACTGTCCTTGCATGTTTGGTTTCTATTGGGATTGCTTCTACAAACTTCGTTAGCTCGCATTGAAGAGTTAGAATGTATCTGAAGTCCCCAGATGGTCGAAGGGGTCCAACCGTGTCTATGGAGATTGTTTCAAGAGATGAGCCAGGTGTGTTAGTCATTAAGTATCTCTCTTTGGTGTGTTTCGTGATTTTTGTTCTTCCGCATTCTTTACAGTTATTTACGTATTCTTTCACCATCTTATTCATATTTTTCCAAATGTATTTTTGTTTTAACCTAGCAATGCATCTTCTTATGCCGCAATGTCCACCAATTCGTGAGCAATGGTATTCTTTTATCAGTCTGTGCATTTCATCTTTTTTTATTATTCTTTTAGGAGGTGTATATAAAATAATATTAACACAATGTTTTGTTTCTTTATGGAATTCCTTGAAAATATTCCTTAATTTGTCGACGTCGATGATATCAAATAATTCATGATTATTTGCTAGCGCTAATTTATCTATTTTTGCATTGCTTATTTTGAGTAGTAACTTCCTCAGAACCAATTTTAACTCTGGTAAAGATTTATCATTACACTCTGCAATTATTTTATCTTTAGCGATTTCTATTTCATGCAGTTTTCTGTTATCATTGTGTGTCCTAAGTTGCGTGTGTTTATTATTTTTAAATGTTAACTCGAGTTTTTTAATGTACCTTATATCTGATATTGATGTACTGTTCCAAACGTAAAGTTGATCAGGCTTCTTGTTTGAAATTAAGTACTTGCACAGTTTTTACTACTTTTGCCCTCCTTGTTATTATTATTATCCTGCATGTGTTGTTTTCTCTGCATGTTTCTTGTGATTACATTCATATTATTTTTCGGCATCATTGCTATTAAGTCCTTGGATTCTAGTTTAATTCTTGATAATGCGTCTGCATTGGTGTTCATTTTACCTTGTTTAAAGACAATTTCAAAATCATAATCCATGAGATCAACTCTTATTCTCGTTAATTTTGATGATGGGTTTTTGTGCGTAAATAAGCTCACAAGCGGTCGGTGATCCGTATACACTATGAATTTTCTTCCAAATAAGTATAGTCTAAAATGCTGTATTCCCCAGTAAATAGCTAACAGTTCTTTTTCTATTATGGGTTTATTTAATGCATGTTTCTTAAGGGACTTGCTTGCATAGGCAATCGGCTTATCTCGTCCGATTTTGCCTTGCGAGAGTACTGCTCCTAATGCATAGCTTGATGCATCAGTTGTTAAAATGAATAATTCATTGAAATTAGGATAACTTAGTATTGATGGGATACTAATTTCTGTTTTAATACTTCAAATGATTTCTTGCAATCTTCAGACCAATTAAATATTTTGTTCTTTTTTAGAAGTTCATTTAGTGGTTTTGCGATCTCTGCAAAATTCTGGACAAATCTCCTATAATAGTTGCAGAATGCTACGAATCTTCGCACCTCATCAGCATTCTTTGGTTCAGGATAATTTTTTATGCTTTCATATTTCTGTGGGTCAGTTCGTATACCCTCAGGTGTGATTCGGTGGCCAAGGTATGTAACTTCTGGTTTTAAAAAGTTACATTTACTCGCATTTAGCTTTAGATTATATTTCTGCAATCTTTCTAATACTTTTATGAGGTTGTTGTTGTGATCATCTAAGTTAGAACCAAATATTATTATATCATCTACATATAGGAACGCTGCGGCTTCTAGTCCACTTAGTGCTATTGATAGCATTCGTTGGAAGCTATTTGTTGATATTTTTAACCCAAAAGGTAATCTCGTGAATTGGTAGTGTCCTGTATTTGTCGAAAATGCTGTGTCAACGGTCTTGATTTTTGATGTAATGGAATTTGATGAAATGAACTAGTCATATCCAGAGTCGAAAAATATTTTGCTCGGCCTAATTTATCCAATACATCATCAAGTCTTGTTAACGGAAACTTGTCGTTGACAACCTTTTTGTTAAGTGATCTAAAATCTACAACCAGTCGCCATTTCTTTTGTCCTCCAAGGTCTTTCTTGGGTACAATTAGTAATGGTGAGTTATAAGGACTTACTGATGGTTCTATTATACCTTCCTCTTGCAGCTTCCTTACTTGTGTATTGATTTCATCAAGCTGTGAATTTGGCATCCTATAGTTTTTTATGTAGATGGGTGTTTTATCTATAGTCGGAATTCGTTGTTCGTAGAAATTATTGATGGTTAGTGGTTCTCCATCTATATGAAAGACATTTTCGAACTTCTCACAGATGCTTAGTATTGATTGTTTTGCTTTTGGGCATAAGCTATCTATGTTTATCTGTTCTTTAACCTTTTCAAACTTTAAATTGTTCATTCTAGCTTTGTTCTCAGCGAAGCACAAGGCATCACATTTAAACAGCTACCTTATTTATAATCAATAGTTATTGCTAAGTAAAAACAATCTACATTAATTTCTAAATGTTACCTACAATCAATATCATTTAACTATCTTATTATGTGTATCGTAACAAAAGAGCGGTGAACTCACGTGAGTAATATTTTCTTTACAACTTGGTGCACTATACATGCATATTATGCTTTTTTTTGCTTGAGCTGGAATTTGATGCGCTTGACTTTTACCTCATTCATAACGAGGTGTAAATGAATCACAAAATGATTACATACGAATCTGTATGTATGTAAATTATGTTTACTCGATGAGTTAATTGAACTCGGAGTTTTACCTTTTGAGAAGGTATGCGACTTTAGCTGCAACCTTTTTTCTTATTTTCTTTTAGGGAGATGCGCATATGATTTACATGCAATTTATGATGCATGATTACAGATGCATTACATTATCTTAGCCCCTGATTGGTTCCGAATTTATCCTTCAGGAACTTCCACACTCCTTTGTCACCAGGAAAACCGGGGATGTTCACCTTGGGGTACCGCAACGGCGCCATAAAACTTTGCTAGTTGAGGGTTGAAAATTGCAAAGCAAATTAATTCCTTTTCTCTCCTTTTAAAACAACAGGAAAAAAACAGATCTCGTCACTTTTACTTTTAGGAAAATTCCAATTTTTATATTATTTCGGTTTACTTTCTCGCTTTTTAATTTTACAATTTTTTCTACTTTTTGACTGCTCGCTACAAGATCTTTTCTTACAATCCTGGCGCATTTTTCATTTTCTCTTTTCCTAACCCTACCTTTCATGTGTTTCCCTAATCTGACCAAAAACTTATCTAGCGACCTCTCTTTGTACCTGCTTAAAAGGTTTTCGTGGTACAGTTGTGATATAAATTTTTATGCTAATCTTACTTTACTTTCATTTACTTTAGATTTCATTTTAATAGTTTTTCATTTCAACAATTCTTAACTGAGTACTAGTTGACTAGTTGACATTTACTTTAGATTTCGGCTTAATAATTTTTTAGTTTTAACAATTCTTAACTAGGTACTAGTTGACATTTACTTTAGATTTCGGTTTAATAATTTTTAATTTCAACAATTCTTAACTAAGTATTAGTTGACATTTACTTTAGATTTCATTTTAGGACTCGTTAAGTGTCAGTTTATTTATTCGTCTATACTTGCCAACATGGTTCGTAGTTTCTTTCGTTTATCCTTTAAAAGAAATGGAAACTTTTCATGTTTGCCAGCTTATTTATCGACCTATTGACGCTTTATTCTAAAAATTTGGTGTAAGCTTATTTAATTCTTTATTTTCCATCTTTGCTAGTTTGCTTTGTTTTAAAATGTGATTGGTGACAGTTTATTTATTGGTTTTTAACTTTACTATAATCGCGGACTTGGTTTGCATTTCAAATGTGCAATAAGCTTGTACTTACTAATAACTTTTAAATTTCCTATATTTCAATTCAGTACCATTTTAAAATTCAATCGCATTTCTACATTTTTGAGCGGCATTGTACTAATGAACTTGGGTTGACGTTGGGTTGAGCCCTCACTTGAGTTTCCGCTGTCTAACCCTGGTGCTAATTTTATTTTACGAATATCTCGCAGTGATTTAGAGAATTGTGATAATGTTCAACAACTCAGAGGACGTTCAAGCTATGTAAATGATGTTGCCTTGAAACCGGGAGGTGAGTTTTCTTTTCGTGATTTTGTTACAATATATAATTAATTACTACATGCCGATCGTAACATATATCATTAATTACTACATGGCGAACGTGATAAAAAGAATCTAATCTTCGGATCGAGACGTTAAAAAGAAGATAGTATTGGGATCGTGATAAAAAGATTCCAATCTTCGAACAGCAATATAGCGAGTATAAGAACAAACTCGTAATCTCCAGAACGTGACATTAGGAACAAGAATGAAATAACTAGCACCGAATCTCCAGCTAACTAGCATCGGAAAGGCCTCAAATATAATTTTACAACCAACTAAATACAAGATGACAACGAGAGGATAATCTTCATGTTTATAGAGCGAATTAGAACTTCGAAATCAAACAATATCAGGAAAATAATGGAAGAAGTTTCAAAGTAGAATCAAGTAATTCTGATCCTACAGTTAACAAAAAAAAGACAAACAAATAATTTTGAGCAAACGTAAATGATAGTTCATCAATTTAAAAATCCCATTCATAAATAATATGCGTTATAATCAGTTATAATTCAACTAATCATTTAACTATATTACAATAATAATATGTGCAGGTATATAAACAATAGGCGTAATTGAATATCGTCATAATAGAATCATTATATTTTTTTGTAACGATTTAAATAGGTACTGAATATACTAGTTATAAGTAAAATTAATATTTAAAATTTTTTTTTTTTTTTTAATAGTATATTGTTGCAATTTTCGTTTTCGCAGGAGATCCGAAATGTGCCGGCAAACTTAAAAGCTGCTGAAATTCGCTGATTAGCAATGATGTACCTGAATATCGCCTATAATTGGCGCGCACCAAGTAGGGATGTAAATGTTGACGGAATTGGCGGGCCGCCTCCGTTATGGCCTCCGTTATCTGGCCACCTGGCCGAGCGGTCGCTAGGGAAGTCAGGTTAGGTCCAAGCGTGACAATAGCGGGCCTCTCCGTCAAAATTACCGGGAAACAAAAAATAAATCTCCACTACTTACTGTTGAAATGAACAAAGATCGCCAGACTTTTAACCTCAGCTTTCCTGGATGGGATATTACTCGACCTCTCTGGCTTGGCTGAAACTCACACAAAAGATCTCTTTGCAACATGAAAAAAGGAAGCTCGACTCTTGTTTTTAACAGAGCACAAATTTTATTTTAATTTTTTCGTACCTACTTGGCGTCTTACCACACAAAAGATCTCTTTGCATCTCTTCTACTTAAAATATGGCCGCGTGCCTACGTGACTTTTTCTATTACAAAAATTTCATAACTTTTCTACTAAGTCGGCATGATCGACCTCTATTTTCACAAGTGTATATCACGCAAGGCGTGGTCTTAATCAATTTTTAAGTCTTTTTACAAGTTTATTTTATCTACTTTTAAGTCTACGTCAAACCAAAAAATTCATTTTAACAATTTTATTGCTTTTTTCAGGTTTTTATCTAGTTTTAAGTCTACGTTAAACCAAAAATTCATTGGAACAATTTTATTTCTTTTTGCAGGATTTTATCTAGTTTTAAGTCTACGTTAAACCAAAAATTCATTTTAACAATTTTATTTCTCAGGTATTTATCTAGTTTTAAGTCTATGTTACACCAAAAATTCATTTTAACAATTTTATTTCTCAGGTTTTTATCTCGTTTTAAGTCTACGTTAAACCAAAAATTCATTTTAACAATTTTATTTCTCAGGTTTTTATCTAGTTTTAAGTCTACGTTAAACCAAAAATTCATTTTAACGATTTTTTTTTCATCATGTCAACCTCGTGCTTACCTATAGGTCTAATGGATGGACTTTACTTCATATATTTGTCGAGACTTTATTTGCTGTCAGCTCAATAAATGCCAAATTAATTTTTGACTTTAGTTTCTATAGTTGTTAACATCTTATTTACTTGTGAGGTTTAATAAATGTCGAGACACTTCGTGGCTTTAGTTTCTATATTTGTTGAATTTTTATTTGCTTTAATAAATGTCAAATTCCTTATGGACTTTAGTTTCTATATTTCTTTTAATTTCTTTTAAACGTAGTGAAGGTGGAAACTATTTATTGACATGTATTTCTATGGGTCAGGATTTTTGTTTCGCGTATAATCAATGCTGAACCGGTTCAATGACGTTTTATTGCCTATTGCTATCAACTGGTTTACGTTAAGATTCATCCGGTGCCAAACTCATTCGTTGGCGTTCATTTTCTAAATTTGCTAGACCTTTTATTTAATTTTTACTTTCTATATCCTCTAAAGTTTTCGATCAAGCTCCAGATCTCTATACCTGTCAAAGTGTTTATTTGAATTCCAATTTTCTACATTTGCTTTCAAATTCACCAATAATAATAATTCAATTTTCTATATTTGCCTTCAAATTCAATAGACTGATAAACTTTTATTGTTCATACTTGCCCCATCAGACCTATACCTGCTTTTAAATTATAAATGTCTTTTCCATCTGGGACGTGTCAAAGTTCGTCTTTCTATCTACCTGACAACGTAGTTCATTGGGAAAGTTACTGTGATGACATGTCTAAGCACAAGTCCAGCAAAATCTTCTGGTTTCATGCTGGTACGTGTGGGTTGACCCCTCCTACATCGGTTGGGGTGGTTCATTCAAATTGGAGCAGATTTGAAGAAGAATTGTAGTGACAGCTAGGAGTGAAATGGGAACGAGTCTTTACTTTGGGTTTGAGATTCCATTACAGTGCAGTGGCTATTTTCTGGCAGTTTCTCTGATAAAATGTCAAGTAGGCGGTACGACGAAATTCTAACATTTGTGTACATCGAAAAATTTACATTTGGCGTCAGAAATTTGTTTACCTGCGTTTTCCCTTCAAAATAAAATAACCGACAATGTACTAGCAGATTTAATAATTAATATATCACTATTGTCTTCGTTTGTTTAAATTATCAAGTGAATTGCCATTACAATTGGGGAAAAGTGTATGGCATTCTTTGAGAGAATCCTAAGGATTCCCTATTGACGTTGCTGTGCTTTTTTAGGTGTAAATAACATTTTTACAAGGTAGTGGAGCTATCGTCAACAAAAAATTTAGAATTGGATAAAATATGTCGAATATGCTTAGCTGCAAAAAAAATATGCGGCCACTTTTTGTAGAAATGGTTGCTGTTATGTTGATGGTATTTGCAAGGGTACAAATTGAAAACACGGATGGGTGGCCAGAAGAAACTTGCGTTCAATGTGCCACTGAAATTTGGTCCAGGTGAGTGGAATTGTGACATTACCCCCTCCTCGCAAGCTTCTAGCTTCGTCCCTCGTTGGTGCCCGGTGGGCTTGAGTCACAGGGTTACTTCTAGGGGGGGGGGGGAGGTTCTTGGGTTCAGTGGTGCGGTCTATCCAAACGAGAAGCGTATACTCGATGGTTTATCTGTGGACTCTACCAGGATCGTGTCCTGCTAAATTGTATTCAGCCACCACGCATCGTATAAAGAATGAAGAAGGGATTGGGAAAGTAAAACCTTCTAACGAAGGTTAACTCAGAAGGAGTTAGTGGGAAATTATCTGCCCATTTAAGGCAGAGGCAGGTTAAAGAAGGATCGTGTCCTTTTAAATTTTATTCAGCCACCACGTATTATAGAAGTAATGAAGTGAGGACATGAAAGTTAAAACGTTCCCTGAAAGATAACCCAGAAGGGGTCAGAGCTATAGACGGTCAAGCAAAATTCATCTACTCATTTAAGGTAGAGATGGGTTTTACTAGGATCGTGTCCTTTTAAATTTTATTCAGCCACCACGTATTATAGAAGTAATGAAGAAAGGATAGGAAAGTTAAAACGTCCCCTGAAAGATAACCCAGAAGGGGTCAGAGCTATAGACGGTCAAGCAAAATTCATCTACTCATTTAAGGTAGAGATGGGTTTTACTAGGATCGTGTCCTTTTAAATTTTATTCAGCCACCACGTATTATAGAAGTAATGAAGAAAGGATAGGAAAGTTAAAACGTCCCCTGAAAGATAACCCAGAAGGGGTCAGAGCTATAGACGGTCAAGCAAAATTCATCTACTCATTTAAGGTAGAGATGGGTTCTACTAGGATCGTGTCCTTTTAAATTTTATTCAGCCACCACGTATTATAGAAGTAATGAAGAAAGGATAGGAAAGTTAAAACGTCCCCTGAAAGATAACCCAGAAGGGGTCAGAGCTATAGACGGTCAAGCAAAATTCATCTACTCATTTAAGGTAGCGATGGGTTCTACTAGGATCGTGTCCTTTTAAATTTTATTCAGCCACCACGTATTATAGAAGTAATGAAGTGAGGACATGAAAGTTAAAACGTTCCCTGAAAGATAACCCAGAAGGGGTCAGAGCTATAGACGGTCAAGCAAAATTCATCTACTCATTTAAGGTAGAGATGGGTTTTACTAGGATCGTGTCCTTTTAAATTTTATTCAGCCACCACGTATTATAGAAGTAATGAAGAAAGGATAGGAAAGTTAAAACGTCCCCTGAAAGATAACCCAGAAGGGGTCAGAGCTATAGACGGTCAAGCAAAATTCATCTACTCATTTAAGGTAGAGATGGGTTTTACTAGGATCGTGTCCTTTTAAATTTTATTCAGCCACCACGTATTATAGAAGTAATGAAGAAAGGATAGGAAAGTTAAAACGTCCCCTGAAAGATAACCCAGAAGGGGTCAGAGCTATAGACGGTCAAGCAAAATTCATCTACTCATTTAAGGTAGAGATGGGTTCTACTAGGATCGTGTCCTTTTAAATTTTATTCAGCCACCACGTATTACAGAAGTAATGAAGAAAGGATAGGAAAGTTAAAACGTCAACTGAAAGATAACCCAGAAGGGGTCAGAGCTATAGACGGTCAAGCAAAATTCATCTATTCATTTAAGGTAGAGATGGGTTCTACTAGGATCGTGTCCTTTTAAATTTTATTCAGCCACCACGTATTATAAAAGTAATGAAGGGACGCCACTTTGTCGGACTTGATTTATGCATAGCGAGTGAAGCACATCCACAGCGTCACGCCGGTCCTTGGTCAGAGCTCGATATTGGTCTGGGTATCGAAAACCAAAGGTGCACTCGCAGCCCAGCAACCCAAAAAATCTGGTCTACCAGTACACCTCCGACCCTCAACCCCAAGAGCGGTCGGAGAAGCCTCTGCAACCAGTAACCTAACCAACTGATTGCAGGACCTGTTCCGCACGGGCATCTCCCTCTGACCGCAGATAAACATTCGTTCGAGGGTGTGCCGCAAAGTCCCCAGCAGAGGTTAAAATTTCGAAGACAGTCTTTACTGCGGAATTCCCATTAAATTTCTTACTTAATTATTGGAATTACCATGTGGGAGGGATTTTGACTCATTGTCAAGCGAGGGACATTGGTATCCTGTTGTTACCAGTTAAGCTGGCTATCCAGCCATCCAGCCTTCTTATTGCTACCAGGAATTATTAGTGGTTATAGGGGGAGGTCGTTTCTTTCGCGGTATGGGGCTAGTCTATCGACTGTGGACAGTTCGCATCTTTCCACCGTGACACTGTTTTATCTTGAACACCACTTCGGTTACACCCTCGGTGATCTTGTACGGCCCATCCCAGTCGCGCTGAAGTTTTGGGCACAGCCCGATTACGCGTTTAGGGAAGTATAGCAAGACAAGTTGATCTACTTGGAAACTAGGTGTTAAAATGTCATGTCTTGTGCTTCGCTGAAAACTTGACTGACAGCTGATGTCCTAGAAAACAAGAGTATCTGAAATGCTCAATTTTCTGAGCTTTACCCAATATCGTTGTTCCTCTTATAGAATCGAAATTGTGTACGTTCATAAATTAGAGCTTTGTTGATGACTACTCAGTGGTCACTTGTAATGAAACGATGAGTTGGCTTTCTAACGTTTACGCACTAGTGCAACTTCCTATAAGCTACTGCTAGTGTAAACGTCTCTTGCGATATAGTAACTCAAACACACTGAATCTGCAGCGTGTGGACTATAACAACGAGATTTAAATAATCCACCTAAAAACTGCGACATCTGGGCGATGCGTGCAGTCTATAACAACGAAATTGAAATGATCCACCTAAAACTGCCCACGTCTGGGTGATGCGTGTGGTCTATAACAACGAAATTGAAATGATCCACCTAAAAACTGCCACGTCTGGGCGATGCGTGTAGCTTCCAATAAGCTCTCACGATACCAATGTCCTACTGTCTAGTGTCAAACAACGTAGAAACCAAAAACGAAAACGATGGCCGAGCACAATCACACTTAGATGGCGGTAGTGTAGCGGTAAATGAAAGAATCATCCGGTTATTCATTCATTTAGATTTGTTGAGCAAAAATTCTTTCCGTTATTAAAATTAGACTAGGTGAAAAATAACTTCATAAAAAAAACTAACCTAATTGCAATTCAATTTAAACTATTATATATTTTTTCTAATTCTACTCAAACTTCTTAACTAGACTTATATTACTATTTAAAATTCCTTTCTATGTTTTGTAATTTATTTAATGCTGAAAATAAAAATTATTGTTAAATGTCAATCGTGAATCAATTCTCATGCGGTGTAAAGGTGACCCGTGTGGGCACAGTTTTATACCTTGATGAATTGATTAACTGACGAAAATTTATGAACAAACAACTGAAAACTCAAGAGAATTATATTCAGTAAATTTTTAGTATTTGGTGATGTTATTTTGTGTAATATGTCCAATACACAATTGGCATGCAATCTTACACTTTAATACCCGTCACCTAACCAAAGACTTATATGAAAACAAAAAATACCTAGAATTCACTGTAAAATGTCAAAGAAAACCACGTAAAGATTGACTAACTCCCAAATTCCACTGGAGAACAAATTCTTTCCAAAAAAAAGCAAAAAAGGAAAATGAACTAAGAAATGACAGAACTACTTTAATGTTGAAGAACGAAAAAAACTGACTTTAAATGAAAATAAAAAATAAATGATGAAACCAAAAAAAACTCTAAGTGAAATTACTAATTAAAAACGATGAAAAAACTATAAGTCCAAAAAAATATTATTAAGCATTGATGATAAAATTGCAAATTGAGGATACTATGACTCTTGTTAGCATATGTATACTCCTTGACAATTTGTTGAAAATAGAAGACAGAATGAACAAATGGCCTCCTTTTTATAGAAAAATTCGTTCCATTTTCGCTGTCTATAAAGTGAAATATTCTAAATTTTCACTGAAAATGACAAAAAGTTGAATTTTTCTTGTTGTCAATCGATAGCAAATTTAACGATCTAAATTTTGATACCTTTGTCGTAAAAATTGATTGTCAATTTGATGATTTTAATCAATTTTTGTAATTTTTGGAACATTTGCTATAAAAATGTCGATTCGTTACGTTTCATTTCGGTGTAGTATATTTTCCTGTCATTTGTAATAATTTTTTGTCTTCTTCCAACTGTGAGTCTCTTTCGCACTCATTGTGGGAAATGTATAACTAAAAAATCGCGAATATCGCGTTTCCCGTGGAAAATATCACGAAACGAACGCGACCATTGAAATCACGGTAAGATTTTACGTGGTTTTAATACGTCTAACGTCGCGGTAGTATGAAGTTTTCGTTGTTTTGACACTTTCGCGCGCGAGTGTCAAGTTATATTTTTAGTGTGTTATTTTATGTGTTTTAAGTGTTTTTCAGGTATTTTCCTGCACTGAGGATATTCTTCAGCAACAGGTAATTATATCTATTTATTTACTTGGTGAATTTACTCTTTAGTTTATCAATTGTGTTACATATACAAAATGTATACATAAGGCATCAAGAAACAAATCACAATTTTCATAAGCCAATCATGCCTAAAAGCACGGATGGCTTATCTCTTGCGCATACGAAGAAAGTTGCATCAGCAATTTCTTCAACTACGCGCAACATTCCTTCAACATATTTTTCCCACAAAACGACTTGGGAAAAATAAAAGTTTTAAATTTCAACCCAAGTCGTTTCGATAAAGAAAATAGCCCCACGATAAATCTTACCTTCAGTAAGATTTGTCGTATATACGATATGTATGTACATATATACATACATACATATCGGGCGCATGAAAATTTTACGTCGGTGAAGACTGAAACGATCAAGTCTTCACCCAAAAAAGCTTTTATCAGCAAATTGTCGCGGGCTGCATACATTGTGATCGCAACAATGTATGCACGATAGCACGACGATGGTTGGATTTATGAAAATATCAAATTTCAATTCCAACCATCGTTCGTCGCGATAATTCTGGGTATGTTTAAACATGCCCAGCGGTAAATAATTTTCTCAGGATAGGAATGCTAATTAAGCACTTTCCTATCCCGAACAACTAGACTTGCGATTAAAAAAATCCAAGTCGAGCACAGTCGGTTTTTTAGAGTTGAGTAGACAAGCGGTCGTGATCTCCGCGGAAAATTAAAGCAGTAAAAGTTAGAGAAAGGTTGATTAGAAGACAAAAGTAGAACTTCGGTGTGGTTGGCGCGCGGCTTTGAAATTGGTAAAACGAAAAAAAGGAAATGTTGTAAAAATAGTATTGACTACTTGCGAAAGAAAAAGTGTTGATAATTTTAAGCAAAGTTTATAAGTTTTAAAAAAAAAGAAAATAAAGGGTGAATACATCACGAAGTGCAAATCTTGTGATTTATCCCCCGGAATATTATACCTATCCAAGTTGTTGTGTGTACCCTATTTGATAAGGTGTATATATATATATACATAACAAAATTGGCGGAGCCGGTAGGATTGAGGAAGCTTGATCTAGTCAAAAGGATCGTAAAAGCTTGAAAAGCCTTAATCCTTCGAACGTAAGGGGTCCCATTGACTAAGCCACTCAGGCCAAGTCACCACCAACACTCGGGTAGATACCATCTCTAGGCGCCTCTGCTCCAGGCGGGCAAGCGTTCACCCCAATTAGTGCACAGGCACCACCGAGGTATACCAGTGAACAGTCCACAGAAAGAAGAGGAGAAATATTTCAAACTACCCCAGAAGGACGAATACAGATCAGCCAGGACACAGCTCTATAAGCAGCCTGAAGTTTCAGCCAAGCAGACGACCAAACGCTAGCAGTGAACGATCCGGAGTTGAAGAGGAAATCGAAGACGGCTCATAAGCCCCCTTTTCAACTAGATCCAGGGGAAGTTAAGACGGCCCAAGGCCCCCCCAGCTGCAAAACAAATCAACCGACCAGGATTCAGAGGGAACTCGAATGCGGTTAAAGAAACCACCCTCTCAATCACAGCAAAGGGACTTAAGCAGGCAAGGAGCCCCCCTTTCCCCAAACAGCGCATTATATGCCAGCCGACAATACTGCTCTACCTCAGCAGGAAACATACGCAGCAGCGAGGGAAAACTCTCCATTTTTAGCCGACGCGGGACCAACCCCAGGTGCCAAAACACAGCATCCCGGTGAAGGTACATCATCTACTGCAGGAGATAAATCTCCACAGTTATCGCCAACAGGACCTCGACTCAGAAGCGGGACCGTTCCGCCAGGTCTCAATAGACAAGTAAGTCTTGATAAATTTTTAACAAAATTGTACGAGAGAGCGCGAGATTCAGGTACGCTAGCCATTACTCAGTGTGATTCACTCAGCAAAAAACTGAGTCAAACCCGCGAAGATAGACTCGCACAAATACAGACACTGAAGGAAAACACAGTTCGGTTCCGTGAGGAACTAAGTAGGCTCGCTGCATCCACGCGCTCCCTCCCAGTAGATAAGGAAGAGTACTGAAACTCCAAATTTAGGTTTAGAGAAAAATAAGAGTGTTAGGTTAAGTGAAAGTGCTAATAGTGATAGTGACAGTGACGGTGAAGCAGCTGAACCAACTCCCGAAGACCTGCTAATAGATTGGCTCGAAGAATCCATAACGGAAATCAGCCCAGAAACAAGCCCAGCTAGTCCACCCAAATTTAAATTTCCAGTCAATAGACTACGCACAGCTCAACTCGTCCCCTTATTTTCGGGTGAAAATACCCCACAAATGGGACGTGAGGTACAGACCTTCATCGGCTGCTGCAAACAAACTATGCAGTGCCTTGACGATGAAGAAAAGGTGGTTTTCCTACAAGTTCTCCCCACTTCGCTTCAGACGTCCCTACTTCATTCACTGAGGTAGAGGAACGTTTGAACAGAACATACCTTCCCAGTGAGACTTATCAGGAATTGGTGAATAGATTGATCACCACACGCCAGAACCCATTGGAATCTCTCACTGCTTTTGCTACAAGGTTGAAGCAGCTGTTGACGATCTGCAATGAGGCTGCGACACAAAAGTATGGAGCTGAGGCAGTCCCGGCTGTGAAGACACAGCTAATAGACTTCGCCAAAAATGCTCTTAAAAGTGGAGTAACTAATCCACATTTGTGTCAATATTTACTCACACAGGGAGAAGGCGATATAGAGGCCCTCATACAAAAAGCCCTGCACATGGAGAAACTACAGCAAGGTGATACATTCGTCCAGAGTCCTCTGGCACAAGCCCCTCCAATGGCTCCAGTAGAACCAGATTTACGAATGAGAGCTTACTACAGAGCTCCTTACTATCAAATGCCATCTCCAACTATGTTCGCATCACCTCGAGCTCCAAATCCAAATCAGTTTTCACGCAATGTGAATAATCCAGGTTCATCACAGTCACGACAAAGGCCATTTACTAACACTGATGCCAGAAAATCGAACACAGATGTACTGATCCGTAACATCACGTGCAATTTCTGCCAGCGAAAGGGTCACACATACAACGATTGCCTAAAGCGCAAAAACACCCCTTTCTGCTCAAACTGCAAAATCTATGGACATGACGTCCGTAATTGCAGAAAAACACAACAAACGGAACAGATTGTTCCTCCACGCCTCTCCAATAGATCTACACAAGAGAACACAACACAAAAAGTCCTCAAGTCTTCAACATAAGACTCAAATGCACCTTTTGTGGTCGCCGAGGACATGCAGACGAAGATTGCCGCCAGAAGAAGAAATGGGAAGCCCGGAGTCAGGGAAACGACATGCATTCGGCCCAAAACTCTCCGGCTCGACTTTAAACCCACAACGAAAATCAAAAGGGTCACCTCAAGCGCCCGAATCCGGTGTCCCTACAGTGAAACTTCCACTGGACATAAGCCTTAACGGCCATACAAAACTAGTAGTGGACACTCGCGCTGAGGTTAGTATTATTAAGAAAAGAGCAATTAAAGACCTCAATATAATTAATTCCAATGAGGCATGCACTTTACAGACCCCTTTTGGAACCGGAAAGACATTGGGAAATTGCAAGGGCAACTTCAGTTTTAGAAATAAAATTCCCTGCAAGTTTCAGGTGGTATAAAACCTGCCAGGTCTTTCCGATGACGGCGTATTAGGACACGATTTCCTGTCAAACAATTGTAATGTTGAGGGCCCAAAAAAAGCACTCAAGTTTCCTTGTACGGAAACAAATCCCGAAGAGTTTACTGTGCCCTTGTCATGCAAAACGGACAAGCTGTATTCCAGAAAAGCAGTCGAAGTGAGGTCACTTGCAGAAAAGATGGAACCTAAACAGGTTAAGCTATCTACATGCAGTGTCTCCAAGGCATCTCAAAAGAGTAATGCTGGCTGCCAGGTTCAACAAAAGCCGACGGAATGCGAAAAGAGCTGTCTGGCTGATCAAGAAACCTGCGAAATGAGGCAGCATCTGGTTACTTTAGAGGAACCAATATGCATACCTGCTAGGTCACAAATTATCACCATAGTCCCGTTGCGAGTGAAGGAAGAAATGCTCTGTCTATCGACAGAGATAGGCGATGGAGTCTTCCGGGCTAACAGTTTACTCCCTACTGGGAAAGAAACAGTGCTAGTGGCCATACTCAACATTAACAATTTCCAAGTAGTCATCAACAGTTTATTGTTACAGCTGCTCCCTATACATGACTACGCCGTCATCCCAATAGGAGAAGCCACTGATACACAACACGTTCTCAAGCCGAATAAATCGCAAGCGAGTAACACGAACATCAGTGAGCTTCCCAAGGCGGAACAGAAGTCAAACAAGACTTCCTCCTCAAAAATACCTAGATATAAGTTACTAACGAGGCCCAAGAGCCCCATACAAGACGCGTGCGAGCTCAGTAAGACCCGAGTAGAGGCAACCATGATTCCACCGTCCAAGAAAATAAGTTACAAAAATTTTACATGGCCCCAGAGCCAAACCAGAGATGCGAGCGAGATCCAGAAGCCGACAAGCAAAACGCAGCTGACTCCTCCATCCAATATACCTAGATGTAAGATAACCACAAGGTTATGGAGCCAAACAACAGGTGCGTGTGAGCTCAGTAAGACCTATTCCCAGGCAAGGACGACTCCACCACCCAACAAAGTTAGTGTTAAGGAACAACAGTGACCCAAGAGCCCCATCAACAGTGCGTGCGAGCTCAGTAAGACCTATTTAAAGGCAAAGTCGGCTCCACCACTTAAAAAAATTAGCATTAAGAATAAAAAGTTGCCCATGAGCCCTATAAAAGACGCGTGCGAGATTCCTAAGACCTCATTGAAGGCAAAGTTGGCTCCACCGTCAAATAGTATTAAGAGAACCAATTTTCCACGGCCCATTAGCCAAAATACGCATGCGTGCGAGTACTTGGACCAATGTAAAGTACCCATAAAACACGGTACACCACCAATAAAAGAGCAGGAAGTACATACCCTGCCACTTAGCAAGGTGAGTAAAAATACGTACAAAAAGGTACAACAGCTCAAAACTAACGTAAGCTTTTCGGAAAACACAGCTATCTTACAACACGTAAGATACTTATTTCCGGATCAGGAAGATCCCACGTATACTCCGCGAGTCAACATGCTAGACCAAGAGCTCAGCCTAGACCCAAATCTAAATGCGGAAGAAAAAGCTTCGATATCCAAACTCTGTTATGAGTACAATGATATCTTTTACCTTAAAGGTGATAAGCTTACATATACAAACGCTGTCACCCATAACATTCCATTAATACAATATCAGACCCCAATCAACCAAAATGCCTATCGATTACCAGAAACCCAGAGACAAGTAATCAACGATCAATTAAGAGAAATGCTAGACAACGGGATAGTCCAAACTAGCAAAAGCCCTTGGAATTCACCCCTATTAGTTGTCCCCAAAAAGGCGGGACCCGATGGTGAAAAAAGGTGGCGCGTCGTTGTCGATTTTCGCACATTGAACGAAAAGACAATTGGCGATGCATTTCCGCTACCACGAATCGAGGATATTCTTGACCAACTAGGTCATGCCAGGTACTTTACCACTCTCGATTTGGTCAACGGCTATCACTAAGTCTTAGTCGACAAAAAAGATCGACATAAGACCGCTTTTAGCACAAATTACGGGCACTACGAATTTAAGCGTATGCCATTCGGACACAAAGGAGTTCCCGCTACATTCCAACGCCTCATGAACTTCGTTCTGACATTTATGGAAAAAACCTAAATGACCACAATGATAAACTTCGCAAAGTCTTCAATAAATTGAGAGAAAACAACCTCAAACTGCAGCCAGAGAAGTGCCAGTTCTTGAGACGAGAAGTTGTTTACCTAGGGCACAAATGCTCTAGCGAAGGTGCATTACCAGACCCCAGCAAAACGGCCTGCGTCCAAACATTCCCTGTTCCTAGAACAGTACGGCAAGTTCAGTCCTTTTTAGGACTTGCCAATTACTACAGGAAGTTCATTCCGGATTTCTCAAAAATAGTTCGTCCAATTACGAATTTACTCTGCAAGGATGTAAAATTCACTTGGACCGAGAAATGCCAAGAAGCATTCCAAAGAATTAAACATGCTCTAATTTCCCCACCACTCTTAATCTATCCAGATTTTTCTAAACCATTCAACCTTACAACGGACGCCAGCAACGAAGCATTAGGCGCTGTGCTTTCCCAAGGAGAAGTGGGAAAAGACCAGCCTATCGCCTATGCAAGCCGAACGCTAAACAAAGCCGAGAAAAACTACTCCACTATTGAAAAGGAGTTATTAGCTATAGTCTGGGCAACTAGAAATTTCCGATGCTACCTCCAAGGCAGAAAATTCACGGTCTACACTGACCACAAGCCTCTCAAAGGTGTCTTTAATGTTAAAGACCCGACTTCCCGTTTGGTGAGATTTCACCACAAATTGTCAGAATTCGATTACAGCATCGAATATAAACCAGGGAAGTATAATACCAATGCGTATGCATTAAGCCGCATTCCACAAGTATTAAATGAAGACTATACAGGCAACACCTTAACGGTACAAGCCCAAGTGCACCACACTATGGACTCTGATGTGGAAGAAAATAATTTCCCAAATAAAAAGAAAACAGAGAAACCCGCTCATTACTTCGCCGTGACCAGAGCTCAAAAACAGAAAGCCCAAGAGGCCAATACGAGCTCCAGCGCTGAAACACAGCCCACGGCAGCGGAAAATAAATAAAATGAGCCCCCAGAGTCGGAAATACAACCCCCTGCTACGCTTGAACAAGAAATAAGTCCAGTCAAGGCACCTGAAATAATCACGAGCCCCAAGGAAGTTCAAACAATCCGAAAGGATTATCACCACTCTCCTTTCGGCGGCCATCAGGTTGTCATTAAGACTTATAAAAGAATTAGCCGCAAGTACTGGTGGAGACACATGCTTAGCGATATAAAAAGGTACATAAAAAAATGCCCTAAGTGCCAAACAATGAAAGCATATCCACAATTCAAGATGCCCATGGTAATAACGGACATCGCAGAACAACCTTTCGACAAGGTTTACCTCGATATAGTAGGTCCACTAGAAGAGACCATATCAGGCAATAAATATATCTTAACTTTTCAAGATAACCTTACCAAATTTGTCGATTGGTATGCCATACCTAACGGAGAAGCAGTAACGGTGGCGCAAATCTTTTTCAATGAGATTGTCACGCGCTATCGCATTCCAAAGAGAATAGTCACCGATCAGGGAACTAATTTCCAGAGTGAGCTATTCAAGAAGGTCTGCAAACTCCTAAGGGTAAAGAAGTTACAGACTTCCGCATACCATCCACAGTCTAATGGAGCACTAGAGCGTACCCATAGACCATTAATCGAATATCTGCGTACAATCGTAGATAAAAATCCTAAAACATGGGATCAATTCCTACGCACCGCTGCATTCGTGTACAATAACAGTGTACACGAGGGTACTAAATTAACCCCAATGGATTGCCTTTACGGCTTCCCAGAGGATGTCCCATCTAATTTAAAACGGGATCCTGAACCTGTTTACAACCACGAAAGTTATTACCATATGCTCAAATACAGACTCCAAAAATCGTATGCCACGGCTCGTAAAAATCTCTTAGCCAGCAAACAACGCTCAAAGGCATATTACGACAAAACAGTTGACCTCTCACTTTCCACCGAGGAGACAAAGTCCTCCTCAAAAGTGAAAGCCGCAAACACAAACTGTCTCCAATCTGGGTTGGCCCATATCTGGTAATTAATGTACCCAGTCCAACAAACACTACCATAAAAATAGGCAAGCGGCAGGTTGTCGTACACAACAACCGTTTGAAGCCCTATTATGAGTAGTATACTGGTACATATATCTCTTGAAAATTAGTTCCACTGAAACAAAATTCGCCAATTAAACTAGCCACTACCTACTTAAACGTTTCGCACTCGGAATTATTTACTACGACTCAAGAAATCGACCCTTACCTAAGTTTTATTTAAATCAATAAAAAATACGCTAAATAAACGTACCCATATATACATTCTATGAGTAAATATTAAAAAAAAAAAAAATTCTACCAATAAAAATCTTGCTTACCTCGACTTGCTTCCCTAATTAAAAATTTTGAAAAGGTACAATACTCATCGTCCTAAAAGCTCATAGAGAAGATGATGGAGTTTGGAATGCTTTGACTTGCATCCGTCATACCTTGCCTTGAGAGTTTTGTATTCCTCTTAATGACTTACTTTTTACTCATTGTAGTAAATTAAATAACTTCCCAATTCAATTTTTGAATGAGTACAATGCTCATACTTTGACGAGATTTAGCATGAACTGACTTACAGTCCTACTATCATGTTCTATCTCGTCTTCCTTTTAGCAACTAAGCCCAGATTATACAAACTATCAACAATTCAATTAAGCAATACTATATGTAAATATTATATGCTATGCAGTATGACTAATTGACTAACGAAGCCAATTGTTCATTTTCTACAGAACATGAAGCACATATTGGTGTTAATATGTTGTTTCCATCTGGCAATGGGACAAATACAAACGAAACCCTACACCATAAGTCCCCTGAACAATACAGGAATACTGTATGAGGACCTAGGAAAATTACAAGTATACCACAGTGCATGGAACATACTAACTGAGATCAATCTAATGGAACTGGACAACCAAACGCTTATGGCAGAACAGGCGGAACACTTAGTTCACCGACTATGCTCAAATCGCTCTCAAACGGATGAGCTATGCCTGGTTCAACAAAAACACGTTCATTCTCTCTTGGAAAATATCAAGAGAAGAACAAGTGTCATTCGAGAAGTGGTCCCAAAATCAAGATCAACAAGATCTATCTTCGATGGAATAGGGAATGCAATGCACTACCTATTCGGGACTATGGACAGCACTAATGAACAAGAAGTCTACAGTCGACTCGTGGAGCTCGAAACAAATAGAAAAGCACTAGCCGACCTGGAAAGACAGCAGATCAGTGTAGTCAAAACTACACTACAGCAAATTCAAAAGCCATTGACATCTCTGCAGGAAAGACAACGTCAAATAAATCTCCAGGTAAATAGAATGCAAAACATCACTGATGATTTACTAATGAGATAACTGAAGCAGGAAATAATTTCAAGCCTGACCTTACAAATTGTCGAGATTGAGTACAGGCAGCAAGCCTTACTCGACATAATAATCTCCAGTAAAAATCACCAGTTGCATCCGCTAGTGGTGTCTCCCAAAAGTCTATTAGAGATATACCACAAGTCCCACGCTACTTGTCCAGATGCACAAAATTGTCTCTCCCTGCTATATCAGACAGCGGAAACAAAGGCTCGTCTAGTCCAAGACAAATTAGTCATTCGAATACAACTTTCGATTTTCAATCTACCACAAATGAAGTTGTATAGAGTATACAGTTTTCCCATACATATTAACAAAAAACAATCGTTGGTACCCGATATACAGTACTCGCACGTAGCGCACCAGGTACAGACACAGGACATATTATTATTAAAAACACAAGATCTTAAAATCTTCAAAAAGAGGACACTTACGTCACCAAGCTAAGCATTCCTGTAGCAAAGGCAACAATGTCTAAAGAATGTATAGTGAAGCTGCTCTTTAGTCCACTAAAGGAAGAGCCACAGTACCAATTCAGAGCACAAATATCTCCCAGAGACCTACTTATTAAACTAAGTAAACCGAATTCTTGGATATTTTCGTTGATAGAACCAACAATTGTACACCTTCAGTGTACCCAACACTTCCTAACTTCAAAAATAGAAGGCCAAGGAATAATTACTATCAACCATCCCTGTCAATTACAAGTAGGATCACAAATCCTACACTATGAGGCAGAAAATATCCAGCAATTGAATTAGAGAGAAAAAAATTTTATTATATATATTGGGAAAAGAGAAGAGGAATAGGAAAGATATAAAAAAAAGAGATATTAAAATGTGTTAAAAAAAAGACTGCGAATATATTCAGTCCTAAAAGTCGGACTCCTCCTCGGTGACATCTCCAGAGAGGGGAGGGGTGACCATTAGTGCCCGTATTAAATCCGTAAGGGGGGAGGAAAAAATGTCATGGCAGCATGCACATAGTCCGTGCTCCCCGGTAATAAAAAGCACGCAGCCTAAAAATAAAAAAAAAACAAAACAAACAATAAAAAAAAATTTCCCAAAAAGGGGACGCAAACTCACCTCGAGCAATTAACGTCTGTCCCCCGTGGGGATACAACGGCAGCAAAACGCGGTAATAGTGCCCGGGATCTGCATCTGCACCCCAAATAGTGATCGGGCGGTAACCCCTCCGACGAAGCACCAGGCGCAAAGGGCCTCTCCAGCCAGGCGTTATTCGCAGGATATAGATGCCATATATCATGACAGTGAGCCCCGAGGGGCAGCGAAAACCCTCGTGAGTGACAGCTTCCACTAGCAACATGTCGGATGTGAGGCACGAAAAAACACAATAAATTCTACTTCTTTGTTCTGTCAAAAGGTCCTAAACCTCGGACTAGAAGAAATCTAATGAGAAAATTTGCTTCTAAAAAATCGGTGTAAAATCTTGCACCATCGCCTTGCCCCAAGAGTTATTCCACTTCCAAGAATAACTCTCTTTTTTGTAGGGGGAAGGCATGTTACATATACAGAATGTATACATAAGGCATCAAGAAACAAATCACAATTTTCATAAGCCAATCATGCCTAAAAGCACGGATGGCTTATCTCTTGCGCATACGAAGAAAGTTGCATCAGCAATTTCTTCAACTACGCGCAACATTCCTTCAACATATTTTTCCTACAAAACGACTTGGGAAAAATAAAAGTTTTAAATTTCAACCCAAGTCGTTTCGATAAAGAAAAATAGCCCCACGATAAATCTTACCTTCAGTAAGATTTGTCGTATATACGATTTGTATGTACATATATACATACATACATATCGGGCGCATGAAAATTTTACATCGGTGAAGACTGAAACGATCAAGTCTTCACCGAAAAAAGCTCTTATCAGCAAATTGTCGCGGGCTGCATACATTGTGATCGCAACAATGTATGCACGATAGCACGACGATGGTTGGATTTATGAAAATATCAAATTTCAATTCCAACCATCGTTCGTCGCGATAATTCTGGGTATGTTTAAACATGCCCAGCGGTAAATAATTTTCTCAGGATAGGAATGCTAATTAAGCACTTTCCTATCCCGAACAACTAGACTTGCGATTAAAAAAATCCAAGTCGAGCACAGTCGGTTTTTTAGAGTTGAGTAGACAAGCGGTCGTGATCTCCGCGGAAAATTAAAGCAGTAAAAGTTAGAGAAAGGTTGATTAGAAGACAAAAGTAGAACTTCGGTGTGAATGGCGCGCGGCTTTGAAATTGGTAAAACGAAAAAATGAAATGTTGTAAAAATAGTATTGACTACTTGCGAAAGAAAAAGTGTTGATAATTTTAAGCAAAGTTTATAAGTTTTAAAAAAAAGAAAATAAAGAGTGAATACAACACGAAGTGCAAATCTTGTGATTTATCCCCCGGAATATTATACCTATCCAAGTTGTTGTGAGTACCCTATTTGATAAGGTGTATATATATACATAACAATTGTAAGAATTTGTGGGCAAATGTCAGGTGTGCGTTTGTATAGCATTTTCACCTTATTTTTCCACAAAAATTTTCTACAATTGTGTTAATTATGTACCTTATAGCGTACTTCATTGTTTTATGCTATGAATTTTGTGGGGAACATGAAATTATTCATGTTTTCCATATCTTTCATCTTGCATGGCATTGTTTGTTTATATGAGGCATATGTACATACAGTCATGACTTGACTGCTGTATCTATGACCTTTGTAGATTAATATTGAAAATATCCAAATTCAAGTTCAGTATTAATGTATTTCTCCTCATTTCATTACAGATCGTCGTTGGAATCTTTCACCTGTGCAGACTCCTGTGCAGACCCCGGGTAAAATTTGATGTATAATTGTTTTTAAATCGTTACTGATTGTCCTTCTTTTCTTTTAGGTTCGCTGAACATTCTCCCTCCCGTTGAACGGTCCTGTTCAACAACCTCTTTTTAATTTTCTGGATGCCTCGTTTGCGGTAGTGGTGAAGCTTGAGTGATCCATCGGCAAGAACACGTAACACCACCTGATAACGATCTGGTAGGTTTAGTGTCCTCTCCGTATTTCGCTCCGTCTGGATATCTTCGAAGTCTATGCGTTTGATGACCTCGCTTGGGAGAAAGATGCTTATACCTTCACGGGTAATGAACTTCTGGAATGAGTACTCCAACCTCATTTTAGCTTCTTTCATTGTGGTTGTGGTTGTCTCCTTGGGCCCCATTGGCGATGATCCTTTCTTTCACCGTCGGACGTTGATGCCTCTGCTTTTGATGCTGCTGATGTACAAGCCTTTGATGTAGATGCTTCTGTTGTGGATGCTTGAATTATTGTCCAATTAGGAGGTGTCCTGGAGTTAGGATAAACGTGTCATTCGGGTCATCTCTCAGATGACATAGTGGCCTTGAATTTAGGCAGGCCTCAACTTGAGTTAACAGCGTAGCATACTCCTCAAATATGAGGTTTGAGTTTCCAATAGATCTAGGTAGATGGTGTTTAATGGATTTGACATCCGACTGCCATAATCCTCCAAAATGCGGAGCTGCTGGTGAATTCATATGCCATGTAATGAATTTTGAAGATAAATATTCAGCAGCCATTGGAGTTGCTTGTTTGATTGCTTGCTGTAACTCTTTCTCCAGTATTGCCTGTCCTCCAACAAAGTTTGTGCCGCAATCTGAATAGAGGTCAGTGCACAGACCTCTTCTGCCTATGAGCCTTTTCATGGCTGCAATGAAGGCTTCTGCAGTTAAACTAGAGACTAATTCAATGTGCACTGCCTTAGTTGCCATACATACAAAAATACAGAAGTAGGCCTTTTGTAGCTTTGCATTCCTGTGACTTGCTGTCTTGATGGTTATTGGTCCAGCGTAATCTATTCCAACTTTAGCAAAGAATTTTGTTATGCTTACTCTTGCTGCAGGTAGATTACCCATCAATTGCGTTTCTGTTGCTTGGCGTTGTCTAAAGCATGTTGCACTTATGTATCCTAGTTGAGATACAACGCCTTCCATCTAAGATCCAGACTGAGAAAAAAGATGTGCCACCATGCAGTGTTTCTAAATGGACCTTGCCAACAGCAGTGCCTGATAATCGTCTGGGAATGTTGACAGCTCCTCTAATTTGAATACAGTTTCTTGTGCATGTAGGCACTCCTCTCTGGTTAATATTGTAATCCTTTTGTTATGAGGATTTTTACAATTGTGTACGAAGCGCTGCAGCCTTGCAATAATACGAACTAATCGTGTGAAAGAAGAGTATTTTCCAGAATGTCAGTTTCACAATTTATTAAAAAATTAGTGATAGTTGGTGCTCTTTGCTCAATGATAGTTGCTTCCTTGATTTCGTTCTTGATTGGCCAATTATCTTGTGATTGTGTTAGCCATGAGGGTCCATGCCACCAGAAGTTCTTGTTCAGGAGCTGAGGGATTGCGATGCCACGCGACGCCAAGACAGCTGAATTCTGACTCGATGGAATCTGCCGCCAATGTTCGAATTTTAGATTATCCTGAATTTCTACGATCCGATTGGCTACATAGATTTTCCTCTTGGAAGGATGCTCCTTGATCCATTGTAGTACTATTTTGGAATCTGTCCAAGCAACTACGGGAATGTCTTCCAAGTGAATACCTTGTACAATGGTCTTCAGTAATCTCACGAGCAGTAAAGTACCGTCCAATTCAAGACGTGGTATTGTCATTGGTTTAATCGGTGCTACCTTTGTCTGGCATTAGCAAATGTGTAACAACTGTACCATCATCTTGCTCTACTCTTAAGTAGATTGCTGCAGCGTATGCCTTGAATGACGCATCGCAAAATCCATGTATTTGCATGCGTGCCTCTTTTGAGTAGTTAATCCATCTTGGGATTCGTAATTGTTCCAACAGTTTTAGATTGTCAGCAAAGTTTTTCCAGGTGTGGCTAACGTTGTCTGACACTGGATCATCCCATGATGAGCCGGTAATCCATAAACCTTGCATGAGGAGTTTAGCTTCTATGATTATCGGAGATAGCCAACCGAGAGGAGCATATAAAGATGCAATCCCTGATAAAATGATGCGTTTTGTCAACACTGCATGATGCGACAGTGGCTTGATTGTAAACGTGAGCAAATCATCCTTTTCGAACCATTTGATCCCTAATGTCTTGACTGAGTCACTCTCTGATAATGTTAATGAGTTTTTCAGTTCGACATGATCTTCTGGTGGATCATGTAACAATCTGCTATCGTTGCTGGTTCATTTTCTTAAATTGAATCCAGCTGAATTCATCAATTGGATGAGCTGATGCTGTAATTCCTTTGCGTCCTTTAAATTGTCGGCTCCAGACAGAAGATCGTCTACATAGAAGTTGTTGAATACCGCATTTGCTGCATGCGGCCAGTTATGATTTTCATCCCTTGCCAATTGTTGAAGCGTTCTTATCGCCAAATATGGAGCTGAAGTTGTCCCAAAGGTTACTGTCTTCAGTTGATAATCTTGGAGTATACCCTTCGTGGGATGCCGCCATACTATCCTCTACAAAGTTATATGATCCGGATATATTTCAATCATGCGGTACATTTTCTCTATGTCTGCATTCATGACAGTTCTATATTTCCTCCAATTCAACAATGTCGTGAATAATGTTGGCTGAAGTGTTGGTCCCTTTAACAAATGTTGATTGAGAGACTCTCCATTTGTCGTCTTCGCTGATGCGTCAAACACCACACGTAGTTTCGTCGTTGAACTGTCCTTGAACACAGCATGATGAGGAATATAGTAATGGTTTTCGCATCCCTGAGGCGGGCCTACTACTTCCATATGGCCTAAATCGATATATTCGTCCAGACATTTTTCATACTCCAGTTTAAACTCATTGTTTTTCGCAAATTGTTTTTGCAAGCTTTCCAAACGTCTGATCGCTTGTTGTCTGGAATTAACCAACGCTGGCGTGATGTATTCACAAATGGTAACTTCACTCGATATTTTCCTGACTCTACACGACTGCAGGAATCGTGAAATATCCCTTCACACATTGTTTCGTCTTGTGAAGGAAGAGGTTGTCTGGAAATTCGGTTTCCCAAAACTATCTAAGTTGGTATTCCAAAGCATCTGTGTGTCATGAAAGTCTTTACTGTGCTCTCATTTGTTGCATTTTCAGCTGTAGCGAAAAGCTTGTCAGCCGACAGATATACCTACATTCACTTGTACCTGAATGTAGATACATACTGCATCCGACACCTCTTTGTAACAAAATCATCGCGGGATTAGCGTGGGTGGCTGCACAGTAAATATGCCGCTAGCGATCAGCCGGCTTGGGGTGGTTCTTGCCACCCACATCCCTTGATGCTTGTTAAGCTGTGCAAAATCGTCAACATAACTGATCAGATAGACGGACGGACAGAAAACAAAAGATCTAATGCAGGCTTCCTTCTCATGGTGGAACCTGAAAGCCTAAAAAGAAGAAAATTGATTTTATTTATATGCTGGAAAAAGAAGGAGAATAGAAGACCTCAGCAAGGCCGAACAAGTGCTAATTAACCGGAGAGTTTACAACGCTAGCAAATGAGCGATTGACAGAGAGTGAGAGAGCTGAAAGGGGTCTCTGATGTTGTTGAGACCCCGACTGTGGGTAATGTTGGGCCCAATCGCCCCCATCTACCCTGGCTAAGCCTCCAAAGCCGTTTCGAAATGCTCAGCCCCATCTGTACGTGTTTTACATCTATTGCCGTGTGTGTGTGGAAACGACCTCCCTCCTGTCCGCGACCATCCCCTTTATGGAACTACTCACTCCATCGCGCTGAATCCGGTACCAACCTGTAAACAAAAGAAGAAAGCATCTTGGAGAAGGGCGGGCAAAGGTGACCAAACTAAATCACCCAAAAGAAGAAGGAAGGCGTATCAAGGAACTCAAAATTTCATCAAATTTCAAATCACTGGCGTACAGGTAAACATTTCAAATACTAAAACTTATGAATGCACAGCATTAATACTAAAATTTTCTTTCAGTTCACTACTAGAAAGATCTTTAGGAAAATCACTGCCGCACAGGTGAGTAATCCAAATAATAAAATTCATGAGTGCGCAACATTAATAACACCATTTTCTTTCAGTTCACTGTTAGAAAGATCTATATGAAAAAAATCACTAGCGCACAGGTAAATATTTCAAATACTAAATCTTATGGATGCGCAGTATTAATATTAAAATTTACTTTCAGTTCCCTACTAGAAAGATCTATGTAAAAAATCACTGTCGCACAGGTAAGTAATCCAACTAATAAAATTCACGACCAGAATGAATCAACTCAACTTTTCCTTTCCGTTCACAAAAGCAAAATAAAACTCTATAGACTGATTTTAAATAAAGAGGAATCATGACTCAATTTTTCTGCGACCGTTCTCGTTCAAATCCAAAAAACAACTCCCCGACTGCACGCAGTCTCTCTACATTGCCAACGTTCTTCACTCAGCCACCGGCAAGCGAGCGCCTTTTTCTTCTCAGATTTTTTTTTTCTTTTTTCAAGTCTGTTGCAACACATTGCATGATGGCATCACGCGATCTGTTACAGCTAGGCGAATTGCCGTTTTCGTCACTTTGATGTGGTTGACTAGCGGTAAGTTTTAAACGAAAAATTGTATTTTGTGCTCATTTTGCACATTTTATAATTTTTCGACTGAAAAATATTCTGCTGTTGTTGTTGTTTCTTTTAGATCTGGACTTGTATGCGGGTATGTATAAATATGTCTTTATCTTTTCAGGAATTTTTTTAATATGAAGAAGTAGCATAGGGCTACTTCTTGAAAATATATATATTTTATCTTTTATTCTTCCAGGAATTTTGGTACGATGGAGAAGTAGCATAGGGCTACTTCTTGGAAATATATAAATTTCATCTTTTCAGGAATTTCCTAATATGAAGAAGTAGCATAGGGCTACTTCTTGAAAATATATAAATTTTAACTTTTCAGTAATTTTCTCATATGGAGAAGTAGCATAGGGCTACTTCTCGGAAATAGCTAAATTTTATTAAATTATATACTCTGGGAAATCATGGGGTTTTCTCTACAGACGTAGAGTAGCCAAGCAAAAGTAGCGTAAGGGGGTAAACGCTACACAGCTGATCCTAATAGCATCCAACCGAAGATTGTCTTCAGAGCTGTTGGTGTGTTAAGTGGACCCTGCACAATCCCTTCTAGTATTATCTTCGCATAAACCTTGGCGCCTAGCAGTGCATCTATCTTGCCAGGTTTCCAGAATGTAGGATCTGCTAAGTCGAGTTGATCTAAATGCTTGTATTTGACTTTAGATATAAATTTTGTTGGTAACGCATCAGTGATTTTGTCGACTACCAAAAAATCCTCTGAGATTGTTGTCTTATACTCTCCACAGGACTTCAGTGATAGCTTGGTTGTCTTGTTCGAGTTACCTGTTAAGCTTTTGTTTAACCCTATTACAGTCACTAGTGTTGGACTGCAAATAGCCTGCAATTTGTGACATGCCGACTTTGTGATACAAGAGCATTCTGATCCTGAGTCGATAAGACAACGCAATATTTGTGGCTTTCCGTGCTCACTTTGGGTTTTTACCAAAGCCGTAGATAATAGCGCATAAGATCGTTCTCGGTTCATGTACGTATGAGTTGTCGTTTGATCTCCTGTACCCTTATTGGTACTTGGTTTGACTTGGTCAAGACTGCTATTATCTCTGTGTTGTTGAAGTTGCCTAGGTTTTGAGTTAAAATCAACTTCAACAGATTTGGTTTGTAGATTTGTAGCCTCTACATTCCTAGGATGTAAATTTTTTGCTTTAGCATCCTCATGTATCGATGTATGATGCATCTGTTTGCATTTAGAGCATCTGTACCTACTGGAACAATTCCTAAGTGAATGTTTCCTTGATAGACAATTGTAGCAAAGTCCATTTGTCTTGATGAACTTTTTTCGGCCTTGTAAATCCATATTTTGGAATCTTGTGCAATTCTGAAGTAGATGGTCTCCATTACATGCTGCGCATTTCACTGACTTGATTGTGTCTAATGCTTTTGTTGTAGTAGGTTTTGAGTGACATTTGGCTTGACTTGACTTGGGTGCCAATGTGTCTGAAATTGCTTCCAATATTTTCAACCTTGTATCTATGAATGTGAATAGTTGTTCATAAGTTGGCAGCTCTTGCGACCCTCCTTGGTTTCCTTCCCAAAATGTTAATGTTGCGAAAGGCAGCTACTGTACTATCAAATACACAAGTAATACATACCATGACGCAGTATTAACTTGCAAACCCTTCAGTTGCTGTAGACACTCTTGTGTAGTGTCAACTAGTGATTTTAATTCTACAGTTGTTTCTGAAGTTATTTTAGGTTTATTTGTCAAAATCTTAAGCTGATGATTTACGAGAATCTTCTTATTCTCGTACCTTGCCTTCAATTTGTTCCATGCGGGTAGATAATCTTCATTTGTGATGGGAGTGTGACGTAGTAATTTCTCCGCATCACCTAGTAATGAGCCTTTCAAGTAGTACAATTTTTGAACATCCTTCAAGTTTGTGTTGTGGTGTACTACGGCCGTGAATAAATCTTGAAATGAGCGCCAGCCGTCATAGTTACCATTATACTTTGGCAACATGTTTTTTGGTAAGATGTTTTGATGTTGTTGTTGTTCCACACGAGTTTGTTGTTCTAACAATAGTGTGGAATCTGCCAACTCTGTTGTGGGATGAACCAAATCGTATAATTCTCCTATATATATGCAATATGCATTTTCCATATTACAGTATGTGTCATCAGTGATATACTTTGGTTCATTTTTGGGCGGTGTCTCAATGATCAGCTCATTGATAAGCTGATCAATTTCCTCATATTCAGCCCATGTTCGCCTGATCTCGCAGAGTTTTGCTTCGTACAAACCCTTTGAGTGTTTCTCTGTCAATGTTTTTTGTCCATTAGCAATTGTTTTCTTCAGGCGATTCCGTAAAGCTTGTTCCTTATTTAACAAACTTTTGAGTTCTGTCATTTTAAATTAATTAAGAAATCTGAGCATTAAACAATTATAAATTGATAAGTCAAAACTAATTTTAAATTGACTACGATAAATAAATGAATTGCAATATCTAATTTTAATCCCTACAAAAATCTAACCTAAATGAATGAGTCGAATGAATCCTGGATGGAACCACCAAATGTTAAAATTTGATGTCTTGTGCTTCGCTGAAAACTTGACTGACAGCTGACGTCCTGAAAACAAGAGTATCTGAAATGCTCAATTTTCTGAACTTCACCCAATTTCGTTGTTCCTCTTATAGAATCGAAATTGTGTACGTTCATAAATCAGAGCTTTGTTGATGACTACACAGTGGTCACCTGTAATGAAACGATGAGTTGACTTTCTAACGTTTACGCACTAGTGCAACTTCCTATAAGTTACTGCTAGTGTAAACGTCTCTTGTGAAATAGTAACTCAAACACACTGAATCTGCAGCGTGTGGACTATAACAACGAGATTTAAACAATCCACCTAAACACTGCCACGTCTGGGCGATTGTTGTGGTCTATAACAACGAAATTGAAATGATCCACCTAAAACTGCCACGTCTGGGTTATGCGTGTGGTCTATAACAATGAGATAGAAATGATCTACCTAAAAACTGCCACGTCTGGGCGATGCGTGTAGCTTCCAATAAGCTCTCACGATACCAATGCCTACTGTCTAGTGTCAAACAACGCAGAAACCAAAAATGAAAACGATGGCCGAGCACAATCACACTTAGATGGCGGTAGTGTAGCGGTAAATGAGAGTATCATCCGGTTATTCATTCATTTAGATTTATTGAGCAAAAATTCTTTCCGTTATTAAAATTAGACTAGTGAAAAATAACTTCATAAAAAAACTAACCTAATTGCAATTCAATTTAACTATTATATATTTTTTCTAATTCTACTCAAATTTCTTAACTAGATTTATATTACTATTTAAAATTCCTTTCTATGTTTTGTAATTTATTTAATGCTGAAAATAAAAATTATTGTTAAATGTCAATCGTGAATCAATTCTTATGTGGTGTAAAGGTGACCCGTGTGGGAACAGTTTTATACCTTGCTGAATTGATTAATTGTCGAAAATTTATGAACAAACAACTGAAAACTCAAGAGAATTATATTCAATTAATTTTCAGTATTTGGTGATGTTATTTTGTGTAATATGTCCAATACACAATTGGCATGCAATCTTACACTTTAATACCCGTCACCTAACCAAAGATTTATATGAAAACAAAAAATACCTAGAATTCACTGTAAAATGTCAAAGAAAACCACGTCAAGATTGACTAACTGCCAAATTCCACTGGAGAACAAATTCTTTCCAAAAAAAAGCAAAAAAGGAAAATGAACTAAGAAATGACCGAAATACTTTAATTTTGAAGAACGAAAAAAACTGACTTTAAATGAAAATAAAAAATAAATGATGAAACCAAAAAAAAACTCCGTTCAGTAAAAAAGCCTTCTTTACTGGTTGATGGTTTATTAAAAAAGTAAAATATGTACATTTTATTATCCTATTTATACAAAATTTAGTCTGGGAAATAAAATTAAGAATTACCAAAAAAGTGCTTAGTTCATAATATACCATATATTGTGAGAATGTAAAATTCTCACAAGAAAGGTGAGTAGCACGAGATAGGTACATACATACAGGTAGTGATAGGTACGTAAGTACGTGCCCGTGCAAAAACTGCAGCGTCTGGAGTTCGCATGGTAGAATTTTCCGGTGAAATATGAATTCCCTCAGAATGAATACGATGCGACGTGAGAATTATTTTATGTGATTAGCGCTGGACTAATCACGATGCGACGTGGGAATTATTTTATGCGATTAGCACTGGGCTAATCATCCTGCCCCCTTGGGTTGCTGCGCAACACAAAATCTTCATTGTTATCCGGCTGGCTCCGTCTTTCGGGTACTGGAGGTATAGAATAGCAATGTGGTGGCATTTTCCTGGAGCAAACCCCGTGGTTCCATTTGGTAAACATCCAATAGGTGCATCCGATCATAAGAGCTGCTAGAAGCATGGTGTAATGATGTATGTCGTGATGCGATAGTCCCTGGGGCAATGCTTTCGAGTACTGCTTGAGATCCTTAACCTTGTTGGTCAACACATCTATTTCATGATCGTTGGATTTTAGATGAAGCTCTGAAGGAATGTATGGGTGTCCTCTTTTTGCAGAATGCGGGACTTCATCCAAGGATAGAGTTAAATTTATGCGTGGAATAAATGCTGATATGGTCTTGCTTTGATAACGCCCGTGACCAGTAATCGTCATAGAGGTCTGTTTGATTGAACAATCTGGTCGAAGTTTTAGAATTCCATTTTTCTGTAGAGTCTTAGTTGTTACTGCTGTTCCACATACAATGTTGAATGTGGTTTCACTGTCGAGATGGTAGAGCCAACTGTTTGGAGTATGTAGCTGTATCCAAAGATTTGATCGATTTGAGCTGCGAAGGTGGCAGTTGGAAGAGAGTGTTTGTCTGTGGTTAAGCAGCTCCATTTCGCACTGGCTGACGTTGGCCTTTAGATTGAAAATGGGATGATTCTGGTCACATAGATACTGATCTTCTCTTAAGTGTTGACATTTGTTTAACTCTGCTTGAGATAGTGGGTAATATCTCTCCCTGGGAAGACTCACGATGAGATAATCTGATGATGGCTTGATTAATAGGAGCTTGTCTCCTTGTTGAATGGGAACAGGTATCATCTTGAATAACTGAAAGTATTCATCCAGGACGAGTGGAATCCGTATGTCAAATAAAATGTATGATTCTCCTATCCTGGTTCCAACTGTCATTAGGTTGTAAAGGAGTAGCATGCCATCCTTGATATTTCCTGGAATATTTAGAGTTGATGGAATATGGTCCTTTATTAAAGTCAACTGGTGTCGGAGTTGCATCGGGGTAATTAATAATGGGCTGATCTTGTTGTGGTGAATATCTGTTATGACGTCTAATTAAGCATTTTGAGCTCTGTGGTAGTTTTGAAGAACTAGTGTGGTTAGCAGCGATAAGGCACTGAAAGCTTGGGTAGCTTGCTGCTCCAGCTGAACGTCATCAACAAACTTACTGAATGCAAGTATATGGTCTTGAATTGCCTTGAATTGTTCTTGAATTGATTCCTCTTGACGTTTCATGATATTGGTTGTAGTTTCTAAAACTGATGTTTGGTTTTTTGCTAGCTGCATTAAGTAACCCTCGTTGCTTCTTGTTTTTTCGATTTCTTCTTCAATGTACTTGGCGTAGGACGAGTCCAGGATGCCAAATAGTTTGTTCGCAACGTTACCTATTAAGTCAAGAGGTGACCTTTTATGTGGAACTCGGTCTCGGCCGCCTTGTTTGTGGAGAATTTCATTGGCTTCTTCAATTTGCGTGAGTTGATGTTGAAATTGGGAAAGTATTTCCAAACAGTGGTCTCTTCTGAGTATTGTTGTATTGCATAACTTGCTTATTTCTCCAATGCATTTTCGGATTCCCGCTAGTTCGCTCCAGTAATTATCTAGATTGTAGTATGCAAGAATGGTCCACTGGCTGTTTATTAGATGTGCATGTCCTAGTGACTCAAAGAATATTCCTGGATTACTTGAGAATGGTGTTACTTCGGCCGGCTCCCTTAGCGGGCTTCCGAAGGCTGGCATTATAAGTGAGGTTAGCATGAGCAATTTTAAAGCCGCTGATGAGCTAATAGATCTTGCCGTGGGGCTTCTATTCGTCTCTGTGGCGTTAGTGGGATTTTTCTTGAAATTTTCCATAAATGGTGAATTCTTCCAATTAGAATTGATTGGCAAGAACCTTCCTCGCAGCGGGTGATAGAGTCGTTTGTGTTTCATCCTCTTTGCTGGTGGCTCTCCTTCTACGTCCTTGTGAGATGGTCCTGGAGCCTGATTAAAGGTTAGAAAGGATGTTTTCGGTAGCGTTCCCTCGACTGATTTGGAGTCGTTCTTGAGGTTGCTGCCACTGGCATTCCCGTTGAGATCTTCTGGTCTATATTGCTCCTCCGGCAAGGGACAGAGGTTATGAATGGTCCGTCTAAAAATTCCAGAGGGGGTTTTGACACTAACAACTCTAGTAAGTTTGTCGGCGCCGTCGAAAGTTTCTATGACGCGGCCTAGCGACCATTTCAATGGTGGTAAGTTCGCCTCTCTTATCACGACTAAAGTTCCAGGTTTTAGGTTTGGCTTTATACTCCTCCATTTGTTCCGCGTTTGCAGCTCCTGTAGGTATTCAGCCGACCAGCGCTGCCAAAATGTTTGTTGAATATGTTGAATACGGCGAAATCTTGTTAATTTGTCGATGTTTCTTTCAGCGACATCAGTTTCGGCGCATGCTGTCAAGGGGCTTCCCGTCAAGAAGTGTCCTGGGGTTAGTGCCTCGAGGTCATTGGGATCTGAAGACATGGGTGTTATTGGCCTGGAATTAAGGATGGCCTCTATCTGGACAATTACTGTGTGTAATTCCTCGTATGTCAAATTGGCATTTCCCGTATGGCGAATCAAGTGATTCTTGGCGGATTTCACTGCCGCTTCCCACAGTCCTCCGAAGTGAGGCGATCGTGGTGGTATGGGCTTCCACTCAATGTGATTTTTAATGCATAATTGAGCGAGTGATGACTGTAAATCCTGCGACAGGAGCATGTCCTTTAGTTCCTTTAAATGTGTTCGTGCTCCTAGGAAGTTCGTTGCGTTGTCGCAAAAGATAGTAGCACACAGACCTCTCCGGGCAATGAATCTTTTTAGAGCGTTAAGGAAAGCTTCGGCACTCAGATCACTGACCAATTCTGAATGGACAGCCTTTGTAGTGAAGCATACAAAGACAGCTATGTACGCCTTTGTAGGTGCCTTTCCTCGTAGTTTGTAATGAATCATGATGGGTCCACAAAAGTCGACTCCTGTGGTGTGAAAGGGTCTTGTTGGCGTCACACGTTCCACAGGTAGGTCTCCCATCATTTGATCAACGGGCTTCGGCTTACATCTGAAGCAACGGATACATCTATGGACAGTATGGCGCGCCAACCTTCTAGCGTCTATGACCCAGTATTTCTGCCTCGCGATTGCAGTTAGCGCTTGAGGTGCTGCGTGCATATGTTGGTTGTGTAGATAATTGAATAGAAGTTCACTCAGTTTGTGGTCCTTGGGCAGAAGAATCTGGTTCTTGGCCTCTTGGCTGAGTTTTGAATTTTTCAGCCGTCCGCCGACCTTTATGATTCCTGTAGAGGCGTCTACAAACGGCGTTAAATGTTGAATAGAATGGTGAGTATCAAGTGCTTCCCCTTTCTTTAATGATGAGTATTCGTGCTGGAATGCTGTGCGTTGAATATTTTTTATAATTCCGTTCAAGGCAATGTCTAGCTCTGCAATAGATACTTCGCCCATCTTCCTCGATCCCTTGGGAGATTTGCAATTTTGAAAGAATCTGAAACAGTATGCAAAGATTCTCTGTAATTTTAAAAATGAGTTACAATGATTCACAGGTGTGACTAGATCAACATGTTTGACTCGTTCTATGGCTGTGAAGACGGATTTTTTTTGGTTTGGCTTCTGGAATCTCGTCTGGTATTTTGAAGGCAAATGTGGGCCATTTTTCTTCAGGTTCAGATAGATGCCTTGGACCTTTGAACCACAGAGTTGATTGGCTGAGGGCATCCGGGAACATTCCACGGGAGATTATGTCAGCTGGATTTTGTGTTCCTTCAATGTGTCTCCATTGCTGTGGCTGAGTCAATTGTTGTATTTTTTCAACCCGATGTGCTATGAAGGTACTCCACGTATAAGACGGTGATGAGATCCAGGCGAGTACAATGGTAGAGTCAGTATGATACACAATTCTTGAAGGGTTTATTTGCATGCATTGAGATACTCTTTCCACTAATTCTGTCATGAGTAGCGCGGCACATAGTTCCAATCTTGCAAGCGTAGTAGCCTTTACTGGTGCTAGTCGTGACTTGGCGCATAACAGTCTTACTCTGATTTCTCCTTGCGTATTCATTGATCTGAGGTAGCAGCAAGCCCCATAGGCGGACTCACTGGAGTCTGAAAAGGCGTGTAATTGGATGTTGACTGAGTTTGAAAATAGTACGTGTCTTGGAATTTTTATTGCTCGTAATCCTGGTAGACTCTTCTTAAATTTCATCCATTTATTTTTGTGAACTGCGGGTAGTTCTTCGTCCCACGAGCATTTGGCCTTCCAGAGGTCTTGTAGAAATAGCTTTCCTAATACAGTTACTGGTCCTATTAACCCAAGAGGATCGAAAATACGGGCTACTTCGGATAACACTGTGCGTTTGGTAAGTCCTTGTGTTTCACCTTCAGTTGCTTGATACTGAAAACTGTCTTCCTTTGGTTGCCAGATTAATCCGAGAGTTTTCGTTACTTCGCCATTGTCAATGAGTAGCATCTTCTCTTTGTGATCTTCTGGTACATTTCGTAAGGTATCTGGGTGGTTAGCACAAAATTTCCTTAATTCGAAACCGCCGCCTTTCAGGAGCTCTGTTAGGTCGTTCTTTAATTTGAGCATGCTTTGTTTAGAGTCAGCTCCTGTCAGGATGTCGTCGACATAGGTATTTCCTAAAATCATATTTGCAGCTTTGGGAAATGTATCGTATTCTGCTAAGGCTAATTGATTCAGGCATCTCGTCGCGAGGAATAGAGCGGCGGCTGTTCCGTAAGTTACGGTGTTTAGCTGATATGTTTGCAGAGGCTTCTCTCTGTCATCTCTCCATAAAATTAGTTGGTACTTTCTGTCGTTTGGGTGGATATTGATCTGCCGATACATTTTGCAGATGTCTGCTGTCATTGCGTACTTGTACATTCTGAATTTTGTTATGATGGTGAAAAGATCTGGCTGAACGGTGGGACCAACCATCAAGATATCATTGAGGGATCTTCCGGATGATGTTTTCGCTGAGGCATCAAATACTACACGGAACTTGGGCTTGTTGGTATCTGCCTTTGCTACACAGTGATGGGGCATGTAGTAATGATCGGTAGGAATGGCTTCCTTTGCTATCGGTTGCATGTGGCCGAGTTCTTGGTATTCTGTCATGAAATCATGATATTGCCTTTTGAGATCGGCATTTCTCTCCAGTTTTCTTTCTAATGCATAGAAGCGCTTTGAAGCAATTTCCAGGGACGACCACAAAGTAGTTGGTAGCTCACGAAAGGGTAGTTTGACGATATATTGTCCTGACGCGGATCTTTGGAAGGTATTTTGGAAATGCTCCTCACAGAGGAGTTCTTCTCTTGACTTGTACTTGGATGGTGAATCGTGATGCTCCAACTCCCAAAATTGTTGCAACTGTTTGTCCAGTGCTGAAACTGAGGGTTGTGTTGCGATGTGACAGCTTTGAGTGCAGCCAGCTTGAGTTGGCACCTTTCCTGCAAGAATCCATCCAAAGTGGGTATTTTGAAGCAGTGGCAAGTTGCGTAGTCTTATTTGACCTTCTTGCAAGAGTTGAAAAAATAATTCAGCTCCCAATAACATGTCGATGGCCTGAGGTTTATAGAACGCGGGGTCTGCTAGCTGGATGCTAGTTGGAATATCCCAGTTCGATGTTTTGATGTATTGTGACGGTTGGTGTTCGCTGCTAGTTTTTAAGATAACAGCATTGATGACTGCTGAAAAGCTCTTCACTCTTGAATGTATCGTGAGAGTGGTTTCGTACTTAGCAGTTGTTGCGATTCCACCAACACCACTAATCGGCAGTGAAGTTTTGCTGCGTGGTAGTCCCAGAGCCTGTACGAGTCGTTCGCAGATAAAGTGGAGCTGTGAGCCCGAGTCCAAGAGTACCCTACAGTTGACCGGGACTCCTGAGGCATTGATGACCTTGATTATTGCTGTTGCTAATAGAATCTGCGAGCGTGTTGACGCCTGTAAGCTAGATATTTGTGAGTTTGTTGTCTCAGATGGAGTAGAACGACTAATCTCCTGGAACTGAGAAGTGGAGTCAAGTTGTCTGGTAGCTCCTGAACTGCCTCTGGTCACTTGTTGATAGTTCATTGGTGCTAAGTCTGTGCTCCGACGAACGATGCCTTGTCGTGATTTCGCTTGAATAAGGTTTCTTGGCTTCTCTGATTGACGATAGTTGTGTATTAATGTGTTATGGCGTTTGCCACATTTCATACAGCCTCTTGACGTGCAATCGTGTACTGTATGGTCTAGCTTTAGGCAATTGGGGCACAATTTGAACTGCCTGATGAGCTGAATCCGATTATCTAATGTTGCATAGAGGAATTTTGGGCACCTAAAAACTCCATGATCTGCCTTGCATACTGCGCACTTCAATGCCTGGGATGATGCCGTCAACGTAGATACCCTCTTGCGTTCTTCCTTCGTCTGGATTACTTCAAGCATCTGAAACCTTATTTCCATGAATTTGAAGAAATCGTCCATTGTCTGCAATTCGTGCGGTGCTTTAAGTGACTGCTCATATAATCTCCTGGATTCCCTATCGAGCTTCTGAGTGAGTAAATGAAGCAGTATGGGGTTCCACTGCTTGATCTCGATGCCACTGTTCTCCAATGCTAGTAGACATTCCTTGCTAGTGTCATGCAATCTTTTGATTCCCAAGCCTGATTCGGTTGTGAGAGCAGCTTGATATAGTAACTGATTGAGAATTGCTGTTACTATAGCCCTCGGATTGTCATACCTCTCTAAGAGTAACTTCCAAGATACTGAGTAGTTATCGTCTGTAGCTTGTAAATGTTTTATTAGTCCGCTGGGTTCACCTGTCAGATTTGCCTTCAAGTAGTATAATTTTTCGGCCCCACCCAGAGGCCTGTTGTGAATGAGTTGACTGTACAAGTCTTTGAACTGCCCCCATTTGGTGTAGTTTCCGTCAAAGATTGGAAGTGTTAACTTTGGGAGTTTAACGTTTCCATTTATCGTGGTCACTGATTGTTCGTCAAGCTTTCCTTGTAGCCTTGTTGCTGTTTCTTGGAAATGATCTTCAATCTTCGTATATTCGCGAATATCGTAGGAGTCATCATCAAGTTCTGTCATTATTTGCCCATGTAAGGAGGCTATGGTGTCCCAATATTGATTGATGGACCTCAGTTTTTGTGTGTAGTATGCCCTTGGATGTGGATTTGCATGCTCGCGTTCAATTACCTTGATGATTCGCTCTAGCGCAGCAATGGTGGCCTTCACTTCGGGGTCACCAAAATGTTCAGTAAAAAAGCCTTCTTTACTGGTTGTTTTTTTCATTTTCAGGCTTCCAGTCAGTGTCACTAATTCGTCCTGGTGCTCGGGCTCGTCTGTATGTGATGATGTGGCTGTCGATACCTCGATTCGCTCACTCAATCTTTGCAAGAATTCATTGTAGACCTTCTCTACTTGATTAAAGTAGTTTTTCACAAAGTAAGAATGCTCTTTGTTGCAGTCCTCACTTTCAACTATTTCGTCGTGATTCTCGCAAAACTTAGTCCATAAGTCATTGAGCCCTCCTTCGTAGCCTTTCGTGTTTTCTATAGTTCTCCGCCCAATGCTTTCCTTCCTGAAATTCTCAAGCAGTTGAGAAATTTCCTTGCCAATTCCTGACTGTGCTGCGGTTAGTTTTTGCATGTTGATTTGCTTCTGATTTTAACACTGCTGTTCTGTCCAAAATATATTGCCGGGGGTTGCCTATGTACGGCTGTTCTTCTTAGTGTAACTGCTAGCCCGCAATCAAAAGATGCTGCTACCGCGTAGTAAACACTGGAACCCTTTGCCTTTGTATATGTAGGTAAGTGGTACCGCTGCGCTGCTGTTGTCTCTTGTAGTAATCACTAGAGAGCTTATTGTTTTTTATAGATGATAAGACTTGGTAGTGAAGTATTGAAACATTCAATAAATCACGTCGGGGTCACCAAAATGTTCAGTAAAAAAGCCTTCTTTACTGGTTGATGGTTTATTAAAAAAGTAAAATATGTACATTTTATTATCCTATTTATACAAAATTTAGTCTGGGAAATAAAATTAAGAATTACCAAAAAAGTGCTTAGTTCACAATATACCATATATTGTGAGAATGTAAAATTCTCACAAGAAAGGTGAGTAGCACGAGATAGGTACATACATACAGATGGTGATAGGTACGTAGAATGAATACGATGCGACGTGAGAATTATTTTATGTGATTAGCGCTGGACTAATCACGATGCGACGTGGGAATTATTTTATGCGATTAGCACTGGGCTAATCAAACTCTAAGTGAAATTACTAATTAAAAACGATGAAAAAACTATAAGTCCAAAAAAATATTATTAAGCACTGATGATAAAATTGCAAATTGAGGATACTATGACTCTTGTTAGCATATGTATACTCCTTGACAATTTGTTGAAAATAGAAGACAGAATGAACAAATGGCCTCCTTTTTATAGAAAAATTCGTTCCATTTTCGCTGTCTATAAAGTGAAATATTCTAAATTTTCACTGAAAATGACAAAAAGTTGAATTTTTCTTTTTGTCAATCGATAGCAAATTTAACGATCTAAATTTTGATACCTTTGTCGTAAAAATTGATTGTCAATTTGATGATTTTAATCAATTTTTGTAATTTTTGGAACATTTGCTATAAAAATGTCGATTGGTTACGTTCCATTTCGGTGTAGTAGATTTTCCTGTCATTTGTAATAATTTTTTGTCTTCTTCCCACTGTGAGTCTCTTTCGCTCTCATTGTGGGAAATGTATATCTAAAAAAACGCGAATATCGCGTTTTCCGTGGAAAATATCACGAAACGAACGCGACCATTGAAATCACGGTTCGATTTTACGTGATTATGATACGTCAAACGTCGCGGTAGTATGGAGTTTTCGTTGTTTTGACACTTTCGCGCGCGAGTGTCAAGTGTATTTTTAATATGTTATTTTATGTGTTTTTAGTGTTTTTCAGGTATTTTCCTGCACTGAGGATATTCTTCAGCAACAGGTAATTATATCTATTTATTTACTTGGTGAATTTAGTGTTTAGTTTATCAATTGTAAGAATTTGTGGACAAATGTCAGGTGAGTGTTTGTATGGCATTTTCACCTTATTTTTCCACAAAAATTTTCTACAATTGTGTTAATTATGTACCTTATAGCGTACTTCATTGTTTTATGCTATGAATTTTGTGGGGAACATGAAATTATTCATGTTTTCCATATCTTTCATCTTGCATGGCATTTTTTGTTTATATATGGGGCATATGTACATTCAGTCATGACTTGACTGCTGTATCTATGACCTTTGTAGATTAATATTGAAAATATCCAAATTCAAGTTCAGTATTAATGTATATCTGCTCATTTCATTACAGATCGTCGTTGGAATCTTTCACCTGTGCAGGTAAACTTTTATGTATAATTGTTTTTAAATCGTTACTGATTGTCCTTCTTTTCTTTTAGGTTCGCTGAACACTAGGTTTCTTCGACCGCAGGTCATAGTATGTCTTCATACGTCGGCTCGCGGTGTTCAACATAGCTCGATTATTCTCGTGGATCTCATTGAGTGTCGTGGTCAGATTATTATGCTACTCATTGATTGACGTATCTTCAGTAGGTGGGCTTTCCAAGACCATCTCCAGTGGTAAGCGCATTTCCAAATAGGAGCTTAGCTGGTGTTTGTTTAGTGCTATCTTGAACACTCGCGCGATATGATAGAAGTAGGTACGGAACGTATTGGTCCCAGTCCCTTTGGTGTGAATTTACAATTTTCGCCAGATAGTCTAAGATTGTTCGGTTAAATCTTTCGACTAAACCATCCGACTGTGGGTGTAAGGCTGTTGTGCGTGTTTTCTCTACTGCGAACTTTTGCAATACCTCTTGAAAAACAGCACTCTCAAAATTTCTGCCTTGATCTGCGTGGAGCTGTAGGGGGGCCCATATCGGCTGAATACGACTGAAATGAGTGCGTCCGAGACAGTCTCGGCTGTCTGATCTGGTACTGGGATTGCTTCGGGCCACTTAGTGAAATAGTCCATACAGACTACTGGAAAGCGGTTACCTTTATTGGTTTTTGGAAGTGGTCCCAATATGTCCACAGCAACTCTTTCGCAATGTTGCATACCTGTAGAGGAGCTCGCCATCTCGGCCGCGGCCCTTTCCGTGCTTGACACTGTATACACCCCGCACACCAGTCCTTTACATCGGTACTACTCCCAATCCAATAATATTTCTCTCGAAGTTTACCTAGCGTCTTATCAACGCCAAAGTGTCCGCCACTTAAAGAGTCATGTACCTGCTGGAGAACAATTTTTCTAAGGGATTTCGGAATCAGAATTTGTTTCGATGTTTCTGATCCTTGACTGATTATTCGAACTGCGATGTTATTTTCTAGTTTCAGAAGAGACCACATTGACCAATACGATTTAATTTCAGGGCTCAGGTCTTTGATGCTGTCTTTATCTGGGCGCTGGCCCGTAGTCAACCAAAGTCGAATACATCGTAAGGTGAGTTCTCCTCCAGTTTTTGAACTATACCTTCTTGAGTGGTGACCAGGCGAATTATGATTGTGTCTTTCTCTTCGAGCAGTTGACAAAATTGACAATCAGTTGTTGAACAAGGCCGGCAAGACATTGCATCTGCATTACTATGACTTTTACCTGGACGGTGCACAATTTCAAAATCATAGGCCCGCATGGGTTCTATCCATCTGGCTACTTATCCCTCGGGACACCTAAAGTTCATCAACCATCTCAAAGATACATGGTCTGTTCGAATTGTGAACTTTTTCCCCAGTAAGTAGGGCTAAAAATGTGAGCAGGCTTTGACTATCGCAACCAGTTCTTTCCTGGTGACACAGTTGTTTCGCCCGGGCGACTGAATGTCTTGCTGTGGTATTCTACCACGTGTTCCATCCCGTCTTTAACTTGCGAGAGGATAGCTCCCCAAGCGTGTTGACTGGCGTTTGTGTCCAGGATAAATGGTAAATTTTCTTCAGGCTGTGTAAGTATCGGCGCAGTGGTTAATCGGTCTTTGAACTCTTCGAACGCTTCTTGACTGGCCCGGAACCCAGCCGAAATTTCGACCTTTCTCCGTAAGCTCTATTAATGGTTTCGCGGTAGCTGAGAAATTTTTAACGAATCGCCGATTGTAAGCACACAGCCCGAGAAATGAATGTATATCCCTTCGTGTTTCTAGTCGCGGCCAATTCTTGACAGGATTAGTTTTATCGGGATCTGTCGAGAACCCGGAGTCACTGATGACGTGTCCTAAGAACTTCACCTCACTCTGACACAACTGACACTTGTTTGGTGAAACTTTTAGATTTGCTACTCTTAATCGGGCTAAGACAAGGCGGAGATTTTCTACCATTTGTTTGAACGTGGGGCCATGTACGATAACATCGTCCAAATATACTAGGCACGCCTGAGGTGGAATTCCTTCGAGGACGATTTCCATGAGCCTCTGAAAGGTGGCAGGAGCATTGGTTAGTCCAAATGGCATAACTGAAAACTCCCACAATCCACTGCGTGTAGTGAACTCGGTCTTTTCACGGTCTTCCTCTTCCACTTCTACTTGCCAGCAGCCCGATTGTAGGTCTAGTGTCGAAAACCAAGTAGAGCCAGCGAGTACATCAAGAGTTAGATCAATACTGGCAGCGGATATGAATCCTTTTTGGTGACCTCGTTTAGCCGCCTGTAGTCGACGCAAAATCTAGTCGAGCCATCCCTTTTCTTCACCAGCTCGACTGGAGTAGTCCAAGGGCTACTGGATGGATTGATAACGCATTGGGTTTTCATCTCGAGTACTAGAGTTTCCGTTTCCTGACGTTTGGCTAGTAGAAGCCGCCTTGGACGCTGTTTAATCGGTTTATTGCTGCATACGTCGATCTGATGCCGCATTATTCTGGTTCGAGCGATGTCGTTTCTTGTACGTGCAAAGACATCTTGATGTTCCATGAGCAGCTTTTCCAGTATTATCTTCTGTTGGTTATCAAGGTGCACAGTTGTGGGTTCCAGCAAGGGGTATAATTCAGGTGGTAAACTATTGAAGTTAGGTGTTATTTCCTCGGACTAACTGACAATGTCCGCAGCCACTTCAACAATAGCTAGAGAAGTGTTAGCTTTGAGTTTGACTGAGGCATCTGTTACGTTTGTCACACGAACTATCAGATTTCCATTGTTGGACCGGCAGACTGCTGGTAACATCTAAAGAGAAGATGGGACATCCTTTGGAGTTATCAAAACAGTTTTTTGTTCAGCCACCAACGGGTTATAAAGTGTTACGAAGCAGGATGACTCAGATGGTATTGTACAGTCCTGTATTGTTCTAACAAAAATGTCAGTGCTCTCTTCTTCGATGATCGGAACCAGTTCGTGAGCTATCTTAATTGTGTGCTTTGCTAAGTCGATTGAACATCCGTTGCCTGCAAGAAAATCCATCCCGATGATGCAGTCATCGAAGACATCAGCTATGTAGAAGGTGTATAATTTGTACCAGACGGATATTAATCGCTCGATTAGTAGGATGCCCTTCTTTCCAGGAATTAATTGGGCGTCTGGGTTCACAATCGACTTCTGTAAATTTGTGAAATGGAAAAAAACACCCACTTGAGTATCATCACGCACCATGAACCCGAACCTTCTTCGAACGTCACATCGGCGGATAGTCCCCGTCGCATTTCGAGCTATGATCTATGCTTTGTTATAGATAGTAGCGGATATAGGAGCTGTTTGGTTTATTTGAACTAGCTGCGGCTTCTTCACGCTAGGTCGCTGGCGTTTCCCGGTGCCATCCGGGCTGAATTTCTTCCCATTCGTTCCCTTCTAAAGTCTGGCGGTTCCCTTGGTGGAGGTCTACTATTACTTGATGCAACGGCTACCTGGATGTTTCGTCTCGCAGCCCGAGTCGCTCGATGATTAGCTTCAATTCGAAAAGCTGTTTGGACAGCATCTCGTAGAGTAGGGAGGATTGAAGTCTCGCAATCTTGCCAGAACGTCTAGACTAAAAATTCTGTCTAGGAAATGCTCCAATGCTATTTGATATCTTGCATCCTCCGGACAATATGCAAACTTGAGCCTAGTCAGCCGTAAAAGATCTGTAGCGTACTCCGAAAAGCTCCCTACATTCTTCTGAACTCTGGTGCTTAGCTGGACGTTCCTTGCCTTAGAGTATGACCTCCTAGCCTCTTGACCTAACGTTTCGTAAAAGCCCAAAGTCATGCCGCGTATAGAGGCAGCTATATATAGAGCTTTCGTTCCGTCGTCCCAACCGTTTGCGTTTCGAAGTGTACTTCGAAGTGATTCCAAGGAGCTTTTCCATCTTACTCCGTGGGTGAAAGCATTAGTTTCCTTATGTCCTTGTCGTTTGCTATGTGCTGTGGCCGATGACAGGTCGACGAAGAGGACTCACTGGACCGTTGTGCCCCTACAGGGTTGGAACAAATATCTGCAGGCCCATTTGTTTCCACTGGATGTTGTTCGTTGTGATCGGGTCTCTCTCTCGGAAATTTCGAGGAAGACGGCGTGGACTGACCATTAGGGGGGGGGGGGAGTGCCAACTGCTTTCTCGGCGGACTTTAAATTTGGATCACCCTCCGTATCGTCCATTACCCTATTCACCAAGGCTGTTCCGCTAAGGGCCGACAAATCGGCCATCTGCCTCTGTAATGTGCCCAGCTCCTCTCGGAAAGAGGAATGCTGTCCTTTCAGGGCTTTTACCTCATTACTGACCTCCGCCATCGTATTCGATTGCGCATTGAATTGATCGCTCAATTCTTCGAGCTTCCGCATGATCTTGTCGAGCTGTTCTTCTGCCATCCTGCTCGATTGCTTCTGATTTGGGTTGAGGTCAAGAGTTATTATTGAAAGAATGTGAAATTGCGCATATTTGGAAGGAAAATGGTTTGGTTGATGACAGGAGCTCACGAATGCTCCCGTTCCGCAACTGTTACGAACTCTAGGTTCTCTTTGAAGGCACCCTTAAGATCGAAACGCTACAAGATGTCGCGTGTGGAAATATTACCCGGATCTTTATTAATACCCTACGCATGATATCGAGCAATAATGCAGAGCTTATTCGTTATCACACACAAGAAACAAGAGGCCCCCGTCTTGGGGAAAGGTCCAAATGTTGAAGGTACTACTTAATTGTAAGTTGAAATTTTAATCAAATCTGATATCCGAAATCCAAAGTATTTATAGACGCACGCTGGTAGATAACCGCCCAGGAAGCCTTAAGGTGTTAAATATTCTTAACTTTTTAATTAAAAATGCAATACAGTTATCGAGCTCCCATCCGAAAATTTTTCCGAAGTACGTAGTGTAAATACAGGTTGGGCCAAAAGTCACCATGGGGTTTAAAAATTTAATAACTTTTTCGTTTATATATTTTTTTTATTTTTTTTTTTTAGATTATAAAATATACAAAAAGGAAATTTTTTTACGCTAAGTATGGAAAATAATGTCACTTAAATGACCGCCGTTATTAGCTTCGCAATAATGGGCTCTTTTTAGAGCATTTTCCATAACATCTTTCAACATTTGTGGCTGTAGCGCTCGAATTTCTGCAACAATGCTGGCCTTGAGTTCAAGGATTGTCTCGGGCTTGTTCACATATACTCGCTCCTTCAAATAACCCCAAAGAAAATAGTCGGGTGCTGACAAATCTGGCGAACGCGCTGGCCAATTAATTTCCGAATTTCTTGAAATTATTCGCTGTCCAAAAATTTGCCTTAAAAGTGCCATTGTGTCTCGGGCAGTGTGGGCAGTGGCTCCATCCTGCTGAAACCACATCTCAGGTCTGTTTTCAAGAGCAGGACGTAAAAAATTTTCTATCATAAACCGATACCGCTCTCCATTTACGGTTACAGCACTTCCATCTTCATTTTCGAAGAAGTAAGGCCCAATGATATTTTCAGATGTAATGCCACACCATACTGTACACCTAATGGGGTGCAATTGGCATTGATGAATGGCTCTTGGATTTTCAGAACCCCAGAACCTACAGTTCTGCTTATTAACAAAACCATTCAGATGAAAATGAGCTTCATCACTCATAATCAGATTTTCAATAAAGTTGATTTCATTTCTGGCCAACTGTTGAAATTTAACTGCAAAATTTAGACGTTGCCGATGATCTGCGGGTTTCAATTCTTGCACCAATTGCACCTTATATGGGAATAACAGTAAATCTTTTTTTAAAATGCGCCGTAGTGACGTACGAGACATCCCTAGCTGAGCAGAACGCCTTCTGGTAGATGTTTCTGGTGTTTCGTTAACACTTTGCTCTACACGTTCAATATTTTCCGCAGTGTGTATTATACGCGGTCTACCGGTTCGAGGCAAATCACTTACGGTGCCATGTTGGTGGTGACGATCAACTAAGCAACGAATCATGGCTTCAGAGGGCGAAATTGTGACGTTAAAATGGCGACGATATGCTCTTTGCGTTAAAATAATTGATCGCTGATTTAAGTAACAAATTTCTATTATTTTGGTTCTTTGTTCAGTTGTGAATCTCTCCATTATTTATTCTCCAGATGTTATTTATATAATCTAAAAAAAAAAAATAAAAAAAATATATAAACGAAAAAGTTATTAAATTTTTAAACCCCATGTTGACTTTTGGCCCACCCTGTAGTTGAAATGTTCCCAGCCCTTTCGTTAAAAATTGGCATCTTGGCACCGTCAGACTTGAGCTCTCGTGCTGGATTCTATTCCACTGTGTACAGAAAGAAATAATAGTGGAGGAGACCTCTTTCATACGGCTTCAGACGAAAGGACAAAATACCGAGGAACACTTGTCGTCGACCCGAAAATATTAGAGAAATCTAATATTTATCTTAGGTTCCACGAACCGTGCACTAGCAAATATACGACTATCGAGTGTACTTTGCGTTATATTAACCATTGACTAACATGTATAAAATTGTAGGAACTGTCTTATGCTTTGGAAGCCATCAGCAAGCAGATTTGAAATTGCAGAAGGTATCTGGTGTTATATAAATCGTTGACAGACTGATACAATAAGAGGAATTATTTTCTGCTTTGTAAACCTTTTACAATCAAATATAGAAAGTTTCCCAAAATTATGTGGTGTTTCAGAAGTAGTTAACGCCACATATAGGAAAAGTTATTAATAATTCCGTGTCTTTGACTTCTGCTGCCAAGGGTTATTTTTCCTTCAATACCTTGTCGGCGGTGAAACATAGAAAGTGTCGAAGTAATTTTTATTTTATTTTGCTCCGTAGCAAATATTAACTAGCAAATATAAAGTTGCGTTAGAAAATATTTGCAGTTTGTACTTTGCCGCTGCTAAACAAAGAAAGTTTATCACTTACTTTGCGCTGCAGGCATCGCTCGCTACGGATTTTTCATTATAATTCATTAAATCTACGAATTTATGGCCACTTGGAAAGTCCCGAATCCGTCCAATTAAGAACTTCAACGACAAAAAAAGAAAAAACGATTTAGCATTCACCTCGAATATTTTCAGTGGTTAAGACCAAAAACACGTACCCTTCAGAAATTATTTGAGACCTCTTAAGTCCTTGATATAGGAAGTTTATCAAATTTAAGATGATTCAGACCTTGGCCTGTGTGTTTTCAACTATTCACGACCAGAGACTATACCTTGTCAGAAATTATTTAAGGTTTCTGAAGTCGTTGACGCCAAGCAAAGAAAATTTAATGAATTGAAGACAAATTTAGTGCTTATTTTGTGTATTTTTCAGAGTTGCTTAAGACTTCTTTAGTCGTGGACACTTGAAGTAGATTTATTAAATTCCAGAGGACTCATAACTTATTTTGGTTCTTTAAACTATTCCCGACCAAATATGGAAACTTTTCGAAGATTGTCTGCGCTTCGCGAATCTGCGCGGGACAATGTAGAAACTATTTTGTGGTTTAAGACGTGTCGACCAGCAATTATACGAGTAATACAAATCCAGAATTTATTTATTTGTTACTTTATTCATTTACTTTTCCGTTAGTTAGTTTCTCTGATCGTTTATTATCAAATATTGGAATTTTGACAACGCTTTGTTCTTTATGAATAGCTCGAACAGCGAATATAGGACGTTTAGCTGGTATTCCGATGTCTCTAGATCGTTGGCTAGCCTAGCATCCGTTTTGTGCTTGACTATCGTTAATGTCGAATATGAAAACCAAATATATTTCGTACTTTTCTAGTCGTGCATTAGTAGATACAAAGACTGTTTTGTGCTGTAGATAGAGAACGATATGGAAAGTACTTCTTGAAACTTCCCAATCATGTATTGGCAATTATAAAAGAAATATAGCAAATTTAGCAAATATCGTGAATATAGTAAATGTAGCAAATATAGTAAATATAGTAAATATAGCAAATATAGAATATCTATGGTACATATAGCAAATACAGCCACTTAGTTAATTTAGCAAATCGTAGAAAATCTCTTGTGTCTTATAACTCTCCTTTGGTAAATAGGGAAAATTTACACATCACCCTTCAGTACTTGACGATTAACGAATATCGAAAGCCTGAAAAATATTTCATTGAATTTTACGCTAGCTTAACGCTACTAATACCGCAAGTTGAACAGAAAATGGCAGCCCATTTGACGTCACCCGTAGATCAAGTCTTTGAGTTATTTATTTTGCCACATATATAGAAAATCTGCTAAGTACATTTTTCCGCCTTGGTTAGAACGTTAATCGCTTGCGAAAATACTACCAAAAATGTAGAAGACCGGTTGGTATTGCGCCAAGTAGTTTAGACTGATTGCCGATCAGATTGAGCTTTCATTTATTTGTGAAAATTTATGAGCGGTATAGCAAATTTCTAACTAGTCGAAACTAATGCTCGCACTTAGATTAACGCTTTCGATGAGTTCAAAAAATAAAATAAATTTATTAAACGTAGAAAATCTTGAGCCCATAGAAATACTACTCACTATTTGGTGATCGCCTTCAATTATTTACTAAAATTTTTCAAACATGTTTTTCAGTTTACCAGTCAGGAGCACTTCTACTAAAAGCCTAAAATTTATTTTGTGCCTTATAGATTGTTCACCAGCAAATATAGAAACCGTATTATTTAAAAAAAAAAAAATTCACTTGCCGACACAAAAATTCTGAGAGTATTTGCTATTTTACAACTCATGTGTCAACCAAAATGGAAGGTTCTAGAGAAACCTTGTGCCTTAATAATAGCGGCCTTGAAAATGTAGGAAGTGTAGCAAATAAATTTTATTAAAGCCTCGAATGGGAAGTATAGCAAAAGTTTTTTAATAAACCTAATAATCAAATTTAATATTTAGATACTTAATATCACCAATTTAAAAAGAAATTATTTTATGCTTTTCAACTAACTTTGCCAGCAAGAAAAACACGGAAATAAGAAAAGAAAAATATTAACTAACCAGATAAGACTCCAAACTAACTTTTCTCGACTTGATGAATTTTGCTGGGTAAACTTCACGTACTAAATCCAGTAGAACGCCAAACAGACTTCTCGTATAGCTCTTCTCGACTTGATGAATTTTGCTGGGTAACCTCTGTGTAAACTCGGCTAATGGGAGTTAGTAGCGCCACTTTTATTTGAATGAAGCGACCCCACACTTGACACCAATTGTTGCAATTTTCGTTTTCGCAGGAGATCCGAAATGTGCCGGCAAACTTAAAAGCTGCTGAAATTCGCTGATTAGCAATGATGTACCTGAATATCGCCTATAATTGGCGCGCACCAAGTAGGGATGTAAATGTTGACGGAATTGGCGGGCCGCCTCCGTTATGGCCTCCGTTATCTGGCCACCTGGCCGAGCGGTCGCTAGGGAAGTCAGGTTAGGTCCAAGCGTGACAATAGCGGGCCTCTCCGTCAAAATTACGGGGAAACAAAAAATAAATCTCCACTACTTACTGTTGAAATGAACAAAGATCGCCAGACTTTTAACCTCAGCTTTCCTGGATGGGATATTACTCGTCCTCTCTGGCTTGGCTGAAACTCACACAAAAGATCTCTTTGCAACATGAAAAAAGGAAACTCGACTCTTGTTTTTAACAGAGCACAAATTTTATTTTAATTTTTTCGTACCTACTTGGCGTCTTACCACACAAAAGATCTCTTTGCATCTCTTCTACTTAAAATATGGCCGCGTGCCTACGTGACTTTTTCTATTACAAAAATTTCATAACTTTTCTACTAAGTCGGCATGATCGACCTCTATTTTCACAAGTGTATATCACGCAAGGCGTGGTCTTAATCAATTTTTAAGTCTTTTTACAAGTTTATTTTATCTACTTTTAAGTCTACGTCAAACCAAAAAATTCATTTTAACAATTTTATTGCTTTTTTCAGGTTTTTATCTAGTTTTAAGTCTACGTTAAACCAAAAATTCATTGGAACAATTTTATTTCTTTTTGCAGGATTTTATCTAGTTTTAAGTCTACGTTAAACCAAAAATTCATTTTAACAATTTTATTTCTCAGGTATTTATCTAGTTTTAAGTCTATGTTACACCAAAAATTCATTTTAACAATTTTATTTCTCAGGTTTTTATCTCGTTTTAAGTCTACGTTAAACCAAAAATTCATTTTAACAATTTTATTTCTCAGGTTTTTATCTAGTTTTAAGTCTACGTTAAACCAAAAATTCATTTTAACGATTTTTTTTTTCATCATGTCAACCTCGTGCTTACCTATAGGTCTAATGGATGGACTTTACTTCATATATTTGTCGAGACTTTATTTGCTGTCAGCTCAATAAATGCCAAATTACTTATTGATTTTAGTTTCTATAGTTGTTAACATCTTATTTACTTGTGAGGTTTAATAAATGTCGAGACACTTCGTGGCTTTAGTTTCTATATTTGTTGAATTTTTATTTGCTTTAATAAATGTCAAATTCCTTATGGACTTTAGTTTCTATATTTCTTTTAATTTCTTTTAAACGTAGTGAAGGTGGAAACTATTTATTAACATTTCTATGGGTCAGGATTTTTGTTTCGCGTATAATCAATGCTGAACCGGTTCAAGACTATTTATTTCCTATTCCTATCAACTGGTTTACGTTAAGATTCATCCGGTACCAATTCATTCGTTGGCGTTCATTTCTAAATTTGCTAGACCTTTTATTTAATTTTTATTTTCTATATCCTCTAAAGTTTTCGATCAAGCTCCAGATCTCTATACCTGTCAAAGTGTTTATTTTGAATTCCAATTTTCTACATTTGCTTTCAAAGTCACCAATAATAATAATTCAATTTTCTATATTTGCCTTCAAATTCAATAGACTGATAAACTTTTATTGTTCATACTTGTCCAATCAAACCTATACCTGCTATTAAATTATAAATGTCTTTTCCATCTGGGATGTGTCAAAGTTCGTCTGTCTATCTACCTGACAACGTAGTAGTTCATTGGGAAAGTTACTGTGATGACATGTCTAAGCACATGTCCAGCAAAATCTTCTGGTTTCATGCTGGTACTTGTGGGTTGACCCCCTTCCTACATCGGTTGGGGTGGATCATTCAAATTCGAGCAGATTTGAAGAAGAATTGTAGTGACAGCTAGGAGTGAATGGGAACGAGTCTTTACTTTGGGTTTGAGATTCATTACAGTGCAGTGGCTATTTTCTGGCAGTTCCTCTGATAAAATGTCAAGTAGGCGGTACGACGACAATTCTGACATTTGTTTACATCGAAAAATTTTACATTTGGCGTCAGAAATTTGTTTACCTGCGTTTTCCCTTCAAAATAAAGTAACCGACAATGTAATAGGAGATTTAATAATTAATATATCACTATTGTCTTCGTTTGTTTAAATTATCAAGTGAATTGCCTTTACAATTGGGGAAAAGTGTGTGGCCTTCTTTGAGAGAATCCTAAGGATTCCCTATTGACATTGCTGTGCTTTTTTAGGTGTTAATAACATTTTTACAAGGCAGTGGAGCTATCGTCAACAAAAAATTTAGAATTGGATAAAATATGTCGAATATGCTTAGCTGCAAAAAAAAAATGCGGCCACTTTTTGGAGAAATGGTTGCTAATATGTTGATGATATTTGCAAGGGTACAAATTGAAAACACGGATGGGTGGCCAGGAGAAACTTGCTTTCAATGTGCCACTGAAATTTGGTCCAGGTGAGTGGAATTGTGACAATATATATAGCGTTCAAGCTTAATAAAATTTTGGTTATCAATTATACAGGTATATTACAATTATAGTATATTATAGTAAAATTAAAGTCGAAGACCTGTCAAGGCAGCTGACTAGAGCATTCATATCGGAAAAAATCGCGACTGGAGAGTCAGCCGAGAAATTGGCAAAACAAATTTACATCCAGACGGTCGCTAATAACATATCTTATAGAGATACGGAATTGATACTAAAGGCGGGTAATCTCACAACTCTAACTGAGATTACAGCAAAAGCAGTTGCAGTGGATAAACCACAACAGAATAACGTGTTGCACTATCAAGGCAGGCAGCCGCAAAGATTGAGATTTAATCCAAGCCAATACAGGGAACATTACAATGAAAGATTTAATAGGAACAGATAGCAAAGGTAACAGAACCAAAGATTCACTAATACTGGCCATTTAATGAACCGAAATAATTATTCAAAGCAAAGAAACTACTCGAATTAGATTAATTACCGGAATTCAAACCAGAACAAGTACCGTAACCCTCAGTGGAATAGTGGAAACCAACAAAGTAATAGAAGAATTCGAATCAATGATCCAGTGGAATGACAAGCCCCTCAACCTGAAGACAAAACAGATCTGTTGGGGGAGGTCTCACAAACAAACTAAGAGTTCACACGTTAAATATCTCTCTCACTAATTTCGTAAAAGCGTATGTAGATATGTGTAGTTCAGTATGCACATTTATAGTCGACACAGGAGCAAATATATCAATTTTTAAAAGACGCGAAATAATCGCTGACCAACGATATTATCCTTAAAATACTTGTATCATACATGGTGTCACAGATAATACAAGAAAATCAATAAAGGAAGCAACCTACGCTACACTAACTTTCAACGATCAATTTTCGATCGAACACTTTTTCCAAATCGTAGACAACGATCTAGCCATCGAGGCAGATGCAATTTTAGGACTTGACTTCCTAACTAAATTCAAAGCCTCCAATGATTACGGCATTTGGAAACTTACATTAAATACAGCCTCAATCGAAATACCCATAATGTGTGGTCCATTCCCAAAAGCTATCGCGATACCACCCCGATGCGAAATTGTTAGAAAAATCAGAAGTATAAAATCAGAAGCTAACGATATTGTCGTAATTGTCGAAGAATTCGAACCAGGAGTTTTCGTAGGAGGAACAATTACCTAAGCGAAAGATCCATTAGTTAGAATATTGAATACGACACCTAAAACAGTAACTATTCAAGAACCGAAATTTCGAACCGAACTTTTAACAAATTTTAACATTCATATTAAAAATATCCCCAACAAGAACAGAGCAAATCGAGTAATTTCGGCTTTAAATCTAAAGTCCATACCAAATTATGCTATACCTCAATTTTAAAGATTATGTCAGGAATATCAAGACATACTTTCCCTCGAAATTGAACCCCCCTCACAACCAATAATTTCTATGAACAGCAAATAGAGCTATCAGATAAAGTTCCGGTATAGGTACATACAAAATTATAGAATTCCAGAGGCACATAAATCAGAAATCGATAATCAAGTGAAGAAAATTCTGGATAATAAAATAATAGAAAACTCTGTTTCCCAATTCAACTCTCCAATTTTATTAGTACCAAAAAAATCAAGTATTCAAAACATAAAGTGGCGGCTAGTAGTAGATTTCAGAAACTTAAACAAGAAAGTACTTTCAGATAAATTCCCACTGCCACGAATAGAAGATATATTAGATCAAATGGGCCGTGCAAACTATTTTTCAATACTAGACTTTATGTCTGGAATTCACCAAATTTCTTTAGATTCAGCTTCTAGAAAGTACACAGCTTTCTTAACCAATCAGGGACACTACCATTTTACTCGACTTCCTTCGGAGTAAATAAAAGCCCAAACAGTTTTCAGCGAATGATGACAATCGCTATGGCAGGTCTAACACCAGAAGTTGCATTTTTATATATAGATGACATAATAGTCATCGGATGCTCACAAGCACATCATTTAAAAAGTTTGTCATCCGTATTCAAGAGATTACGAGAGAGAAATCTCAAATTAAATCCAGAAAAATGCAAATTTTTTCAAACGGAAGTTACATACCTTGGTCACAAATTTCAGTACAAGGTATAAGCTCAGATAGCTCAAAATATGATGTTATAAAAAATTGTCCTATACCCAAGAGCGTAGATGAAGTCAGGCGTTTCGTAGCATTTTGTAACTGCTACCGTCGTTTTGTTCCTAACATCGCAGATACCGCAATACCCTTAAATAGACTGCTCCGGAAAGAGGCAATATTTGAATGGTCTGAAACTCACCAAAAAGACTTTGATATTATAAAATCAGCGCTTATGTCGCCCATAATATTACAACACCCTGATTTTAATAAAGAATTCATTATATCGACAGACGCATCAAACACTGCCTGTGGTGCAATTTTATCCCAAAATGTTGATGGACAAGAACTATCTATCGCATACGCAAGTAAAACATTCACACAAGGAGAGAGCAACAAATCAACATTGAAAAAGAACTAACAGCCATACATTGGGCTATAACATATTTTAAACCGTATGTCTATGGCCGAAAATTTATAATACGAACGGACCATAGACTCTTAGCAGATTTATTCGGAATGAAGAACCCAACATCAAAATTGACCCGAATGCGACTAGATTTGGAAAGAGTTTGATATCGAAATCCAATACATCAAAGGAACTGAAAATTCTGGACCTGACGCTTTGTCTAGAATAAAGCTTGATATATCAGATCTAAAAGAGATCAAAATATTACAAATAAAAACTCGCGTAATGAAAAAGAAAGAAAATGAAATAATAGTACAGAAGAAGAAGCCAATGACACAAGTAGGCAGTTTGATCAACTGCGTATCACTGAGGCCTTGGCACCATCAGAAGCAAACCTGGATTTACCCTTAGGCTGACAAGGCTGAAGCCTAGGGCCCCGCCGTCCGGCTGGGGCCCCAAATTTCAATTTTTATATCAAAAGGTTTAACATTTTAATATTAAAATTGAAATTTTTACTTTAAAATTTTTTTTTATAGTAAAAATTTATAAAAAAAGTTTTTGCAGTTTTTTTTTTTAAAACAAGGTTGGCTTTGGAATTTCCTTCAAGCGTTTACAAACACAACAATAAATTGAAATCATTGCTTCAGATTATTGATTGTGCTTCAGACGAAATATAGGTTTTTTAGTTAACTACAAAACGTTATTAGTTGAAGTTTATTGAATAATTTAATAGTGTAGTGAGAATTTTATATACATAAGCGTAAGTACTTCACTTTCTCCTGTGTTTCTTTTTTAAATTTAGACTTTGGTTTTCTATAACAGAGACATAATATTGAACATTCCTAGCTTTTATAATGTCTTCCAAAAGAATATATGCTAGTGGTGCGGAAAAAAGAAAACGAAAAGCTGAACTGGAAAAATATGAAGCTTCGCTTCCGAAATTAAGTGAGTATTTTAGCACTATTGAAACAACCAAGAGAAACAAAAATTGCGGTGAAAAAGAAATATCAGCAACATTGCTTCCTGATCAAGAATCTGCAGATACCGTGGTGCGATCTGAATGTCTTAGCATTGATATATCATCATCATCCTTAACTGAATATGTCAGCATTGGTACCGCACAAATCAATTTACCTTCAATTTCGATGGAAAGATTCGAAAATACGTTGGTGACAACAGATGATCCGGCCACATGGTTAAATATAACTAAAGAATTACGTGAACAAGTCATCAGAAGGCCCATAAATCAAAATTTGAACGGTAATTATTCAAAATCCCTAAGAAAATAAAACACTCAATCTAGATTTTTGCCATTGAGTATATTTGAAAGAAAAATGTGCAATGGCGAACAGGTTACGAGAAAATGGTTGGTATATTCCCCTTCTACCGGAAACGTATTTTGTGTACCTAGTAAACTATTTGGCAAACAAGAGTCTGCGTTTAGAAGTGGGTTTGGAGATTGGAAAAACTGCCAGAATCTAATTACATCGCATGAAAACAGCAAAAATCATAAAGAAAACGTTAATGATTGGTGTACAATGTCTAGTCATTCTGGCAGAATTGACTGTGAAATTGTCAAACAACGACAAATGGAAAAAAGTTATTGGCGTAACGTTCTTAAGCGCGTCATTGAGACCATAAAATTTCTCTCAGAACGAGGGCTTGCCTTTCGTGGCGACGATGAAACACTTGGATCTCCATCTAATGGCAATTTCTTAGGCATTCTTGAAACCATTGCCAAGTTTGATCCATTTCTGGCTAGCCATATTGAAAGATATGGCGGAAACGGCTCCGGAAGTACAACATATCTATCCAAAACAGTTTGTGAGGAGTTAATTCAAGTTATGGGTCAAAAGTTACAGTCAAAAATTATCGCAGAAGTTGAAAGTGCTAAATACTTTGCCATCAGTGTAGATTCTACTCCGGACATCTCCCATGTCGACCAACTTACATTTACTATACGATATGTACTATCGAATGGAAAACCAGTCGAGAGATTTGTCAGATTTCTTGAGCTCCACAGCCACGGTGCTGAAGATATTTCTAACCAAATTTTAAAATTTATAGAAAATGTTGGTCTTGATATTAATAATTGTAGAGCTCAAAGCTATGATAATGCTGCAAACATGGCTGGCATTTACACAGGCGTACAAGCACGAATAAAAGATGTAAATCCACTTGCCCATTTCGTACCGTGTGCGGCACATTCAGCAAATCTCGAAGGTGCTTGTGCTGCTGACTGTTGCTTAGGCGCTGTCAACTTTTTTGGCTTTATTCAAACATTATACAATTTCTTTTATGCTTCGACATATAGATGGAAAAAATTAAAAAACTGTTTGCCGAAAGGTGGCCTCGTTGTTAAATCGCTTTCTCAAACTCGATGGTGCGCTAGAGCAGATGCAATTAAAGCTATTTTTAAGGGTTATGCAGAAATTAGAGCTGCTCTAAGTGAACTTTGTAATGATAATATTGAGAATAGAACTACGCGACAGGAGGCCCAAAATTTGGATAACAAAATGAACGAGTTCGATACAGCGATACTAACAGTTATATGGTACACATTAATAAGCAGACTCAACGCAACAAATCAGTCCCTTCAACACGTTAATATTGATATTCTCATTGTTGTGAAACTGTATGAATCTCTTTTAAATTTTGTTCTTGCAACGCGTGATAATTTTGATGAAATGGAAGAGCAAGCGAAGAAACTTGTATCAATACATGACTATGTTAGTGAAAAAACACGAGATAGAGTACAAAACGAATGTTTGATGAAGAAAACACAATGAATATTGAACTGAGGGCTCGTGATAAATTTAGAATTCAAATATTTTATGTAATTATTGATTCTTTGGCTGCTGAACTACGTAAACGACAACTTGCCTATTTGAAATTAAAAGAGCTGTTCGGATTTTTAACAGATTTCAAGAAATTAAGTTTAATAGAATTGAGACACCAATGTATACGTTTAGTTGAGGCGTATCCTGGTGATTTAGAAATGGAATTCGTGGACGAATTTTTGCAGTTTTCTTCTACGATAAATACCGAAGATGATATTAAAGTTGTAGATTTAATGACCCACCTGGATAAGTACGTTATGTTGGGAACATATCCGAACGTTAGAATCGTTTTAAGAATATATTTTACTATCCCAGCGACCAACTGCGAGGTTGAAAGATCATTTTCAACATTATCTCGTGTTAAAAATCATTTAAGAAGCTGCACTGGACAAGACCGACTAAATGCCTTATCATTAATGGCTATAGAATCCGTTGTTCCATTGTTGAAGATTTTGCAGAGAAAAAATCTAGGAGAAAATGCTTCTAAATTAATTTTGTTTTATTTATGAGTTCTACTTTGTTTTATTTTTTTATATATGAATAAATATAATATTATTTTCGAAATTTAACTATTATAATAGCAGAAAGCTATTTAACTTCTTTTTTCAAAAAAAATTATAATAGGGCCCCATTATATTTTTAGCCTTGGGCCCCCGCAAGAGTAAATGCGGCTCTGATCAGAAGTAACAAAATTACCAGAATTAAAAATCAACGTTGATAATAAAAGAAGAATTGAACTCACGCTAGCGTTAAATTATAAAATATTTTATAAGCGGTTAATAAGAATAAATACTTTAATACTAGTAAACTGCGAATTACTGTATTTTCTAATTACTCAATACAAAAACTTCCATGATAATTAAAATATCATATAGGGGACCTGTGCATAGCCTAGCACATTTGAATCTGGAGGAATCAAAGCTTGATCCTTTACTGACACACAAAGGTCCATTCATTATTACTTTAACATTCAAGTGAGAAATTTAGGGGAAATGTATTCTTTATTTATCCTTAAATCACAAAGCAATCCAAACCAAAAATAACGCGCGTTAAACCAATCCATTCACTGGAGATGTAGGAAGGCATATACATATAACTTATAGCTAGGTAAGAGGAGATATACTTGATAAATTTACATAACTTCAGAAGACACGAACATGAATATTCAAGTGCAATGCTCCCGAAAGTACCAGTATCTCCAGAACGAAGCAGAGCACCACAGCATTTCTGTCATGTAGACATGCCTTCAAAATTAACAAAAAACGAACTATAATGGAAAAAAATTGCTTGGTATTGCTGTATTTTTTTGTTTAATATGTAAATCATATATAGCTTCGTTTGGTATTTGAATCAGAAAAATCGTTTTGCTCCGTTTCTGAGATACGATTCTTTGAAAATTTATAAAATCAGGAAATTTGTAGACTTACTATTGTTGGTGGGGGGGGGGGGGGGGAGGAAGCAAAAAATATTGGTAAGATATTTTCATATTCCATAGAAACTCTGAAAGTTTCATCCAAATCGGGTCGGGTCCGCAAAGGTAATATGGTATATACGAGTAGCACCAAACTTTATATCCATCTAGTTTGATTTGGTGATTTGATGATATTTCGCACAATTTCGTGACAGAGATCTTGCTTTATTTCGTAAGTCAATTTGCTTATAATAATGGATATGACTGGTGGGAGATCCGAAATTATATAACAGATAGCTTCATAACTACCCAAAACCACCAAAATAGACTCATCTTTTTTAATGAAGTAAGCCCATTTTTAAGAGAGAATCTATAAAAAAAATTATGAAAATTTCTTTGAAGAAAGAAAAATTACGCAATTTTTATTTTTGTTAAGGTTTGTAATTTTCAAATATAAAGTTTTTAAAGTGTACGTTTTGCGGTTGCATTACCATACAAAATTATTTATATTTGACAAATCTGATCCTTTGCGATATTTCTCTTACGGTTGCGTAGATTTCACTATTCAAAGAAAACTCTTCTTTCTGAATATTTGATATTTAAATAATTTCATTCAAATGGGAAACTAATATTTTAGTGATTTCAAAACACATACTGTCTCTATTTTCTACATTTAAGAAGCTGTGTGTGTTTTTATTTTCGCTCAAGGAATTGAACCAATTGGGCTAAAAACTTTAAGAACCAACGAAATATCTTGAAACTTCTTTGAAATATCCAAGAAAGTCCGTCCAAAGTAAACATTTTTTCCTTATCAAGAAACTGCCAAATCGAGATCAGAAAAGGCTTCGTCTGGGTTCCACATTTCAGAGAAACTTTCTCCGATTTCCCCACTGTCAATTTTACAGAGTTTTCTTCCAATTGGTTTCCTCTTCCATAGCTTCCAGGCTCCATCAAATTGTTCGCATAATCTCCCTATGTTGCATTATCCTCGAAAAGATTCAGGAACTCAATACAATGCGGCAACGTCTTTGAAGATTGCGAAAGGATTGTACATGTCTGCCTTGCCTCAAGTAGAAACAATTTACAAATTTTAAAGTTTTATCGAATCCGAAGTGGAAAGCCGTGTGAGGGGGATCAGTATTGCACTCAGAAGGGAAACTCGTATCCCTTTGCGAAGGATGCTCTTTGTTGTTTCTAAGACGATGCATTCCAATAACTTTGATAACAATCAGGCTTTATGGAAGCGCGCAATTACATTATTACATCCAAACTGTAACAACTTTATCTGTTCTTTTCGGTAATTACTTTTTGCTTTTATAGAATGCATGTATTGGCGTCGTGTTAGTAGTATTCTAGTATGAGTATATTATTGATAAATTTAATTGAATCGGGGAGATATTTACTATAAACTTAGCTTTGAAAATTTAATAAATCGTATTCGTGTATTTCGTGTCCTTTTACTAAATAATCCGATAGGTTAGGTCCAAGCTTACCCTCATATATCCTTACTGTGCTTTTTCGCTAGATATTCCTAATCTCTCACTTTTCCTGAATTCACTTTCGGCTTGGATTAACTTTCACAATAAACTTCTTGACCGTTTTTTTTATATTAGTGGCAATTGACTGTCTTATTTATACTTGACCGAATTCTGGCTGAATTATAAGCTCTACTTTCTCTCTGCTTATTCATGTGCCCCTCTCTCTTCTGGCCTCTTTTCCTCCTGTCTTTCTCCCTGTACTTCTCTCTTTCTCTCTATCTGTCTATCGATCACCACATTAAGCTCTGTCTCTAGACTTGTGTCTCTCTTTATATATATAATTATATATATTGTTACGTGCAATAAAATGAAACATCTTTTGAAAAATGGATACTTTACATGAAATAACTAATTAAGTACGGACATAAACAACTTTCGGAGAATCGTATACAAGAAAGGACAAGAGACAGCTATAAAGTGCGGACATTAGCAACTTTGGCTTCGGAGAATCGATGCTTCTAGAATAAAAATTTTCGGAAGGTTCTAGGACAATTTGAAGTGTATAAATACGGAGTGATCACAGGCAGACTTATTTCGGACAGTGAAGGAATGTAGTAAACTGTTTGGATTGCGATAATTGGAAGTACAGTACTAGCGATAATTAAAGTAGAGTTGATTCGTAATTGTTTGTGAATTTTATTAAACAGTAAACATCGGAGTATAATAAAGTATACTTCTGAATTATATCTTAAATAAATATTATGTTTTAAATAACGAACTAAGGCCACGCTGGTAACAATATCTTCCCCTCTCTTTCTCTATATCTCTCTTTCTTACACTTTTATAGTTTTGTCCCCTTATCTCTCTTTATATCGATATCTCTTTCTCTCGTTATCTCTTCTCTCTCTTCGTTTTACTCTGCATACAGGTCCGGAGATGAAGACCCAGGGCCCTAGGCTGTTAACGTAGTCAGCACCTCTTTCTAACTAGTAATTGAATAAAACAGAAATCTTACCGTTACTTTTCACTTATTCAATGAACGTCGACTTTGAAAATAAACAAGCAGATTTAGAAATATCACAAGTAAGTACGAAATTATATGCAAAGAAAGTTCGTTGCATGTAAGCATACGCTTAGATTGCCATGCGACGAGCTTTCTTTCCTGCAAAGGAACGGATTACCTCACTATAGTCCATAGACTTCATTATTTCTGACTGTATGTGCAAGACAGAGTGTAAATTGAATTGTGGTGAATCTTAAATAGTTCTTCACTCATTTTAGCACTTAAAACGACTGTTCTGTCGATCAACTTGACCCTGGTATACACAATAATATCCGGAGCGCTATTTTCATATTTGGATAAATGTCCAGAAAACCTTTTTATAACTACAGGGTCGATAATTACTTTCTCCGTGTAGCCTCAGTGGACGACAAATGAGCTCGCAGGTGCAGACACTTGTTTCCAAAGGCCCGTCTAAATCGCATAGATAAGTTGAATACTTTCATGTTTCGTTCGCTCTCGTGAATATCTTAAGATATCAAGTGATGTAGCTTCATGAGAAAATCAATCTTTTTATTAAAGTTCTCGTCTGCTTACGAGAACCACGTCTTTGTAGTTCTACAATCAACCTGTCGTTTCACGTTGAAAACGGTAACTCTGAATGCATCCCGGCCGGATAGTACGACTTCGATCTCGTTTCCTTTTACTTCACCAATTAAAAACTTAAAAATTAGTAAATGCGGCCCTGTATTCAGGAACAATAAAGTGAATTAAATTTTGTTTACTGTCCGGTGTCGTATGTCCTCCATGTATACCACTTTGGCCCCTGGCGGCGCCTCCTACAAGGTTGGGCCCCAAGGCTATTTTGCCTATTTTGCCTAGGTAGAAGTTTGTCGTTGTCTGTATGCACATTGCGTTGCAATAATGGAACTAATCGCGGAGCTTAAAGCATAGCTCGTAGCTCACTGCGACCATACCGCTAAACACACTTGCAGTTTCAATATTGCAGTATGTACTAAACCGCTGCTGTGTCTTTATATTCTGAAAAAAAAATCTCGGTATATACTCAGTATACACTCAATATGTGGAACATTGGAACTCAATATTAAAACTGCGAAAAATTTCGTGGTATACAGAGTTTATCTCAATATGACCCTAATTATAAAACATCAATAATTTAATGTACAAACCTTTTAGGTTCGAATTTTATATTGCAATGTTGGCTGCAACTGTTTTTTCTGACATTTAATATTTCACACTTAACAAGTTGAAGTAACAATTATTGTTTTTACTTTCGATATAGACAAGTAATCTGACAATAGTTGCTCCAATTTTGTACGTACGCCAAACTTTCTCAAGTCAAATGACAAATCAAAAATCACTTCTCTAATTAATGTCTCAGTATTGTTATCCGCAAGTGTGCAGTATGTCAATATCGATACTGACAACTCTGTCTCCAGTATTAGGTGGGTAGGATACATAGCTAGGATAATTTATGGTGCAATTCCAGAAGTACGAGGGTACAACCGACTAGCAAAACTTAGTTGGACGGTTTGTGCAGTACGCGATGCCCAATATATTGGGATCCGTGACTAGGACGATAGCCTGTTGGGAAAATCAAGATCCGAAATGGCTTAGTCAAGGCAATGACGATAAAATCTATGCAATTTAAAAGTATTTTCCTTATAGGTGCAAGAAATTATCTTATTTATGTATTTATTCGAAGAATTTATATAAATTTAAATTTGAAAGTTACACTAGTTGGAGTAGTCCAATACATAAAAATTCTACCTGAACTGCTTTGGATTCTAGTTGAAAGACACTTTCGCTAAATTTTACATTATTTCTCTTCAAACTGTTTCTGATTCCAAGCTTAAATAATTACAGAAATTATCCTTTTACGTACATACTGCATGAGATTATTTTACTGGTCCTCTAAAACAAAACAACACACTTCAATTTACCCAGAAAGCAGCATTAGTGATAATAAATCTGATAGTGAGTCGCAATATTTCATCAAATCTGAATTCAGTGCTTTAAGTCCTACTAATTTCGTACATTTTATTTTCTTCCATTTCCCATCCTTTTAAATCAAAGTGGCAAACTTTTTCCGTAAATATTTGAAACAGCTGAATCCACCGCAAACAGAACAACGAATGCAGTAGGGTGAAATTGCGAATGAACAAAGCTGTTAACTTGGTTAACATGCAAATTTCTAGTGAAAATTTTTTGAATAAACGGAGCTCCGGTTCTCACTTCTCTCCACATAGCTTAGCTTTCCAAAAATGAATTGTGAAAATATCCCATATGCTCATTCTGTAGTTAATAATTTGCCTTTGGAGAAAGATGGAAAATAACATCTTTTCCTTTTGAAGGAATTTAAATAAAACTACATTGAGAAGCAGCAGTTGGGAAAAGGACACACCGTACACTATAGTAGCAAAAGTTTTGCACATCGTGCTATGTTCCTTCTTCAAATTGAATATCTTAAGGACTTTAGGGGCACCTCAAAACTCATCAGAGAAACTCTAAGAAGTCACCGCGTGGACTTTTTCGGTGTTTAAAACAGGAGACATAAGGATGCGGAATTTTAATGGTACCCCAGTCAGTATATAAAGCCTTGCACGTCTCGCAATACCCCTTACACCCGGATTTTCCTGGCCTGGCGTAAAACTTTTCATGTTTTAATGGAGAAATAATGAAGTCGAGGAAGTCACATCTTGCCGACGCATATTGTCTGAAATCCTTAGTCTCAATTAAAAGTGGGATGGACGAGGAGATTATATCCGGTAATTAATAAGGAGAGATTGTTCTGCCAAAAATGCATGAGTTAGGAATATTTCCAGATGTATGATTTTTTACAGGAACCTTAAAGAGAAAATGACAAATGATGTCTTGCCTCCTATACGAGAAGTAAAAGTTTTACACTAAATCATCATCGCATGCATCCTATTAAATGGAAAGCTTCACTCACTCAGTATCCCGTCATATGTAACCGCAGCCCCCAGAACATATTGCTGCCTAAATGCTTCGACCGGGACAATAAATTGCCGTTCATGACTTGATATTATCCCAGCGAAATTACCTACGTTCTTCTGAGTGATTTTGTAAAGTCATCATGGACTGATATGAAGTCATCAGTTATCGTCGATTTGTTCATTAACCACGGTCTGTTCATTGACTTCGTGGAATCATCCACAAGCGATCCCATCCTGAACTCCAGTCGACAGCCCCATCGAAAGTACTCGAGCGCCTAATAAGCATATGCCATCTCCGGTTAAAACGCTGATTCAGTTGATCATTAACAAGATTAATATGGCGTTACATTGGCTAGGACAGGGCTCACAAACTCTTCCACTAGGACACCCCATCAGCCTGCTGGGGAGTATTTTGCACCCGATGCAGGGAAAGTCGTCGGGGTCTATGTTCACTGTACCAAGACACGTCCGAACCGATTACTCGTCGTCCCTTAAAGTTAATTGGTGAATGCATGGTAGGATTGGGAAGGGTTACTCTTAACGGCTCTTCTGTTGGACTCATAGATATGCTGTTTTACAAATATGTATATATATATATGAGAGGGGTATGCTGAGTGTCATCATTGTTCGACCATTTCGATTGCCTACAGAACAATGACATGACAATATTGATTGGCCAATTACGTTTAGTGATTACACTTATTGGCTATGCATGAGTGCTGCGTCAGCTAGAAAAATAATTTTTAATTGTTTCCGTTTTGTATTTTATTAGTGAACATTTGCAGTGACGTCAAATGAAGTTTTCCTGAATCGATTGAGAAAGCAACCAAAATTATTCATTTAAATTAGTTTAAAATAGATACAGAAAAATATTGTGTAGGTATATACTAAAATAACTTAAGAGTGGAGGTATCCAATTATACATTAGAGCAAAAGAGAAATTATTTCTTTGCATTAACTTAAAGATATTTTCAAATTATTCAAAAAGTGGTTGAAATAGGATTCCACTCTTAGTTTTATAGACAATCGGAATCGGTTGTAAAGACTCTCTGTTACGCAATATCTTGGTTCCTGGATTGAACCACCAAAAAATGTTACGGATATATCTTGGTTCCTAGATGGAACCACCAATCCCGTTTGGTTTGGGTTTGCAATCCCGTATTATATTTTTAATCCCGGAATTTCGGGATTTAGTTATCGAAATCCGGGGATCCCGGGATTGATACCGGGGTTAGGATCTAACTATTTATTTAAAATTCTTACACATTATAACAGTTAAAATAACATAAATAAATTAAATAATTGTTTTAATATTATAATTTAATGAAAGAAAAATTAATTGACCACAAAAAACAAATAAAAAATAGTACATAATGAAACTAAAAAACCTATTTCTTCATTTCTAGTGTTTCTGTAAATAAGTCCTTAGAAAACACAACTCGTCCAGCGTTTCATTTTTCAAACGGCTTCTGATTATATCCTCGATGATATTATAGGGTATACACTGTTTGTCATTCCGTTGGTAACACCTAGAAATAATGATGGTATAGCAAAATCGATTGGACACCCACGAATGATATTAAAAGTTATTTTCATTTTTGAATGTTCGTCCGTCTGCCCGTCCTCACGATAGCTTATGAACGCGTATACTTGAAGGAGAGTTAAAAAAAAAAGTAATATTGAGTTGGAAATGGGATAAATCGGGTAACTCCTCCGTGTGATTGCCATACACAAATTTCGTTTTGCACTATATGTATATTTGGACAGTGCCCGAGAACGCGTCAACGTAGAGGACTGAAATTTTTGACCAGGTTGTTTTTATAATAATAGTAAATATAATGTCAAAAATAATCTAAATCGGGCAACATTTTCGGGGTGTTGCAATATAAAAAAATTAGGGATTTTACGTATATTGTCTTAGACGTTTTTGTTGTACTGAAAAGTTCTTCAGAATATGAAATCCTATGAAAATGGTTATAATTATTTTTACTGTCCGACGAACCGTTCTAAAAATATATGTGAAAAACCACTTCAACAATCAAACTTGCACTGATTGGTGACCATACGAAATAACATATTGGTATTGATAAGAATTGGTCTTAGATCAATTCTAGCATTTTACTTGTTTTTGTTACAAGTTATCCTGTCGAAAAAAATGCTCGTTCAGACTCTACACTAGTAGGGTTTATCGACATTAAATATAAGTATGCTCTTTACAGATAGTCACCACGACCCCTCCATTTCCAAAAGGAGACATTTCTTTTCGAATTTTTCATGACATTGTCTGAAATCTAATTGTTTTAGTAACTTTTACTACTACACTTAATGGTTTTTGTATGGAAATTGATTCAGCTATTAAATCAACATCTGAATTAACTTCAAGTGTTACCTCATTTGAAATCAGAGTAAGGAAACGCCACACTCATGTGTGCACACGAAAGACTCATGAGTAATTTACGACTCATGTGCACCTTCCATTTTAAAAAAACTCATATGCGCGTGCGTGAGATGTTGTTGCCATTGAGTGTCTAATTCAAAATAAGAAATCGGACACGAAATTTCCACTGCTCATTACTCACGATTGAGTAATTCAATTCAAGTGAAGAAAGCGCTCGTTGTCATTTCGAACTTGTGTACAATTTCATTTATGAAATACCTACATTATGTAAAAAACGTGGATAATTAATATTTAAATGTTTATTCGACTTATGAATATTCATATTGAAGGGTTTAATACGGGAATTTGACAAAATGTTTTCCCGTTTTTTAAGATAAGCTGCAATTTATAAAGACTGGAGCCTAACAAATTGGTGTGGCGGTGATCGGTAATTAAAATATCTGAAAGAATAGTTTGCACCTATCAGTAAGGATAACTTATAAATACTTCAAGGTTTTTACCTTTTCAGCTGTACGGGCGGGTAAGAGAACAATAGCTTAAGATTCACATGTCTACCTCTATAAGTAATGTTACGGGCGTGGCCTTAGTTCGGTATTTAAAACACAATATTTCAGATATAATTCAAGAGTTCTTTCTTTATTTAACTTTACTGTTTACTCTCACAAATTCACAAATAATTATCAAATCAACTCTTTATAGTTATCGCTATTATTCTACTTCTAATTATCATCGCAATCCAAATAGTTTACTTCGTTCACTTCACTGTCTGAAATAATACTGCCTCTTGGATGTGAGTAGCGCCGTATTTATACTCTACAAATTATCCTAGAACCTTCCTGAATATTCCGTTCTCCAAACCCAGTTTACTAAGATGTCACTAACCTAAAGTTGTTTCCATTTCCAATAGATGTCCCTTGTATCCTTTTGTTTAGTCGTTTATGAAGGTAGGCAGCTTTCGCTTGTGAAAATGTGTGCGGTCGTAAACAAGTAGCAGAGCAATAATAAAATGTTGGAAATGAGCAATGAGAAATTCCGTGTGCGTTTTCTTTCTCTGAATTACTCACTCGTGATTGTGAGTAATGAGTAGTGAGAAATATCGTGTGCGCCCGATAGTGTACGCTTTCTTATATTGAATTACTTACTCTTGAGTAATGAGTAGTGGAAATTTCGTGTGCCCTTTCTTATTTTGAATTATTCACTCTTGTGCGTGAGTGGAATGCGCAAGAAAATCGCACACGACTTATGAATACTCAAGTGCGTGTGCTGTGCGCACGTTAGTGTGCGTTTCCGTACTCTGTTTGAAATAGAAGATCCAGTTGCATGAGCTCCTAGTAATGTAGTGGGATTTGAAGCGCCTAGTTTTCAAGCAAATCCACTATTAATTTACGACATTAAATATTGGAAAATTATGTTGAGAGAAAATTATTGCATAAAAAAAAAACTCTACGTACAAATTTCATAAAAAAAAATATATATGTATATAAATTTTCTGAGAATTAAATTCTTAGAAAATTTTGATAATAAAAAAAATTCAAATATAATTCAGGCAAAAATTAAATCCTGTGATTAGTTATTTTAATCCCCTGATTTCGGGATTTGAAGAAACACCGGGATTCCGGGATTTTAAGATCTCGGGATAGCGGGGCTGCAAACACTACAAGAATGTGAATTCTTAATGGGATCGCAAAAATGTGACGCAAAGGGTCCGTTTTTGATTGAACTACAAATATCTTACGAATGAATATCTTACACCATATGCACCATATGTTTATGCAATAAGCTGATGTAAACCCTTTGTTGCTAACAAAACGGCACTTGCAGCACGTGTGTAATGGAACAGTTTATGTAGAACCGTTCACAAGTCACATATAACAATATTATCTTTCTTTGGTGGGTATGTGAGTGTATCGGTAAATGTTAAATTCAAAGCAATGATTTACATTCGAATTAATAAGAAATTCATCTGCAGTAATCCTTAAGCAGGCTAATTTACAGCTAGCCACTTATTTGTACTGTAAATTACTGTGTACGAATCACCGTTTTGAATTTGTTCTGCACAAAATAAATTTAAATTACCATTAAATTAAAACTATTATCACTTGAAATATGGCTAATTCTAGGAAATTGAGTTTAATCACTTTATTCACAACAAAGGCTATCACCAATTTGTATCTAGATACAATTTAATTACCTCCGGTTGAATTTGCGTATAAGCTTACTCTTACTATGTATAAATTGTAAGCCAATTTTACAACCAAAAAAATGGAAACTTGGGCAAAATTGCCTGAGCACGAAATCTGTTGAACTCGAAGGTGGTCCATGCAAATGTTCGGCTCTTTATAGGGTCTGAACCGCCATCTTTCTTGTGGAATCAGTAACCATAATGAAAAAGAACTCTAAATAGTTTATCTGTCATAATCTGTAATTAATATCGTTCGATGTGGAATATTGATGTCTATACTTTCTCATCAAAAAACTTCCTTCATTTATTATTAAATTAATATATTTAAGATAAAAATTCCAAATTGGGCTATAACATGGCGTAATTAAATGTTTGACGTCCATATTGAGTATTTTTGATGTGGAACGTAATTTTTAACTATCTCTATTCCACTTGCTCTCTCTTTTCTTCTATTATTAAATATCTTTTAACGAAGATATTTTCGCACTTATTTAATGCCGCTATCGTATTCCTCGTTGAAAAATACCCCAATTTAATGTATCATATGTTGGCACTACATATAATTTGACAGTTCCGCGATGTTTATAAGTTCGTTTCGCGGTTTCGCGGGTCATGAAAGTTTTCTGTGTGTTTTTCCGGGGAAAGTGAGCAGGTGATACAAAGACAAGTTGTGCAAATTATGTCGTGATCACTGCTTAGTGTGTGTGTGTTTATTTTATAAGAAAATTCGTTTTTCTAGTGATTTTACACTCATAACCTGTCTTCAGGTGAGATTTTCTTTTGTTGATTTTCGCGGAAAATCATCGCGGGAAATTGGTTTTGTGTAAAAAATATCTTCAATAACTCATGAACTTCAGTTTTATTGAGTTCTTGTAAAAACTCGATATTTGAGTGAATTACTTTCCCCTGGCGACAATCGTTAAAGGTGAAAATTTACGTGTGATTTTCCATGAAATAGTTCGCAGGAAAGTATTTTGTGAAACGTAATATGTTCTGTGACTCTTTTCCAATGATTAGTAGTAGAAATTTCAAGTGAGGGACATTGAAATTTAGCTAATTATTACCAAATTTCCATTTCCCGTATGTTGTATGTTTTTGCATGCATACTTTTTATGTTTCATTTGGCATGGAGAAAGTTTGAAATTTTATGCTTTTTTCTTAGCAATTCAGTTAATGTTTCTTATTCTTTAAGTAATATTATTTAATTCATTTGATTAATTCATGTTTTCGTTATGTTTCAGCTCCTTTTCATAAATGTGTGTACGTACGTGTGTACCTTTTCTTCGTGGGAGGAATATATGCCAGTCGACTTCACTGGCTTTGAATTAAGTAAAGTACTTCAAATTTTCTATATTTTTATTAATTCTTTTTTCTTTTTTTTTCAGATTTGTTCATCGCTGAACACTCTCATTAGCGTCAGATGCTTGCAATGATTCTGAGGCGATTGTATAAAAGCAAAGCTGTTTTCATCTGTCAACAAGATTCACACCTGCACAATGGGAAACACAACTTCGGATACGGTATGAACTGATGATGTTTCTGAACAACAATAAGACTTGAATAATCGAACGTGAGAACTTTTCCACCTAGCAAATGGCTGATGAAGTCTTTAAGACAAATGAATCATCCCAACATTACGGTTATAGTATTCACTGAAACCAGATTGACCACAGGGCTTATCAGAAGATTTCTTAATCTAGCAAACGTTCAGTCTGCTTCACTGTGTACATTTCCGTGTACAATATTTACACTATTATGTTAGACTTTTTCAGATTTTTGTTTTACTAGATACATTTGAACACGCACATATGTGGTTACTTTATACTCTTGGCGAGACTCTCTTCATCGTTTTGTCGTTCGACAAAGATTCGTCTAAACTATTTTTTACTGAATCTGTTATAAAATACAAACTGTTATGTATAAAAAAAATACAAATAAATAATAAATGAATAAAATCAAAATATAAAATAAAAAGATAAGATAAATAAAATAAATATAAACATATAAAAATTCTAAAAATATTTATATTCTACGTAAAACTGTCTTTCTAATTTATCCTATTACTTATAACCCTATCGTCCCTGTTTAAACTTTTAATTCCTATCGTTAATGTTTCCCTCTTTTTTCCTATATTCATTACTTTACTTTGCACTATTTATTCTAATTTAAATTTAAAATAAAACTCAAAATACCGTATCTCAGACCATCGCCACCATTCTCATCATCGGCTGCTTTAGTGACAAATTAAACAGCAGCAGTACAATTCTAACTAAACAGCTGTTTCCAACTGTACCTGGGTGATTCTCAGTAAATATAGATACAGGCATGCCTTTTAATTAGTTCTGTTCAAGCCTAGCCATATGCGTAGTATTGCAGCACATTCCTTAACTTTACATACCAAAACCTTAAATTTCATTAATTGTAATTCTGCTTGCTAATAATTTCTCACCTCTGCCCATCACAATTCTCACGAAATTATCTGCACTATGCAAGTAAACAAGATCATATCGCATGAGAATTGTGATAACAGAAGGCGCAGTGACAATTATTTTGTAGGTAGGTAAGCAAAATACATAGATCTGATTTCATGGGACTTTATGGGAAGGAAATAATTTAGAATTTTGCTGATTTTGATGTTTCTTGATTTTAGTAGATAATTTTGTATAAAAAAGGGAATTTTGAGAAAATAAATTATTAGTTGTTCGTCAGAAGTCGAGAGTTTTATTTAGCGAATTTTCATCGATAACGTATTAAGGTTGAGTACCTCAATACAACTGTTTTCTATTGAGGTTGAGTACCTCAATATACTTGGCCAGTACAACCACCGCTTTAAGGTTGAGTACCTTAAGGCACAATTCGTATTAAGGTTTTCACAATCACACATATCATCAGTACTGGTCACAGGAGCCAGCCCTACCGTTTGCAAAGCTTGCCAGAAGCAACATGGATTATTTGCAGGCCCTAAGTTTTTAAAACTTTTACCTATAGAACGGCGCAAGATGGCATACCAATTGAAGGTGCGCACAAATTGCCAGAAGAGTTCTCACTAAGTAGCAGATTGTCCGGCAAGAGGGTGCTTAAAATGTAACCAGAAGCACAATACATTCATCAACAAATTCAATCTAAGAAATCTGACCATCATGCAGTTAAGAGCAGCATCGTTCAACCAACAACAGGTTCCAAATAGCCATCAGCAAGCTTGGCAGCAAGAATGAAAACGCTTAAGAAAAACTATGTTCTCCTTGGAACCGTATTAATATTGATACCAAATGGCAAGGGCGAAACAATCCGATGTAGAGCGATTCTTGACTCCGGTTCGCAACTAAACTTCATAAGAGAACGTTTTTCAAGTAAACTTGGTCTACGAAAATCATCAGAAACGATGCTCATACAAGGCATAGGAGAAATCAAGCAACGCACCCAATATAGAAGAAATGTGCTAATGATGTCACGGATCAACAACTTCACAGCACGAATCGAAGCCTTCGTTCTTCCGGAAATAACTTCCTCACAGCCAACTTACGAAATAGATACGGAGTTCTGGTCTATTCCTCGCAACATAGAATTAGCGGACCCAAGTTTCAACTGTCCAGGCAAGATAGACCTGCTCATCGGCCCGGACCTTTATCATCAACTTCCTTCGGTTGGTCAAATAAGACTTGCCTATTTTACAGAACACTGTTTTTGGTTGGGTAGCTGCAGGAACAACACCCCAGTTATCACAACAAACTTTAACTTGTGGCATTTCTACAACAGAAGATATCAATCTAGAGACACAAGTGGAAAAATTCTGGCAATTAGAAGAAGCACAGTCAGTTTCTCCTAAACTCACAGCAGAACAAGCTATATGTGAACATCATTTTCAAAACACGATCAAGCGTGATAAAACTGGGAGTTTTATTGTCAAACTACCCTTTTATCGAGACACCAAGGAATTAGGCGAATCAAAAGATGTAGCTCTGCGCCGATTTCTTGCTATCGAACGAAAGTTTGAAAGAAATCCATAATTACATACACAATATATGGACTTTATGAAGGAATACATAGAACTCGACCACATGAGAGAGATTGACTTCAACATTGTCACTAAGCCCTATTATTTCTTGCCACACCATTCTGTGGTAAAACCAGACAACACAACAACGAAATTAAGAGTAGTGTTTGACGGCTCCTGCAAATCTTCATCAAACACTTCGTTGAACGATATTTTGTCATCCCTACCACACAAGCCGATTTATTTTCAATATTGCTTCGTTTCCGCATTCCACGGTTTATCTTCACAGCCGACATGGAGAAGATGTAGAGACAAATAATAATGGATCCAGAGGACCAGAAGTTTCATTTAATCTGGTGGAGAGACAATAGCACTAAACCTATAAAATGTTTCAACCTGCGCACTGTTACATATGGGACCACATCAGCACCATACCTTGCGACTAGATGTCTTCAACAACTAGGAAAGGAGTTGAAGGCGACTTATCCACTGGTATCTGAAACAATTGAAAGAAACTTTTATGTGGACGACGTATTGACGGGGTCAAATAGTTTCATTGAAGCATTACAGTTACAGAGGCAGTTGCAAGAAGCTCTAAGGAGTGGTGGATTCAAGCTCAGGAAATGGTGCGCCAATCATCCCCAATTATTGAAATCCTTCTCAAGAAAAGACACGGCTCTGCAATTCGACATTTACGAGTCCGAACTAGGCATAGAAACATTGGGACTGACATGCATACCTCACTCAGATGAATTTTGCATCAAAACATTGTGCACTGAGCGTAGCAGGGTGATAAAGAGAACTGTTTTATCGGACCTTGTACATTTGTTCGATCCGCTGGGAATCTTAAGTCCTGTGATCGTTTCTGCAAAGATTTTGCTTCAAACCCTTTGGCGTCTCAAACTTGACTGGGATGCAGCGCTCCCTATGGAACTACACACATTTTGGACAAAATTTCATCAAGAACTGCCATCACTCGCTAGAATCAAATTTCCAAGACATATGTTTTCTGCAGCAGTTCCAGTATCAGTACAACTGCATGCCTTCGCTGACCCATCTGAAAGACCTATGGCTCTCCAATATATTTACGTTCCATAAACCATAAAGGCGTTACAATCGTACGACCCCTATGCTCTAAATCAAGAGTAGCTCCAGCCAAACCATGCACTCTTCCACGAATAGAATTGTGCGCAGCAAAACTGACTGCAGAACTAGCTAGCCGAGCCAGATCCGATCTAAACTTGAAGGACGTCCAATGGTATTACTGGATTGATTCAAAAATCACATTGGACAATTCGGATCCGGCATTATATCATACATTCATCGCCAACCGGATCGCGAAAACCAGTAAACCAGAAAACCACTGGCCTCCACAATACATCAAATCAGACACGGACCTGGAAAAAAGGCGCCCGAAAACTATTCTAACAGTCTTTATTGAAGATTCACACTTTGTAAACAGCGTTGCTCATCAGAATAACTTCAGTCGACGGGAATTCAGGGAAGAATTATCACAATTACATCGTACGGGGTATGTCCATAACAGCAGTCCTATGAGCAGCTTGTCTCCGGTCATAGACAACCAAGGCTTAATTAGAGTAGGAGGGCGATTGGAAGCAGCTAATTTACCCTTGGATGCGAAACACCCAATACTACTTCCATACACACATACCTTTACTAAGCCATTAATAACACATCTTCATGAAAGCAATCTACACTGTGCACCACAGACAGTCCTTGCAAGTGATCTGAGCACAGCAGCATTTACAGGATACCTTAAACATTTCGTTGGAAGAAGAGGAAGTTGCAGCAATCTGTACTGCGACAATGCTACTAGCTTTGTAGGAGCAAAGAACCAGCTCAAAAAACTTGAAATACTTATGATCAAAATTGAGGCCATTCTGAACTCTTGGCAATTAACGCCAACGGCAGTACACTTCGAAGTTGCAAGTGATCTGAGCACAGCAGCATTTACAGGATACCTTAAACATTTCGTTGGAAGAAGAGGAAGTTGCAGCAATCTGTACTGCGACAATGCTACTAGCTTTGTAGGAGCAAAGAACCAGCTCAAAAAACTTGAAATACTTATGATCAAAATTGAGGCCATTCTGAACTCTTGGCAATTAACGCCATTAACTAGTGACCCAAACGATCTAACCGCTCTCACTACTGGACATTTTTTAATCGGAGAACCACTCACGACCGCTGCAGATCCAAACGCACAACTTTCAAGGAGCAGCCTTTCACAGCGATGGAAACAAGTGTTCATTCTAAAAAATCACTTCTGGCAAAGATGGTCCAAGGAATACCTCAGCCAGTTACAACAGCGTTACAAGTGGAAACAACAATCTAATAATGCTAGTCCAGGAATAATGGTGGCCATAAAGGAAGAAAATCTTCCGACAACCCAATGGCAGCTCGGTCGAATCATAGAAACAGTCATGGGACAAGATGGTTTGGTGAGAGTAGCAGACGTGAGAACGTCATCAGGCATATTAAGAAGACCAATACATAAACTAGCACAATTGCCCGTTGAAGATGCCAATGGTACAACACATCAAATACTTGGCAACTCGTTGAACATCGAAGACTCCAAAGAACAAACGTCGCATTCAAAACACACACAGAAACTCAAGGCTTCGCCAAACGCTTCTTCAACAATAACAGCATCTACCTCAGAAGATGCAACAGCATTTACCTTAAAAGGTCGGCATCTATCTCAGAAAGTGCAACATCTCACAAAAGAAGACATCATCAGGGTGGTGCAACAAGTTTGTTGCTATTTACCTGCTTAGTCTTGCCAGTATTCTGTCAAGTACGGATCAACGAATTCAAATCTAAGCCCGGAATATATTTTAAGCCCATGGGCAATGCTCACCTCATATCCAACGAATGGATGCTCGTAGTGCACTAAACATGAGCCCAGTTTGGGCAGAATACGAAACTATACGTTGTGGCATAAGCAATTTGAGCAATCTTTGCAACATAATTACTGACAAAATATCCTGCCCTGCGAGCTTATCCGAAACTAATTTCAAGGTTTCCTAACCGAAATGCAGAATGGTAATGAGGTCCTACTTCATAGTCATAAAAAGATGCAATCGAGAACAAAAGGATCTCCCTTAAATATTATAGACAGTCTGGACAACTCCTTATTTGGGGTTTTAGATTCAGAATATGCCAACCAGATGTCTGAAATAATTGAAAAAATTAAGAGCCATGATCACTATCTTCTAGAGCTCATTAAGAATCAAACCTCATTAATTGACTCAACTGCCAATGTAATCAGTTCATGGAGTTTCTCAAATATTTCAATACAACCACCTCTAGACTCAACAACCTAGCACATGAAGCCCACCAACTAAGAATAACACAAATATATACAACACTTTCGCTCCGGTTAGAAATGGCTATCAATAATTATCAACGGATCCAATCAACTACGTCCCATAGATTGATACTCATCAAGGGAAAATAAATCCTTACCTATTGGCGCCAAGACAGTTCAATAAGGAGCTCAGTCATATACAAGAACATCTCACATCATCACTGAGATTGCCGGCGAAACCTGAGGACTTGATAAAATTGTACAACATCATGTCAGTTGAAGGACGAGCCAGTCCTAGCCACATGATCTTTCGGTTAACTCTACCATTATTTACATCTGAACAATTTGAAATGATGCACTTGTTGTCAATACCATTTTTAAGGAACAACAGTCTCATGATGATTCTTTCGGTTAACTCTACCATTATTTACATCTGAACAATTTGAAATGATGCACTTGTTGTCAATACCATTTTTAAGGAACAACAGTCTCATGATGATTCTTTCGGTTAACTCTACCATTATTTACATCTGAACAATTTGAAATGATGCACTTGTTGTCAATACCATTTTTAAGGAACAACAGTCTCATGATGATTCAACCATCAACAGAATCCTTGATAATCAATCTCCGTAGAGATCAGTATTACAAGAGAACGAACTAAGACCATGACGGGTAGGCGAATCAGGATTCATCTGCAAGCAACATCATCTGATCTATAACAAGCAGACCGATCATAGCCTGTGCTAGATCAGTCTGCTGACACAATAAACACCAAGAAACTGTTTCCTTACATCAGCTCACTCCCTTCGATGGACACAATTAGCCAATCATTGGATATACTTGATGCCAACACGAACATCCAATAATATTGTTTGTAAAGGGTCAGTTCATCAAGAAGTCCTCGAAGGCTCTGGTATATTAGAATTAAGCTCAGAATGCTCTGCCCGAGATGAATCTACCACTATAAGGGGCCACAACATTATTTCCAGCCACTCAGAAGGTCAATTTATTACCACACCAAGTTTCACCGACTTTATCCGTACACTAAACAACACCAACACCGACCTCGTATTGAAGGTCTCCCCAGAAAAGGCATCATGCAAGACATCCAAGAACTTCAAACGCGGATCAACGCATTCAAGAAAAAGGAAAGACTAGCTCCCAAGGACAGCAACTTTCATGATACTCATCAATACACCATTGGCTATACAAGCTTGCTATTAATATTGGCTCTCATCGTATATGTGACATGGAGATATAAACAACATAAATTTGGATATCAAACAATGCACCCTAGACCACCCGTACCATTGCCAAGAACTTCCCTGGACCTATTACAATCAGAAGATCTTCAGCCAGCTCAACGCGGGGAGAATGTTCAAACCTAGCCATATGCGTAGTATTGCAGCACATTCCTTAACTTTACATACCAAAACCTTAAATTTCATTAATTGTAATTCTGCTTGCTAATAATTTCTCACCTCTGCCCATCACAATTCTCACGAAATTATCTGCACTATGCAAGTAAACAAGATCATATCGCATGAGAATTGTGATAACAGAAGGCGCAGTGACAATTATTTTGTAGGTAGGTAAGCAAAATACATAGATCTGATTTCATGGGACTTTATGGGAAGGAAATAATTTAGAATTTTGCTGATTTTGATGTTTCTTGATTTCAGTAGATAACTTTGTATAAAAAAGGGAATTTTGAGAAAATAAATTATTAGTTGTTCGTCAGAAGTCGAGAGTTTTATTTAGCGAATTTTCAGCGATAACGTATTGATGTTGAGTACCTCAATACAACTGTTTTCTATTGAGGTTGGGTACCTCAATACACTTCGCCAGTATAACCACCGCTTTAAGGTTGAGTACCTTAAGGCACAAATCGTATTAAGGTTGAGTATCTTAATATATGGCCATAAGGAAGTTGCGGGCACGCAAAAGAGCTTGATCGTAATACAAACAAGTTCTTTATAAATAAAAATAATCTATATGCGATCTAGTGTCGAACATGAGGAAGTCGCGGGCACGCAAAAGAGCTTGATCGTAATACAAACAAGTTCCTTATAAATATAAATAATCTATATGAGATCTAGTGTCGAACATGGGAGTGGGTGCTGGTGTAAAAAAAAACTCAGTCATTTGACACTTCAAATATAAAATTTTATTAATAATTCAAATATGCATAACATTAATATCACAGAATTTCAAATAAAATAAACTTAAGGATACGACTACAATAATATAATAAAAAAATTAAAATAATAAATCAAATTAAAACACTATAAATTTAAGATTTATTCTGGATGACGTCACGTAGACTTTTTCACTTCTGAAAAGAGGAAGAAGAAGAACAGAATTAATCCTTTATGCAAAGAATATATTTCTGTGAAATTATTTGGAGGGTGCTACTACGAGTAGGCAGGAGCGTAGCAAAATTGTGCTCAGAATAAAGTTTTGTGAATTTATTCGGTCGGTACTGGTACGCGTTGGCAGGAGGACCGAAATAAAAAATGTATAGCAACGTGCTGCAGAGTGTCTGACAAAGAATTTTGGCAAACCTCAAAGGAAGCAATGGTGTCTCGTCTCTGGTCAAAACACATTAGGAACAACTTCAGCTGTTTCTCAGGATAAAGGTAATATTTTGGCTGATAGATTTGCTTCAAATTCTCGTCTTTCAACCACTTCACAGATACCTGTTTTGCATCTCCCGTGTGGATGTGTACAAGAGCCAATACACATCCGCACGAGAGATGTGCTCAAGTTCCTTAAGGGGATCAACGTCTCCAAAGCCGCAGGTCCTGATGGTTTTTCGCCCCTGTTAATTAAAAGCTGCGCCTCGTCCTTGAATAAACCTCTGCGCAAAGTATTCTACTTATCTTATTCGACAGGAAAAGCTCCAACTGCTTGGAAATTAGGTCACATTCAGCCTATTCCCAAGAAATGTGCGGGTAGCGATCCCTCAAATTATCGACCAATTGCAACCAACTCGATTCTTTCAAAGGTTTTTGAATCTATCATTAACTCCAAATTAATGAAGTATCTAGAAACTAATCATCTCAGTAACAATCGGCAATACGGCTTCCGAGCAGGACGCTTATCTGGAGACTTGCTGACTTTTCTCACGGAACGTTGGAAACGTATTTATCAAAATTTGGGTGACTCCAAAATCGTTGCCATAGATATTTCAAAGGCCTTTGATAGAGTCTGGCATCGCGGTTTTTTAGCCAAACTTAAAGCATTTGGTCGCTCCCCTCCTCTTCTATTATGGATTGAAAGTTTCATACCCGCTCGCCCAATTCGAGTTGTACTGGATGACGTTTCATCTGAACCTCACTCTATAAATGTTGATGTGCCCCAGGGCTCTGTTATCTCTCTATCTCTCTTCATAATTTTCATTATTGATCTGCTTTTCCTTACTTTCAATCCCATCCATAGGTTTGCCGATGACAGTTCCCTTGATTTCTCATACTGCTTTGACACTCTTGCGGACTCCCGAGGGAATGCCGCGTGTGCTAAACGAGATTGCATATTTAGATCATTGAATAACGATCTTGCCAATAACCAGTTATGTTAGCCTCGCCTCTTAGTGTTGCGCTAACGACGTTTGTTTAATTGCTTTGCCTGTCAAAAATGTAAATGCACGGAGGTATGTATAACCATGGATTGCATAAAACCTATATATCGCATGTAGTTCCATAAAAAGTATACAAATTTTATATGGCTGTGTAGTTCATTCCGGAATGGACCACAACATTTGAATGAGGGACACGTTGAGTGATTCATATTTTATCACATCTGCCTTGTTGAGGAGGCGATCAAATGTATTCAAAACTGCTCTCAGCGCGCACTAAAATATGATGTGGTCAATTCTAGAATGCGCTACCCATTTCACGATCCGTGTACTCTGCTCTGGTATGCCATGCGATATCTTGTTCTTGTGGCATCTATGGTATAACTTGGTGCATTGCATTTAATACCGTTTACGTAATTTTTTTGTATTTATTCGCACTTTTGATTGTTTTAGATTAAATGCGAGGCATGATGGAGAAAATCCTGCCTGAAAAAGGCTTGTTGATAGCAAGTTTTTACTCAGTCTTGAGATTGTGGAATTGCCATGGATAACTACGATTTAGATAAGTATTTTTTATGACTTTTTTAAAGTTTAAATTCTTTGTAGGTTCCCTTCATTTCTTATTAGGAATGTATTTACATCGAGGGAATTAAAATACGTCGGTGGACTGAACAATCTATAAACAGATAGTTTCAGTTAGTATTTTATTATATTATAATATACACAGGGTATCCGGGAAGTCGACGTCAAGCCGGAATCGGGCGATAGGCCAAATCTTAATAGTTACCAGAAAGATATAAAAAAACCTATGTCAGAATATGTACACCCTGTAGAAAATGTACACCCTGTGATGGTTTTTTAGCTCTTGTTGCTACAAATTGTTACTTTCTTTCAATTTTATTGTTCTTATGTAATCCCAAATAGTGCTTATGTAACCTGTTGGTTTAAACTCTGCCATTTGCTCCAGCTTGGAAGAAAATGTCATATTTTACCGAACCAAGAATATAAAATTAATACTTCACTCAAGTTTAACTGACTGTACTGAAAAAAAATCCACTATGCCAGTTTGGCAAGTAACTTTAAATTTGTCGCATTTAATAGGGATTCTAAAATGGTATAACACTTGCTTAGATGAAATGTTTTATTTAAATTAATACAAAGCCTTATTAATTGCCCTGAATTATTCCATAATATGAACTACTTTGTTCCATCTACAGTCACCCGGGCACCGTTAATGTTTCAAATTACTACCGCCAGGACCAAGCCCCCTTCTTACCGGATCCAAAAAAATCTCAACGACCAATTCAATGAAATTGACATCCTCGGTCTTAGTCCCTGTACCTTTAAAAAAGTTATAAGAAATTAGATTCAGACTCCTCTCTCTGAATAAGCACTATTAAGTATTAAACATATTTTCCTCTATTCTTGTCTTATCCTTTACAATTTTAGTTTTTTAATTTCATTTCGCCCCTTTTTGTAATTTTTTTGTTGATATTATTTTTGTTTCTTTTTTGTAATTGTTGTCTTCCTTAACATTTCGTTCCATAGTCATAGTTAGTAATATAACATTATAGATGAACTTTTATTTTTAATATTGTAACATCATAGGCTTCTTTTCCTCGATGAAATATGTAAACATCAAATACTTGGATGTCACAACTAACCGGTAGCTTTTAAGTGAGATTCTAGTCTGTAAGCTGTCGCTGTAAAGTCGTAAGTAAATAAATAATTAAATAGTTATAGAAATTAAAAAAGGCGAGAAAGCTCGGCTTTATCAATTTTACACTGAAGAAAGCAAATTAGTTGTTGTAATCCGCTTCCAATTCGATTGGATGTATGCTTGTCTGACACGGCTAAGATTATCAGCCAAACTTTTGTCTTGCCTCAAAGTCCAGTGCCCTGTTTATGACGCCGTTGCCTTCTTTATGGCACAGTAATAATTTCAGTAGCGCCACAGCCCCCACAGTATGTACAGGGATATCTTAAACTTAGCCGGTAAGTAGAGCTTCCAAGAGAGAATCAAGTAATGGTATTATAGATAAAGACATACGGTAAGCAAATAAGGGTATCCGTTGGCATATTTTTGGTATCAGTCGGAAAGCGTCCATCGGAATACATCCCTCTGCTGGGACCTTACCAGTATATATCTAATTCAAGATAATGGATTGATATGAGTACTAAAGCAAAATGTCATGTTTCCATTCAGTGGGGCATTTCAATACAGATTGTCCCAAGTGAAGTAGAAAGGTTGCTGAACAGAAAAGTCAATCGAAGAAAATCTCTATTGGCTCAGTAATAAATTTGCAGAAGGTAATGCTTCAGATTGCTATCGTGACGCAGACAATTGCCTTAGTGCCTAAGAAGGTTCCACCTGCTCACATACACCATCAGAATGCAAGAAGAGTATAACGGAGAGGAAAATCAAAATAGTTCGGGGAATGCTCCAAATCCGAACCTGTTTTGAGACATATTTTAAGCAAATTATCCCGAATTATTGCTCATATCCCAACTTAGCCAGATTTCATTCACTATTTTAACAGAATAAAGGAACGCTTGGCAGAATTCTTGATCAGTTTATATTCAGGGCTATTACAGTAAACTCTATTCTGAATCAACGTCTCTAGCATCCTAGACTTTGTTTTAATTCTTATAATATATTTAGATGCGTGAATATCATAAATCGATTCACGCATCATAACTCGCATTCGTTGCTAATCATTCTTAATTTCATTTGCCCTAATTCAAGTACATACACTTGAATTTCGATTTCATTGCAAATGCAATCCCTCATAACAAGTGCTATGCTACATAAACAAAAAGTCACATAAATTGTAGACTTTATGCAAGCGTTTTCCTTTTTCAGGCACTTAAATGTGCATACGCGATCGTTTTCGTTCCGAGCACTTGAATATGCATACGCCAGAAGTGGTGTATCAAATATCACGCCTCGCTTATCATCATAAACGCACCACGTAATCAACGCGATCGTGAGAAATTTTCTACTGACGGCGCGGGTTTAATAAGTAGATTGTAGGAACGAAGAATGAAAAATGTAACTGAAAAAAGCAGTCTTGGATAGTATCGCGAATATCAAGCATCGTTATTGGTTCTGAGGAGTATATATATATTGTATATAATAGTATAGTCTTTTATCGATTTTTATAAATATCGTAATATTAAATAAAAGTGTTTTTCTTTGCTTTAAAATAAACCTCAGACCAACTCCCGGTATTCCGCTGTGCTCTCTTCTCCTAAAGAGGCGCACAAATGATCCTGATTGTATTGGAACAACAACAGACTGATAGCATCTCCTATAATCATCTTCTGGCTGTTCTCGAGGTAATCGCATTTCCCTTAAATTTTCTCGAAATCGTCTTGCAACTGGATAAATATGATGCTACGGTTGGTCACTAAAAACACTCTCTGCAAATCGATTTCGACAGTTTCTTACAACACCTAAACTCTCAACACTCCAAGACAAAGTTTACGTTTGAGCAAGAACAGAACGGAGCTCTTGCGTTCTTGGACGTTAAAGTTATACGGACGAATGATGGTACGTTGGGACAAGCAGTTCATCGCAAAATGACGCACACTAATCGTTACCTACATGCTACCTCACACCACCACCCGGCAAATTTAAGATCCGTTTCCACGCTAGTTGGCGGCAGAATTCAAGTATGTGGATGATGTTTTAAAATACAATGGCTACACAAGAAAATAACGCACTTTGAAGCCTGTTTTGTCAAGGGAAAGGGACCGTAACCAGGAGCAGTTCAATCAGAAGAGAGCTTTCCTGCCTATGTTAGAGGTGTTACGGAGAGAGTGGAAAAAGTTTTGAAGCGACACGGTGTGAAATCCTTCTTTTTACCACCCACCAAAATCAATCACCAAAAGATTGTTTTCCACTCCAAACACCATGCGGATACGCAGTCTGTTTGGAAATGAGAACGACTTGAGTTAACTTCAACGTTATAAATAATTTATTTGACTGTAAGTTTAACACGTTCACTGCTTTTCTGTCTCAACCTCACTTGATGCCTTCCTTTCTCTAATGAACACTGATGACGAGTGTCAAAATATGCAGCGACATCTCATGTATAACTTGGAATGTATCGAGTGAGGTTGAGTTACACTGAGGAATTTACATACTAAAATAACTAAAACTTGAATAGATACAAATTACATACAATTGCTATGCATACTAGACTGATGGTTGAAATACGATTTACAACATTCCGGCCCCCGCTGGAGAATCCAGTTTAAGCAGTTGGTAATGGAACAATCTTCGTAATAGGTCGTGTAAAGCTCCCAGTCGAAGAACGAATTGTAACGACTCTGGTGTGACCATCCTGACCAGGGTGCTTCTTCATGACACGAGCTAGAGTCCATTTTGATGGTGGTAAGTTTGGTTCCTTTAGTACAACCAAATCGCCTTCCTTTACTGCTGGTTGAGGAGTGTACCATTTTGGACGCTGCTGTAAGGATGTGAGGTAGTCGGAATGCCAACGTTTCCAGAAACCTTGCGTCATATTCTGCAATAGTTCCCAATTTTTCAACCGCGATTGAGGCGTGTGTGTGAAATCTATTTCTGGAAGTATAGTATAAGGATGACCAATTAGAAAATGAGCAGGTGTTAATACATTCAAATCATTATCAGACATGGGGCATAACTGTCTTGAATTAAGTAGAGCTTGAATTTGGACAAGGACAGTATATATATCTTCGTATGTGAGAATATTTTTCCCGATAGCTCGTTTGAGGTGCTGTTTAACTGCCTTTACACCAGCTTCCCACAAACTACCGAAATGTGGGGCGGAGGGAGGTATGAATGACCAATTGATACCGAGTGTGGATAAATGATCGTGTACATATAGCGTCGTTATGTGACTGAGAGACGCGTAGTTTATGCATGTCTGACAGTAAGCGATGAACGCCCTTTAAATTAGTTCCATTACCTGAGAAGATATGAAGACTTTTTCCGCGACGGGCGAAGAATCGTTTTAAAGCTGCTATAAACGCTTGAGTCGTCAGGTCACTTACAAGCTCAAGATGAAGTCCTTTTGTTGTGAGACATACAAACAAAGCGATGTACCCTTTCACGTAGCGGGGATTCCTGCCTCTTGAGAGCCTCAATGTGAGTGGTCCAGCATAATCACATCCCACGTTTAGAAATGGTCTAGCATAGGTGGCTCGTTCAGCAGGGAGATTGCCCATCATTTGAAAGTTGTTGCTCTGACGTTGTTTGAAGCAAGGCATGCATTCATGCACTACTTTCCGAACCATGTTTCGGCAGCCGAGAATCCAATATCTTTGTCGCAAAATGGAGAAAAGCTCTGTTGTTCCTGCATGGAGATAACTGATATCAGCATCCTTGATGATTAATTGAGTAATAAGGTGCCCTTTTGGGAGTATAGCTGGATGCTTTGATGAAAAAGGAATATTGGAATTAGATATTCTTCCACCTACACGTAGTAGATCTTCCTTATCGATGAATGGCGTCAGCTTGATGATTTTGCTACGTGGAGGCAGTGATTTTTCTTATCGAAGGGACCTTAGTTCCAGTTTGAAAGCTTCATGTTGTGCATGTTTTAAAAGTACGATTTTGGCCCGTGCAAGCTCTTTAACACGAAGGCCTCCTTTCACTTTTTTATTGGCTGTCCTCTTACCATTGTCGATGTATCTGTAGCAGTATGTTAGTGATCGCATCAACCTATTCCACGTTGAAACTCTGGAAAATAATTCATCCAATACAGACTCTGATTTTCCGATAGTAAATGCTTGCACAAAATTACTTCTTTCTTCTTCAAATTCAATGTTTTCGTTATGATTATGCATAGGCGAGATTGGCCACGACAATTCTTCGTCTTGAAGGTATTGTGGTACATTCCATCAAAGGCTGTACTGCAAAAACTTTTAAGGCAAAACTCCGCGCGATGCGCAATCTGCAGAATTGGATTCAGATGACACATGACGCCATCGGTTTCGTGAAATAATGTCTAGAATTTCAGATGTCCGGTTGGCGACGAAGGTTTTCCATCTCCGCGGAATTGATGACAGCCATTGTAGAACAATTTGAGAGTCAGTCCAAGCGAATGCGTTGCACAAGTCCATTTGCAGTGATTGAGAGGTTTTCTGTAGTAGTTGACTTAACATTACTGCAGCACATAATTCTAACTTTGGTATCGATATCTGCATGAGTGGTGCTACGTTGCTTTTGGCAGCAATTAAAGTCATATCAATAGTGCCATCAATATTTGAGCTTCGACAGTAGATGACAGCAGCAAAGGCATACTGCGAAGCGTCACAAAAGCCGTGAATTTCATACGTTTGGTTTGAATCCCGTAACTTTCTTGGAATACGGAGTTGCTCTAAACAAGATAGTACATTTCGAATAAATCTCCACTTTTCTGCTATGTTGTCAGGAATCAAGTCGTCCCAATTTAAATTTTGTAGCCAAAGAGCTTGGAATAAAATTTTGATAGACACCGTCACTGGAGTTAAGAATCCCAGAGGATCAAATATCCTGGACGCATCCGAGAGCATCTTTCTTTTTGTAGCAGCAGTATCGGCTGGTAGCACTACTTTGAAAGAAAAAACATCTGCAGAAGGATGCCAGCGTAATCCAAGTGCTTTAATAGATTTCAACTCGTCCCTGATTTCGAGTTCAGATAATTCACAATCATCTTGTGGTACCGATTTTAGTAAGGGCCAGCAATTACTACACCATTTCCGTAATTTAAATCCAGCTGAGCTCAGCAGATGTGTTAATTCATTTTTTAATGATATTACATCTGTTACGGAATTCGCTCCCGTCATGACGTCATCCACATAGAAGTCTTCGAGAACTACCTTTGCTGCCTGAGGGAACTCTTTGACATAATCATAGGCTAACTGTTGCAGGCTTCGAACAGCAAGAAATGGAGCACAGCAAGTGCCATAGGTGACGGTGCATAACCGATAATGTTCGACTGGCTTATTTGGAGATTCACGCCAAAGAATTCTTTGAAAATCACGATGATGCTTTGCTGTAAGGATCTGCCGATACATCTTTTCGATGTCGGCGAGGTGAGGCAGATAAAATGAATGTTCGAGGTAGGTTTCATCATCTGATATTTTTTCCATATGACCTAATTCAATATACTCTCTCATGAAGAGTGTGTATTTTTCCTTTAATTCGACATTATTGACAAACCGGCGTTCCATTGCCTTAAGACGATTCATGGCAGGTGTAAAACTGTCTCCCAATTCAACCTTAGGGATTTTAAATGGCAATTCGACGTGGTACCTACCATCCTCAGTACGCATGTGAGTAGTTTGAAAATGCTTCTCTGCTTCTTGCTCTTCTGGAGTGGAACTGGATTTAGGAGAAATGTTTTCTAGCTCCCAAAATCTTTGTAAACAACGATCAATATCAATATTTGTGTGAAGTGAGACGAGAGATCCATGAAGAGTATTCAGAGTGTCAAAATTCGCTGGAAGTTCTCCAGCTATGATCCATCCAAAGAGCGTGAGTTGAGCTAAGGGGCTGCCTTCTTTTCCGTGGATGCTGCCCTCCTCCAACACATGGAAATTTTATCAGCACCAACAATAATATCAATTGGCCCAGGTTCATTGAATGAAGGATCAGCCAGTTGCAACGATGATAATCGATTACATTCAGCGATATCAATTTTCGAGCTTGGTATGAGAGACGTGAGCTTATTGAGCACATAAGCATTGATGACAATTGATCTCGAAGCATAACGTGAGTGAAGTTCCAATTTGACCATTCCTTTTGTAGTTCCAGCACCAATAGATGAAAGTCCAGTTACTGGAATTCTGGCATGTTTCCTTTTCAGACCAAGTCTTTTAACTAAAGTTTCAGTGAAGAATGAGACTTGAGATCCCGAGTCCAGTAAAATTCGGCAATAAGCTTTACGGTTTTGTGCATCAAACACATGCGCAATTACAGTTGGTAGCAGCGACCGATATTGACACGAACGAGACGAGAGAGAGTGTGTACTCACAAAACTATTATGTAATTCTCGTTCCGCAATTGAATTCAATGGCGAGAATGAATTTTGGTGGACTCATGAAGTTCTTGGGCTATCATGCGTTGCATATGGTGTAGTCGGATTAGACAATAGGTGCACTAACGAATGATGCCGTCGCTTACAACGATTACAAGTCCGTTTAGATTTGCAAGAAGAAGAGTTATGGCCACCTCGGAGACAATTGAAACATAATTTGTTTTCATTAACAAATTTTCGACGAGAGACTATGTCCATGGCTTGGAATTCAGGACATTGAAAGACAAGATGATTCTCTTTACATTTCTGACAATTAATAGTGGCGTGAGGTTAAGTCGAATGGAAGCTTTTCACGGAGTTTGAGCATTTGTTTGGCTTTGAGCTTGAATGAGCAGGTCGGGAATGAGCCTGTGAGTCCTCCAGTGCTACGCATCGCTTCTCAAGAAATGTAAATAATTGTTTAACTGTAGGGTATTCAACATCAATAGTTGCTTCTGCCCATTCTTGTCTGGTATCAGGATCAACCTTACCCATAAGCAAATAAATTAACCATGGATCTCGACATTCAGCAGCTTCGCCCAATGCACGAAGCCCTCTTACTACTTCATCTGAGCCATCAGTTAATCGTCTAAGTGCCGACGCACATGGAGTTGCGATAAATGACAAATTCAGAAAGGATTTAATAAATGCCTTAACGATGTGACCCTTTTTGTCATATCTTTTGTTCAATCGATCCCAAGCTTCCTTATAATTTGCTTCTGATAAGGGTATGTGGCGAAGCAAAGAAGCAGCTTCGTCCTTCAAAAAACTTTTGAGTAGCCGTTAGTTTGGTATTTTCATGGACAGAACCTTTAAACAAGTCACGCCACGAAATCCACTCATTATAATTTCCACAAAATGATGGAATTGTAAAGTTTGGTAGTTTGGTATCGAATGTTGCTTCAGTCAACGATGATTGTTGAACGTATGTTCTGGAAAAGCGTTCGAGAAAGTTCGATTGTTGATCTACAAGGCGATCAAGTACATCTAGATTGACATTGCTACTTACGTGACGTCGCTCTTTAATAGCCTTTGATAACCTTTCTTTCGTGCTAATATACTTAGTTTCAAACTATTCATTTTCAGTTTCTGTTCAGTAAAATTTGGATCCGTGATGAGTTGGTACATTTGATCTTGAATGTGATTAAATTCTACCCACGATTCATTTAATTTTTCCAGTCTTCCTCTCTCTTCCAGTCTCTGCTGTAAAACTATCGCAGTAGCTTGCAATACGAGTAACCATACCTTTAACGCGACCACGCTTTGCTTTAACGATTTCCATTCTGACCTATATATCTACAGTTTTTTATATAATCAGATATAGATTGAGATTCACGTTTGCTGGATCGAACGTTACTAATACACGTAATGACTGGATATGTATGTACCGATATATAACGAAACGAAATAAGTAGATATGTAATGTCACGAATCGATTTGCACTAGCTGGAACACTTGCAATTATAATGAGAAACACATGCAATTTTTATGGAAAATTCAATTTACGAAGCTCTAAATCAGTCAATTAATATGTTCAGTACTATGATGTAGAATCAATAAATATGGAAATTATTACATGCACCATAAATAGAATAGAATTTGGACTGAATTCATTTTAAATTTCTTGCTGTAGATTGCATCATTACTTTAGGTTGCCTGAGTCACGTGATGCATTCTTCATTTCTGTTGTCCGCTATTCGGGCATAGTTCCGTTGCACCTATTGTCCTCTTCTGATATCGAAATTGACAAAAATTGTATTACTGCAAATTACCAGAAATTTCTCGCATATTCGCCGTGCTTGATGAATGCAAAACCAATTATCAATTGCAACTGATTTATGTCTCGAATCACTTGTCCAAATTCTATAGAGACTTCACAAGTATATAATGAACGATCTACTTGCAGTTTGGCTGATAATACTTCCCATAGATTTAACTTAGTTCGTGTTTTTAATTAATCTTCGATTGTGATTTATAGCTGCCAGCAATGATAAGATTAATCCAGCAATGCAGGTGTGAGGTTATGTGAACTATGTGTCTTCAGATATGTGTGTATCCCAATAGTTAAAATTCGCTCAGCAATCCGGTTTATCGAAGGACCATAATTATGTTTGGAAATGAGAACGACTTGAGTTAACTTCAACGTTATAAATAATTTATTTGACTGTAAGTTTAACACGTTCACTGCTTTTCTGTCTCAACCTCACTTGACGTCTTCCGGTCACCTTTCTCTAATGAACACTGATGACGAGTGTCAAAATATGCAGCGACATCTCATGTATAACTTGGAATGTATCGAGTGGGGTTGAGTTACACTGAGGAATTTATATACTAGATTAACTAAAACTTGAATAGATACAAATTACATACAATTGCTATGCATACTAGACTGATGGTTGAAATACGATCTACAACAGAGTCCCTTGTGGCTATCATATTATAATGGGCAAACACAAAGAAGTATTACTACCCGCCTGAAAGAACATATAAATGGTGTAAGCAAGAATAAGCGGGAAAAATCAGCAATTTGCGAGCATATTCTTGACCATCCAACAGAACACCATTGGATTCATTTTGAAAAGGCAGAAATCGTGGCTCGCGAGCCTTATTATACTCCTCGTCTCGTTCGTGAGGCGATTGAAATAATACGTCGACTTAATTTCAATCGCGACAACAGTTTCCAGCTTTCACGAACTTGGGATCCCATCCTTGAAACATCTTCAGGGTTAATCCGAAATAAGCTTTGCTTAAAAAGTGACGTAGTGAGTTACGTTTGCTCACAAAACTCTGCACAACAGCAGCAACAAATGCATCAACCACAGTAACAGCAGACGCACCGGTACAATCTGCGTAGCTCAAGTCGTACGTAACATTTCAGGCAGTTACCCGGTGACCACGCTCAATGTAATTTGAAGTGAAAATTTCGGGGTGAGACTTGTTTTAGCACTCATTAAATAATTTTTATTTATAACGCGGCTAATCCGGAAAACGTATATAAAAATGTCAACAAATATAATTATATTGCTACCAGATTGTTTACAAAAGCTATTGCAGTTTTTAAAAGGAAACTTCCTAATTTAAAAGGATATGCTTCTTTTGCGACGGCTCTGGAGACCAGTATAAAAATCGTGTGGATTTCATATCCTATGTAAAATGAACGAAGAATTTGGATTGAGGCGGAATGGCACTACTGCTCACAGAAAGGAGGCATCGACTTTATAGCGTCTGTAAAACCTAAAGATTGTCTTGTTTTAGTCGTGACCCGGAACAGAATAGTTTGCTTCAATCGAGACCCAAAACAAAGTTTGTCTGTTAGTACTGGTCTTCTTCTAGTCGTTCCCAGGGTCGAGAATCGAAGCAAAGTTGTGTTTTGATTAGTAAATTTCTTGCTCTAATCGTTCCTTGGAACAAACTTAAGTCGAGACTCGAAGCAAAGTTGTGTAAGTAATTTTATTCTGGTTGGTACCCATAATAAATATCTTTATCGCAGTCGGTACCTACCCAAGATAAAGTTTGATGTTAGTACGTGTTATTCTAGTCGCTACCCAGAATAACTATCATTATCGCAGTCGAGTCCCAAGATAAAGTGATTATATAAATAAAATAATTCCAGTCGAGACTAATTAACTATAATTATTAGTAAATGTTTAACTGAACAAATTCCAATTTGCACTAGATGTCAATTTCAATTCCGATAATTGACATTAGTTGAGTTGTGTTTACAAACTACAATTTACGCTGTTCTGAAAATCAAAATGGTGATGGGTAGTTTGCGATTGAAAGAAATCGTTTGGTTATCATTCACTAACTAATACTATACTTAATATTAAATTTAGCACAACTCAGAATTGACAAATTGTAAAAATTACTCAAATATATTTCTTTAATTCAATGACAAAACCCGTGCGTTTATTAATTCATTCTACATATATTCTAATTCATGCCTTATCTATTTAACTATATACTTAAGGAAAATTAATATTTACTTATACAATTAATTATTTCACTTTAACAATTACTCTATTTAAAATTTATTATCTGAGCATGATTTGCAACATATGCCATATAGGCATGTTTTTCACAAAATGTCAAAAAACAAAAATTTACAATTTAATGTATTTATTAAAATTTATTCTGAACAGGAAGGAGTTTCATTCGTTATTAATAATCAATTTGTTTAGGTTATTTGTGACTAGTAATTATACCCTTATGGCATGCTATTACATATGTCCCATAACCTCAAATTGGTAAAAAAAATCAATAAAAAATATACCTTTTTGATAAATATTTGTGAAATAAAATTTCCTTCAAATTTAAATTTTGAAAACTTGTTGCTGATCCGTACAGAAATCTCGAAATTTGGAGCCAGAATTTTCCTTCCAAAATTTACAAGTGGAACCGATGAAAAATTTAATGAAAAAATTGCAAGTCCAAAAACACAAAAATCTCTAAGATCTTGATGTTTACTTTGTATGAATTAGCAAACTATACTTGGCATGTGTTTTCTAAATGACAACTCGAAAAAATAAGAGTGCGAATGAAAGAATGACGCGCATTTTATAGAAAATTTTCTCCCGATTTCATTATCCATAAAGTGTTATATTCTAACGCACTCCGTGCTCCTAGGGAGAGAGCGCGCGTAGGGGTTTTACGAATAAATGTATACACTATTTTTTTTTCGATTTTTCAAAAACACTTTATTTTTATTATTTAATTCTCCTGTTTAGTTTTTTTTTTTTTTTACAATTTTCACTTAAGTAGTGGAATTCGCTACTCATATAAATATCTTCAAATTTTTCACTTAATTAGTTGGATTTCCACTTATATATTTTCAAATTTTTCACTTAATCAGTTGGATTTCCACTTATTATTTTCACTAAAAAAACAAATTTAATTCCCCCTTTTAAAATCATACTTTTCTTCAATTTATCGGTAAGAGATCCGCGAGGCGGCTTTTCGGCGAGTGTAAAAACGACTCCCTGAGGTTTGGGCAAATTGCACCCAGGTACCCACGATCGCTTCAAAAGTTTTTTCTTTCTTTTTATTGTTTTCTTACGACGCTAAAAAAACGTACGTGAGAAAATGCAAAAAGTTCTGATGCGAGCTATATGCATCAATGAAAACTGTAATCCGATATGCACTTGTACGCCCGTCTTGAAATATTACTTTTAAGAGGGCGCGAATAATTGCGATAATTGTATGTATGTATTTACATATACATATATGTATGTATTTACATACAATTAGATTGAAGGAAGTAAGTAATGTACCTATGTACAGTGTACATACGGGAAAAAAGTAAGCCGACACTGTATGTAGGTAGGTATGCATATCGTGTGAGTGGAATGTGTGCCTGATAACAAAATGCAATTTATGGTAAATTGAATTTTGTTGCAGTATGGAAATGCATTTTTAGATGCATTTTAAATAAAACTTTGAATACATGAATTTAAATTAATTTTTAGGGTCGACTTTGCAATGCATCGATATATTGCATAGGGCAATATATTGGTGCATGGTGATTTAGGCACCTGAGTCACAGCAAAAGTGAAATCTTCGAAATATAACCTTTTTATAACTTTATTAGAGTTTTAGATTAACATTTGTATATGCCAAAACGCATCTTACATTTTTTGGCATACTTCCCATAAAGATCTATTATTAATGTTATTACTTTTAATTGATTTTTTTCATAAATTTTATCTACTTTATCGACACGCCATTTTTCGGTTCATTCCAATAAATTTCTCTCATGACTTTCGCTGTTTTGTCTTGCTCACACGATACCTCTCTTTCGCACTCATTGGTGTGTATTAGAATTATAAATATCACGAATTACGCGAATTGCGCGCAAAATGTCGCAAAGCGGATGCGATCATTAAAATCGCGCGACGATTTTACCCCAATTTGACGTATCGCATGTCAAACGCGCGCGATTTGTTTTTTGTTAATTTTGTTGATTTAATAGTGTTTTTGTGTGGTTTGGCTGATTTTTCATCGCACGATACCATAATCTACAGGTAATGTACAGCATTTATTGAATTTATTGTGGTTTTTTATGTTTTTAAGATTGGTGGACACCTGTGCAGATGAGCTTTGTTTTGGGTGTTTTCTCACCTGAAATGTCCACCAATCTTCTGCATGTACTTTTATTTACATGGTTGATTGTCCCTTTGTATGTTTAATTAGATATGTGCATATTATGGCATGGAAATTACACATAATTTCCTGCCTTCTATGTTATATGTTTTGATTGATTGCATGTACAAAAAAAAACGCTTTTCATGTTAAATAGCTTATTTTTTATTGTTAGTTCAGTATTTTATACTAATTTTTATTTATATTTCATCTGCTTTTTATTTATTTCATATATTCTAATTCATCTCCTTTTCTCGTTTCATGTCATCGAGGGACTTTCGCACCTGTGGCACACTCCAGGTGCTGGATGGTGATTCTGATCTCTTTGTCGTAGCTTAGGCGTCACACATTTTGACATTTCACCTCAAATTTGTCGTACTTTTATATTCACAATATTCATCTTGATTTATCCTTTTCATCAACCGCAAAATAAACTAAAATAAATTTGCAATGAATTAATGTCAGAATATACGCCTAAAAGTACGACAAATTAGTCAACTACTTGCGAGGTTGTGACAAAAATTGTATACTATAGTAAATGGATATTCTGCACAAACTTAAAGCAATGCAATACAAGTTCTTAAATTCGAAAAATATTTTTGAATTTGTCAAGTAAAGTGTCATTTTCAGTTCATTCTACGTAATGCAAGGCTTCCTGAACTGAATATAAACACGAAAAAATCAGTAGAAAAGTTCATTTCGTTTAGGCGTATATTTTGACATTAAAGTACCACAAAAGATCAGAACCACCCCCAGGTAAGATGCTTTGTAAATATTTTTATTTTGGTCGTGATAAATTGTTGTTCTTCCTTTTTAGGTTCGTCGAACAGTAAACTTTATTACAGTCTAGACACAGAATAAATATCTTATTCTCAGTTGATACCCAAGTTAAATTTGTTATGTTAGTAAAGCTTATTACAGTCGAGACCCAGAATAATGATCTATATCTCAGTCGATACCCAAGAAAAAATTGTTATGTTAATGGAATGTATTCCAGTCGAGACCCAGAATAATTATCTTTATCTCAGTTGATACCCAAGAAAAAGTTATGTTAATAACTTTAAGTTATTACCAATAGCCAAGTCGATTCCGGAATGTGATCACTAAATGCTGGATACAAAAAGAGAGAGATTTAAGTTATCCTTCGATGCGATTTATATTGCCTCTGAAATGCGCGCGGTATCAACAAATAATTCTACACTGCACATAGCAACAACAGTGTAATTGACCTTAGTCGCTATGCCCACGACACTATCTAATATTTCTTAACTACTCATAGAAACAATAGTGCGTTGACCTTAGCGGCTATGCGTTGCACTTATAATCATGTGTGTATGTGTTGCTGTTCTTGATTTGCCTAGTCGTTCGTATCATTGCTATCCTATGCTGACACGAGATTGGATGGACATTGCTAGATTGCTTGCTATGCTGCTTAAAATGTCAGTTTAACTGAAAAGATGACTTAGTCTAATTATATCTGATTTACGTAAATTTCATAGATGAAAAATCAATTTCCTTCAATTGAATTGGTGTAATAACGCCTAGGTGTAATACGGCCTAGGTGTAATAACGCAGAAGCTAACAAATATTGTAGATTATTGTCACAAAACATGTATACATATATATAGGACTAGGGTGATCACCAATCAGATACATAAGACATCAGCAGTTAATAAATAACTCAGTTTAAGTTAACATCACTTGTTATTATTTAACCTCTCAAGTACCACATAATACAGTACCCATAGGTTGTCGGCTTTTGTCTCCACAAAAAAACTCCTTCATCGATGTGTTTGTAGGTAAGTGTGGATATTTTTGGTCCCAACCTAATTTCGATAAATAGAAATATTTCTTGAAATTAAAATCTTCTTAGATAATACTTTGGGTATACGGAGATTTTCAAAATTCATATCTCAAAAAGGCAGCCGCACACCATCGCAATTTTTTGTTTGTAAATAGATAGGCTTCTAGCGTCAAAATAAAAATACGGAAAAAAGTGGTAGAAGTCCTCAATAGTAAATAATACTATTCATTTGAAAAGAAAAAATACTATTGTTAACAAAACGATTTCATCGTTCGGTGCTGTTATATTTTTTTATGAAGAATATAAAGTATTAAGCTTAATTTGGCATTTCAATCAGAAAAATCGATTGCTCCGTTCTCGAGATATGATTTGTTGAAAATGACATTTCATCGTAAAATCACGAAATTTCTAACACCCGTAACGGGTGGTAGGGGAAAACTAAAAAATATGCTGTATATATATATATGTGGAAACTAAATACCCACGCATTCATTCTCCAAAAATATAAGACGGTAAATAAATGAAGCCTGGAAACACTCATGTGATGATGGTCGATTAAAATATTGAACCCTGTTGCACTTCTTCGTGCACTAACCGTCGACGAGAATAGATCATCATAGAATGGTACCTATCTGACACAACATGGGATCAATCACCAGCACAAGTATAAAGTATCTATATTCTTCAAACATATATATATATTATAAAATAAAGAAAATATCGTAACTCAGCTTAGATCCATGTGAAGGGTCGAAATATATTTAAGTAACAGCTCTGTCTAAAGTATTTTATTATCTTTATATTCAGATATCGTGTTCCCTGAAAAACTTAATCACTTCGGGAAATTTCAATTATAACACTCGAATTTATTTTAATAATTTCTTAATTACTCGAATAAAACATATTTTCGTAAAAATCAATAACTATAATTTTCATTAAAAACAAATCTGCTTAACTCCAGTCAGTCTCAAACATCGTTAACTTAGATGTGGAACTCGGAATTAGAACATAACCTTCTCATGCTTGTGATGCGGTAATGTTCTGCTGCCATTCAATTCAATTTATTTATTACGGTAAAGTACAAAAGATCTGAGATCTTAACCTAGTACATTATAAGAGAGGGAGAAAAACTACATGAACTAAAACTAACTTATTTAAGCGAAAGACATTAAAAAGAGTAAGTTAACAATTTGAAAACAAGAAAAAGAAAAATAAGAGATGAATAAATAACAGAAAAGAAAAATTAGAGAAAGAGAACAAAAATAATTAATTATTTAATGAAATTTCATTCATTCGATTTACTTGATTAAATTCACTTGATTTCATTATGCATTATCACAACCTGACACCACCAAGGAGAACAACAAGAGTATATTAATAAATTATCAAAGATTTAAGTCAAAAATTAGACGCCTGAAGATAGCGTTAGAGCCGGCCCTCTGGGCACGAACGGGAAGGGAGTTCGACATTCGAGTGACCTGGACAAAATAAGAGGCCTCAACAGTCGAACAATGGAAACGAGGAACTAGTAGATTGGAATGTCGTGAAGATTGCAGGAAATGTATCTGGTCATACAGATATCCAGGTTAACCAGGGTGAATTAGGATATAGAGGAATGTTAAGGCTTTGCGTTTTAGGTAATAGTTTATCGAGCAGCCAACCAATTAGAGTCTGTACGGAATTAAATGCTGCAAACGTTTAATGCCAAACACAAATCTAAAGCAATCGTTAAAGGCAACTTCAACTTTCCGCGCGCATACGCTATCAAGTTTGGGATATATAAAACCTCCATAGGTAAAATGGGGTAATAGAAGAGCTTTTACGAGTTGCAAGCGGATATTTGTTGACAGTAATGATGCAGATAGCCACAGTATGCGTAATCCCCCATACATCTTAGAGAGCATCAGTTTGACGGGATCACAACAACTTAACTGTGCTTTGTTTTACGCCCCTCCGTGCTCCAAGGGAGAGAGAGGTCGCCGATTTACCCATTTGAGCAATTTTGATTTTTTGCATTGGTTTCTCGCATATATTTCTAGAACGGCTCATCGGACAGAAAAATGATTATATCCAAATTTATATGATTTGTTATTCTGAAGATGTTTTTAGTACAATAAAAATGTCTAGGACTGATCATTTTCAAAGTATATGTAAAAACCAAAATTTTTATATTGCAACACCAAGAAAGGGTTGCCCGATTTAGTCCATTTTTGACACTTTATTTACTATTGGTATGGAAACACAACGTACCAAATTTCAGCTTTCTATGTCGACGTGTTCTCAGGTAGTGTACAAATATATCGTGGAAAACGAAATTTTTGTATGGCAACCCCACGAAGGAGTTGCCCGATTTGTCTCATTTTCGAATTTAATTTTACTTTCTTTTTTTAATATCCGTGAACAAAATTTCAGCTTTCTAAGTGAACGCGTTCTCGAGTTATCGTGCGCACGGACGGACGGACGGACAGACGGACATGCAAAAATCAATATAACTTTTAATTTTATGCGGGGTGTCCAATCCATTTTGCTCTACCATCATTATTTCTGTGCGTTACAAACGGAATGACAAACTTAGTATACCCTATAGATTTCATCTAGGGTATAATAAAGGTTATCACTGTTTATTCCAATGACGTACAATTTTACAATAACTACAGGACTTTATTCTATTTATTTATAATAGTAAAGTTTAATAATTATACGATTACTCGAACCGTTCACTAATATTCTTTTAGGTTCTGCTCTCGACGGATTGCAAAGAAAACTCCCCGAGGTTTGGGCTTGCTGCCCCCAGGTACGTGAAAGAATGCAACTTATTTTATGTGCATTATCATATGCACAAAGAAAATGAAATATGATGTGCACTGTATGTTGGCAGGTATACCGTGCGAATAGAGTGCATGACTGATAGCGAAATGTAATTTTATGCTAAATTGCATTTTGTTCCGACATGCAAACGCAATTTTAAATGCATTTGAAATTTTTGAATGCATTTGAATAATTTTAAATGAAAATTTATATTTGAATGATATTTTGTTTTCAGGGTCGGACTTGCAATACATCAATATATTGTATAGGACAATATATTGTTGTGATTCGGGCCAATAGGTACCTGAGTCACAACAACTCTCCATTTAGCTTGACCTCAAGATTGCTGACCGAATTCACAACACGCAGCGGGGAGTTGTCAAGAAAAACGTGTGGGATTCACGTATGTCATACAAAAACTTGAAGATGGGAAGACAGTGCGACTTGCTAAGGTTTAGTGAAAGTCCGTTGTTGATCGCCCAAGTGTACATACGGGAAAGATCATCATTAATGCGAGCAGCTCAATCTTCTATAAGACTAGTAGGCCTACTTAGGTATACTTGTACATCGTCAGCATAGAGATGAAGCTGAACATTTTGGATCACCTTTGGCAAGTCATTAATAAACAAAGAATATAACAGCGGGCTCAAGACATATCTAACCAGAGAAAAGGGGGAGTAGCGAGGATGAGGAGTCTCCAATTTGTACCTTTTGAAACCTATCAGTGAGAAAACTATAGATTAGGAGATCGCGGAGGAAGAGAACTTAAAATTACTGTAAAGCTTATCTAATAGCTTAGAGTTGCTGATGCTATCAAAAGCTTTTGAGAAATCCAGTAAGACAAGTATGCCAAAGTTCTTGGAGTCGAGAATCAGGCGAATATCATTGGAGAATTTTAGTACCTATAGCAGTATCACAACTGTGTCCTGGTCGGAAGCCAGATTGAAATTGTGTTAAGAGGTTGTTGGCTTGGACAAATTCTGAAATCTTAGACGTCAAAATTTTTTCAAATACTTTAGCAAAGTAGCAGAGAATGCTAATTGGCCGGAAATCAGCAACTGATTCAGGGGAAGGTTTCTTGGCTACTGGTATGATGATGGCTATTTTTCAAGTTTTAGGGAATGAGGAGTAAGTCAGACAGGAGTTTAAAATATGAAGTATGTATGGTGAAGTGTAATAAGGTAATAGCATTTTGAGGAAAAGGGGATGTAAACCGTCAGGACCAACAGCATTGGAAGAAATGGAGGATACTGCTGCAATGAGATCAACGTGATCAATACTTCGAAATGAAAAACAGTTTTTTTTATGCTGGAAAGAGGGAGAGTTGAATTGAAGAAAACGTGGGTTAAAAATCACTGCCATTCTAGTAAGCAGATGGGCTATAGTAAACAAACCGGCAGCCGTTAAGCAGCTCATTGTGCGAAATAACATGCTTGATATTTATTGCTTCGTTCGTAAACTATCACGGAGCTGTTCCAGTAAATTAATTAAGCGCACAGCTGTGCCCGTGAAGTAATTAAAGAGTCAGTGGTAAACAGCACGCAATAGCCTAGCATTTTGCTATATGAAGCAATACGCCCTGCGATTTTCTACTGCTAGTCCACACTATGCACCTGTCAGCTACATGATCCATGCAGTTCCGCTTCCGCTTAGAAGTTCGGGTCACGACACAGATAATTGTACAGTTAAATGCAATCATTTCGAACTAATTGAATTAAAATAAACTTGAGATATACTTCGGCTCGAGTTGGCATTTCCAGATAGTAGTACGTAAAGCATACTTATTTCCACGATGATAGAAAGATCTTTTGATATCAACTAGAGTTAAGATTGTCAAGAGCCCCACCCAAGGGGAGTAGATCGAATTTAAATCTGGCATGACACTCGTAGCGCTCCGGAAGACCTTCTCGAGACGATGTTTTGCAAATCGTAGGTAGGGGCAGATTAGTGAAGGGGTGTATAGGCGTTAGCCTCGCAATCACTGCGACCTGAAAGATCTATTGTGAGTCCCCGTTGAATTTACTCCATTTATAGGTTTAGACTGTTAATAAAGCCTAGAACCCTTCTGACTTGAGGTTCCATACGTAACTCGGTGGAGGAAAAGCATGTTCAAGGTGGAGTAATCTCCGCCTGGCCAGTGCTTCGCAGTTGCAGAGCAAGGGCTCCTAGGTTTCGTGAGCATTCTGATAGAAGCGGCGGAATGAAGTCTCAGCAAAACCCAGCTTGTTTAGGTGATACCTCAAGGGGCAATGGCCTGAGAAGAGCTAAGTGATCATTTTGAGCTCTGTTCTTCTAAAGAGTAGGAGTTCTTTTGTTTTTCTGCCAGAGGTGTCGATAAACTTTTTTGATTGACGAAGTCCTTGTAGCCTTTCCCAATACAGGGATTTTTTTATTCTCCAAGTTATTTAGGGTAGCTCTGAGGTAACACTTTGAAGTCCGAAAAACTGAGTTTCCGCTCCTCTTTTCGCTAGGCCATCCGCAATTTCATTGCCTTTGTGGCCCTCATGTCCAGGTACCCACATGAGGATAACTTTGTTTCTAGTTTATATACATTCCCAGACGGTGTAGTTCCCATCTGCCTTTTGAAGTGTGCCTATACCATTCGTGTGATCCTTCGAAAGTACCTTATGGAGCCTGCGGGCAATTGATATATGGCATCGCAGAAGTTCCGCCAGGTTCTCCTTTTGGATCTCCATAATTCCGTGTTATATTCCGTTAGAGCCTGTTTATATTCCCCCCAGATGCCAGAGAGTTTAGCTCTGTTAAATAGTTCCCTGACTTCTTTTCTTTTCAAACTCAGTTCCCTATTCCACCATGGTACCTGCCGATTGCAAGTCTTTGCTTCAGATGGTAACTGTGTTCGAATGAAGTCACTACAGCCGTTTGAATTTGCGTACTGGCTGAGTCTAGCTCCTCAGTCGTGCTAATGCTACCGCCGAGAGAGTCAACTACAGCCTTAAGGTGTTGTCGATAGAGTTCCCAGTTAGTTAATTTAGGGATTCGGTACTCCTGAAATGTGTTGAGTGTGGCATCTATATCGAACCTGATGTGTTTGTGATCTGACATGGAAATATCATTCGATACATGCCACCTGCTTCTTTTTGTACTTATGAACATTCTGGCAAGTGTTAGATTCAAGAATTCTTGTCTAATGGTGTTCACTGAGGTTGGCTTATTACCTCGATTTAGTATCTCTAAATTGTTAGACAATATAAAATCGTAAAGGTGCTCACCCCTGGCCTTGGTATCCGTGCTGCCCCATAGCGTATGATGTGCGTTTGCATCGCATCCAATGATGAAATGCTTTTCTCTGCATTTGCAGTAGTTAATGAGCCGTTTTAGCTCTGGGGGAGGTAATGTATCCGCTTCTCCCTGAAAGTAGGCTGAGGTAACTACTACCTCGTGGCTACCTTCTGAAGTTGGTACCTCGACAACTGCTGTAACCATGTCCGTCGAGATGGTCTGTGAAAGAGGAATAAAGTTTAATTTAGTGTTGAGCAGTAGTGCTGCCCTAGGATATTCATGCTCATTACTATATATTAACTTACATGATTTTGTGGGAAGTCCTTTGGTGTGGCCTTGATGTACCCAGGGCTCCTGAATGAGCGCCAGACTACGCTTCTCCCAGATAAATCTTCTGCTAAACACGTCTGATGCCACTTTAGCATGATGGAGATTCATCTGAAGGCAACTTAGATGATCATTGGCCATGACTAAGATGGCTTTTTATGGGCGCTATCAGCCTTGGTGGAGGATCCCTAAGGATCTTTGCTTTTGCCCGGCTTGGCGCGGACAGGAGGGGGTTTCTTCTTAGTCCGTGTTGACTTCTTTTCGGAAGTCCCCGACTTGGGTTCTGCAGTTTCTACTGCTTTACCAGGGCCCGCCTTTGCCTTGACCAAAAGTTTAGGCCTGCTGGCTCCTGATTTGGAAGGCTGAGAATCGCCAGCCAGTGTTTTAATCTGACTTGGGTCATCCCCAGCCTCCGACACAGCCTTTACTGTTACACCCTTGGGTCTTAGTTGGACAGACCCGAATTTATACCCAATTGCGAATTGAGCCTCCTTTAGCTCTTCCATTGACACATGGTCCACGGAGAGAATCAGCTCTGTCACTGAGAGTTTTGTAGTCTGCGCAACACTATCCATTCAGACACGATTAACCCCGAGTTCTGACCCTCGATGTTATCGAGAATCAAATCCGTAGGGTCCTCAGCACTATTTGGAAAGTATCCCACGAGGACTTGTGGGCGACCATCACAAGATTGGCTCCTTCCCAGGGCTTTAGCTCCGCAACTACACCTTTCAGCCACGTCACGGTGTCTTGATTAGCTCAGTTAAAAACAGGCCACCCTGGTCTAAATGTGGAGGCCAGGAATCTTGGTTTTAGGAGGCTTTGCTTTCTTGCCGTGATTTCTCTCAAGATAGCACCCTGTACGGACTTCAATTGATCCGCGTGCCACCTCAGGATAACCGACGGGAAAGATAACCCACACGAACGCACTCTGCAACCTCCTTATAGGAAGGTTGGTCACGCGAAGGCAGGGAGACGTGCTTTTTTGAAGGATTCTCCGTTGCTGCCTTGCTGCGTTTAGCACTAGGTTGCTCCACTATAGGAGAAGATTCGTCAGAGCGATTCCGTTCTTTTAGACTCTCCTCATTCCGCTGATCTCTCTGAAGTGCAGCAATCCTTCTAGCCTCTGCTTCTGTGTGACCGTGTTTTCAAAGCCATTTAAACCTTTTTTTGCCGCGCCAGAGAGCTTTGGCTTGCGCTCTTTGCAAATGGGAACTTCAGTGTTCCCGCTGTCCTGTTGGCTATGTTCCGGAGAACCTAAGAAAATCCTCCTCGTCTAGGGGGATTGTTTCCATCACATCACCATCAGATGAAGGTCTTGTAATATCCTGGATGTTGTAGGGGTCGCTAAGTATATTTCGAGGTGCACCCCCTCAGAACTTACGGGATTTTCAATTTTGTTCCCACGAGTATACTCGGAAAGGTTGGTCATCTCAGCAGAGCCGGCATGCCGAGATCAGGCTAAGGTTGAAACCGGAGGTCGCCTGGTATCCGGAGCCCATCGTTATAAGACACACTCACGCAGTGCCATTCATCCCATAGGCACGATTGTTTACACCTGGGATTGCGGGTTTTATCGAGTTTTCCTCTCTAGATCCGCCGTATTCAGTCAGGCAACCAGCAGCACACCAGGGGATGCCTACCAGATGCCTGTGCAGGATGTGACTCTTCATCACGTACGGACGGGCTTGGGCAAATTCTTCCCATGATGTGGCGTTAACGTAATTAAGCGCCTCATACTCACCTTGTCCCCTAAGTAGGGGTATGTAGATAAATTATTACGGTACCCAAGATGCGTAAAAGAGGTAACCCAAGTAGAGAGAGTTGCAGGGCCACAGAGAAAGCTGATCGAGAATTACTGGGTGCCCCGTGATTTTATTTTTCAACGATCTATCACGAAACTCACGCTTTTTATCCCTCCAGAAACTTCTCGAAGATACTAAAATCCCGCACAAAGACAGCACAACAAAATTACGAAAGAAAAAAAAAACCGTACTGAAAATTACGTAGTATCTATTCATCTTATATATATAAACACCCTAATAATAATAATTTCAAATTAAAACAAAATCACTTAACTTGGATAGCATGGAGTGCCTTTGGAATTAATTTTTTCATGTGTTTTTCGACTTTGCACCTTTCGCTGGTCCAGGATCCTAACGCAACTTTTCCTTCATAGTTCTTTTTATTTTGTTTTCAGCTATTTCTCTTCTCTTGTTTTTTTATGCCAAGCTGCAGCTAGAGATAATCAATCAAAACTCGATTTTTGCTGTTTGTTCCACCGGCTCAGCTCCTCCGGAAAAGAAAATATGCCGCAGTGGCCAACTGGCTCACACGGGGAAGGAATAGGCCAGAGCGTCTTCTTCTTTTTCGGTCCGGGGACGGATATTAGTGCCGGTTCCCAACAAGGCCTGTCTGTAAGTTCACATAGGCGTGAATTTTCGTAATCGTAATCCACACAGTTTTATATTATGGTGTTTATTTGCTTTTGTTTAATTTTAATTTTTTCTTTTGCTTTCTAATATTTAACATCCTAATGAAACTAATGAAGCCAGAGTTCCCCGGGACCATCGTGCGCACTTCACGTGCTTCATTTCGCATTTCTCTTTAATATTATCTTTTTCTCTTTCTTCTTTTACTCCTTATTTTTTTTGCGTTTAGCATCTTGGACTAACCTGTAAGGTTTGTTATGGTAGTATGAAGAGCGATTGACTTGCACGTGAAGTTCAGACTGTCAGCATGAGCTGACAGATCACTCGGTGGACAGTGTTGACTGCAGAGGGGCACGCTAGCTCGCCTCGGTTAATGGCGGAGAGTGCGGGGAGGTCCCACGAAAACCTGCCGCTGTACCACCAGCCATATACAAAAAATTCGTGCCTGACACAAAACAAAGGCCATCGCACACATCCAGTCCTGAAGGGACCTTTACACTACTCACCACTTACTTATTTGAAGGCGCAGATGTTCTGCCTTCATCGCCTTTGCCCTAACGGCCCATAGGACACTGAGGGCAGCAATTTGCGTTCAGTGTCACTGTAATCAACCTTCATTCTGATCAGGGGTCCAGGAGAGTGAGAGGAAGACAGAAAAGATCCATCGTTCTATTATTTGACGTACGAATATACAATTTATTTTACCTGAACCACTATCCATAAGTACTAAGATCAGAATGATTGTATTCTAATCAGCACATACATTTTTACACTTGAGTTCTCCCCAGTAGCATACTGGTTCGTACAAAAACTATCCTAGCTCACAATTTCAGCTCATAGCCACTGAGGCAAAAAGATTTATTGCTACAAAATTAGTTCGACCAATGGGGCAGAAAAAAAATCTATTACTACTAATAATCAAAATCAGTTCAGGCCAATGAGGCAAACAAACATCTTTATTACAAATAAACAAAATTTGAAGATAATCCCAGACAGGATTGCTTTTAGTTACTTTTTAGTATCCATCATATGATTGTGGCGAATTAAACAGGTTCCTCCACAAAGGCCGCCCGGAAAGTAACTGTGGGTAGTTTAATTTAAAACACATAAGCGTCAATATAATTAAAACTCACACTTTATTTCTACTTTACTTATGACTAAAAATATAAACTCGTTCTAGGTGGCAGCGCTACGAATTACGATGGTACTTTACCAGCGACCCTTTCTTGACTTGTCACTCAACTCTACTATACTGACTGAAAGCCGGTGTTCCGTTTCGTGCGTCGATTGTCGTTTCGTATGCATCGGTTACGTTGGTTCGTACAGGGTAATGCAGAACTTTAGTTATATTTTTCTTACCGCGTATTTTGATTTGATTTGATTCACTACATCACCCCCCTTCCAGTCAAAGACGGTTAATAATGTACAGAGGGCGCTGTAGGGTTAAAGTGTACTCTTTTATACTCTGACCTGCGTCACTCCAGTTTATACAATTTTCTCTGCATTTGAGAGCGCTCTTTAATTGACGATGAAAACGTTCTACCATACCATTGGATTGTGGATGATAGAGCATTGTACGTATTCTGTGAGTACCTAGTAATTTTGTCAATTCACTGAACAGTTTGGACTCGAATTGCGATCCCTGGTCAGTTGTCATCTTCGCAGGTACACCAAATCGGGAAATGTAATTTTGAAAAAACGTTCTAGCTACTGTGGCTGTAGTTATATCCGATATTGGATATTCTTCTGGCTATCTAGTAAATCGATCGACTATTGTTAGGATGTAAGAATAACGCTTTGATACTGGTCACGGACCGACTATATCCATATGGATGACAAATTTTCTAGAGGTGCTTTTGTGTTCCTCAGTATCTTGGAACGTTGACAGGAGTAGCAGCCTTGTGTCCATTTTTTTGTTTCAGAATTCATCTTTGGCCAGAAGTATAGATTTCCGATTAATTTACGCCAACCGCGTATTCCGGGATGTGCTAGAGAGTGTAATGTATTGAATACCAGCTTTCGTAATTCCCGTGGTACAAAAGGTCTAATTTGTGTTGTGCTTACGTCGCACCATAGTGGTTCTTGCGTTGTTGGTATAAAACGTTGTTCTAGCTTATATTTTGTGTTGGGTTTACTCTCTTTTAATATACATTTGAATTCCTCGTCGGAATTTTGCAGAGCCGTAAGCTTGTCTAGGTCTAGCTTTTGCAAATTTAGAACGAAAGTTTCGCTTTCTATGTGGCGTATATCATTCGTGAACTGTGATATGAACTCTAAGTGCCTTGCTTGCCTCGGACTACGTTCTGTTTTTGCGTTAACCGCTCTGGTTAAAGGTTTATAATCCGTGTAGACCACGAAATTTCGACCTTGCAAAAAATGTCTGAACTTTTTTATTGTGAGGTATATAGGTAACAGTTCTCTGACAAATGCTGACTATTTAATTTCAGAGGGGCTTAGCTTTTTTGAAAAAATGCAAGAGGTGCCCATTTCGCTTGACTGCCACATTGCTCTATTACACCTCCTACTACCACGTTTGAGCCGTCGACCGTCGGTCTTAGACTTGCATTGATGCATGGATGGACGAGAAGTGTTGCTGATGATAGAGGGGTCATTCCACAGAAAATCGATAAAATATTGTATAAATTTGTGCATTGACCAACTCCGATTTTGATAAAATTTGATAAGTAGGTTTGTCTTATTGTTAGTAGTACTTTGCTGAAATATTTTTGGTTTTTGTCCATTTTTGACGGCGATATGTTATTTTGAAATTTGGAAAAAGTGGCAAATTTTGCTTGGAAGCTGTAAATTCAAAACTTTATATCTTAGGATGTATGCATCGTAAGCCCATGAAACAAACTCCATTTGTTTAAAGAAGCTTTAAAGCTCCTGAAAAAAATAGCTGAGGTCCTTTTTCTGAAAATTTTTTTTTAAGGATAATGGATATGTTCGTTATCCTTGAATATCTCAAAATGCGCACTCTCGATTTCTTTTATTTTTGTTTAATTTAATCCTTAATGGCTTTTGAGTATACTGTAGAAAGGAGAAAATGGAACTCCTTGAAGTTTGGATGGAGTTATATTTTAAATATATGTAGTTCAGAAAACTTCGAACGAAAATTGATGAAGTGTGCTGAGTACTCAGATTTAATATAATATATCTACATAATATAGCTAGGGTTATATCCTGAAATAGTCAACTACCGTAAAAATATTAAAAGAAACGTATTGGTAATAATATAATATGTTTAATTAACTTTTTTATATATATAAGTATATAAGTATCTTCCCCAGTTTTCCGGCTGGAGGGTTTCGCGAGAGGAGTCTCTCTCTGATCACCGCTACATTGAGTTCTGTATGGGTGCTGACCCCATTTAGGTGGAACCATACAGGAATCCGAAGCGGACTGATTGGGGGAGATACCACAGGGAGCTAGTTTCCATGCTCGACTCTCCGGCTGAGAGAATCAGAAGTGTTGCAGCCTTGGAAAAGGCGGTTGGAAGGCTGCAGTCCGCTGTAACTGCGGCTTTCGAGGCTTCCTGTCCCATTAGCACGGACATTGGAAGGAAAACTATGCGGTGGTGGAACGGCAGTCTTAGTGTACTCCGTAAGGCTTCCAGAAGGCTCTGCAACAAGGCCAGGAGGTCTGGCTCGGGGGGAAACTAGCGGGCCTACCGCGAGACTCAGAGTAATTACAAGAGGCTTGTCAGGAAATCAAAAAGACAGGCCTTTGTAGATTTCTGCGAGGAGATTGACGGCTATCGTGAATCGGTTAGGCTGCTCAGGGCTCAGGGCGACCCGTCGGCTAGGCTGAGTGTTCTGAGAGGGCCAGATGGCTCCTTTACGGCATCGAAAGAAGAAGCCTGTAGACTTCTTCTCTCGACCCATCTTCCTGACTGCAGGCTTGAAGAAGACCTGCAGGCAGGTTCCGATTATCCGCTACCTCTATGCACTGGCGGAGATTGGTCCACTGCCGCCAAGGTAGTTGATGTCGAGAAGGTGAAATGATCAATTTCAACCTTCCCGGCCTTTAAAGCCCCGGGTCCAGACGGTATTTTGCCTGTCCTTCTTAAGGCTGAGAGCGTGGTGCTGGCCCCATACATCGACTCCATTTTCAGGGCATGTATCGCTTTTGGATATGTCCCTGAGATGTGGAGGAAGGTGAGAGTTGCCTTCCTTCTTAAGCCTGGTAAGGCTTCCTACATGGACCCGAAGAGTTTTCGAACCATAAACCTCTCCTCATTTCTTTTGAAATGCCTGGAGAGGCTGGTAGATGAATATATTAAGGAAGTACCCTTAAAGGCTTCTCTCTTAAACACCTCACAGCACGCTTACTGGAGGGGCAGATCTACGGAGACGGCTCTCCACTCAATGGTAACTGTCATTGAACGGGGACTGGATCGTGGACTGTTTACCTTGGGATATGATATGACAGTGAACCCTACAAAGTGCAACTTGGTGCTCTTCTCCAGAAGACGTAAGCTGGGGTACTTTGTTCTTCCAAAGCTTTTTGGACACACTCTGCAACTCTCTCCTCATGTCAAGTACCTTGGAGTCTTCCTTGACTCGAAGCTGACATGGGGAATACACGTAGAGGAAAAAGTTAATGCGGCTATGAGGGTCTTCGCTCAATTCAGGAGAACCTTTGGCTGCACATGGGGCATGAGACCGAGGGCTATGCATTGGATGTACACCTCGATCGTCAGACCCATGCTCACATATGCCTCCTGTGTATGGTGTCCGAGGACGCTTGTGGGGACTGCGATCTGGAAGCTGGCGGGCCTGCAGAGGCTTGCCTGCTTGGGAATTACGGGCTCCATGCGATCTACGGCTACTGCGGCTCTTGAGGTCTTACTGAATCTGGTACCCCTGGAGCTTGTCATTCAGGCAGAGGCCAAAAAGGCTGTGTGCAGATTGCGCTTATGGGGATGTTGGGAGGGCGGCTGGACTGGCTCTTCTCATTGCTCTATGGCATATCGGCTGGACTTAGAAAACCCTCTGGCCGGTATGCCACGGGATGCGACTGTACCAGAGCTTCGTTTCGGGCGTCGCTTCTCTGTAAGCTTTCCTGCAAGGAACTCGTGGACTGAGAGAGGTGCCTTATCGTGCCTTCCCCGGTCTGCTCTAAAAATCTTCACCGACGGCTCTCTCACTAATGAGGGAGCTGGGGCAGGTGTCTACTTTCCTGAGGCTGATTTTGGAATGGAGTACTCACTTGGAAAACACACCGCTGTCTTCCAGGCTGAAGTCTTCGCCATCTCAATGGCAGCGAAGTTAGCCCTTGATATGCAAATCAAGGGGAGAGATATCGCTATCCTTTCGGATAGTCAGTTACTGGGGGACTGCAGGTCGTCAGTGGATAAGTTGTGTTATCACAACAATATGTCCCTCCTGTTAGTTCCTGGTCACATGGGGATCATGGGGAATGAAAGGGCTGACCTTTTAGCTAGGGCTGGCTCCGATTCTCCGTTTATCGCACCGGAGCCCGCCGTAGGCGTTGCCACCTCGAATATCGGGTCTCTTATCAGAGCGGATGTTCATAGGAAATATCAGCAGAGATGGGAGAACCTGAGTGCTTGTAGGTGTACAAAACAGTTTCTTGATGGGCCCAATGGGAATATCTCCGATTTTCTCATGGGACTCGGAAGGAAACAATGTAGAACCGTGGTTGGCATCATCACCGGCTACAGCTCACTTCACGCTCATCTAACAAGGATGGGAGTTGTTGACAGCCCTGAGTGTCTGTCCTGCATGGAGGGAGAGCCTGAGACAACCGAACACTTTATGTGTGACTGGATACTCTAGGGTCTCCCCCTCTATCTGTGGATGAGCTGAAAAACCTTTAAGAGGACAGAAAGTTTTTGGTGAATGGGATTCAGGAGAGCACAATGGGCCGCTGTGGCCTCCGTGCCGTTGGGTACCTCCTGTTCCCCCTGTTTTAAAAAAAATAAATAAAATCTTAGAAATATTTATAAGTAAAATTAAAATTAATATGAGGCTTATGTACATTCTATATTTAAGATTTCCTTAATTTAATTAACTCTGCTATATATTTCATTTTACTGGCTGTTAGAATATAAACACCATTATCCATTCCATGAGTAAACAATGAGTTCTTTAGTTGCGGTTTCTGATATAACTATATTCATATGTATATATATGACATCAATCTAAAAGTTGTAGTATGTGTATTTCTTTTTATTTTCTATTATCACTGTAATTTTTAAAACCAGCTGCATACAAGTATTTGATAACGCACCATACAACATCAATGTTCGTTCAAAGTTTTCTGAACTACATATATTTCAAAAATAACTCCATCCAAACTTCAAGGAGTTCCATTTTCTCCTTTCTACAGTATCCTCAAAAGCCATTAAGGATTAAATTAAAAAAAATAAAAGAAATCGAGAGTGCGTATTTTGAGATGTTCAAGGATAACGAACATATCCATTATCCTTGAAAACAAATTTTCAGAAAAAGGACCTCAGCTAATTTTTTTCAGGAGCTTTAAAGCTTCCTTAAACAAACGGAGTTTGTTTCATGGGCTTACGATGCATACATCCTAAGATATAAAGTTTTGAATTTACAGCTTCCAAGCAAAATTTGCCACTTTTTCCAAATTTTAAAATACCATATCGCCGTCAAAAATGGACAAAAACCAAAAATATTTCAGCAAAGTACTATCAACAAGAAGACCAAACCACCTGTAAAATTTTATCAAAATCGGAGATGGTCCATTCAGAACATTTGTCGATTTTCTGTGGAATGACCCAGAGCATGCTTAGCTTGATCGAAAGCTTTTTGGCATTCTTCAGGCCAGGTGAAGTTTTTTTCTTCTCTTTTTGACTGCTTAGAATCTTCAAATGGGCGTGGATTGGACTGAGTAGCTCGGCAAGTCTGGGCAGTAACCGATGATAATAATTTATCATGCCGGTAAAACGCTAAATTTGTCTTATAGATTTAGGAGGTGGGAAATCTCGAATTGCTTTGACGCCATCCTCCGGCGGAAGGATGCCATTTTCTGTGATGATGTGACTCAGAAAGTTCAATGTCCGTGCGCCGAAAATGCATTTCGAACTGTTCATCTTGAGTCCGTACTCAACCAATCTTTTAAACAATGTCTCTAGGTGCTGTCTATGTTCGGTTTCATTCAAACTTACGATAAGAATATCGTCGATGTATAAGAATGCGAAATTCAGACCTTTTCTCACCTCGTTCATAAATCTTTGAAAAGACTATGCTGAGTTTCGAAGTCCGAAAGGCATTCGAGTATACTCAAACAATCCGAACGGTGTAATAATAGCCGTATTGTGTATATCATCCTCCGCTATTGGAATGTGGTGATATGCCCGTATCAAATCGAGAATATTGTACATCCCCTTAGTTGCAATGAAAAACTGTGTACTGGGACAGTTACTGCATTTAGTTTACGGTAATCTCCACAAGGACGCCAATCCGCTGGATTTTTTTTGCAACTAAATGTAAGGGTGAAGAAGTTGGGGATAATGTTGGTCGACAAATGCCTAATTGGCACATGAGTTCGCATTCTATACGTGCCGCTCTGTATCGTTTGGGATCTAATTGCCTGGGTTGCGTATATGGTAAGTGGCCGTTTTTAACAATGTGGTGCACCACCTTGTGTTTCACAGGTAATGTATAATCGGCTGCCGCTGTTATGTCAGGAAATTTTGTAATGAGACTTCTATATTTATTAGTAACCGTGAGTACGCGAGGGGTAGTAGTATTTGTGTGGATAGTTGTGCCCTGTGTAGTTTGAGCGGTTAATGGATCCACTAATAGGCCGAATTTCTCTAGAAAGTCAACCCCGATTATTGGTCTATTTACTGTTGCCAGCAGAAATGGGAAAACAAATGCTCTGCGAAGACCTATATCGATCTTCAAAAGTTTCTAGCTAAATGCTTTGATAGCCGTACCAATAGCTGCAGATAAGTAATTGTCTGGTCTCTTCAAACTGTGTTTGGGAAAGAGTGATAAGGGGATGACAGATACGTTTGCTCCTGTATCTATTAAGAATTGAACATTATTTATAGGGCAATAGATGAATAAGCGGCAAGAAATTGATGGCCGACTGGTAGCCGCTTCTACAACCGACCGTTATAATATTCCTGAACTCTTGAATTATTATGTTAATGGATTTATTACCAAAACGCCTATGGTACCAACATATTTGCTCTCCAGTTTTTATAATCGGAATAGGGGTACGATTTCTATTATATCTGTAATTTATATTTCTCTGAGTGTTCCGCCATCTAGGTAATTGGCTTCTCGCGCGTAATGATAAGGTTTCAGAGTATTCTTTAATTCTAAGATTTCGGATTTAACACTACTTAATTCTTCCCGTAGGCGGTTAGTGTGACCGCCGCTAGCATTGCAATCGTTAGCTGTGCCCTGTATAAGGCTAATATGTGAGGCTTGGCTCACTTCCCAGACTTTGTCGGCGAGTTCAAGTCTCTCATCTAATCTTTGATTACTTGTTGACGCTAAGGGAATTGTTATTGTGGTTGGAAGCTCACGCTCCCACAACGATTGAATTAACCCGTCATTTAGGGTTGTAATTGATCCGGCTAACGACTGCATATGACGATATAATTCTGAAGAACGTCGATCACCCAAATCTAGCGCTGATAACAATTGTTCGAGACTTCTTTGCTCTGATAACGAATGGCGTTTTATAAGGGCTTCTTTTAAATTCTTATATTTTTCTTGTTCTGGTAGTTTTGCTAATAAATCCATTACTGTATTTATTGCCTCGACTGGAAGGGACGCGATAACATATGCGTACTTCGTCCAATCTCTTGAAATTTTTTTTACACCGGTGCTTTTTCCCAGAAAATGGGTAGCCGTATATGCGCTATTTCCTTTTCACCCTCTTTATCGTCTGTTTTTGGTTCTGTCATTTTATTTTTTTTTTATGTCGTTTTTGTATTCTTTTCGGTTTATTTTGTGTTTACTATTTCGAAACTAAAAAATATAAATTCAATTTTTTTTTGTTTTTTTTTTTTTTAAGAATCAAAAGATTTTGTTATATGTATGTCACGTAATGTGCTGTCACTTCACACTAAATTTTCATTAGAGATTTTTTTGTACACCAGTTATATAATTCATTTGCTTTAGATATTTACGACTTCAAAAAAAATCATGAAAAAAAATTATAATTACCGCCACCACTGGTCGAATAATTTTGTTTCTACTCTTATTTTGGTTGCGCTTGTGTGCCTGTTAAATTACAGCCCAGTGTGCAAGAAATCTCATTTATCGTTACCTAAATCCGTTTTCTTAACGCTTGATGACAAAAAAACGGAATTTTAAATAAAAACAAGGAATACGAGTAAAAACAACAAAAGTTCTCGTTTTCGTTCCGAAAACTTTCCGAAAGTGAGAAAATTTTATCGTTTGAGCGATAGAATGGCATCGAATCTCCGCCCGTGGTATGTTCTTGGAAAAAAACGTGATTGAGGTTTTGTCGATTTCTGACGTAGTGTTGCATTTTGTATTTGGTCGTGCGTGAGTGAAGAAGCAGTAATTTTTGCAAACAATTGTACAGGAAAAACAAAATTTACGAGTTGAAAATATTATAAAACAGGTGAGTAAGCTTTGCTTTGTAATATTATGAGGTGCTTTAGATAGACAAAATCAAGAATGTAGCATTGCTTTTTTTTTTAATATAAAAGAAAATTTTATTTTCAGAGGGTTGTATTGTATACATTGAGAACACAAAAGTAAATAAAAAAAAATATATTTATAGTAGAAAGGTTATTTAAAGCCCTGCTCTATAACCAAAAGTACATAAGGGAATTTAGTGTAATTTACAGATAGTTTTCTTCGCTATTTCACTGAACTACTTTCTTATTCCTTTACACCTGCATGCAATATAACATTTTGAAGTTTAAAAATAAACAAAAAAATTGTAGAAAATGAAAGATCGCGGCAATATTTAAACAGAGTATTAAATCGAGATGTGGCTGAATTATTTAATGAGGATCTTGCAAGACATAAAGGTACCAAAATAGTAGATGAACATACAAAAATAAGAGATGAATGGGGAAGTGGAATGAGATTTGAATGTGTACAATCGGATTCGCCAGTTTCGGGAAGAAGCGCCAAAAGCGAAGATTCAATCTTTTCAAATTTTGCCATTGACCAAAAAACATAAAACAAAATCCTCTTTTATAAAAAAATTTACTGAATGGTCAGTTGAATGCAATGTTTCGTATCATACTTGCAACAAGTTGCTTAAAATACTTAAAGAAATTTGTCCGCTACTACCTGATGACATCAGAACATTAAGATATACACTTCAAAGAAATCCTATTATCACTTTGTTAAATGGAGCTTACTTTCATTATGGTTTACAGAACTGTTTGACGGATTTCTGTAGCGAAAATGAAGTATTTTGTGACACAATTCAACTTCAGTTTGGAATTGATGGACTCCCTCTTACTGCCGAAAGCAGCAAAAATGAGTTTTGGCCCATTTTGGTTAACATTGTTGGATTTTCAAACATATATATGTATGTAGTTGAATGCTTTCACGGGGAAACCAATTTGTGATGCTCCAGCACGTTCTTTCGTTCTACAAATAAAAGGTCATACTGGCTATTATTGCTGTACAAAATGTGAACAAAAGGGTTTCCATATTAACAATCGATTAACTTGACCTGAAACTAATGCCACTCTACGAACTGATGAGTCATTTAAGAAAAGGTCACAGCCAGAGCATCATAAATCAATCAATCCATTAGAGATCGAAAAATTAGAAAATGGCTGTGTATCAGTGTTTCCATTGGATTACATGCATTTAGTTTGCTTAGGTGTTGTTCGACAATTGCTTCACCTTTGGGTAAAACCGAGAAACAAAAGTAGTGGAAAGATTATAACATTGTCAAAAGAATAAAAAGAAATTATTAATCATCGGTTGCTGTCAATAAAATCTGAAGTGCCTCGGGAATTCAACCGAAATCCACGAACTCTAGATCATTTAGACTTTTGGAAAGCGACAGAGCTAAGGCAATTTTTATTATACGTTGGACCAGTAGTTCTTAAAGGCGTATTGGATGAAGCCAGATATGAGAACTTTTTGAAATTATCGTGTGCTATTCGTATTTTATTGCATTCTGAAGATTGCCAAAGAAATAATGAGTGCGCTTGTTTACTCCTACACAGCTTCGTCAAAACATTTAAATCAATTTACGGTGAGCATAGCATTACGTACAATTGCCACAATTTAGTGCATTTAGCAAATGAGGCGCTAAAATTTGGAAGTCTGGAGAATATAAATGCATTTAAATTTGAAAATAAGTTACAAGAAATAAAGCACTTGGTACGTAGTGGAAGATATCCTCTTGCCCAAATTTTCAATAGAATTATAGAGAGAAACATTTGGATAACACATGGTAAAGTTAAAGAACTGCCATATAAATATCACATGAAGCGAAATATTATTGTTAATTTATTTTCATCAAATTTGTTGCTCTCAATCTCACCACCAAATAACATTTTCTCTTATAAAAATAAAATTTTCAAAATTACAAGTATAGAGAGAGATGGAAGCGATTTCTTAATATCTGGAAAGCAATTTGAAGACCTAATGGTTTTCTTTGAAGTACCAATTTGTTCAAAATCTTTAAAAATATTTGTAACAAAGAATCAAAAGCTTTGTGCCAAATTAACTTCTTTTAACGTTAAAAATATAGAATGTAAATATATAAGCTTTTCTTTGAATAGTTGTAATGTCTTGTTCCCTTTGATACACAAAAATAAAGATTAGAAGCAAACCCTGAAAAGTTCGTCTACATTACTGAGGAACAACTCTTCAACTCCTCCGAAGAAGAAAGCACCCAACATGTTCAGGGCGGTGTCGGCAGCGAAACTCAACCGTCAAATACTAAAACTTATGCAGAGTTGCAAACTGTGACATCTGCCGCTCCTGGTAATATCAAAAGTTTATTTAGGAGTCACATATTTATTTTTTTTTCTTTTTCAGATAATACAAAAGTGTTACCGAAATTTTGCAAAGAATTGGTAATCTTGAGAACAAAATAACAAATTTGTACGTAATGATATCAAAGTTCTGACCAAAGAAGTACTACGTCTAAATAAAAAAATTGCCGTAGTATCAAATTTAGATACGTCACATGATTTTGAGCTACTACCACAATTTCCAATTAAGGATAAGCAACTATTTCTTCAATTAGAAGAACGAGTAAATAATGAAGAGATTGCTGCAAATCAATTGGTAAGAACAATTTTAATCGCCTAAGCTATATTTTGATTCAGCCATAATGTGAGCATATGTATATTTTAGAATGACTTTTTCCGAAAAACTGGGGGAATACATGCTACTCATTTCCTTAAAAGCAACCTGAGGAACTTAATAGTAGATGAAGTAGCCATCCACTTTTCATAGTTTGGATACCATAACAATATAATAATTAAAGTCATTCACAATTATAAAACTATCTAAAGGTACCTTCAGTCTCGCAAGTAACAGCGCTTAATAAATATATTTTGTATTGACTTGCAGGAGTATGTTACGGGAGATTTCATACATCCGACGTGGATATGGACGGCACCTTAAAAAAATATTTTAATTACGCCAAGGACAGGTTTGCAAAACAAAATAAAAAGGATACTTTGACGTCAATAAACAAATCTGGAACAAGCAAATCACCACCAAATATGGAGAAATCAGATCTGAGCTCAACTTAAATTATAATAATAATATAATGTCATTACATAAAAAACGTACAAAAATAAACAGATATGTCTAATCCTTATCCAGATAGATTTTAAAAAGCAACGCTAATTAATTAAAATCCGTATGTCACTAACATTAACGATACGAAATGGATAATATTTTGGATCCGAACTCGGCAAATTTTTCGTTAAGAAAGAGATCAAAAAACGATAAGTTTCCGAGGTTTTTATTCGCATGTAAACGTATCACTTTCTTATCGCTTCTGCGATGCGATGTGAAGGGAAATATCGTCAACTTGTAAACCTTTTCATACGTTAGGCGGTCCGATAACTTAACGCTGAAGATATCATTGCGATATCATTTCATCGCTAAACCGATAAAATCTTCTCATTTTCGTAACGAAAACGGGAACTTTTGCACACTGGGAGCTTATTCCTATACTTGTTTCTCGGTGTGAAAAGGAGAAATGCAGTGGAATGTAAGACCATCGAATGCTACTATGTTGTATTGTTTTTTTGTTTTTGAGTCCCGTTCTTCTTGTCCTGTTATGATGATTTTATTTCATGTTGTTCAAACTTGTTCAAAAAAAATATGTAGGTATATATATATTTATATAATATTTTGCACTGAAGTTCCTCTTAAGCTGTTTGTAGTATATCGTGCTCGATATCTTTATAGATAATTATGTATCTATTGCTCGCTGAGATGCTCTTATATTTTCGCGGCTGCCACCGTCGGTGTCACCATTTGTGGGTAGTTTAATTGAAAACGCAGAAGCTTCAATATAATTAAAACTCGCACTTTATTTCTACTTTACTAAAAATATAAACTCGTGCTAGGTGGAAGCGCTACGAAATACGATGGTACTTTACCAGCGACCCTTCCTTGACTTGTCACTCCTCAACTCTACTATACTGACTGAACGTCGGTGTTTCGTTTCGTGCGTCGCTTGTCGTTTCGTATGCGTCGGTTCGTAAGGGTAATGCAGAACTTTAGTTATATTTTTCTTACCCCGTATTTTGATTTGGTTTGATTCACTACAGTAACTATGCTGTAAGTAAAATTAAAGAAACAAAACCGGAAAAATCTGGCCGTGATCTTCTCTACCATAATACATATATACTACTTCAATCTCTCTTAAGTGTTATTACTGATACTGTGAATTACTTGTATATATGTGTATTGTATCTAATACATATCCACTAAATTCCAATTATATAATAAATTTTTATTTGACTTTAATATGCTTATTTTCATAATAAATAACGTCTCTTATAAATATATTATAACAATATTCAGAAATTACATTTACCACGGCCGTTTATCGAAGTTCCCATTTTGATTTAGGACTCTCTAAGAGTCTCTACGAGTCACTATCTGGTCTCTTCCTAAATATTCGTTCGCTGATTTTATGTTTACATTGTAATTGCAAGTAGCCTAGATAAAACTGGCATCGGGATTATTGGTTTCGGTAATGCGTGTGTCGTGTTGTCCTAGTATACTTATCATCTTGAAATAATGCTGGAAAAAATCCACTTTTTATTCGAGAATATTCAAAGGAAAAGTCTATGCTGCAGCCAGGAGATTCCGTATAATACTGGTTTGATGGATCAATGATATGAGCCTATTCGCCGGGCTGAAGTATGCGGAAAAGGATATAAATAAACAAAGAAATGTTGCAAAGTGATGGTGGTATCTTATTGTTTCTTTTTTCGTGTACGTAAGTTCGGGCTTCTTTCTGCATGAACAATTTAACTATAACTTAAAGAGCCTATGGTACCTGTAGTATCGCCTCTGATGCTCATCTGCTACCCAAGCCAATATGATCAGATGATTTTTTTCTTCCTCCTAATTACTCCCACGATATTCCTCCATCCTGACTCTTGCAATGATTTCTTTTGTTTCTGTCAGCGGAATCCCCTTCTGAGGCCTTTTCTGCGTTGAAATTTATGTTTTATTTTTGTGCCACTACTGTAATTTTCGGATTTTTTTAGCGAATTTTTTTTTTACCAAAACTTTTACATCACCGCTACCGCACCAGAAAAACAAGCCAGCCGGAGAAAAAGGTTTTCTTCTTCCCCTTCAAACACTTCAGGTCGCGTACAGCCGCTCCGTCCATACAAACAGCAGTCCACGCTTACAAGACGCAGCTAGTCTCAGTGTAGCATACTATTGCCTGCAATATGCTACGACCATAACAGGTTTTAAAATAGTTTAGGCTTTAAACAATAGCAACCTCCATACTGTCAAAGCATCTACTTGATAGCGTTGATTAATTCAGTATCATAATATATATACATATTTATAAAATCAATGGAACGGCAGTTAGCGTTGAATTGCTTCTACAACTGTTAAGTCTACTTTAATCGCAACAATTATTCTACTATTATTACGTTATATTGTGATACATTATATTGTTTTCAGCAGCTTTTAATTCTACTATAATGGCAACGATTATTATACTTCCGAAAGTCAAGATAAAGTCATGCTAATGCTAACTATGGATAGAATATATCCTGTGATCATCGTGTGAATTATGTAGTGCGGCTTTAGGTCATCTTAGGTGTCAACGTAAATAGATAACAAAATAATTGAACGTCTCTGAGTTCCCCGATGGTAATCGTGACATTTCCCCATATCGAGCTCGTAAATTCCCCAAAAATGCTGCATTTTTTTAATTTCCCCAATTACTTAAATTAAATTTAAATGCTGTATTTCAATACCAAATATAAAATATATTTCCATTAAAACATAAATAGCATAACAAGGAAAAAGAATGAATAAATATTATTCTGTCAGAAAACAAACAAATCAAGTTATATATTACAAACATTCATATTATCTTTATATTACACTTCCGCTCTGTTAGTAATAAATATGAAATTAAAAACGTTTTCATATAGGCCCATAATAATAATTAACCATTGTTCAAATATCCTTCTCTAATTTCCGAAAACGCTTGTAGAGCATCTCTGTATATTCCTTAGTTTTGACTATATTGACAATAGAAAGGCCATTTCGACTGCAGTATTCGAAAACGGCAATAAAGCGATCTTCAAAGCCAGTTTTAATATTTGTGGAAAGCGCTGACCTCGGGTAGCATTTTTATAGCGCAATACTTCTGCCCAACACTTCAAGCCTAACGCATCATTTGTATGTGACCAATCAAAAAAATGTAAATTATTCTACTCGTCTAAAGTCGTATCTAAATTTCCACAGATACTTTGGAATTGTACGGCTAAATCTGTAATGTCTTTTTTCACTTGTGAAGTGGCTGATGATGGTGTAAGTACATTCATTTTTTCCAAAACATTTATATTTTCGGGTATTCTTATTTGAATTTACTCACATATTAATATCAAAAATTCTATGCAATTTTCTGTTTTCTATCTTTCCGTGTTTCTATCAGGATACTGATGGCGCAATCAGATTTAAAATGTATCGGGTAAAAGAGCTTTATTTAATGGACCGACATACACGTGGCTATCAAGCACCACGCGCAAATTGCTCAACTTGTACCTAGACATGCCATCACAACAATTTTGTTCCGCAGCATTTCCTTATCTGAATACCGACGTTAATTGTGTGGGTGTTCATACAAGTTACAGTTTTTGATATAAATAAAAACTGTATCACAAAGTCACAGCACGTAATGATAATTAAATTATTATATTATCACCTCAAATCAAAGGTAAATGGCCGAAACTATTTTCTTGCAGTTGAGTTGGTATGCTGTTCGTGCTGTAGTTCGAAACTTGGCATTTCTGAATTATTCCTCCCCCCGAATGCCTATCATCGGTAAAAGGTGAAGCGTGTACGCCTATGCAATCTACAGCTCAAATTAAATAATTAAATCCCCAATTTTTCACCCTTGCTAAATATTTTTCCTCATATAATTCCCCACGATTCTGTTTTCCCCAAAGTTTCCCTAGCGAGTGGACATTTCCCCATTTTGGGGACAAAGTTCCCCAATCAGACAGCCCACTACCAAAGGAAGTCCCATTGGATCGGCTACCTACTAGAATTGATGAAATATCTATAGGCTTATCTAATAAGTGCTGTGGGAGTCAAATTAAGGAAAAACAAAACATAATGTAAATGAATGAGTATATTTTTCGGTTATAACGTAATGAGGCGATAGTTTTTGCTCAATTCTCCTCTCACTCTCCCGGAGCCAATCTACGAATGCAGGTTGAGTCCGTTCCTGGAGCATTGATATAATAAGTGCCGGCAATATCACAGGGAGGATAAAGAATGGCATGATTACATGTCACCAGAACTAACAGGATTACAGGTAAGTGGTGTAAAGTGTCTTTTCAGGACTGGATGTGTGCGCCGTTCGCTTTTTTTTTTATAAGGCACACTTTTGTTGTATATGTCGCGTAACAGCAGCAGGTTACTGTGTAACCCACCCCATACTCCGCCAATTGCTGTGACGAACTAGCTAGCCGCCGTGCATATACAACGCTCATCACGGAGTGTGCTATCAGCTCTTCTTGTTAATCGGAACTTAACATGCAAGCATACTCACTCATATGCGTCCATAAATATATGGTTTTTTTTCATAAAGCTAAACTTAAGCTACGATTATAACGAGGGAATCACTCTTCTGGATCTGATTTTATGCAAAACGTAGTTACAGTAAAGTACGAAAAGCAGGACTTCATTCGATTTCGATTATCGTTCTCCTGGCCCCAATTGGCAATGTTCGGTAAGAAAGAATAAGGTCTTGTTTAATCAAGTCGTACAAAGTTGCCCATCGAGATTACAGTTGTGAAAAATGAAATGCTTTTCGTTGATAATCAAATCACTTGAGAACGGCTATAACCATTTGGCAATTTTTTTTTTTTTTCGTAATAGTCCGAATAGTTTTTGGAGAAAGAAAAATTAAAATCGATAACCTCTTGGAGATTCCCTGAGAACCTCAAATTTTGTACACAGCGTTTTTAACAAAATTGTATATTTAAGTTCAAAGTTCGAACCAGTCGGGCAGCTCCTTCGTGGGATTGCTATACACAAATTTCGTTTTTAGCTTATACATATTTGGGTACTGCCTGAGAACGCGTCAACGTAGAGCTACACTCTCGCTACCATATAAATGTATGGACCCACACACATTCACGCGCGTACACACCTACAGATAGAGCGTGAAACTCTAGAATACGGAATCACGCGAACGGGTATGATGATAGCTTAGATATAGGCACCTATATATCGCACGGTAAACCCCAGCAAGCTCCCCTAGGAAGGAATAAAAAATAACAGAAATTAAATATTTCAATAAAGGTGAATCGGTAAAATATTAACCATAAAAGATCCATAGGTATATTTGGCCCATGAGTTCGGCTTTTTGTGTACCCGACTGATTGATTACCTTATATTTCTTAGTTAGTATTAGGATTGTAAATACAATTACAACAAATTAAAAAAAAATTGCAAGTGTTAAAAGTTACCTGCTTCAACCGAAAATTTTACTGCTTAAATTTTTTTTATACCTTTCATCGACTGCGTAAATCTTCTTAAAGTCGTATATCTCGTATTCCTTCAATGTAATCAAAAGCTGAAAATAGGTAGGTAATAAAAAGAAGAAATTCGCCATGTGCTTTGCGAGTACCCCGCCATAGCTACCCATTGGAAAGGGCTCCTTGGTTGCTACGTACTTCTTTTCGACTCTGGAAGAGCTGCAAAGCAAAGAATTTAAATCTATCTTGCGATTCTTTGAGGAAGCAGGATGGATCTAGACTAACATAAATAGAAGGATATATTCCCACAATCCTAGAGGCAATGGTGGTCTAAGTGAAGATGTTTTAGATATCTACCAGCGCTCCTGTAACTTATCAAAACCTAAGATGCTCGCCAACTATATCACAAGTGCTTAAAATCGAACGAAGTTTAAAAAAAATTAAAAATGTTGGGAGCAATTGAGCTCGATGTAAAATGACTACTAGTTTTCAAAGAAATTTTCTTATGAGTGAGATTTAAGCAATTTACTGATAAAATTCGTAGATATTCGATTGGCTTGTATGAGCTTTTCTATAATAGAATTACTCCTGAGTGCTTTACTTGCCCCAATTGAAGACAGCTAGTAATAATCCTATACCTCCTACCTCATATTTTTCATTTCATATATGTATGAAAGGAGGATTCTTATATAACATAATTCCATGTCGTATACCAGGCGAGGCCTACGTGATTTTAACACAGTACTATGAACACTCAATCTCTTAACTCACCCTTTTATATAAATATATCTCTCTACCGTATCTTTTATTGAACGCTCTTCGAAAAATTATAACGTTATGGCAATTTGTTAAATGAAGAAACTTTTTCAGTTTGATCTCCCTCCTTTCAGAACTCTGATATCATTTCAAATTAACTGATATCATAGAGCATATCGAAAGAGACACAAGTCATATTCAAACTTTCATGATTCGGCTATACCCAGAGGGGCATATTTTCTGATTGTACCTACGTGAATACGATAAAAAATATAAGAATTTCTGCCTTTAAGGAAAAGAAAACTTTTAAAATACTCCAGACCTTTTGCCATAGTATAGTTTTTCTCTTTATTATACGGAAATGATGAAGGAAACGGACATTTAAGGAGTTCTGTTAAAAAGTTTTGTAGAGTTTCGAAATTTGAAAATTTACGATATACATTTAATCCAATTTATCTAATTGGATTAAAATGAATTTTTAAAGGAACTTTGCCAATATTTAAAGAAGTAGAAAAAGAAACCACTATAATAAGATTTTTACTTTTAGACGGAAGTACTTATTCGGAGATCTTGCAAAAATTAACTTGTAAGCTTAAAGTTGACTCTAGCTTAATACCAAGAGCAATTACTTAGCGTTCTACTTGTCGCTCTGCAAAGTAAAATATGCATCAAGAATTTTAACCTTTAATTCTTCTTCCTTTCTTTCAGCATTTTTCATTTTATTTTATTTTTTATTCCGCGGCAGGTGACGAAAAATTCCAAGTACGGAGGACAAGGCCACCCATTGTCCTAACCTACTAGAAAGAAAACATTGCTCACCGAAACCTTCCTATCCTCTTAATAAAGCGCATCATGTCCAGGTGAGGTAAGCTCTTCTGCTCATCCGTAGATAGCAGACCCAAAAGTATCCGTCCTGTACCGAGCAAAATATGAATTAAAATAAAACACATTATTGCAACGTTACTCAACAAGTAATAGATATTTTCTTGATACTTTGTGAACAGCAATAAAAGTAGAGATTACTCTATAGGATTTTCTACCGGGTAAACTTATATTTATTCAAGAAGGTATTTATTTGGGTTCTCCGGTATATAGCAAAAGTCAAAGAATGTTTTTAATTTGTTATTTCATCACACATTATATTTTTGGTGACAAGTTTCAAGTCTTAGTTTTGACTCATCAACAGGTCCCAAATAGTAGTTGAGTTACTTGAAAAACAAATGAAAAAATGAAAAAAATTGAGAAAAATAGAAAAAAAGAAATTTCTGTTATTATATCTCTGTTTTACGTTCAGTAGCGAGAATTTCGCTTAACTGCTGGCTCCCAGTACCTAAACTGGTTAATTATCTGTTATAGCCACGTATTTTATCAGTAAGCCTACAATACACAGGTTAATGATCTTGGTAATATCAAAGAACCCCTAACAGAAAGAATACGCATCTCGTATATACAATCTTTATATGGCGGGTCGTATTATGGGATAGAAAGCGGGGGCCGACAAGCAGTCAGTCAGACAGCAAAGCGAAACATGAAACTATGTGCATGGCTGGCATCACCGTGTGTACAAGTACAGCTATAGGGTGGCAGAGGCAGAGACAGCAGAGAAATATTCTCTCAGTCTCAAGTCTTTGCTTCTTCCCATCTGTTTCTTCCCGACCGCATCAACAAATAAGCACACAACTTGTGCATTTTTAGAGGCCAGATGATGCATCTTGTTAAGATATATTTTCTTTTGTAATATTCTCGTTAACTAACTAGTTATTTAACTGGTTAGCACTATTGGTTGTTTATCTGGTGAATTAATTTGCTGCTTAGCGAAGTAGGTATGAACATTGATTTTATACATATAGATATGCCACCAGAGCTGTTACCTCTTCTGGACAGATGGCCTTACATGTACCAAAGTAGAAAACGGAGGCGAAATTTTTCACGAATGACTGAAATCATCTTTACAGATTGCGCCATCTATTAGAAAAAAATTGTAAAATATGAGGATATTAACTTATCTTCGATAGCAAATGTTTTTTCTTCTTCCCTATCTAACAATGTATACGAATGTGGAAACAATGTAATAACTAAAGGCATTCAAAAGAATTTCAGATTTTTCTCAATAAATTTGCTTTTTATGAAATATAAAGAGAAGTACTTCGTAAGAGAATTTTTTGTGGAATTTTGTATTCAATCTGTTCTGCAAGAAATTATTATTTAAATTAATGCATATGTAATTTAATACATATTTTATTTGACAGGATATTTCAGTAACTTATATATATTATAGGTACCTTAGCTATATAAATAAATTATTTTCAAATTAGGAATGGTTTATTGTAATTTCAATATCGCGTCAATTTTGCAATGTTTCCTTTCAGCCAGCTACGTTTCGCAGCAGTTGCAGATCATTAAAAATTCTTACATATATAAGTAGTATGAGAGCTAACAGCGTCACCATCTCAATAGGTATGCGGCGGCCGATCTGTTTGGTGAGAGGGGTTGCGTTTACCTGTGTCCATTCCGTTCCACAGGTAAACAAAGCACTTTTCAAAATGATTTTAGTTCGATTTTTTTTCTTTTTTTTTAGTTTTTATAAACATATAAACATTGATTAATATAATTTCATTATTATCAAACAGTTCTTTTGCTGCTAGTATGTGCCAGACGCTGTTTTCAATAAAAAAAAATGAAAAAAAAATGATTTTATTATGGCTGTAATTTTTATACGATTAAGTCCTTTATCATTATTAAGAAAACACTTGATACAATGTTGCACCTTCTACCAAGCGACCCAAGGTCTGTATATCCATATATAATATCATCTTTTACATTATAATCAAGCTCAGTTTTCGTCGACATTTCATCGAATAATACTATACATCTTTTTCTAAATCTGTCATTTCAGATTTTTTATACATTAATAATTTCAAAATGTTTTCAGACAATCCTGTGTCAAATCTTAAAATAGAATGCCATCTCAAGATACATCTAATAGATGCTAATTTTTTTTCGTTTTCAGTCCACGGACTTCCTTTAACATGAAAGAGTTGACCGAAAACAAATGTATTAACTTCCTCATTTTTTCCTCGCAATCGCTCGTGCAGTTCATCTTTAAAATTTTCGGTATTTTCGCGTTTTGGCTTTTTTGGAGAAGCAAATATATACCGAGAAATTTTATCACCTTCGTCTTTCCTTTTTAAAGGCGTAGTTTTCTCAGGAGAAACAGGAATAAGAGAAATTATTATATGGCTTCGGAAAAGCATCTTCAATTAAAACTTTTTTAGTATACAATTGTTTTAAATGGCTCTCGTAAAAATTATTTTCGCAAAAATAGAGGGTTTTCTTTACCCTTTTAATCTCTAAATAAATATTACCCGAATGCAGTCTTTTGGTATTTTGAAGAAAGAAATGAAGGAACCTGGCTTATAAACATTGAGACAACCTTATAAGAACATGAAGATGTTGTTGGCATTTTGAAATTAAATATACGGGAAAAATTACACAGTGTAAAAATAAAATACAAAGATAATTAAAAAGTCACTTCACAAGAAAAATTAGCAAAGCTTATATGTACCTATATTGCACTTTCGCTTTGCGATCAAAATTTGCAGGCATATTACGTATATTAATTAATACATACCTATATCTATATTTTCAATGCTGATTGTTGATCAACTGTACTTGGGAACAGAAATTTAAATATCCAAGATTCAATAATAGTCCCAAAACACAAAATCTCACGACACAAAATTCCAAATAAACTCCTCTATCTATGAGCACATGTGTACTGTATATTAATTTTAATGAATAAAATTACTCGTAGGTATACCGTATACGTGATATGTACCTATAGTTTTTTAAATAAATTCCTTTATGAAACACCTGTCCTCAAAAGTCGAATTTCACTGACTGGTAACCTTTTTGTTGTCTCCAGTTGTTGCCAGCATATTTCTTAGAAAAACAAAAGAATGTTCTATCTAGGCTCAGCACCCGAATCAATCCAACTTTATTACATTGTGCTCGGAAACCAATAATGCATAAGAAGATAGAATTTTGTATGTTCTGCAACTTTCTGCTGAGAAAGCAAAGTATGAGATTCTTTTCAGTTAAATCCCGTATGATACACATCTGCCAAATCGTATAAATCATCTTGATACTAATCAAGATTATGCCGTTAAATTTCTTTATACAGATTCTTTCCACATTTCTACATATTTCTAGATAAAGAAAAACGGAAAAAATAAAATTAGATTAGATTCTTTCCTGTGATATGGTGCTATTTATTACCGAAGACAACTTATTATCCTAATATTCGCCAAGTTTTGTTAACAGATGGCGGACTTTTGGGTGAGCAGATGATAAAGTACTACAGTGGCGACTCAGTGAGAAGAGGTAACAACATCTTGTGCTCGGCAGTGGCATATCTATATGTATAAAATCAATGGTATGAACCAGTTGAAATGTGTACATCAGATTTGAAGTGCGTCACGTTGCAGTTTCAACAAGGTCGAGTGTTGACACTGAAATGTTTAAAATATATTGAATTTTACAAATTTATCGCATGTTTTCTTTTCTCTGTAAAATTAAATTGAAAAAAGAAAATACTTTCTGAACAGAAATTTCAAAACTTCATATATTTCCAATATTTCATTATTAAGATTAGATCTGTAATTTTACCACATGTGTAATTATATAATATTTTTAGGGACATTCTTTGTTGTCAAAATCTGGATATACACATTTCTAACTAGAGCAGCGCCATATCTGTGGAATTTTACAGTTTCGTGACCGTGTCTTTCAAACTTTTATCAGCCTAATTGCATGCTATCTAATATAAGTCGTACTAACGTAGGAGTTAAATGTATATCATATGAAGCGGATTTTCATGCTACTTGTAGAAAATTATCTTCTGAATTGTTGCAAAATATTGAAAATGGGAGAGTACTATTCAGGTGCTCAGCATGCAGTTCAAATATTCGAGGGCGGCGAAATCTGGATGTTAATTCAGATCCAGAATCCGAACATTCTCTGTTATCTTTACGTAAAACTGTTCAGAATACGGCCTAAGATATAAACAGCCTAAAAGTAAAGCAATCCTAATTCAATAAATCTGTAGTTCATGGTAGCTGGATTTAGAGAGTTTCAAGCTATTGTCAAAACTCTTGAAGAGCAGTAATAACGGATTAAAATTCTGGAAGTAAACGAGTTAATATTATGGAAGAAAAATCATTGGTTAACTTCATTGAAATCGTAAATGTACCTCAATCATATTCGGAATATATTCTCGATTTGGTAAAAAAAAATACATAGCTTCCTAAAAGTTTCTGTTGATGAGGCCGTCACTCGCAACGCATACAGGAAACGTTCTACTGGGAAGCCTGGCAGCACGGGCAAAATTATAGTTATTTATAGTTCAAAATTTATTAGGGATAGAGTATTGTCTTGTTTTAAAATAAATAAAACTATAACTGTAGATAATATTGGAATTCAAGGAAATGTAAATATTTACATAAATGAAACTTTGTCAGATCTTAAAAGGAAAATATTTTATGAGGCGAAAGAATTTGAGAGGGTATTTAATTATATGTATGTTTTGCTGAAGGGAGAGAATATATTTTTAAAACATACAGAAAATTCTAATTCTATACAGGTAAAAAGTAATAGCACTCTTGATACTCTCCGGGGAAAACTAAGCTCGAAATGAATATTATCAACTCACAAGCCCCTGACTAAAACACTTTGTGTTTGAGCACCTGAGCAGTTGAAAGCTTTCCGACGGGTACATTTTTCTTACATTTTGGGGGGCCTTGGGTTGGTAACTACCATCCTTGGGGTTGTCCAATTTGGGCCGTGTGTGATATATATCTTTTATTAAACTGAATGTCTCTTAAAACTTTTGAACCATTTCTTTAGCACTGGTCCTTATACAGCACGTATGAATTTATAATTGATATCCCCCCAAAAAAAAGTTTTCGCCACCATTTTAGTGTTTTTCGTAAAAAACAATAGGAAGAAATATATTGTTCAGCAGTATCGACAGCCCCCATATGTTTTGTATACCTGAGGACAACGCTGGGTTCCTGGACGACCATGCCTTCGCCTACAGGCCTTTTTCATTTATTGATTACCAATTCAGATTCAGATGTGTTCCAGGTACTAAGAATATTGTTAATGCATTTGTCGCGCCATGACATTAAAAGCATATTACCTTTCCTATAGGCAATTGGCTCTCTTTTCTTGAGTTTCGGTTATTTTATAAAGACTGGAAAATTTTTGCGAGATGTTTGAAAAGTCCCAGTTAGGTGATACTTAAGAGCATATAGCTCTCGGAAAAGTGCTACACTTGTATAAAATCTATCACTGAAAATATAGCAGCCAGTGATGCGTGGCCAAGATTCTCTAAAATCATTGAAAACATAAATTACAATTCTGGAAGAAATGACAAGTCTGGTCTTATTAGGCTTCCAGTTGTCATTGTACCGTGGCAGGCAACAAAGGAATGAATATCTGAATCTGCTAAAACATAGGTTGGGAGTCCCCGTTTCGTGGGTTATAAAGGCAATTCGGCCTTTGAAACCAACGTCTTCATCAATTGCAACGTTTTGATCGGAAATGAACAATTCTCTGCACTTTTCATCTATAAATTTTAGGAATTTACCATTATTTGTGTCCTTGTTCTCTAGTTCGCATTTTGTGGAACCATTTCTAAGCAAAGCATCCAGAATATTTGAAAAAATCTATTTCTTGTGAATATTTTTGAGAAAAATGGAGTCTGGCTTATATACTCTTTATATGATATGACTATCAGAATCAGCTTAACACAAGCTCGCTGCATGTTCACGTTTAATAAATAAACGGTCAACAATACATGCGTTTCATTACTTAGTCGGAGTAGAGTAGAGTAGAGTATTAGTTTGTTAAATTAAACATAAACCGAACACAGGTTGAAATTACGTGCAATGCATAAAAACATTAGAGAAACAAGTAAAAAAGCTAATATTGGTCTAAGACCAATGACACCCCAGATGAATGTCCGTATGAAATTTCGTATGGGCACCCATTTGAGCAATTTTTATTTTTGCAGTGGTTTTTCGCATATATTTCTAGAACTGTTCGTCGCACAGAAAAAATTATTATAACCAATTTTATAGGCCTTCATTTTCTGAAGAAGTTTTTAGTACAATAGAAATGTTTAGGACTGATCGTTTTCACAGTATCCATAAAAAACCTATATTTTTATATGGCAACACCAAGAAGAAGTGTGCCGATTTATTCCGTTTTTTAAATTTTATTTGCTATTACTGTGAAAACATCATGTACCAAATTTCAGCTCTCTCGCGTTTTCAGGCAGTGTCCAAATATATAGTGGAATACGAAACTTTTGTATGGCAACCGCACGAACGAGTTGCCCGATTTGTCTCATTTTCGAACGTAATTTAACTTTTTTTCTCGAAGTCCGCGTACAAAATTTCAGTTCTCTAAGTACACGCGTTCTCGAGTTATCGCACACACACGGAATGAAAAACTTAGTATATAAGTTAGACCTTGAGGAGTTAACATGCAACAGAGGTAACCTTCTTAAATTGTGCGTATTATCACGGAAAGAGATATTCTTAAGTAATAACGGAGAATCAATATTCCCGTTTAAGAGTGGATACACAAAAGTTACATCGGCAACCATGTGACGTTTCTTAAGCGAGTGCATATTTAAAAGTTTCAAGCGAGCCTCATACGGTAGAAAAATTAATGGATTATTTCAGGGTAGGTGCCTGAGAGCTAATCGTAAAAAGTTTCTCTGAACAAATTCGATGCGGTCGATGCGTGTACCGTAAAATGGAGACCAGACCTGGCTAGCGTATTCAAGAAGGGGTCAAGTGTACAAACGCAATATTATGGCAGGATTCGGAAACTCTCGGGACCAACGTTTTATAAAACCCAGCATAGAACGCTTTACTAAAATCTGTATAAATACAATCTGTCTGATAGCCTTTTGCCAACCCACTAATGGTATCCGAGACAAATACTAGCAAGTTGCTGGTGGTAGACCTGCCCGAAATAAACCCATGTTGGTTTGAAGAGAGCAAATGCTTACAGAAAGTTGATAATTGGCAGTAAATGATACATTCAAATAATTTGGGCATGCAAGATAATTTTGCAATAGGCCTATAGTTAGAAATTTCATTTTTACTACCTTTTTTGTGGATAGGTATGATAAATGAGTTTTCCATAGCTGCGGGAAACAACAACTATCGAGCGATTTTTGGAAAATAATTCTCGGTGGAGCTGCAATTGCGGCGAATTGTAAAGTCATTTGGAAGCCCATTAATATAATCGAGTATATCCTCTTCTGAAATTGAAGGGATAGTGAATGAAACGCTATGAGAGTTGTTCATATGACTGAAGTTGCTATTTTGAGGTTGAAAATTTGACGAGGCAAAGGCATTGTAAAAAAAAGAAGCAAACATATCGCAAATTTTAGACGAATCATCACTAGCAGAATCCTTGTACCTCATGGTATTGGGGTAGTTGTCCGTTCTTTTCTTCATATTAATAAACTTAAAACTTAAAGATGCGTGCGTCACTAAATAATTTCGCACGCAAGCTTTGAATATACTCAGCATAAAGTGTAGAGGAAAGTTCTCTGATGTCATTATATGATGTGAGGAAGTTGTTGTGACTTATAATGTCCTTATCCCTCATATAACTTTTCCACAATTTATTCTTTCTATTTTTAAGGCGCTTCAGTTATTTATTGAACCATGGTGGAGATGTTTTAGAGAGCCGCTGTCGCTCGCAGAGAACGTGAGAGGCAAATAAATCGAAAAGATTTAGAAACGTCTTCGTCAACATTATTGCTAGACAGTAATGTGTTGAAGTCAATAGATGTAAGTCTACTGGAAAGTTCCGAAAAGTTAGCTATTCTAAAATTGAAAAAGTATTGTGTTTCGCCACAATTTGTAAAGTTTTTGGTTTCATAGCAATATGTAATTAGTAGAGGGGGTGATATTCGTCAAGAGTAGTTTTCTGACTAGGCTAGACTCAACTATTACCCGGGGGTCACAGGAGATAGTATAGCTTGAATTCAAGCCTCCCTTCCAATGCGATTTTAGATTTGGCAGCAGAAGGCAGTTCGCTTGATGTCTTATCATCTTGCATGCAAGTTCATTTTAAAAATTTCATTGAGACGTAAAGTCTTGTGTATGTCGGAAATTTTATCAATAAAAGCAGAGCAGAATCGAAAAAAAACCAGAAGAAAAAAGGAAGAGGAAGTTGTTTGTAAATGATGTAATGCAAATGATCCCAGAAAATTTATAAATTTATTAATATAAAAAGCTCCGGTCTCAAATAATTTTTTCCGCGATCTTGAAAACGGTATAATGTTAAATTACTATCACATCAGCTGCTATGGTTTTTCATCATGCAAGCTCGCTGAGCTGCCAGCATGGCAGTCGAGGTTACACGTGCATGCAAGCAGTACTATTACGTGTAGCCCCCAGGTTAAGTTACCCGCGTCAGTAGAAAATACTAGGTCTAACTGCCTACCCATTAACATTACTGATTTGGCTCAGACCCTTGTTGTCAAGTTATTAAGTGGAAGATAGTCATCGTCAACTTCATTTAGTACCAATTGAATATTGGGTAAGTTAAAATCACCAATTAATAGTAATTCGTCAAGAGGATCTATCTTACCATGGAAAAAATTAGATGTTGAAGTGAGTAGGTCGTAAATATTCTGACCTTTGTCATCAACAATTGGAGTCGGAAAGAATATAACAACAAATAATGTCAGATTTTGAAAAAGATAACTTAAGAGCAATAAGTTCGATGTAAATGAAGCGTTGGAGAAACTGTTAAGCGTAACCTGGCTGCACTTAAACAGGTTTTTCCAGGCGAGCAGTACGCCGCCACCCTGAGCTACAGACTCAGTATATCTATCTCTTCTAAAAATTTGATAAGAATTTCAAAAATTTCAGCATCTCGAAAACCAAGATATATATATATATATATAATCTTGTAACATAATTGCTATTCGATTCATTATTGTTTGAGTTTGCAGAGGTCAGGATACGTTGATTATTACTCTCGTTACTGTTATGCTGATTATTAATAGGTTGAAAATCTTCAGGTGCAGTGTTATAACCTCTATGTTGCTTTTTCATTATAAATTTTCGATTCCTCCGATAGCACGACCCATTTTGTGTAGAAACAATGTACGACAGAGGTCGTTTGCATTATTTTACTATATATCCTTTTATCCAATTAGAGGAAAGATCTTTTTTGAAATATACTTGATCTACGGGATTTAGCGCACTTAGTTCCTTTACTTTTTGATCATACCTTTCTTTAACTTTTATTTGACGATTTTTAATAAACTCAATGTATTTTCTTCTGCTGACTAATTTGGGACTCAGACGATACCTTGTTATTGGTAAACGAGTACGGAGTTGCCGGGACATCAGTAATTCCGAAGGTGAATAACCAGATTTTAATGGTGCAGTACGATAAGTTAAAAGGCTTAAATATGGATCTGAGTTTGAATCATTGGCTTTTTTAAGAAGTTTTTTTACCGTCTGGATAGTTCTTTCTGCCAAGCCGTTCGATTGAGGGTATAACGGAGAGCTGGTAATGTGCTCAACATCCCATTCTAGCAGAAAGTTTTTAAACTCTGTCGGGGAAAAGGGTGGGTCATTATCTGATATTAGCTTTATAAGAATTCCATGTCTAGCAAAGATTTGCTTGGTATGCATAATTAAATTAATGGCTTCATAAGATGAAACTTGGACTAACTGAACGTATTTTGAGTAATAGTCTACCATAAGAAAGTAGTATTGACAAAGGTCACATCCTAAGATTTCCCACGGATAATTAGGAATATAAAATGGATGTAAGGGCTCTTTACAATTAAAGTTTTGAAATCTCAAACATGTATCACAAGACTGAATTTTATTTTCTATCTCTTTAGTCTTATTAGGCCAATAGACTAAGCCTCGAGCCCGTTTCTTGCATTTTTCTATGCCCATGTGGACCTCATGCAGAAGCTCGACAATAGAACTCCGCAATTTTGAAGGGATCAGTACGCTTTTATTTTTAAATATAAGGTTATCGATAATAAACAATTCCTCTTTCATTTTCCAGAAAGTTTTTAGGCAGTTTGGAATTTTACGCTTCTGCTCTGGCCATCCTTCTGTACTAAATCTTTTTAACAATTGTAATGTCTCATCATATAATGTGGCTTGTTTGATTTGCTCGAGCCGTTTCTCCGAAATGGCTAACGATGATTTTAATAATCCTACATGTATTTGTATCTCTTTATCTAGGTCCTCTTCTATTACAGGAAGCGGTGCTCTAGATAAAGTGTCAGCAATTTGAATTTGCTTGCCTAGTTTGTAGACAACTTCAATATCATATGCTTGTATCATCAACATCATACGTTGTAATCATGTTGGAACTTCAGCTAAAGCCTTACTAAATAGAGGGATCAATGGCTTGTGATCTGCTAAAAAAGTATGCCCATATATATATTGTCTAAATTTTGTACTGTTTTGTTAGATAGATCTTTAATAAACGGACCCAAATAATTAACTAACCCTAAAAAGCGCTGCAAGTCTTTGACTGACTTTGGACTGGGCATCTCTTCTATTGCCTTAATTTTCTGACTATCAGGTTTGACTCCTTCTTTGTTGAATACGTGACCGAAATATTTCACCTCAGTGACTCCAAAACGACATTTACTTTTATTAAATTTTAAATTTACTTCCCGTGTTTTTTTTAAAACTTGACTCAGACGGAAAACATGTTCTTCTTTTGTACGACCCCAAACTAAAATATCATCTATGTAGACTATACAACAAATATCTTTGAATAAATCTGTCATCATTTTATGAAAAATTTCCGGAGCTACGTTTAATCCATAAGGTAATCTTAAAAATCGGTATCGTCTAAAGGGACTGTTAAAACTACATATTTTTGAGCTTGATTCATCCAATTGAATCATCCAAAAGCCAGAGCTCGCATCTAAAGTGGAAAAGTAAGATACCCCTGCTAATTTAGATCTTATCATATCAAAATCGGGTAGTGGATAGTGGGACCTCAACAAGTTTTTATTCAGATTTCGAAGATCTAGTCAAATTCGTAATTCTTTTTTAGGTTTTTCTACGACTACGATGGAACTAAGCCATTCAGTTGGTTCATTGACCTTTGCAATGACTCCCATAAATTCCATCCTATCAAGTTCTTTTTTCAGTCTTTCAATAAGTTTGAAATGTATTTTCTTAGGTGGATCGACAAAAGGACAAACTTCGTTTTAAAGTTAAATGACAGTAACCTTCCAAACAACCAGGGCCAGAGAATAAATCACTGTTCTCATTAATAATACAATTATCTATAAAAAATTTGTCGTCATTTGTATCAACTGCCATGCTATTGGAAGACTCGATAAGATTAACTTTCTTGATTAAATTAAACCGTATGCAATCTGAGAGGCCAATAAGTGTTGCCTTTTTATATGGTATTATTAGAAAATTTAGTTTAATTTTATTATAATTGTATATACCTGTTAGTAAAAAGTTGCCAATTACCTGGAGATTTTCACCTGTATATGTAGTCAATTTAATATCGCAGCTTGTAATTTCCTTTGAAGGCAAATGTAGTTTATTGAAAACTTCCAAAGACATAACGTTGGCTTGTGCCCCTGTATCCAGTTGATATAGTAAGTCTTGAGTCTTTACTTTAATTTTAATTGTCCATACACTGATCTCTGCAAACTTACTGTTATTGCCAATTTTATTTATTACGCCTAAAAAAAAGAATCATTAGAACTGCAACTATTATTATCTTTAACTTCTAGGCATTTAACTGCATTATTTTTACAATACTTAGCATAATGACCTTTTTGTTGACATTTGAAACAATTTACTTCTTCTGCTGGACATTTTCTTAAATGAATATGACCGCAACGTTGACATTTCTGATTTTTGAATTGTTCACCTTCGGTTTTATTTCTTGCAACTGTTGAAAAACTTGAAGATCTACTGAAATTTCTACCAAAAGTAGAGTTATTCCTTATTATCCCCAATTTGTGAACACCTGCTTCTATTGTTTTGTGCGAGACCATTTCTTGTAGTTGAATTCTGCTGGCTTCATAATTTTGTGCAATTTTCTCCGCTTCTCCTAGATTTAAGTTTTCAGTTCGCAGAAACCGTTCCTTTAGAGCTTCATCTCTGACACCTATCACAAAGGCATCCCTAATCATGTCCTTATATTCGCAGGATGATGCTAGACTTCGTAACTCTGTCAGAAAATGCTCCAAAGACTGAGATTGTTGTTGCCTACAGGACAAAAATTTATACCTCACGTAAACCACATTCTTTTTGGGTGAGAAATGCTTCTCTAAGGCATCCAAAACGACAGCATATTTAGCATCTTCGGCTAATGCGATTGAGAAGAACCGCAAATTTTCGTTGATCATTTTTCGTTACTACATATACCACACGCTGCTATAAGAAGTTCAATTTTTTGTTTCCATACTTTCCAATGTTCAGCAAGATTTGTAACATTAAAGTTAAAAGGTGGCGGAGCCCTCATTGAATCCATTTTTTTTTTTTTAACACGTGCACGGAAACAATAGCTGCTCACAATTTAATTTATTGCGAATTTAAAATACTTTTTGTTCTCTGTTTCTTTGTCTTGACAATATTTTTTGATTAATTTTAGTTTTAGATTTTATTGAAGAAATATTTTAATTCAATAGCACTGCAGATATGTTTCTATATCTATTCAAGTACTACTGTTATGTTATGTTTTATTTTATGTTATGTTTTATTATGTTCACACTTGACACCATGTTATGTTCATGATTGCCTTCAAATAAAAAGACACTTTATTTGAACCTAGTTTATTATCAGTTCAATAGTATATAATTAAAAGATTATAAGATAATGACAATGACTCAGACCGGCTCCTATATGCTAGACCAAGACTGACTGACTACAGAACTAGACTGATTGATAACTGTCTAGACTGATACACACTTGGTTGTACTGTTAGCTGGTTGTAGTATAAAAGACTTAGTACTTGTATTCATACATACAACTACTATATACAACACAGGCGCGTATACAGGGGGGGGGGGGGTCACAGGGGTCATGACAGCTCGCTCTACAGTCCAGCGCCACATTCATGACCCCTGTTGCCCCCCCCCCCCCCACAAAGCGCTACCTAACCTTCGCGGTGAATTGAATGTGGCGCTGGACTGCAGAGCGAGCTGTAAAGTTTAACAAGAAGATAGTAATAGTGGATTGGGTGTAATAGTCATTCTCTCGTAGCTCTTCGTCTTTTAAAGGTGTACAAATTTTTTAGAATTTTCTTGCGTTTTAATATATCTAGTGTCGAAAAGTCATCTATCGTAACTAGCACAGGATAGTAAAGTACTTTTGGAATGCATATTTATTTTAGTATTTGATTTTTTAGAAAATGGCACGTAATGCTTAGCAGCCCACCTATGAAGATGCTTTTATATTTTTGTTGCGCCAATTAAAAAGTTTAGAAAGTGTTATTGTTTCTACATAATTGGTTAGAGATCATAATTTTTTTTCACCTATCTGATTTTCCGATGGTGAACAGCAGCGGGAAATTCGCTATCAAAAAAGGTAGACGAAAAATTGGGAGTACAATCGCAATGACAGGCAGTGAGCGGCGATTGTGAAAGAAGAAGATACTGAAATTTCATTTATTATTAGTTTCGAGCGTTTTGAAACAAATTTTATCGAAAATATTTTATATTATTTTGAAAGAATTGCAATGGAAAAAAGTGCGGAAAGGAAAAATTTAAAATACAGAAATTAACTAAATGCCAAAAATATCACAATTTTACCATTTGTATTTGAGTGCCTCGAAATATCCATCCATACCACGTCTTTTTTGTCAACTCGTCTATACTGGTTGTCTTGTATATCATAAATTATTTTATGAGTTCACAATTCCTCAATCAATTTTTCATCAAAATTCATTATTTTAAAATTGCCGCGATATCCTACAACCTTGACAAAAATAAATGCCACAACAAGTTCATTCGTTTGATTTTGTTGGTAGTACTGCAGCGACGGCGGAAAAATTAGAAATTGATCAATCCCAACGGCAACTTCGTCGACCGCTGACCATCGCCCGTCGTAATTTTGGCATTCGCATAAGACGATATGCTTTTAGAAGTTCGACAGCAGCATTTTTTCGTCATTTGCCGTTGCCCATCGCAATTGTATTTTAGCCTTGACTTAACAAATTTTTGTTTTACGGTTCTTCCAGTAGAACCCGAGTTATGGAATCAACGTCTTGCTACCCGTTGATTTTTCATAGCGACACTGATTCAAGCCTGAGTTGTTCAAAATATTTACATACGTAGGGAAGCTTTAAATTTTTCTTGGGGTTCGTGCACAACAAGACGAGGCGAGCCGATGCGTGGCTAGGCAGTTTGGCGAGGCTAGGTGAAGATATATCTCGAGGTGTATTGTTTACAACAAGGCGTTCAGTTTCATGGTAAATTGTGAAGTGAGAGTATAAATTATGTCATCAGATTCATAAGTAGAAATTTTGTATTTGTCAAGTAGTGCAGCTATATGGAATTTTTGACCTAAGTGTACTTTCCGCTCTTTTGCTTGCTACCCGATAAAAACCAAACGTCTGGAATTTGGCGAATTCATCATTCATGTGAAGATTTTCGGACTGATCCTGATAGATTCTTCCAATATATGAGAATGAATAAAGACCCCTTCGATTATATCAAAGAAAAAAACCTATAAAAATATGCCATCTATCAAAATTAGTGCGCTGCACCTCGCGAAAAAATTCTCGAGCGTTTTACATCGAGGTGTCTCCGCACATCGCACGCTACCACAGCATTTTTATGAATTCTCTCATAGTACATCGTGCAATCATTGTATTTCTTTAACTCTTGATATAGCCTCGCCACACTTCGCCATGTTGTGCACGTACCTTTAGAAATATAGTTGCAAAATTTGAATGATTAACTATTCACCGACAAAACTCCAAACGAATTGGTGTATTGATTCTGATGGTTCTCTCTTTCGACAGGGGCACAAGCATTCAGTTTTCTTAGAAAGATCTGAAAATTTTTCTTTAGATTTTTCATGGCGGCGGACAATGGTTCCAAAGAGTTATATTGATTCAGGTGTCTTGGCTGATCTGGGTCGGTAAAGATATTTATGAGCGCTGGCAACCATACATTTTGTTCTTAAAAATGTTATTGAACATTTTTCTTTCGAATTTTTATACACTTTTGGTTGCTGAAAACGATCAGTTGGATTGATGCCACTAAAATTAATTCTACAATTTTTCTTCACAATTTTTACGGCAAGACTATAAAAATAAAAACCATTCGCTTTCCTCTGCCAGCTGTCGTTGCTTTTGCTTATACTTTCGTATGAATTCAAGTATTGTTGGTTAATTTAACTTCACGTTTACTTTTAATTTATAGTTAGCGATGGAGGTAGAAATAGTTGCGAAAGTGGAAAGCAGAAGACTGATAAGCACATTGATAACTTTTTTCAGAAGAAAGCAAGATCAATTAAGTTCCCATCAAAAGAAATAGTCAGTGACATATCATGCACTTCTACTCCTATTCCTCTGAATGTTAATAAAGGTGCAAGCTCTCACTCTCTATCATTTACTTCAGCCTTGACAGAATAGGTTGCATCACATCAATGTCTACAATCTTTGCACGAGAAAGAGTATCTGGATATTAGTCCGTAATGTCTGTCCACTCTGAGATCGACATTGAAGTGGATAATATTATGGACAGGTTTTCCAAATCAAACCAAAAATTGAATTTTGTGATATCTAACTTAAATATGATAAAAAAAAAATTAAAAGTGACTACTTCCGACTTTTTCCTCCCACCTCGAACATTTTAGTTGAGACCCCCCCCCCCAAGCTTCAGGTCTGGTTACGCGCCTGATACAACAGTGGGCACAAGGTACAAACAATTTAGTGAACGTGGCAGAGGGCCAAAATGTGGGATCCAATAACTTGTCCCGCACATCTTCTGAGAAGATTAAAACAAAGGATGCAACCGGTTTAGAACTTTTACTAATCTTACTACAAGAAATGCCATTAGTTGCGATATTTTTTTTACTTCAGATACTTCAATATGTCCTCACACAACGTTTCCTGAGACCAATAATCTTTTATATCACTTTGAAGGAGTAACCCCATGTTGATAATAATTCTTAAAGATTTCTTCTTCCTTTACATCCGTGCAGCTATTTCAGGTGGAATGTTAAAATAAGGACTTTGATGCAATATTTGGTCTTGCGTATTTGTTCTTCTCCTCAACAAATTTTCTTATTAGCTCTGGAGTAAAAAACAGTTTGAAGAATTCGATGGATGAATCAATATTTCCCGGAATTTGTGATCAAATATTTCTTTGTCCTCATGACAAACTTAGTTGAGTTGGATGGTTACCCTAATTAGTTACATTCCTGTATCAATGGTTTTCTCAAGCAGCAGTTGATTACCTTTAGCATCCTCGTAAGCTTCGTCTTCAACATCGTCATCTAGAATTCTCCTAATTAATTTTCATTTTCGGAATCGGAATCAGATTCGGCATATGACGATCTAGAATAAATTCTTTCTCTTTGATATTCTTCATATTTACTTGATAAATTTAAAAAAACTTCATCTAAATGACACATATATTCATATTATCACTACTTAGGTCACTCAGTTTTTCAGGCTTTCTTTATCCATATTGACATAAATTGTTTTTAGAAAATACAAACTAAACGATTTGGCAAAATGCCAGATATCTGCCAATTTTTGTAGGCAGTTATCTGTCCTACTGATTATACACGGAGCAGATATTCGAGCAGATTTCATCTGGCACAGAGTTGTCAGATAGTTTTCGGTCAGTTATCTGGCATGCGTCTTTCTTTATTGATTACACGACCTGCTAGCTATCATCTGGTAAAATACTGATTTTATCTGGCAAAGACACCATAACCTAAAGTGAAGTTCAATGTTCAAAAATGACTTCTAGAGAAAGGTACGCGGCTGCTTTTATTGTGTATAATGCATTTTGTACAAGTGAAAAAGTGGATGTTATTCGATTCGGTGATCAAGCGCGTTGTTTCACCACTGGTCCATGTTGACTCCAGCTTGTTTTCATCTGCCATTCTGTTAATTATGTATATTTATGCTATTCATATACTGTATACTCCTGGTAGATATAATAATACATATATAATTATATAATATAATACAAACCTTGTCTCCTGCAGTCTGTTCTATACTCCAATCACTACATGCAAAAACCATTTTTTTTATAACATGTAAACTGGACAGATATCTCTTCAATGTAAAAATTTACTGGACAGATTGGCAAACTATGTTCCAAAATTTACCAGATAGAAAAAGTAGCGGATTAAACCTGCTGCAGACGTCTGGACATTTTTGAGTGCCAGATATCTGTCTAAATCGGCCACTGTGATTACACGCATCTACCCACAAAAACAGGCAGATATCTAACATACTCAAATAAAAAATACAAATTTTGAAAAGGTAATATGCTAACAGGGCTTACTGTACTTTCATCTATCAATAACTGAATTGAGAAAAACAGCCAAAGGCCCAACCTGCAAACAAAATAACAAAGCGTTCTCTCCTCGTGACCGTATCTGCTTTAAAAGTGCTTGAAAATTCCGCGAAGTACTAGTGTGCTTGTTTGTAAAATAAAGTATAATTATCTTTTAAGTCCGTCATTCACGCATTTACGTCTATAAATAATTTAAATGATTTCAATTTTTAAATTAAAAAACTTTGTCGAGCCACACTCGACATTGGACCTGGTGCAAGGAAATTCTTTGTCAAGTGGGATCCGACGTTCGACCGCAAAGACTTAAGACTAGGCTGGCTGTATAGCACCACAGGTTCTCTTTGGGATATTTTAACGAAGTACGTAGAGCACTGTATTAAAATATTTCGCGTGATTAACTTAATTGCCATACGATTCGAAATAAATCCCTGCTTTTTTGATTTAATTTCGCCACACAATTCCAATTCATTGCACAGGTTTTCAATACAACATTATTTATATCAGTGCACTTTCTTAAATCACACACTCCGATCCTTGTTTTATTTTTTTTTTTTTAAACCAAACCCACTATTTGGTTTTTAACGGTAGTTGTCTTAAATTGTTACGAATAATAAATAAAATGTAGATCGCTTGACATATTTATATGGGGACAAGCTTAGTATAAGGTGATTAACAACGTTAGCGTCATATAAGGGGAGGACCTTGCCACGCAAGTCTCTCTCTTAACTCCGTCCGTACGTGTCGAAGAGTCACATCCTGCCTGAGGTATTCCTGCACAGACAACAACTGCGTGAGTGTCTTATAATGATGGATTCCTGATACCAGGCGACCTTCGGTTTCAACCTTATCTTGGCATGCCGGCTCTGTTGAGATGGACCAACCCTTCCGAGCATACACGTGGGAGCAAAATTAATAATCACGTAAACTCTGTGGGAGGTGCACCTCTAAATGTACTAAATACTCAATCGGGGCTCTTAACCCTGGAATGCTCACCCGTATTATTATTCGCTTATGGGTAAATATTACTCACACACAAAAAAATTATAAACAAAAGAGTTGAAATATTTTAACGGAATACAATAACAGAAATATGAAAAAACAGGATTCCTGCAAGAATAATTTAAGATTTACATAAACAAATTTTAATTAATAAGGTAAGGATAATCAGAATGAAAGTAATTACATTTTATAAATTTTTTTTTCTCACGAATATATTTTATACCACAATTCAGTCTTATAGTGGGCTCCCGGCCAATGAGGACCATGGGGAATGAGAGGGCTGACCTGCTAGAAAGGTTCTCCCTCCCTTAAGCTAACAACCACGCTTCAGGCAATGTACTTGCGAAGTGGAGACGCTGTTGTCATAAGTCGTGAAGAGCAGTGCCGCCTTCTAGTAGAAAGTGAGTAAAATTAACACACGGTTAACGTTCCAGAGTTGAGGACCCCTACATCACGTAGGACATAACAAATCCTTCATCTGATGGCATTCCGATGGATACATTCCCCCTAGATGAGGAGAACCTACTTAAGTCACCAGAGCACAGTCAAAACACACCAAAACTCTCTGGCGCGGCCAAGAAAAGGTTTAAAGGTCTTTTAAACCAAGGTCACGCAAGAATAGAGGCTAGAAGGATTGCTGCACTTCCGATATAACGTAGGAACGAAGAGAGTTTAAAAATATGCACTCGCTCTGACTATCCTTCACTGAAAGTGGAGCCAGTGAACCCAGTGCTAAGCGCAGTGAAGCTACAACTGTGAAATTTCGTTCAATATGCTATCTTGAGAGAGATTGCGACAAGAAAGCAAGGCCCTCTGAAGCCAAAATTCCTGGGCTCCACATTTATACCAGGATGGATGGTTCCCAACTGTGCTAATCAGGACACCATGATGCGGCTGAAAGGTATAGTTGGAGACCTAAAACCTTGAGAAGGAGCCAACCTTGTTTTTGCCGAAGAAAATTAAATTCCTCGTTCACAAGCTCATTTTGGATACTTGCCAAACAATGCTGAAGACCCTACTGATTTCATTCTGGACTACATCGAGGGGCAAAACTTGGAATTAAAGGTGTCGAAATGGATAGTGCTGCGCAAAGTCCAAAAACCCTCCGTTACAGTGCTGACTTTCTCAGTGTACCATAAAGAAGACTTAGTTTACGATTGGGTACGAGTTCGGCTCTGTTCAACTATGACCTAACGGCGCAGCAGTAAAGAGAGTGTCGAGGATTGGGGATGGCCGAAGTCAGATTCACACTCTGACTGACGGCCCTAAGACTTCGACGGCGGGAGTCAGCTGTCTTAAACTGTTGGTCAAGGCAAAGGCAGACCTCGAAAAAAGCACTCAGGGCTATGAAACTCAAGCCGGGGACTTCCAGGAAAAAATCTGCAGGGATTAAGAAGAAGCCACCTCCTGCCCAAGCCAAGCCGGACAAGAATAAACGCCCAAATGATCCACCACCAAGGCTGACAATGGCATAAAATACCATCATAGTCATGCCCAGGGGCCTAAGTTCCCTCCAGATAAATCTCCATCATGCTAAAGAGAGCCAGGATCTAGGAGACCTAGGTACATTAAAACCGTATCAAAGCGCTGCCATAAAATCATGTCAGTTAATTAGAGTAATGAGCATGAATATTTTAGGTCAGCTTTGCTGTTCAACGCTAACCTAAAGTATATTCCTCGTTCACAATTCATCTCGAGGGACATAGTTACCGTAGCTCTCGAGGGACGTAGTTACCGTAGCTCTCGAGGTACCAACTTGGGGTAGCCACGGGGCGCGCTTTCTTCGTAATGGATGGCTTTCTATTGCTGGCTTACCCATTGGTTACGTCATCAAGTCGCGGAATCCTCGAGGCATCGTCATCCAGCGAGGCATCAGAGATTTTTGTTCTAATTGCCCCAGTGTTTGTATATTATTGTAGTGTAAACTCCGGTCACGATTCTTGAATAACGTTGTGTAGTATTTTTTAATCTTCCAATATTTCTATATTTTCTAATTATTATTCTTTATATGCTTACCTACATATGTTTGCAATCAATGAAGTTATTTTTTAACAACTATTTTTATTAAATATTATTCAGTTTTCTTTAAGTATCTGCTTTAATAATAATTCCCTCTTCCAGCTCCGATAGCCAAGCTCACTAATAGTATATCAAATTAGATATAAGGCTTGGTTATACACGCATTGTTTGAAAAATAATATAATACTATAGAAACTTTGCAGCAAACGTGCAATAATTAAAATGCCTTTGACTACATTATTCTGAATTTTATGTAAAGCTCCCAAAATTAAACATTAGAGGATGCATTAAAAATCATTGTCTACGTATTTTAAACTGAACATGTATGTATCAGGGCTCTATCTTACTCAAGGCTACATTTGAAGCTTTTAACGAAATAGCATGAAATTAAAGTCATTCTTATACTTAACTACCTTTACTGTTCCAATGGTTTGGATTGCATCAACACTAAGTTTATAGTTCCTCGCTTTTGCATTTAAATTGGTTTTAATGAGTAAGCTTAGCTAAAGCTCCATTATTTTGTGTCCATCAGGAGCTATTACAATTACATCTGATATCCTGAATAAAAAAGGCAATGTGACTTTGATTAGTTTTTCCGGATCTAACCGCTCTTCCAGATCAATGGTCACCCTAACGCAAATTCAACGTTATTACACGCTACCGACTGTGTGCACCGTATGTAACGCAAAACTGCACAGAATTCACTCTGTGGTAGGATGAATTGAGAGGGCGGAATATTCAATCAAGCAGATTACTTTATTCGGTCAATTCGGGGCGGAAATTACACTCGTTTTGCCGCTTTGTGTGCCAAGAGAAAATTATCTGCTGTCGAGTGAATGCTTGATCCTAGTAGTGATAGTTTGAAAGGAACAACACAATCAGCTCCAATGAGGGAATGCCCACGACGAATCCATCAGAGAGCCGAGAGGTCTACCACATTCAATCAAAACGTGGAATCAGATAGGAAGTGGATCCTTTTCAGAATGCAGGACATGCTGTTAATTATTTATCCCAATCGACCAAATTTCATGTCTATCTAACCTGGTCGTGCATGGAAGCACCTTCACTCAGTTTTATTTTTTTTTGTCTTATTTGTAAATATACATACATGTATGTATATTCGTTTTGATTTCAGCATATTCTTATTCAATGTCCTTATGCTTAAACAGGGAATGAATTGTGGCTAGCTGTTCCTTTTTTGTTACGAAAAAGGCTGCTGCATATAGGTACTAAAAGTTTTTGCTGATGCTAGGCCTATTTTAGTAGTGTAAATGTATCTAATCGGAAATTGAATTGAATACAGAGACCTTTGAAAGAAAATTAATTAAAGAAAAGAAATGCCTGCAAAGCAAAATTAACTCATCTATCAATACAAAATAGAGGAAGAGAAATTTATTACTATGAATTCCTCTACATAAAATCAAAATATGCAGTAGGTGTGTAGAGAAGTCATCTGGGTGAAGAATTCGTATGTATGACTTTTCTATCGCGTTCACAAATTTTAAATGTTACTTTAATAGCTTGTTATCAGGCAGGACGTGAGCTCAAAGAACAGATATATTCTTAGAGTCAGATAATATCCATGGGAGGCATTCAAGAAGAAGACGTATAATTTTACCGACAATTTTCCTTCTAGATCATTTATTAATGTGTATATACTGTAATTCACTGTACCAAAACCCTCCAGAAATTCTTTCTAAGCCATGAAACAGACTCTCCCAATAACACAAGAGATGCCTAACTTAGTTCTAATATTCTGAAATATTTGCCGTATTCTTATGTAAAAATGACAAAAGTTCGATTTGAATAAGTCCTGCTCCCTAAACTACTATTCATACAGAAATATGGTGTTCTGATAATCTTAAGGATCCTTTCTTATATTCCGAACCGAAATAAAATTTGTATACCTTTCCTAACAAAATTATTAAAAACAATTTATTTGACCACGATTCCTCGAACAAAAACTCTCAGCTAAGTAATCATTGAATTAATTCAAGCTCTAAAAATAGGTGGACTCAATCCGACGAAATGGAGTTCGAACAATCATGAATTAACAACTCTTCAATGAAATTTTCGAAGGGCCTCGCTACATTAGCGACAACTCAGACATAAAAAAGGTGCTAGAAATCATATGGGATTCTCAAGAAGGTACTTTCTTATTCAATGTGTCAACACTCTCAAATAAGGCATATGCAAAAAGAGGTATTTTCTGGGATTTTCGACCCGATGGGTTTACTAGCTCCAGTTACTATATCCGTCAAAGTGTTCTTTCAGCAGTTTGGCTTCTCAAACTAGAGTGGGATGAGTTGTTACAGTGTAGGTGCAGGTGCAGTTCTTTATTTTCGTGCAGTATCCAATAATGGAACTCTATCGGTAAATTTGGCTGCAAGAAAAATAAAGATTGCTTCCCTAAGGCAAATCTCAATACCAAGACTTGAACTTTCAGCTGCAGTCCTGCTAATTAGATTAATTTCTAAGGTACTAAGAGAATTAGCGACGAAAACCATTCAAGAACATTGTTAGACAGATTCGAGCATTGAGCTATCCTAGCTGTCTGATACTCCACGCCGCTGAAAAACGTATGTGGCCAATAGAAAGGCGGAAATCTTGAATACAGTTCCGCGCAACTACTGACAGCATGTACCTTCATCTCAAAGTCCAGCAGACTGTGCGACGAGGGGCATGGCTCCAAACCAATTATTTCAATCTCAGTTATGATGGAAGGGTCCCTCATGGTTGCTCGATGACGAGTCATCCTGGCGGTCAACTGGTAATAGCGTTGACCTGACGAGCGTGAAAGCTGAAGAATGGTAAAATCCCGTCATCGTTTGTCATCAAGAAATCAATGATGATGTTCTCTCCGATCTATCCGCACGGTATTCAACTTCCTCTAACCTAGTTAGAAGAGTAAGTCTTTGTCTGAGATTCGCGTCAAATTGCCGAGTTGAAAGGAGTAACCGTGAAAGAGGTTTTATTAAATCCCAAGTTGAGTCCAAAACCAGAAATTTTCTAGCGACATTAACTGTCTCTTAACAAAAGCCCGACTCCCATCTAGAAGCAAATTAAGCAGTCTACATCCATTGATTGACGAGGACAAGGTCTTACGAGTTGGAGGCAGGCTACAAAACTCAAAGCTCTACTTCAACACGAAGTATCTCAAGGATTTTACCAAGAAGTGACATCATCACTAAACTTATTGTTAGAGACATGCATTTGAGATATTTACACCCTGGCATCTCATTGCTTATCAACATTCTGCGACAGTAGTATTGGATCCTCGTGGCTCGACATGTGGTGAAGCAAGTAACTCACAACTGCATGGCTTACTTTAAACAGAAGTTAACATCAACCCAGAAGCTAATGGGAAATCTACCCGAACATCGAATGAAAATTGGACGTCCCTTTCTTCGCTCTGGTGTGGACTTTGCTGGTCCAATTAACATTTGTACAAAAATTGACAGGGGTATCAGACCATTCAAGGGTTACATATCTCTATTCATCTGTTTTTCAACCAAAGCGCTCCATCTTGAGCTCGTAAGTAGCTTATCTGCAGATGCCTTCTTAGCGGCATTACGACGATTTGTAGCAAGAAGAGGTATACCAAGCGATATGTACTCGGATAATGGTAGTAATTTTGTTAGCGCTAGTCGTGAACTTTTAAATCTACATAAACAAGCACTGACAATTTTTAGTAACAATTCACTAATAACGAATTTTCTTTCTCAAAATTGTATTAGGTGGCACTTCATTCCATCCGTGTCTCCTCACTTTGGTGGTCTCTGAGAAGCCGGAGGCAAGTTAGTGAAGTCATACTTACGCAGACTCATCGGAGAGGCAAATACAAGACCCCTGTGTCCTCTGACAGAAGAGTTAGACCACAATCCCGGAACCAGAGTTAACTGATTTGAAGTTATCACGGCTGGGACGGTGGCAGCAAGTTCAGGCTATATTCCAAGCAATTTGGAAGCGCTGGAGTCACGACTATTTAACATCATTGCAGTAGAGGCCGAAAAGGAGAAGGATCGAGGCGTTCCTCAAAAGGGGGGTTTGGTTCTCCTCAGTGAGGACAACTCTCCCCCACCAAGTAGAATCTAGGTCGTATAATAGAGGTTCATCCTGTAGCGGACCAGCTAGTTCGAGCTGTGACTGTGAAGACTGTAAAGGGCTCATACAGATGATCAATCAACAAGATTCATCGCCTGCCTATGGAATAAATTTACAAATTGCAACGGGGAATGTTTAGATCTATATTAAATTTGTATCATGATAATTATTTCGTAACATTGTAATTCAGAAGATTTTCATTATGTTCATTATTTTTTATATAATTTGAAATGTTTATAAAATTCAAATCAAAAAATAGTACTGATATACTTGTCTCATTTGCTTAGCGGAAATTGCATCTAATTGTATTTATGTAACAATATAATAGAAAATGGCGTTATAATAATAGAATCGGTCCGTTAAAACTGTTAAAACTAGAAATAGAGATCTGGGGATATTTGAGATGAAGGCAAATTTTTCTTCTTCGAGTTCAAGCGTTCATGGAGTGTAGTTGTGAAAAATAAAAATATTTGCAAGTTTATTTCAAATTTATTTTCTTAATCCCTAAGTACTGGGAACAAATCTCTTTAACCCTTAAGAGCTGGATGAACGTATTTACAAAGCACATTTCCGTGGAAGTATTGTACATAAAAACCATCAAATTTGATTTAGTGCAAAATCAAGCAGAATATAATCATCACGATAATCATCCATCAGATTAACTTCTCGGAGCTGAAAGTAATCAGAGGAGCTTATTTTTCACTACTCTTGTAACTTTTATTATCTTTGGTTTGTATTTTAAATTTATTTTTATTTATAGGCATCTAGATGATCTTATTATAATTTATGCTCCGTGCTATAATTTTAATTTCCAAATTCATTTGTAATAATTAAATCACTATTATTATTTAAAAAACTTTGTTACCCCAATTTTAGGATTATAATGGTGTTCTGTAATTATTTGTGTAATCCTTTAAGTATGAAATATACTCTGATTATTTAGGGCGTCTACACTTTGTTGTCGCTTGACATTTAGTAACCTGATAATTCTTGTATTATGGTTTTAGGCACTTCCCCAAGAATTTCCAGTGTGGTTAATTCCAGTATAGTGATATTTAAATTTAAACAATATATGCGGGTAATATATTCAAATATTTATATAATATGGATAGACGGAATTAGAAGGTACTATTGTTGTTAACTGTGGTTTTTTTCAAAGAACTCGTTATCTGCAAAATTTACGATTTTAAACTGAATATACCATTCGACATAAAATTTTATATTTTATAATCCTGCATACTCGGTTATAGCAATTATACTATTATTAACAAAAGAATAACCACTGAAGTACACAAAAATCTCAAATTATTTTTTCAAGAAACAGCACAAGTAGACATGCTACCGAGAATTAAAAAAAAATTTGTCAAACAGCAATGCAAGTGCAGATAAATTGTTATTTTAAAATGAAATTCCGACTTCACATTCAAAAAATATTTTCAGATAACACAATATGTACACAAATACACTTTTTGGCCAAAATAATCTTAAGATAGCAGTTATTCAGATAATTCTAGTGCAGTCAGTAACTTGTTGAAAAAATGTAGGTCTATTGACAGTAAAATTGCTTTGTACGAAGTGATCTTATTCGTTCATTTCCGTCAAAAGTCAACGATAATGGAAATAGTGGGGCGGACCTCCACTCTGCCTCATACCTATAAATTTTGACAGGAACGTTCGTGGCTTGGAACAGTGTAATTTCTGTTATAATTTTCAAATTCCTGATTTTCTCGAGTGACGTTGATGTCGATAGTGCCTCGTTAGTGTATCAGTGAATTAATAATATTAAATTATCGAAATTCATAAAAACGTCGGATAATTTTAATACGTGCTTTAAATCAATATATTCATATAGCTTAGAATTCTCTGAGAGGGTTGAGCCAACGCTACCGAGTCCAGTTAATGTTATTAGTGATTCTTGTGAAAATTTGGGTAAGTAAGCACGAAGTTGCAGTGAAGTAAAACAGTAATACAGAAAAATCAAGAAGACCTTTCGCAGAAATTTGTTATCAATTAAAAAAATTAATAACAAAAAAGATTGTTGCTAAAACTGCAACTGCAACTGATGAAAGTGCAAAAAGGCATTTCGTATTAGAAAGAACTTAATACTCTTCAGTACGGCTAGTTCTTGCTTGCCGTATATGCCTGGAAAAAGCCATGTTGACCTCACTTATATGCACTCAGTTAAAGTTCTGAATGTGAATCATATGAGGCGAAATACTAAATACTAAAAGTATAAGAAGCTAGAACCAGCCGTACTGAAGAGTATTAAGTTCTTGCTAATACGAAATGCCTTTGCACTTTGCAGTAAAAAAGGCAAATATGTTATCTTTACCAGAATCAGAAGTTCCATTAAAAAGAAGAAAAAATATTAGTAAGGACGAGAAATTGTTGGAAGAAAACGGTGATGAGAGTGATATTATGGAAAAACTTGATGGTGAGTTTCTAAAATCAGAAAATTAATTACGAATTTTTTGTGCTTGTCGTTTTTCTTATATACTTTTATCATATTAAAATTGGAGCAGAGCAACAACGGAAATCAACCTGAATCTTTTTCACAATCTAATACGGACGATAATGGCGTTCCAGATTTATTACCTCCAAGTATGCCCTAAAAATTTTGTAGTGTCAGAAATATAATACGCTTTGTAATATAGATCTTGATCTATTTTCGTCGAGCTGTGATGAACTGGGGATAGAAGCAATACGGAGTGCCACAAACTGGAGCACGTCAGGGGCAAATGCACTGCACACCGAGTTTAAATGCTAAAGAAGGAAGTAAAGCTTCATTATCTTTATTTTTGCCAAACAACCCAGAAGTTAAACCAATTTGGATTAGTATGTTACCCGTTGACCAGCTTGATAGCAAATTAATCGTCAATTTAATATCTGCCGTTAACTAGTCTAATTCTGGGTGTTTTTCAAATGAAATACTTCAAGTAGAAGCATTTTCCCTTTGGCGAAGGTAAATTTCTAAACACCGAAAACGAAAGTAATTATCTTAAAAATAAGAGAAGCATTATAAATGTAAGTTTATGCAATGTTAAACGGGGCACAACGGAAAAAAATTTCTAAAAGATTTGAAGAAAAATTGGTTAATTTATCTAAAGCTTTGTGTAAAAAGTCTTTAGTTAAAGTTACTGAAAACCAAAGATGTTGTTTATCGGATTTGTTTAAATTTCAGAAATATCTGAAAAATTATCAAATTGTGGTGTTTGATTCATTATCACGAACAAAACTATTTCAAGGTATACCAAATTTTGAATGTCATAAGAAAATATACTTATTTTATTCTAAAATAGGGAAACATTTTTACGTAATCAAGTCGGCAACGGGTTTTTTAACAAAAAGTATCTTTCTGTTTTCTGTGATGACCTATATGACCACAAATTTTATCACAAGTGTGATATGCAGTGCCGATATTGCTATGTATCTCCCCCTTGTAAATTTGTTCAAAAGGTAGAAGATTGTACAAAGTGCAGCAGATCCTTTAGAGGTGAGGAGTGTTATAATAATCATCTGAATAGCTTAGTTAAAGAAAAAAATGTTTGTAATACATTAAAAATCTGCAACGATTGTGGAAGTTTTATTGATTATTCAAAGCGAGATGAAAAACACACCTGCGGAGAGTTTTATTGCAACAACTGTTTTAAATATGTCGAAAGCGGTCATTTATGCTACTTAAAACCATACAAAGGAAAAAGTAATACGAATTTTTTCTTTATTTTTTTTGATTGCGAAAGCACCCAAAATATAAATTATAGAAATAACCCCGACTCGTTTATACACTCAGTTATTTAATAGTGGCACAACAAAACCGTAATAAATGTTTTAGCACAACAATAGGTTTGAATACAGCCGACTGTAGTCAGTGCGGTAAAAGAGAACATATTTTTAAGTATGAAAAAATTCCGAAAATATTGTAGAGAAATTTGTAAGCTTCTGTTTTAAAAATCGTTCTTTTGCTAAACGAATTATATGTGTTGCTCATAATATGCAGTCGTATGATGAACACTTTATAATCTCAGAATTAATAAAAGAGAAGAAAAAAGTCTGGCCAATTATAACGGGTCTAAAATCATGAAAATTACATGTGAAAATGTGATTTTTATCGACCCATTGAATTTCTTACCATTTCCTTTAGCAAAATTACAGAGCGTTTTTAATATTGAAAATGTTAAAAAAGGGTTTTATCCGCATTTTTTTAATATCTTAGAAAATTGGAATTATGTTGGTCTAACTCCTCCAAAGGAAATGTACGGGATGGATATGATGAAAACTGAGCAGAGGGAAGAATTTATCATCTGGTATGAAAATAAAATTAAATCTAACACCTTTGACAACCAGACAGCTTTAATTGAATACTGCAAAAATGATGTCAGTATTTTACGTACAAGTTGTTCAACATTTATGACCGATTTTTTAAAAATTACTGGAATAAACCCGTTTATAGAGACAATAACGATCGCGTCAGCAGTAATGCTAGTCTACAGAAAGAACTTTTTAAAAGAAAACCTTGTAGGTATTATGCCTAAAAACGGATACATTAAAAATAACAATCAATCGTTTATAGCTCTAAAATGGCTTACTGTAGAAAATAAAAAATTTAATGGACAAATTAAACACGCGGGTAATCACGGTGAGGTTACATTAAAAAACTCCGGTTTTAGAGTTGATGGATTTAATGATCATACTAACACTGTATATGAATATTTAGGATGTTTTTACCACGGTTGTGTACTTTGCTTTCAAAACCGTTCGTCGGAAAAATTTGAATCTCAAACACTCGACCAACGATATGATAGTACGTGCAGAAGAAACGACATGATTAAAAATATAGGCTACAAGCTAATAATAATTTGGGAATGTACGAGGCGCATTCGCAAAGTAAGTACGGTTTTAAAAATTTAATAGTAAAACAATATTTTCTCAACCCAATTTTATTTTTACATGTAAAAGCATACCTTAAACTATTTTTCTATATAGTTTCCGCCAATGTTCAAACACTTTTCGTAGCGGGTGACCAGCTTTTCTATACCTTCTTCGTAGAAACTTCCCGCCAGTGCCGTTAGCCACGACTCCACAGCATTTTTCACCTCATCGTCAGATCCATGTCGCTTGCCACCTAGCTCGCGCTTCATGTGCAGGAACAAGTGGTAGTCAGACGGCGCCAAGTCCGGGCTGTACGTACGGCTGGTGATCGAGGTTCTTCCAATGAAATTGTCGAATCATCGTTTTAGTAGCACCAGCAGTATGGGGCCGAGCATTGTCATGGAACAACACGATTTCTCTCCGTTTGTTTTGAATTGCTCGCCGTAGTTTTCTCAAAGTCTCACAATATCGTGCCGCATTAATGGTTTCACCTTTGGTAAGAAATTTAGTAAGCAAAACCCCTTTCGTATCGCAGAGCACAGTGCACATGATTTTTCTTGGTGACATTGTCGTTTTGAACTTTTTAAACATTCTAACCCACTTTCTCACCATTCCATCACTCATCGCGTCTTCATCGTAAACATCTTTAACTTGACGATAAATTTCGGCCGGTGTCACATTCCTTGCGTTCAAAAATCGAATCACAGCACGAATCTGTCAGCGGGATCAATAATTGTCTTAAACATTTCAAATATGCACAGTAAACTGAAAATACAACATAGAGCAACCAAAATGGCGTCAGTTGGCAGCCAATGAACAAGGCAGACTAGATGTATGCGCGGAATGCCGACCGCAGCACTGTGACGGCGCTAGAACGAAACGGTACTTACTTTGCGAATGCACCTCGTATATTTAAACAATTTAAAAAAATCCAGAAATAGATTCCGAATTAAATAATGATTTAAAAGATTTCGTATCTCCATTAAAACCGCGAGATGCTATAACAGGAGGGCGGACTGAATTATTTGCCGCGCATTACAAAGCTCAATCTGATGAACAAATTAAATATCTAGATTTTACAAGTCTCTATCCTTATGTTAATAAATATGCCCCTTACCCAGTCCGACATCCTACAATTTATAAAGGTGATGACGTGCCTTCTGCTGCAGAAGTGATAGAAATGCATGGGTTTATAAAGTGTAAAATCTTACCGCCACAAAATCTTCTAATTCCCGTTTTACCTATTAAAATCAATAAAAAATTGTACTTTCCGCTTTGTAGAAGCAGCAGTGAACATAATAATGTAGATGAGTGTAGTCATAATGAAAACCAAAGATGGTTGGTAGGAACGTGGGTAATACCAGAAGTTTCACTAGCTGTAAAACATGGTTATACAATTAAATCAATATTTGAAGTATGGAAATACAATGTTGTGCAATACAATCCACTATTAAAGCAGGGGGTTTGTTTTCTGATATGTTAATACTTTTTTGAAATTAAAACAAGAAGCTAGCGGTTGGTCTGCTGGTTGTAACACCGAACATGAAAGACATAGATTTATTGAAGAATATGAAAAACAGGAAAATATTCTTTTAGAAAAAGATAAAATACAGAAAAATTCCGGGTTACGTCATGAAGCCAAGCTATGTCTGAATTTGTTGTGGGGAAAATTTGCCCAAACGGAAGATAAAACTCAAACCACAGCTCTCAGACTTTATTGAAAGTGCAGGAATAGAGTTATCATCAATATACGTAATAGACGAACATACATTGTGGGTTAATTGGAAACATGTTCAAGAAAACCAAAATATAATTCGACATGTAAATATTTCCATTGGTGCTTACACAACGTCGTTTGCCAGAATAAAATTATACGATGTACTTTTACAAATACAAGACCGTATTTTATACTGTGACACGGACAGGTACAGGTAGTTCTAATTGTTAAAGTTTCAGTTAGTTTTATATTACTTTTAAGAAAACCGGTTTATATACGGTTTACATACATATAGGTATAAGGTCATGAAAATATAAATTTAAATATCAATTTGGTATTTTCTGTGTAAAGTATAAGTAATGAGTTCAGGAAGTGTTATATTAGACATTCAGTTTGCTGTTGGAAAGAATGCACAATACTTTGCGAAGGAAGTTTCTATTCTTATAAACTGATGTTTTTTTAGTTTCTCGGGCGTAGCAGTCAACGATTAATAAAAAACTAATTAAACATGTGTAGTCCTTTTATTGGCCTAACGTTTCGGCAAATATCGTTGCTGTCCTCAGAAGCACCGTAATAAATCTATACAAGTACCTATGTATATTAACTTTGCTATTACAATATAAATGCTGCGTCTATTGTTTACTTACGGGCTGTTTTAACTTACATCTGTTGAAACATTAATGTTTTTAACACAAAAATAAATATAAATCACAAAACATAACACTAATAATAAATTAACAAGAAAAATGAGGCTTAGTGAATTGCCCTAGTCAAGTTTTAAAATTCAACTAGTAGGTAAACATCTGATCGAAAGAGATTCATAACGGCCAGTTTCCTTTTCATTTTTCTATGTATTTAAGAGCTTATGGGATTCTCTAAGAGACTGCAGTAAATGGTGTGTATGCTGTCTGTGTCTGTTCGTCTGTTCATTGTATTTTTTGTGCTTTGAATGTGCAAGGCCTCAAGAGTAAGGCGTTTTCTGTAGTTATGCTCAGTGCATAAAATTTTAACATTAGTATAATCTGGTTGATGATCATTGGATAAACAGTGGTTTGACAAAGCCGTTTTCCCTTTGTTTTTTGACTTTATATCCGATTTGTGGTTCATTATTCTATTTTCAAGATACTGCCCATAGGACATGCTGCATGCACTGTCCCCACAGGGAATTTTATATACCACATTAGAAACCAATTCCTTTGGAATTTTATCTTTTATTTTGCTAAAGCAGTTTCTTACTGATTTTAAGGATTTTAGTGCTATTCTTGTATGATGTATGGATTGAACTATTCTATTAAGTTTTTCTGAAAGGACCGGGATATAGGTTGCTGATCTGTAGGAATTGTTTTGGCAATTAGAGTTTGATTGCCGTAGTTTATGTATGTGCTGGAACACCAGGGAATTAATTATCTTTTTTGGGAATCCATTTTGCGAAAGAATTGCATGTATACTAGGGATATTTTTGTAGTGGAACTCTGGATGACTTATGTTTAATACTCTACATATGAAATTTCTAGCAGTGTTAAGTTTTTGGTAATATGGATGATTGGATTTAAAATGTAATAACCTACCCGATGATGTGGGTTTTTGATACCAATCAGTGATGAGCTCTTTGTTTTTTCTTATAATTTTGACGTCCAGGAAAGGTAAGCAACCATTTACTTCCATTTCTACTGTGAACTGTAGTTTGGGGTGAAAAATGTTTAATTCATTGAGAAAATTGTTAATCTTGTCGGGTGGTACAATTGAAAATAGATCGTCCACATATTTCTTTAATAATCTGGGTTTTTTTTCAACTTTGCTTACAGTGTTATTGAGTAGTTCCTCCATAACAACATCTGCTAATATCGGTGAATGTGGGCTTCCCATGGGTAAACCAGAGATTTGTTTATAAATATCTTTATTGAACACGAAATAATTGGCTTCTATAATGCAAAATTCCAACATTTCAAGCAACTTTTTCTTTGTTAAATTAGTAAATGGCTCAACGGTATTCCATTTTTCTTTTATTATTTCCAAACACAGTCTCGTTGGAATGTTGGTAAACAAAGATACAACGTCGAACGATACCATAGATTCGTTAGGCTCAATTTGAGTCTTAGAAATAATTTCTTTGAAAACTATGGAATTTACAACATTGTACTCTGACTGTGATGTTAAATTCTTTAAAATGTCTGCAAGATATTTCGATAACTGGTATGCTGGGTTATTAATTGAAGACACAATTGGTCTAATGGGACAGTTTTGTTTATGGATCTTTGGGAGTCCATGTAATCTTGGAGGGATCGACTTGTAAGTTGTCATTTTGAATTTAGTTCTGTCGTCAATGGTTAAGGTTTTGTGCAATTGTTTTATGTATTCATTATTTTTTGTCTGTAGTCGTTGTGTCGGGTCAGTTCTCATTGGTCGGTATGTGGATTTTTCTAAAAGCATAGAGTTAATTTTTTCCAGGTATTCACTTTTCAGCATGGCAACAGTAACATTTCCTTTATCCGCACTGATAATTAGTATTTCTTTATTTTTAGCTAGAAATTTCATAGTGTTATCATATACTTTTAAAATAAATTTTTCAAACTGATTATATTTTGATTTGAATCTTTGCTCATTAACCAATTTACAAAAATTCACTCTGGCAATATCCCTACTATGGTCATCATCGATCGCTTGCAAAATATGTTCTCCATCAGCAATGATTGTTAGCAGAGGTAAATCACTGGTACCGTATGGTAGACCGAATTTTTTCCCCAATGAAAGCAGCAAACATACATCGTCTGGGAAATGTACATTAGTGCGATTTTCAAACCACCTTGTACCGACAATAATACCAAGATCAAGTATCGCCTTACTCCTCAGGCGCTCGAACTTATTTTCGTGTTTAGCTCTTAACGTATTGCTAAATTTTGTGAATGCAGCATGCTGAGTTAACATAAAATCGTCTGCACAGTCTCTGAGAGATTTTGATAAATCTCTCGCTTTATTTTGGTTTGTGTATTTCGAAGAGCTTTAATTTCTATACATTTCTCTTTAATTTTTAAGTTCAAAAGCTTGTTATGAAAACTGTGGAAAGCGTTATGAATGTCTTTAGAATCTTTTTTAAAGCTATTGAATAATTTAAGTGCATTTGAAATACTGTCTACTATGAATTTAGGAATTAGCCCGTAAGAACGACAGTAAAAACATTCTGGCCTGAATAGTGGAAGCTAATTTGTTTGAAATTTTGCTGTAGTTTCTGTAGTTTTTGAGAAGATCTTCTCCGTAGTGTGTACGTATATACTCGAACAGTATATACTTCGAACAGGCTCTATAATCCCTAGCCTATATTTCTCCATAGCGCCTTATCCTCTGGAAGTGCTGGATTTTAAATACAGACTGCAGAACGAGTTCAATTTTAAAAATATCAATGGCTTCAAGTGGAACAGCGGAATTATCTACTATAATCATCTACCTGGTCTGTTATCAACGATTACATCTTTTACAATATATGTAAAAGGTTTTGAGAAAAAACTGTTTCTTCAAAAATATCTTCCGAAAAGTGAAATAATTAATCTGAAAATACCAAAAATAAGCGAGCTTGAAAATTTTCAGACTTATTGTAAAATCCACAATGTGGTTTCCCACCTACGATGTGCTGTTCAAAATTGTGTTAATATTTATTTATATATGTTAATAAATACACTTATTGAATAAAATAACAAATTTAAGTTTTTATTTCATTTATTTGTAATCAAAGTTCATTGCATCAAAAATTAGATTTGCAATACAAAACAGAGGTATTTGATAAAAAAGTCTGGAATAATTTAAGTGCACATAAGAAGTACGACTTGGAATAAAAAAATCTTCACATAGTAATTTTAGTACATTTTTTTCTTTACACTTTTCAGCATACCTCCTGTAATATTCCTTTAAAGCTTCAGAAGTGTTGTTATTGTGAAACATGACAATATTGAAGAATTTCATCATTTCAAATAATTTATAAAGTTCCGCTTGCGTTAGTGTCATACTACCATTGTTGACGGGGATCTTGTATTCGTTTTCTAGTTCGACCTACTTTGCTGAAAACGTCTCTTGCATTTTCGTTTTTAAACCATTGAGATTCTCGTAAACTGCCACCCAGCCCGGATAAGATGTTGATATCGGAAAGAGGCCGTGGCGATGAAGCACTATTTTCACTTCGAGTGATAACGGGTCAAATCCAAGTATTACTTTCCGGTTGTGGCAGTCGTCCAAATAACATGTATAGTTTAGCAACACATTTTCACCGGCCACTTCTGCTTCACATTTAGACAATTTCTTTTTCCCTTTGACGGGTGCTTCAGCTTTGGACAATCTCTTTTTACCTTTTGCGGAGCTCCTTTGTTTTTTACGTTGTAGTTCCATATTAATCAAATCACACTTTTGCGCTGAATACAAAGCAGCTGGGGTTCAGGCTTTTATAGTTTCGATCTCAGCTTTGCCAGACTGGCTACAAAAATCCCCTCCAGATTGTGGATGATTTTTTTTTAGATATATGCTGTGGTATAAATTAACAATTTTGTGATCATTTAAACTTAGATCCTTCGAATCAAACTGTTTTAAAAAGGTCTTAAAGCTCCGCCCTCTGCATCAAGAATACAGAAATATATAGCAATAATGTCCACGTTGCTGAAAATTGGCCTTGCAGTCGCTTTTTATTACTACAAAAAGAGCTTGAATTAGCTAATAAAAATTTTCGAAAAAACCTGTTGTTGGGATACTTTCCAAAAGAGTGAAAGTACTCTGCAGGTTCTTGCTTTGGGAAATAAAAGGCGACCCAATGAGTTCCGCCTTTATGTGCAGGATCAGTGTTAGCTATAACACATGCAGGTTTTTTATTTTTTGTGGTAGATGATTGCATGGAAAAACACCTCTAAAAACCTGTTTGTCGTGCGATTATTAGTTAACGCATTTGCAAGCTCATTCGTGTTCATTCCTCTTCAGTACAAATGACGGCTTCCACGTCAATGACTTTGGTGTGAGATGTAACGTAGTTATTTATAAATTCTTTGGCTGTAGCTCCGCGAACAAATGCGATGTTAAATTTTGATAGAGTTTTTATAAGATCTTCATCCAAACGCTTGAGCTCGAGATTGCCAAATTTAGTTATTTGTTCAGTACATTCTGTACTAGATGTAGGATATTTGAAAATTATTTCTTTCGCAAAAGACTTATTATGCGCAGCGAATCCAGCAAAAGAAACTCTTTTTAAGAAAGTTAAGTGACCTCCGGAGAAGTATTCCACATTTACCAAACAGTAGTTTATTATAGATCACGTATTTAAGTAAAATTAAACATAATGATTAGTTAATCTGCCTTATATAGGTTGTTAGAAATTGGTGTACACATTTTTATCTTTACCTATATCAAGGCTGGCTGCTGTCATATTCTGCATATACAATACATGTCACTGTGTTTTTTAGTGCTTCCCGAAATCGTCCTTCAATTCTAACCATGCCCTGATTCAATAGATTTCCGCATGTTGAATTATACGAGAGGTCTGTTGTTAAATCGAAAGCAAGTAGAAAACACCCGTTGTACCGATAAGTTAAACCTGGTGATGTTGTTGTGCTTGAAGTTGTAAGAATTTTTTGTTCGCTTTGCGCTATATGCATCGTTTTCAACCATGCCAAAGACTAGTAGATTTGACAATTGTCCTATAACCACATTGTCCAATGATAATGTAAATGTATTTGCGGGTATTGTATACGTCTTAACATCAACTCGTTTATACGGATATGTAGCGTTGAAGCGTTGGAGAACAGCTTCATGAGCCAGGAAGATGTTAGGATTGATAGTTACATGCTTCATGTACATAGTTGCTTCTACTATCTTGACTCGTGGAGAATTGTCATCATCTTTTCCCCAAAGGTAAAATTCGGCTTTTTCGAGTGATAAAACTACCCGTAAATCAACACCGTTCATTAATAATTTATATTGATTAAACATATCGCCGTGCAAGGCCCGATCTAACTATTTAGCCGCTCCGGGCAAAGATAATTTTCGCCGCCCTTTACATACACAAAACCATATAAGTCATGAGCTCGTTATGCTGGGGGATGTTAAGTATACAAGTACCTACATAAAATACGTGATATTGTTGGGATTATACCTACCTATAATATTCACGTCAGTCTATTGGGTCTTCTGAAGAAGTACCTATACGAAAGTTGATGAGTGTTTTTACGTTAGTAAGTATAGTATGTCTTTTAAAATAATTTCACAGAAAATACTGAATGGATTGATATATCTTTTTATCGACATAGTTATGTACCTTTAAACTTAATCATCATCATCAACCTATTGCGACTCACTGCTGCGTATGGGCCTCTTTTCCCTTGTGCTATTTTTTCCCTGTCTCGGGCTAATCTTGCCTATGTATGATGACCCTTTAACTAAAGGTACAATAAACATTTTTCATCAAAATCGTTTTAGAAGTTTAAAAGATTAGGACCAAGCTGTTTAATTGTTTATTATGGTCAATCGGTTCATATATATTTAAGTTAAGGGTCATACGGTACGTATAAAAAAGACACAACAAAAGATTTGTTTTAAAATTTAATACTGATAAAAAAACAATTATGTTACTACAAAACAAATCAGTCATTTTTTAAAATAATGAAATTGTGTAAATTAAACAGTTTTTTGGAGAATATTAAATCCTACCTCGTAATTATAGTAATTTTCTTCGCACTTTTTGTTCTGGAAAATCTTTAATAATATCTGATAAATTTATACTGCCGCAAACTTTGTGTTCTATTGAAATCATAGCCAATCCAGATAATCTATTCTGTGTCATGGTGGATTGCAGATAATTTTTTATTATTTTTAATTTAGAAAAGCTTCTTTCACCACTTGCAACTGTTACTGGTAAAGTTAAAAGGATCCTGAGCGCAATACTGGTATTTGGACCAAATCTTAAATCTGTTACAAATTTCAAAACATCTTGAGGACATAAATTACTATTTAAAAACATACAAAGGACTGACAACTCTTCACAAAGTTCTAATGCATTTATATCGCTTGAGTTCTCATGAGTTAAAATAGCCTCGAGGTTCTTACAATGTTCTAACAATTCATCTTTTGGGAGTTCTCTTAAGACATATATGTTATACAAAAAAGCAAAATGTTTACTGTGCTCAGAAATCTGGGAAAATCTTAATTCTCAGGAGTTTATGGCTGTATCCATAATGTGAAAAAATACTTCAATTTTATATTTTTGACGAGGCTCAATGATTGGTTCGTCAACACACTCATAAGTAAATTGCTTTTTCTTGGATCGTGCACGAGGTCTAGCCACATTTTCAAAGTCTAACACCTCGCAATCAATTTCAGAAGCAAAGCTTAGGCGTCTTCAAGAACTTGAGTAAAATACTCATCTGAACGTGAGTTTTCAAAGAAATCTTTTGTATTTTTAAGTAATTTAATGACGGAAACTAAGTCAAAATCTTTACTTTGCATTAATTTACTAACAGGGTTTATGCGATTCAAAGTTTCGTACCAAATTATAATAGAACATAAAAATTTAAACTGTGTAATTTGGTTCAACAAACCCGAAGCTTCGTCTCGTGTGGAGGTATCCATATCTGTGTTTTGGTAAACACTAAACAATGCATCGTAAACTTGTCCTATTTGATGGCTTAGTGGTTTTATTGCTTCGATTCGACTTTCCCATGTCGTGTCACTAAGTGGTTTTAGAGTAATACCTTTTACATTCTTCAAAAGAATTGACCACCTTAATGTTGCAGTGGAAAAAAAAACATATATTTTTTGCACAGTATTAAAAAAATTTTTAGCTTCCAGTGAGGACTTTGCCATGTCATTTACCACTAAGTTTAAACAATGACTACTGGAAGGAACGTAAAATGCCCGTGTATTGATGTTTTTAATCCTGGCTTGGACGCCGCTTTGAATACCTTTCATATTAGATCCATTATCGTAACCTTGCCCTCTTATGTTTTCTAAAGACAATCCTAGTTCTGATAATTGTTCCACGATAATTTTTATTAGTGCCAGACCTGTAGATTTCTCGATTGGTATAAATCCTAAAAAACTTCCATTTATTACAATCTCTGACGTTCTTGAATGGTCTTGGGATTGAATAATAGAAATATACCTAATTATCATGGTCATCTGCTCAGTTTGCTAGCGTCTGGAGTACAATCTAAAATAATAGAATAATATTTCGATGTAATGACAGCTTCCATGTTTTTTATGCCGTCCGAAATTGTATTAATGAACTCATTTTGAATTGTTTTACGTAAGTAGGTTGCTTGTTTCTTCTCTTTTTTCAAAACTATGCGTACATGTTCCTGCATAACGGGATCAAATTGGGCTAACAACTCTACTAGTTTTAAAAAATTACCATTGTTATGTTGATACAGATTATCAGAAGTACCTTGAAAAGCCAAGCCATTTTTAGCCAACATTTTGATGATTGAGGCAATTCGTAACAATACTCTATTCCAATGTTCTATTTTTGATTTAATTATTCTCTGTGACTCGGCATCTATCGTACGACGAGCCTACGTGAAAGTTCTACCCAAGATTTTACAGCTTCTACATGGTTTCGTTATGTCTCATGAGATTTAAGTATATCACTTACATGCTTCCAATTCCATCTTCAGATAGACCGGAAGTTGTAGTTGTATTGAAGATTTTACAGCAAAAGCAATACATCGAATTTTTTGCCACAGAATATACAAGCCAATCTCTCAAAATTTCTTCACCGTTATTAAGCTTTCTCTTATAGTATCTCGAAGTAAACTATTGATATCTTGTGGAAACTCAAATTCATACAGTGGGTCTGGAGAACCTCTATTTACCAAATATATTATTTCTGCATCTGTTAATCTATTGGGCCACGTGGCTGGGTCGGCATCTAAAATAGATGTTGATTCTGTAGAAACACTTGGAGTTGGAATAGCACCTTCACCTACAATAGCAACTTCACCTACAATAGCAGCTTCACATACAATAGCAGCTTCACCTACAATAGCAGCTTCACCTACAATAGCAGCTTCACCTACAACAGCAGCTTCACCTGTAATATCACCTTCATCTGCAATAGCGATTGACCCAGAAGTAGAAGCACCAGGTTCACAGATTATATTAGAATCGGACGTATGTTCTTCTCGAGGTTTAAGCGGAATCTCAGCTATAGCATCGGTTTCTGGTATGGGTGACTATGGTTTGTTTAGCTGACGTTTCTTCAAAAATGGTTCTAATGCCCCTGCTTGCGTTTGTCGCTCTGCGTCTTTTTCAAGTCTTCGTTTTTTATATTGGTGTCCCGACAAGCGTGATCTACCGTCAGCCATTCTGTACGGTAAAAAATAAAAATATGAAATAAATTTAAATAGATGTAATAGCATTGCTAATGTTAAAAAATCGAGAGTCATTATGTTTCTCTGACTGCTACGTTTTTCGATTAAACCAATGAATCAATTTGGATGCATTTTGGTATGTAGATATAAATTGAAGTTATTAGAATCCCGAATAGCCTATTTGTCAAATAAGAACTGTCAAACTCATACAACAACTGTCAAAAAACTGAAAATTTAATTGACGAATAGGCTAACCGGAGATGGTGAAATCGGCACTAAAACTATTTTACTATTTACTTTAAGGAACAAAAATAAAGTAAACTGTTTAGCAAGGTGTGTTCAATTTTACGTATTTTTTTACGTACTACAATTTTCTTTATAAAATAGATAGGTACTTACGTAGAAAATTCAAACGCGCGCTTCAATAGTTATATGATTTATCTGCACCACTAAAAATCACGTCACTTTTAAATTTAAGAATAGAACCAACTTGTAGACTTAGCATATATTTCACATAAATAGATAAAACATTTTAATTCTGTATCACGTATTCACCGCTACATTATTCACGAATATGACGAAAATTTGTCTCTAGGGCAGAACATTTTTACTAGGAGTCTTCTAAATAAGTAATGGAAAAATAGTACAATCTTTTGCTTATATATGTATATATATATATGATATTTAAGGGATTCCCCTAAAATGTCGCGTTGTACGAATCTAGCTAAAGGGTATTTCTCCGAAAGTTTGAGGGAAATCCCCATCAAACATAAACAGACTAAAAGGGTTGCCAGTTCAGAAATGTAAAATCGGCAGAAAATTCTGATGAATTTTTTTATATTCTAGTTTCTAAGTTCTAGTCTAGTTGGTTCCTTATTTCCTATTTAGGTATTTCTTCTTCTTAGTGATCCACAAAATTTCAAAAGTATTGATACTTTACTCGATAGCAGTATCGTATCAGATTTATCGATACCGAGAAAAGTATCGAAACAAAAGTAACGATATTGTTAGGTATCGAGTCCTTTTCAATTCATTTTTAAAACTTCCGATTGAGTAATATCCGTAATATCAAATATTATCCGAGAAATTTCGGAACTTGGAGTTCGGAACTTATCAACAATGAGACATTTAATAATGGTATCAAACTAACTAAACTTAAATTACGACGTATTAAATTGTCGGTACAAAAATAAATTGATAAAAATAAATCTACTTTTTGCGGATCCCTACTTCTTCTTTCTTCAGTTAAGTAAAATACTTAAATATTTCCACTATCCAACCTGAAGTAGGTTGGAAGGTGGCACATAAAATTCTCAACCTGCCAACTTGGGTGGTGGATGGCTAATGGCTAGGTTGGAAGATAGGTATAAGTCAATTTTGCCGCCCCTCATTTTATGCCGCTCTGGGCAAATGCCAGTCTTGCCCCCCTTAGATCGGGCTCTGGCCGTGAATCTTTCCCATTAGCTCAACAACATTACTTTTATCAAACAGCTTTTGTCTTGTCAAATAACCTTCATTTAGCTCAGGATTTTCAGCGGGTCTAGGAAAATTTATCGTCCGCAATTTACCGCCAGGAATTGATCGATAGCAGTTTACCGCCGCGTCAGTTTATCGCGTAAACAATTTATAGCCTACAATTGATCGCTAGCATATTCTATCGCCAGGCCATACAAATAATTTATATATAGTAAATAATAATACAAGTTAATAAATAACTTGCATCTAAGGTTTGTTTGTTGTTAGTGCATATGATGAGCGGGATGATATTGTTGGTTATCTCAGAGGTATTGCGCGTAATCCATCTTATTAATAATGTGAATACTGTGTTGTGAAATTTATATAGTCTCTTAGTAATTAGTTAAGTCTGAAGATCGCATAAATATTCATTTTTGAGATTTTACAGTGTACTACGTCTTACTTAATGTTATAATTAATTTAATTTAAAATTAACCAATTATTATTGTTTAAAAAATGGATTTTTTAAATTTATGTGATACATGTAACTATTATAATACATAATCTACCTATTAAATTACATATTTCCATACATGTGATTTTTATTTCCGTACTACACTCTTATAGTTTATATTCCCTCATAGTAAATTATTATATATTAGAAATAAATGATACAATACAATACATCCTGGCTATAAAGAGCGGGACCATTTAATGAGAGTAAAATCTGAACACTTTGCCCCTTCTCATTTATTTACGAAAATGAATCATGAGTTTCTCCCATTTAATCTCTTCAGAGCAAAACAGAACCACGTGTGTTCAAATATCATAGGATTACAGTAACAAATTTCGAACCATTTCGCTCAATATTTCAGAAAAACCTGTTTCACAAAAACGCAGGAACATTTTATTTACGATGATATTGTTAATTATCTGAGAGGTGTAGCGCATAATCTATCTTATTAATAATTGAATACATTTCACATGTTTGGTCTTTATTCGTAAAGGTTTTAAAGAGTTTTTTCCTACCTTATTATTAGGTAATCTTTGCCTATACCTAGGATATAACTTGCATTTTTAGCTGTACTTAATTCTTAAATATCACGTACAGACAAACCTTAGTTACGAGTTATTTATTAAATTATATTATTATTTACTATACATAAATTATATGTATGGCCAGGCGATAAAATATGCTAGCGATCAATTGTAGGCTATAAATTGTTTACGCGATAATCTGACGCGGCGGTAAACTGCTAGCGATTAATTGCTGGCGGTAAATTGCTGGAGATCAATTGCGGGCGATAAATTTTCCGGACCCCATTTTCAGCTACCTCCATATTATTTTGATCGAGATACCAGCCAACCGATTCCAAATGTGTTGAAGCGGCATCTTTCCCGTAATTTAATAAATCCTCAATATAGGCTCTATAGTTGTAATTGCTATCAGTTTGATCAACTGGTTTTCCATTTAAGTCAATTGTACATTGACGGAAAAGTGAATGGAGTATGTTATTTACAAGGCCAGGGCCTTCATCACGAACAGTGCCTTTGGTTTTATCCGGCTTAGTTATTTCGATATCTTCACATGTGTAAAGTACTTCTTTTCCATTTTTGATTTTAACCAGTTGTAATTTCAAACGAAGGTATATGTTTGATAATTCTCGATATGTGTCACCATGTCCTAGCGATACAAATTCCAATACCGACGAGTTATCTACAGAAGCTATAGGTTTATAAGATACCCCTTCAGTTTTTAAGATGCTGCTTTGTACAGGTGGTGTAGAGAAAAGGTCTAACTCAGATTTCATGCATTCGTTGTATGAAGGAATGTTGTCTATTTATCAAAAATATCTAACACACGTTTACTTATCTTACGTTTGCCTTTAATATATGCTCTTTTAGCTGTCTTTTTTGTTTTTGAAATTCTTTTGGCGGACTTTTGTGATTTTGAACGCTTTTTACGTTTAGAAGCTGGAGCGAAATGTAACGGTGCAAAAGGGTTGCGCCTTTTTATAAGCATGTGACTGCTTCTTCCTGCACCGCCCATGATTCCAAATAGCTTATTCATACCTTTCTGGGATAGTTCTTCGGCAGCCGCTTTTCCCTGTTCTTTTACAATATCGGTTAAAGGTTTACTACCTGCTTCTTCTAAAATGGCCTTTCCTGTTTTAATTGCTTGTTGCTTCAAAGCCTTTGCCCCAGATGTAACCAAAGGCTGTAAATATCGTTATAATCCGCTGAAAAAAATGCCAATTCTTCTTCCACGCTGGTAAATAAGAGGAGATCGATATAATTCTCCAATATCCGCTAAACCGCCGCCACTTTGAATTGAATAATATTTAGTATAATATGAATTCATTTTCGAAGTTATACAAAATACTCTTAACTTCGCACTATGTTAAATTGTTTGTTGTATGAGTATTTATAGCTTATTTTCTTTTAAAATGGAGCATTATACATATATGTCGGAATATAGCATGGCTTGAAATCAAGTAAATCCCTCTGCTGATTAGTTATTTTTATAGAAATACTTTCGATAAACGTTTTTTCTATAGGACAGTAATCTACGTGTTGAAATCTTATTATGTTTTCACATTCTTTTAAAGGTATTGTACGTAAGTATCGTACTAACTGATCACCTATAACTCTTGGCTGAATAATATCAGTGTAGACATAAATTATATAGTTTTCATAACAGTCCTTTGCTGTTGGCTGAGACTCTTGCGGTGACCTTAGTACCAAGTCCGTAACTGATCTTTCCAGTCTATTATTGACATATGCTCCTGCCATAATCCAACCGTATTAAAACATTCTTTTATTTCTGACAATATAGCGTCAGGATCACGCTTATTTTCAGGTGTTTGGAGAAATATATCCGTAAAGAAGTTGGACAGGTTGTCTATATTAGTATCAATAGGCACTGGTGTAGTTAAATATTCACCGGAACTTTAGTTTTCGTATGGAACATCCAAAATATTGCTACCTTTAACAATTTGTCGCTGTTGGGATGGTTTAGCACTAATCGAATCTTTATTCAATCAATTCAAGATGTTCAAAATCGTATCCTTAATTTGAATAATTATCTTTTGTTTTTCTTGCTCTTTAAGAGTTTGATCATCAAAGTATACATTTGATATAAAAAACGTAATAAGATCTCTAACATTAAGATGAGACAGTAGTGGTTTCTTTATTTTGATTGTGATTCCTAAATCTTCCAACCGCAGTTCAAATACATCATGTACTCTTTTGTCGCCAGTATTATTTTCTGTCTCACGAGTTCTTTTGATGCTAAGCGCTCGATGTGTGTAATTGTCTATCGAATCTTGTATGATAGCATACTTTCTCTTCTGTCTAGGAATTTGTCCAAATACGTCATCAACAAAGGCTTCAACTAATTCATAGTTTTTATATTTTTAGACAACATTTTCTGAAGCCCTTTTACCCTGATATACATATATGTAATGTAAACTCACCTGGATTATGTTTGTAGCTTACTTCAAGTATAACGCCATCAAAAAAGTCAGCCTCTAACCGATCCCACATCTTTTTCTTAACATCATCCAAGTACATGGTATACCATGATGGTGAATTGGCGTTATAAAATGTTAGTAGGAATGCAGAAAAATTTACTTGTGCTGCTATGTAACTAGCTTGCTCAAGATTTTCTTTAGTTCACTCAAGCTTAACGGTTTCATTTATTTTGTTGCTAAGTGATTTGATTTCTTTTCTGTTCTGCTTCAAGCCTTACCCTTTTAAAATTACTCTTTTTTACTTCTTCAGCTTGACTCATCCTTTTATGGCATGATATGGCAATGCAATTTCAGTTATTCCAACACACCAGTCATCAGTAAACTTGCATGCTCTAGGTAGTGCATTTGTAAAAGCTGATAGCGTATTTTCGGGATAAAACTGCATGGAATTGTTACTTAAAAGGCATACGTAAAAGTTATTATCTTTTATATCTACAGGCATTTTTAAATTCTTTTCCAATTAACTTTCGGTACACTTGAGAATTGCTGCTTATTATTATTACAGGTTTTCCCAAGGAATCGCTGCAATGCTGGAACTTCTAGTTTTTGTTGCGTTTTTTAGGCGATCACTTTGTCGGACAACTTTCTTAACTGGTAACGAAAGCATATATTGACTGGGATCTAGCAGAGACGGCCTTAATATAGATTGATTTTTGGATGGTTTTCTACCTTTCTCAGCTACTTCCCGGGTTAAGTTCTTTTAATATGTTCGCAGCTTCATCTATACTCATCTCTGCAGGTACAGTGTACTGGGTTATACCATCCTCAGCCGTGATTACCATATAATCTTTATCACGAGACTTGGTTTCAGAAAACGTCTTAGGTATTTTTGAAGGTGGTTTCAGACTTTTTCCTATACCACTAGCTGATAAGCGGCGTTTGGAAGCAGGTGATAATGGTTGTCTTGGCGGTAATATTTCAGTAAGTTCGAAGAAATCCTCTTCCATTCTTTCAGGCTATACCATGCCCAGCCGTGATTACCTTGTAATCTTTATCGCGAGACTTGGTTTCAGAAAACGACTTAGGTATTTTTGAAGGTGGTTTCAGACTTTTTCCTATACCACTAGCTGATAAGCGGCGTTTGGAAGCAGGTGATAATGGTTGTCTTGGCGGTGATATTTCAGTAAGTTCGATGAAATCCTCTTCCATTCTTTCAGGTGCATTTTCTTTTAAGGGTGATGTTTGTGTTGATATTTCATCATTAAAAAAAATTTTAGTTTGAGTAGAACTATCCCGCAAGCTTTTCTGCTTATCTTGTGGTAGGCAAATAAATTTAGTTTGAGTAGCACTATCCCGCAAACTTTTTTGCTTTTCTTGCGGTAAGTGAATATTTGGTTTTTCATCTGACACACGCACAGCTTTCCGTCTTAAGTTTGAAAACTATATTAACTCATTTCGGTAGTTATACCATTTTTCCCTATCAGATAAATTCTAGTTTTTAATATTTTATCCATGGTCTTATCGAACCTAGATTCATTCAGGGAATCCTCAATCTCGTTTTTCAATTTTTCGTAAACTTCTGGTGAAAGAAGTAAGATTTTATTAAGATTATTGTTTTTAAACAAATTTCTCGATTAATGAACCAATTACACCTGATAATACACTTCCTAACAACACTGGTAAGAAATCTTCTCGCTGTATCAGTATTTTACGTTGTCTGGATACAGATCTTTTTGCAACAACTAATTTTCGCAAATCCTTTTTCTACTTACAGAGCGAATTGTATATTTTTCCATGAGGGATATGGTTTCCCTTCAAAGTATTAAGAGTAATTTCGCAAAGAGTTTTTATGACTTCGGGGTCGGCATTTTTAATAATGGCCTGCCTTAATTTCGGTTTCGCTGTTTTAAGAACATATAGCATATGCTTGTTGTCCCTTAATCGATTCATTCGTGACACCATTTTTACTGATTAAAGGCGGGTAGAAACAAGTTGTAAATGTCTTATTAAAAATATCAGGACGGAATCTTAACACCTCGTTGATATCTTGAGTGGAATCTACCAGTAAATATCCATGGGGCACCCGTGTAATCTCTTTATATATTTTTAGCAGCTCTGAACTGTTTTCTGGATAATCTGTCTCGCTAAATGAATAAACTGGCTCTTATCTCGAGGGTTTTTAAACACAACGAGGAATTTACAGTTAAGTGATATGTCTCGGCAAAACTTACCCTGATGAAATACATTTTGTGTTACAAGGATTGCTGAAAGGTTGCGATGGTGTGATCCTTTTGTAAAGAGTTCACAAACTTGTCTGCTAAAAACATTTAACATCATATCGTCCAATACAATTAATGTAGGTTCCTGTGTATAATTTACATACTCTTCAGGAAAACTATCACTATATTCGATGTTAGCGTATGTGGTATCTGACGGCAGCGCCCCTTGTTCTGTATTACACAAGATAACTCTTGTTATTTGCGGTCGTGTTAAAAATATATTATTTAGAAGGTTTTTTATAAATGTTGTTTTTCCACAGCCTGAAGGCCCTGTGACCATCATTATAAACGGAAGAATAAACTTTATCATTGCTGTTATTCATTGGCCGTATTTATACATTCGGTAAAATGAGCAGAAGACAAGTCGTTAATGAACTACATAAACCAGCTCGCAAGAACTTTAAACGACAGAGTGTTACTATTAAGGGTATCGATGATTTGTGGCAGGCAGACTTCGTCGATATGGGTTCGTACTCGTCAGAAAACCAGGGTTTTCGGTTTCTTCTTACTGTAATCGATACCTTTTCAAAATATGCTTGGGCATTACCAAGTAAGAAGGCTTCAGAAATTGTTAAGGCAATGCAGTCTCTTTTAATCGAGGCCGCATTTCAAGAAGCTTACAAACAGATGATGAAAGTTTTTTAATGAATCGTTTCAACAGCCTCTAAAACGATATGATATTAAACATTATTCAACTTACAGCGCTTTAAAAGCTTCAATTGTAGAAAGATTTAACAGAACGTTAAAAATCATGATGTGGAAAGAATTCAGAATGAACGGGAATTATCATTGGATTAGCCTGGTAGCTAAGCTAACAGAAACCTATAATACAACAAAGCATCCCACGGTTAAAATGCGGCCTGTAGATGTTAGTCCACGCAACGAAAAATGTTTATTATCGACTGTATATAAATACCCAAAAATAAAATCAAAACCGAAATATAAAGAAGCCGATTTTGTCCGTATAAGTAAATATAAGTATTTATTTGAGAAAGGTTATACTCCTAATTGGTCTACTGAAGTATTTAAAATAAATAAGGTCAAAAGAACATTTCCAACGACTTATAGTCTCGACGATTATGAACGAGATGTAATTCAGGGGAAGTTTTATGATCTCAAACTGGCCCCAGTCAAATATCCTGATTTTTATCCAGTAGAAATTTTTTTTAAAAAACGTGGAAATAAAGTCTTTGTAAAGTGGTTCGGTTTCTCAGCAAAGCATAATTCCTGGATTGATATAAAAGACGTACTGTAATATTTCTAAACACAGTCATCATGTTACTCTTAAAGAGGGGATCTGACCGTTTAAAAACCTTCCATAATCTACCTATAGATGACAGAAAGTGTTGCAAACTAGCAAGAAGCGGGTTCTTTTAAACAAATCTTAAAGATAAAATAAAGTGTTACTTTTGCTCCCTGGAAATGTATGCTATGAATTGCCCAGAAGACATTGAAGCAGAACATATACGTCTCTCCCCAAACCGGCAACCTGTTTTCACCGGCACGAGCCCCTTTGTTTACATATGTACCTGCAGCAGATCTGCTGGCCAGTCGACTCTTTTTTATTTTCGTTTTTACTTTTTGTTTACGTTCTCATTTTCTACTCGCTCGTTTCAACTAAAGATCATCATAGCATGCATGATCTCCCATTCCCACACACGATTACAAAGTGGATCGACCTCCTAACGTTCTCTGCTTAAGCTACCATACTCGTTCGTTCCAAATGAAGCTCATCATAGCACGTATGATCTCCCATTTGCACACACGTTCACCATACCAAAGTGGGACAAAAAAGTTCGATCCACCCATTTAATGGAAAGAATTCCAGCGTCTCCATTTAATTTAAACATGTGAGACTTTCGACAACTCATAGTCGCACAGAATTTTTTACTAGTTTTGTGTTTACAGAGCTTTTTTTAAAGATCCACCTACCAGCCATAAGAAATGCACGCAAGTCTAATCTAAAAGCATCCTCCACCAGAGTCTAATCTGTTTCCTACCCTTTGAACAAGAGTATAGTTTTGTTTATTCCTTCATATAGAAGTATAATTCTACTTAAATCCAAAAGATCCAATTTCATTAATTCTATTAATATTTGCTCCCCACTCGTGTAACAGAAGTATAATTCTGCTCACACGCTTCAGCACGTTGCTACATCGTCGCTTTCACCCTCAGAAAACCTTTTCTGTAGTTAACTTGTGGAAGTCTAATTCCAAAGAAATAAAAAAGTTCTTCTTCTTCTTTTCAGGAACAAAAGTAAGGAAAGGAGTGTGGGCATAGCAACACGGATTTTTTTGTTTTGAATTTACCTGAATTGAATTCTATTTGAACTTTTAACTTGTTTTTTTTTTAATTTTATTTAATTTTTTACATTAGTAATAGTAGTAATAGATTTTAAGTTGAACTGAAATGGCATTGAGATATTTAGGTTAGGATACCTTAATAAAAATTTATATTGGAATTTAAAATTAAAGCTGAGTTATCTATTTTCAACCGTCACCCTCCCTCACGCTCGAGACTAGATTTCACAGGAAGTCTTGTTGAAGTTTTGGAGAGCGTCCCTTACACCGTTTCGGGTTATACAGCCAAACAAAGTCACCTTCATTGAATCCTGCTGAATTAGCACGTAAGTCGTAGCGGGTCTTCATCCGATCGGTATTTACTGCTAATTTTGCTGTCGTGGCCTCGTGTGCATCAGCTAATCGTTGTCCAAGTTCCGATACAGAATCCTCTGGGAACTTTTGTTCGCCTCGGGCTGTACCAAGCTTGAGGACCTTTCTGAATTTGACCTTTGCTGTACTTTGTCCGGTCTTATTGCGAACAGCTGATCGATCCCTATTGTGTTGATGATAGTCGACTACTTTCTTTAGATGTTCGACCAATATTCTGTTGAAGCGGTCTACCATACCATCAGATTCTGGATGCAGAGGAGTTGTTCTGATTTTTCTTATTTCCAGCATTTTACACATCTCCTGGAAAGTCCATGATTCGAGGTTCCGTCCTTGGTCAAAATGAAGTTCCTGAGGTACACAAAATCTACTGACCCAATTCATTATTATTTGTTCCGCCACTGTGGTTGCCTCTTGATTAGGGATTGAATAAGCTTCAGGCCATTTACGGAAATAGTCAATGCCAATTAATACGGAACGGTTACCGTTTTCCGTTTCTGGAATATTTCTCGTAATCTGGAAATTGTTTCATTCACCCCCAAATGTCCTCCAGATGATCCACTGTGCATTTCTTCTAAAACTCCGTTGACCTTTGATTCTGGGACGACTATCTGCATCTGGAATGACTTGCCGTTAGCTGCCTACCACTTAAGTTTTAATATACCGCATTCAAAGTGGAGAGAATTCCACTGAGCCCAGTAGCTCTTCAGCTTTTCGCTCCTCTCCGAAATATCCTTCCATTGTGGTCTTTCCAGGTCTTCTTTCCAAGCAAGAATGGGTGATATGTCTGGGTCTTCTCGTTGTGCAGTTCGTAAGCTGTCGTTGTCCCAGCATGTCGATGGTTCCACCGTTATCAACTGTATAGTTCCCTTTGTTTCTTTTTCTTCCACCCGAACGCAATGATTGCATTCAAGTTTGCGTGGACATCGTGAAAGGGCGTCTGCATTTCAATTGATGTGTCCATTTCAGTTTTGGATTTCAAAGTCATAAGCATGGAGTCGCTCTATCTATCTCGCCACTTGCCCTTCAGGGTTCTTAAACTGCAAAAGCCTTTTGAGGGCTGCATTGTAATTGCGAAGGATAAATTTCTGCCCGTAGAGATATTTATGGAACCGTTTTGTTGAATTTACAATAGCAAGTAGCTCTTTTCTTGAAGGACAATAATTTCTCTCTGATTTTGAAATAATGCGCTACTCGCACCTCTTGACCATCCTCCTCCTGTGAAAGTACTGTCTCGATTGCTGGCATCCGTGTCCAATATAATAGTTTTTCCAAGCTTTGGATAGTGAAGTACTGGAGTTTCACCGAGTTCTTGCTTCAAATTCTCGAAACTTCCGTTACATTTATTTATGAATCGCATTCCTTTTCCTGTGAGTTGATGAAGGCTCCTTGCTATATCTGCAAAACCTTTTACGAATCGCCTGTAGTAGGTAGTTAGACCAAGAAAACTCCTTAATTTATGTTTGTCCTTTGGAACTAGCCAATTTTTGACAGCTGCTATCTTCTCTGGGTCAGTTCTTACGCCTTGTGGTGAAACTATGTGCCCCAAATATTTCACATCATTTTTAAATAAAGCGCATTTATTCGTACTCCAAATGCCATAACTTTGAATTGCCATAAGCCACTTCCAACTGAGAAAGTAGTTTTCTCTCGGTCCTCGGCATGTATTTCCACTTGCCAGTAACCACTCTTCAAGTCCAGTGTGGAAAACCATTGAGCTCCGAAAATTCATCGATCACCTTTTTGGCTGTTGAGTAGTAGCTGGTTTGGATTTGTCTCCTTGACATTAGTACTATTATCCAAATTAAAAATCTAAAAATCTGCTAAACGGGCTCACAATTGCCAATTATAGCTCCTTCTTTTAGTTGTACCGCATTTTCGGATGTGTTGAGCACTCTGACTGGAATTAATGTTGCACATTCTGCCTTAACTAAAGTCTTACCTACAATGATGTGCGATGTATTTTTTGTAGGATTAGGTTCCACCACATAGAATCGGCAGGTCCCGATGTCATCAGTAAGCTTTTTCCATACTAGTGTCTCGGAGCATGCATAGAGAGTAATATTCTCACAGACCATCGTCCTTATTTTCGCAGGATAAGCTGCTCCTCCTTCCAGTTTCTTAGGAATTCCTATGTTGCCATATTTGAGTATCCATTCTCTGCCATCAAGATTTATTTCATATGTGGTCATAAAGTCTACTGCAAGAATGCATTCATCATCCATGATGCCTGAACCCAGGAAAGTGTGAGGAAATAGTAGTTCGCCTAGTTGAACATCCAAAGTTATTTCTCAAAAAACCTGTGCTGCTTCTCTAGTTGCTGTTGTTAGTAAATATTTGGTGGTGTTCTGAAGCAATTTGCTCTTAACAAGATCTGCTTTAATAATTGATCTCGAAGCTCCAGTGTCGATAGTGATTGCGCAGTCATTTTTTCCTACACTTCCATATATATAAGACTGCTAACATTTCTCTGCAACTGGGCTACCTGAATGATGACTCCGGGGCTGTCGGGGCTGTCGACTCCACCAACAAACTTCTGCTCCCCGAAGTTGCTGTTTGATTTCTAGTCTCCCCCGAATAGCTTGCACCCTGGGACGACATCTTTGGCATTCTTTTCTGTCCTCCTCTTTTTGTGATTCTATTCGTTGGCGTTTCCTGCAGTCGCTTTGGAGATGTCCTGGTCTATTACAATTCCAGCATGGAAGAATACCACGTGATGACTGCATTCTGTTGCAAGTACATTCCTCCACCGAAATTTCTCTCACTCGTACAGCACTCCGAGAAGACTGTCTGGCAGACTCATACGCTAATGCATAGGTTAGCGGTTCTGCTCTTGACTTCTTTCCCGCTAGCCTTAGCCCTTGTTGTAAATTTTTGTCTCCAATAGCATTCACAAATGCTTCTGTTGCTACTTCATTAAGGAAATCCGCATTTACGCTAGGGTATGAGGAATAAGGTAATCTTTCCACATCAGCCTGCAGTTGTTGTAGTGACTCGTCATGCTTTGGCATCCTGTTCCGTAGCTGTAGGCGATATACTTGCTGCATGTGTTCATCTCCATAACGTAACTCTATCGCCTGTACTAATGAAGTGTAATCACGTTGCCTTTCTATCGGTATAGTTTGTAATAGCTCTGATGCAGGACTTCGAAGTGCTAATACCAGAGCTGTAGCTTTGTCTGCATCATTCCATCTATTTACTTCGGAATCAGCTTCGAATTGTCTCTTGAAAATATGGCAGGAATTTTGTCCATCAAATATTGGAGGTTTCATTTTGCCTGCACTGGATATTTCAATTCCTTCGTGCCGAGGTTGTCGATGCTTCACCGTCTCCAAATCTGTTTAAAGTTGTCAAGCTGTTCGGTGACTTTGTGTTCAGCTTCCGCCACTTCCTGTTCGACTCCTTCACTTTTTAAATTTTGTTCGTCTAACGAGTTTTTCAGGAAATTTTTCGGTTCCTTTAAGCGAGTTTCCAGACAATTCTCCAGAGTACTCTTTTATTCGTCCAAACGGGTTTCCAGTGATTTCTTTTCTTTTGTTCCTACAGAGATTTCTTCTGCTCATCTAAACCGGATTCCAGAGAAATCTTTGTTTGTCCAAACTTGCAGGGTTGAAAGCTCCATTTTGGGCATTAAAGTACCCAAAAGCTGTTCTATGTTCATCGCAGGCTCTTCTTCAGCTTCTGGTTCTTCTTCGAAAACAAATGTCTCGGGATTCTTTTCTTCCTCTATGAAAGCTTGTCTAAGTCGCTCGACTAAACATTCTTTAGAACTGTCGTTTGCAATGACCGCTTCCCCAATTTCAATTCCTGTAAGCGAAGCTCCTCTAGTTTGCGTCCCATTTCTGTGATAATTCACTCAAAGTTGAATATAAAATTATATTTCGAAATTTTCACTTAAAGAATGAAAGTTTCACACGATTTCACCAAATTAATCACTCTTTGGATTTCAAAGTCAAATGCCACACCACTTTATTTCGCTATTTTATCCCACTTCTGACACCAGTTATTGCAAGCGTGGCCTTGGTTCGTTCTTTAAAACACAAGATTTCGGATATAATGCTTTACTGTTTACTCTCACAATTCACAAACAATTATCAAATCAACTCTTTAGTTATCGCAAGTACTGTACGTCTGTCCGAAACAAGACTGCGCCTCCCGGATGTGCCTAGCGCCGTATTTATACTCTACAAATTATCCTAGAACCTTCCTGAATATTCCGTTCTCCGAACCCAAAGTTTACGAGGATTGTGCACTAGCCTAAAGTTGTTTCCATTTCCAATAGATGTCGCTCGTATCACTTTGTGGTGCGTAACAATATATACTATATAACTATAATGCTTATGATAGACATGGGGTATCGAGATCTAGATATTCCGAATATGTAGATATCGAAGTACCCCTGACAGACAAAAGGGGACATCGATGTGACAAACCGTACTTTGACATTTCAATTTAGTTGACAGATCTTTAAGCGAAATAAATTTGGAAATAGAAGTGACGAATATATTAGCTTACGGCAACAAGTAATTCTAAATATACGACAAATTCAAGATTTGGAACGAAAAAGGAAAAAATTGAGTTATTTTGCAATAAAATCCTGGTTGAGGTGCAACATATATCGGCGGATGTGATGTGTCAATTCACAATTTCGTGCGAAACGTAGAATGTTTGTTTAAAAATAACACAATTGTAATGGAATAATTTATTAATTGAATTTTCTTTTTAAGGTGGAACATTCAGAGTTCTGGGAAAAGGAAGTACACCTAACCCTCGATTTGCACGGTTTGGGTTTAACACGACTGAAAAAATTTGGAAAAATTCCTTTATATTATACTAATTTTCAGTTTAACACGGTCACAAGAATTTTTGAAAAAAAAATTAAAACAATCGCGCAAATTTAGAATTCAAAATCTAAAAAAACTACTAGAACACAGTTATCTCGCCTGCTCAGTTCGAATAGGATGCATTACCATGAAATATTATGGGGTTGCTTGTACGTGCATGCTTTCATTTGAATGAACTTGAAAGCATTTATGCTTGAGCTCTGATCTTTCAAAAGAGGAGAACAATGCCAGAACAGAATAAAACAAGAAATAGGATAGCATTTAAGGGCTAAATACAGTTTCGTTGGCAGACGGCAGCAATAGAAGAATTTTCTCCAGGATCATTTAATGTAGCGTGAATTAGTGTATTACATAGGAATGGATTGGGATTGGATTGAAACGAGGCTCCTGGAACATAGGCTACAAGAATGCCCATTGTTCACCTTCCAGACATATGAGCAATTGCTTAGAAGTCCCAACCGGACGCTCTAACAAAATTCAAAATTAGCTCCGCAACCCTTCTTTCCGGCCATATTCTATGCTGATAACCCCTGAGAAGAGAGTGTCCAGTGAGAATTGACACTACAGTTCTCAGGGTGTGCTTACTTAGTCCCAGTAACTCTTTCGTTTCATTTGCGTTGGGTAACCCCCCACAACTCCTTTGTGGTTCTACCTGAGGGGTCATCCAAGCAAAGGCCCAAGTCGGGATAGTAGAGGCAAAGGTGTTTTGGTGCGAACTCAATTGTGGAAGAGATTTCCTCCGAAGTTACACCAAGCCTATCAAGTTTGTACGCCTTTCATTCCCGCTAATGCCGCTGTTACCTGGCGCCCAAGGCACCAGTACCGCGTTGTTCCGAGAAATGGAATTCATGGTTGTTTTACATTCAAATACAAGTTTGGTGGTTGTAAAACGTTTTGACAAGGCCTTGACAGCTGCCTGGCTGTACGAGCAGATTGCAATCTCCTAGTTCTTAGTAAGTATCTGAGTTTAGAAGATACATTTCCGCTTCAAGGATGGCCTTGACTTCCGTCTGGAAAACCGCTACATGGCTTGCAAAGTGAATGGATATTCCATATGAATCTCCTCGCAGAACACACCTCCCCTATCTGGAATTTTCGATTTAAAGTTGCTTCTCAGAATAGTCTCGAGGAGGTACTATGGACTACACCAATTCAAAGATGGATTCGTGTGGAACTCTTGTACCAGTGTGAATACAGCTCTGATTGAGATGCACCTCAGTGCAGCGATTGACGCACCCTTTTTGACGTGTATATGAACGGGTTGTGTTGAGGATGACCTTAAGAGCCCTCCAGCTGGTTGACTTGCGAGCGCCACATACACTAAGGAGACACAATTTTCTCCAATATCTTGCGATGATTGGTGAGCTCCCTGGCCTTCCAACACACTACAGAAGTGTAGGTTAGCATGGGTCGGATTATGCTATTATAGATCCTAAGGATCATCCATTGTTTAAGTCGCCACATTTTTCAATGGATATGTGGCACATCGCGAAGCCTCGAAGAGCTTTATTCACTCTGTCCTCAATGTCTGGTTTCCAGCTTAATTTTAAATCTAATATGATACCTAGATATTTTACTCTTTCCTTCAGTTTCAAACGTGTGAAGTGATCCTTTTCTTAGTAAAGAGGCATAAATCTGTTTTCAATGGATTAATGCAAAGTCCGAAATCCGTACCCCAGTCCGTTCGGATCGCATTCTGCACCAGTTCGCAGAGCTCAGATTCGTAGCTACCGGTGACCAAGATTATAAGGTCGTCGGCGTAACATACAGCTTTGTACCCATCCGGGTAAATGTTAGATTGTTAGAGATCATCCATAATGAGGCCCCTCAACAAAGGTGACAAAATATATATGAAGGTGCCCCTCTGGACTATTTTTACTCTGCTAACCCCTCCCAGTTCGGCAAAGAGAGTTCTATTGCTCAACATGTGTACAATCCAGTGTTTTAGGGACCGGTTCACTCCATGTTTTGTTAGCGTTTCAGTCAACTTATGTGAAGGACATTATTAAAGGAACCTCTTCATCGATAAAAACAGCCAGCGTAGATTGTTTAAGGATAAAACCTTTTTCAATAGAGTCGATAACCTCTAAATTTATTGAATTAATTCATCTAATACTAATTAATTTTTTATTTTCTCGATTTAATATGTTTGTTCGCCTGAATTTATGAAAAACTACATATGTACATACTTATAATATCGAAATTATATATGTCAAATATTGTTTTACTTTAGGTGTATATATTTTTTCAAAATATAACATGAATTTAATTGCACGATTTCAATTTACATGATTTCAATTTACACGGTTTCGGTTTACGAGGTTTCAGTTTACACAGTACTGAACGAATCCACCGTGTATATCGATGGTCAGGTTACCGCGATTCGATGAGGAAAAATTCAAAACCTATTTGCGCGTGAACAGAAATACATTTGAATTCCTCACCTCCAAATTGAGAAAAATTGCAAGGCAGAGCACGACTTGGCGATGTGCAATTTCTCTTGCTAAAAGGGTAGTAATTGCCTTAAATGCTCTTGGATCATCAGGGGAATATAGGACAATCGGCAGTTTATTTCAAGTCGGTAACATTGGCGTAACTAGGTAGCGGCCAGGGGGGGGGGGGGGGCTGCCCCTTCCGAGGAAATTATAAAAATTTCTAGAAGACGTTCGTCAAGTCATACAATCTCATACCTAATGAAATTGAATCCGTTCGGATTGGAATCGAAAAATCGAAAAGGCTTTAAAAAGTTCTTTTCTCTAAGAAAATCTAGTGAAAATTTTTAAAATTGTTAAAAACTGTTCTGAGATTGCTCTGATTCCACTGAATTTTGATGAAGGCATGTGAAGATGTATGCCATATGAGAAATCATGTGGAACTATTTTGACAGTTTGTGTGCAAATTTTAATTGATAACCTTTGATATCAATGAAATTTGGAAAGTTTCGTAAAACTTCGATTTTCCGGAAAAAAGACGGATTCAATAATAAGGCTGATTATATTTATAAGGAAGAAATATTTAGTACGCAATTAAAAAATTGAATAATATTCATATTACGTTACATTATGAAATAAAACTATATTAGCAACAATAGAAATTGATACTTCGGGAAGTAAGGAAAAACGCTATAAGTAACTACACGCATACATCGAAACAAAACTTGGGTCCTCATTCCTTTTAAGAATCTCAAAGAATCGAAGAAAAAGTGAGTAAGCTTGCGTAGCTTGAAAAACGAACACACATATAGTGTGGGATGTATACGAACACGACATTAACCACGACCAAAATTTGAGAGAATCTGCAAAATAAGTATGCTAGCTTGCTAGGGTACGCAGAACTGTGCACAAAACGTGAAAAATGTTGTGGCAAGCTATTTTTATTTTAAGAGACCTATATCTTACTTTAACCATTTAAAATCGTTGCTTTGGTCTGAGAGTCTTTACATTATTTTGCTTTGATAATAAGCGCGCTTCATTTAGAGATTACCTCCAGACGGGTATTCTTGCTGACGGCTTCGTATTCATTAAGAATAGGAGGCTATGAATGTGTGCGTGCATTATTTCATTTCAAGTTGAGTAGGTACTAGCACCTGAAGGTACAAAGTTGCGAGAGAAGAAAGTGAATTTTGGGCTATCCTACACGAGTATTGCAAGCCGGTTATCTAGGGAATATATATCTCCAAAGTGCAGAGATATCTCTTTGCTTCTTTTATTTCTTACCTAGAAAACGTATCAAGAATACTCGTGTGGAATGGCACATTAAGTTGATGTGACTACAACCGGCAGGATAAGGTAAACAACAGAAATGCATCGGGCACGAACAAAATTCAGGATTAGGAAAACGGCCGAAATAGTGTATGGGTATCAAAGACAAGAATTCAGTCGTAGAGAGATTGTGAGCAGTGTCGTTGAGAAAAGTAAAGAATTGAGTGAACAGAATTGTTAAATTGTGAGCTTATAGTGGTAATTTTTCAAATTACGAAACCGCAAATAAAACTATTTTTGTGTAATTAAAAAGTGCCCTTTTTTCAAAAGTACAAAAACATTTAAATAACATTTAACAAAGATTATAAAATAACTGCTTTAATTCATAAACTTTCCATAAGTATAAACATTTCATTAATTGTGTAAAATAGTTTTAAATTTAACGAATATCTTCGAGTCGAAAATGTGAGTACATATCATATAAAAATTTTGATTTGAATAATATATTACCTACAATATGAAAGCACAACCGACCGGAATGAAAAAAATGGGTTGGGTGTATATCCCGAAAAAATAAAATTTTCGAAAACGTAAAATCTTGAACAAACCAAATCTCGGAAACGGAAAATCCCGTAAACACAAAATCTCAAAGAAATCCTGAAAATTTACGAAAATTCAAAATCTGCGTTCATTTTGAATTTTCAGAATTTTCAGTATTGCATTTCTTTGGAATTTTATTTATGTGCCCTATTCTGATATCCGTCGGAACGGAAAAAGTATAATTCATTAAAACATTTCTATCTGTTGGGCGGGCAAGCAATACAGTGAACAACGTAACCACGTCTGCTATCTTGTTAAAATTTGGAAGCAATATGAAAGAAAACAATAAAAAATATAAAAAAATAATTTCTGAGACATCAGAAGGTCCACTATTTCGTTTCTGATGGGTATTTCCTATATCATATCTCTATGTTAAAATTTTAGTTTAACGTAAAATATTGTTTTGTTCTTTGGATATGGTTTCAAACGTTTTTATTAAGATCAAGTATTTACATCAAATACACCAAGCTATTCTGAAATATTTAATATCTAAAAAAATTTCCGGGATTTTGTTTTTCGACATTTCGTGTTCTCAGGATTTTGCGCTTTCATGATTTTGGTTTTTCATGATTTCGTGCTTCGATCACTGACATATATAAAATGGACTGCTGATACTACTGAAATTCCTTACATTATTTTACATTCTTATGGGATCACTTTTCTATAGTTGTCCCTTTTTGGTTTAACTATCTTATTCCGCTGAACTACAAATAATAAGTTCTATACAAAATACACCATAGTCCAGTTTCAGTTCAGTTGTTTTCCAAATGAATATATAGGATAGAAATAGATAGCAATACAATATTTGTAATCCTTTCTCTGTCCCCCATAGCTACTTTCAGGGCAGGTCACTGACATGTATATAAATGGACTGCTTGTTGAACCAAAAATGCATCAAAGCAAATGGCACCACTTTCATATTCCTGTCTCTTTCCGTGAGAGCATACTTTCCCACTGAACTGTAACGACTAGGAACGAGAAATTGCTTGTAAAAATCCTTGTAAAAACCACTTCCTTTGACTCATAATTAAAATTTAATTTAATTTAAAATCGGGAAATCCCACTGACATGCATATACGTAAATTCCCAAATAATTTAAATATAACGCCAGTTTACGACAGTTGGTAGCATTGACAGTGAGAGCATACTGTCTGAAATCAAAATTGGTGCCACATGAAACAGGAGATCAAGCAGTCCATTTATATATATGTCAGTGGGGCAGGTAGACAAAAATTGCTTAATTTTATTTTTTTAAAAATCAAGTTTAATAAATATTTGATGTTGTAGGAGATAAGCTTCCAAGAAGAGAAATAAATTCGAGTGCTTCTATAATTTGTTGAACTTTTAATATGAATATTAAGGCAAAAGTAAAACTTGAAATTAAGATAATTGTCACACCCTGCCAAAAAAGTTGACCCATATGAAATAGAAAATCAAGCAGTCCATGTTATATATGTTAGTGGTTTCGATATTATCCGTTTTCGCGACTTTGTGCTTTCGGGATTTCGTTTTTATAAATTTTGCGTTTTCGAGTTTTTATTTTTCAGAATTTTGGTGCTCTCGAAAAAAATATGTAGGCCGGTATGAGCTGACTTCATTGAATTCCATTGAAGTCAATTCTACTTTTTTTTATATTAGTTTAGCACTTGATAAGCTCCACATTTTTTTTATTTCCACTATCTTATGATCGTGACGGTGCGTTTTGCCATCTAACGACATCATCAGGTTGAAGACTGTCTCTGTTATAATATTAAGTTTTTTAAGTAACTGGAACTGGATATATAAAAGGGCCGTATTATTGCAATCTACTTAATCGTTTAGAATATTTTCCATTAAATGTTTAGGTTTTTTAATATGTAGAATTTCATACTTGTGTTAAGTTTTCCCTCCATGAAATAATTTCATGTTGTTAATATTCATTTTATGACTTTTATGTTTTAGCTATTTTGATATTGTTCAATGTGATTCTGTACTTCTAGTTCTGGTCTAGTGTTCATTAAATCTATTTTTCAGAGTATGTTTTGTTTTCCATTACCCGGGAAACCTTGAGAACTAATCTGACGAACCACACTCTTTCTCTTTTGCAGTTTTTCTATTAATTTATTATTCGGTAGAAGCGCTTTTAGTCTTATTATTAAAAAACGGGCTCTATGTAGATATATCAAATTTTTTAAATTTTATTTTTATTTCTTTATAGAAATATAATTATATAATAATATATATGTATATATAATATATATAAAGAATTTTTAATCCACATTTTCGTAGATTTTTCTATTAATTGTTGGCCTTTGGATATTGTGTTGTTATTTTTGAATTCTTTATTTCAACTGTCCAGCTTCATTGGAACCCTTACTGACAACCATCGAATGAAAAGCTGATAAGTTGACATTCCATGGGCGATCTCAGTGAATTGGAATACCGTGTTCGTGAACTGGTTTTTGCTATAAATTTCAAATTGAAGTTTACTATTATCAATGTAGATTTTTAAATCCATAAAATTGGTACTGTTTCGCCCATCTCTATCGTAAATTGGATAACATTCTTCAATTTATTTAAAATTTCATTTGTAAATCTACTTAATTGTTCAGAGCTGACTGTCCATATACGAAAAATGTGATGTACGTACCGATACCATAGATATTTTTTAATCAATCATTTGTTGATTGGAATGATTTGATCTTAAAAAAATTCGTCAAATATCCCGCAAAAATGTGGGAGGGTGGCTTAGCTAAGCCAGAAAGGTGCAAATATTTTTTTTTATTGGACAAATAATTTTTTCCAAACGAACTTCTATTAGATTTTTTTTCTGGAATGTGAATAATAGTCGATATCTTTCCATAATATGTCTATAACATTTTTTCATGTAATGGATGGAAATTTCTGTCAAGTGGGAGCAAGGAATTCTTAACCGCACTCAGCAATATCAAAACACCTAAAGCAGATAGGTAATATAATGAGTATCGAAAACAAATAAATTCATGAGCTGGAAGGAAGAAAATTTTTAAACAAGTGCGAAAATAGAAAATAAAAAAACTAAACATTAAAATAAAAATATTCCAAACGATTAAATAGATAACAACTTCAACATCCAGCTACTTTAAGAACTCAATATTATAAAAGCGATAGTCTTGTACGTTAGCATTAATAAAAAAAATTTGGAACTTATGAAGTATTTAATTAATAAAAAGATGACTTCAATATTGCTATTTGTTTATTGTCATATTCAATTATTTTTTAATTAAATGGATTATAAACATATCTTAAACTATGTTTTAATTTTATTTAAATTTAGATTAAAAGATGAGGAAATTCAAAGACATAAGATCTTTTTTTAAAAGAACAAAAATTCGTCCTGAAGAGAAACTTAAAATGTTTAAATAATCAGCAGGAAGATAGCAAATACCACTGTACAACCTGAGGCATTACCATCAACATCATCAGCAGAGGTGAAGAAATTGAAACCAAACTACTAAAGGACGACAACACTTAGGCCTCACTACCGAACCCTATTCGTCACCAACAACTTCAGCAGTGGGCGCGGTTGTTTCAGATGAAGAAGTTGTGACCAAGACTCTTGAGGGAAAAAGAGAGCTAGAGACCGGTCCATTGCGCCCTCGAACAAATTTTCCAAAAAGTAAATTTGGAGATAGACAGCGATCGTTTTCGCCAAAATACCACGGCACATATAGATGGCTTGAATATAGCTTAAAAGAAGACAAAATTTATTGCTTCGTGTGCTGGCAGTTCTCCAAAGGCACTGTACGGGATCAAAGTGAAAAATTTGTTAGCAGCTTATTTAATAATTGGAAAAAAATTAAAAAGGCGCTACAAAAACACGAACAATCATCTCTTCATATTCAATGCACTCAAATGTTTTTAACGTACAAAGAATCTGCTGTATCTGGGAGTGTACATGAAAAACTTCTAACTACTTAATGAAGCTTATAGATATTATATTATGCCTAGTACGTCAGGGCTTACCTTTGAGGGGACACCGCGAAGACCAGACTTCTTAAAATAGGGGAAATTTTTTGGAATTAGTGAACTCTTTGCAAAATACGATGAAAATTTTTCAAACTATTTGGAACGACATACGAGTTATTGCAGCCCCAAAATTCAAAATGAAATTATTGGCAACATAGCCGAGCTCACTCTGCAGGAAATAGTAAAAGAGGTGAGAGAATGTGGATTTTTTTCCTTAATGGTGGATGAAGCCAGGTGTTTTAAAGAAGAGCAATTGTCGGTAACTATTAGGTCTGTCAAGGACATTGATGTTGAAGAACGATTTATGGGTTTCGTAAATTGCTCCATCTCCAGAGATGCTAAGGGACTGTCAAAACTAATTCTAAACTTTTTAGAAAAGTGCACGTTGGCGGATATTCCAATAATCGCAAATTCCTACGATGGAGGCAGTGTAATGTCAGGGAACATCGCGGACTTCAAGCAATTATAAAAGAAACCCACCCTCAAGCAATTTATATCCACTGTTTAGCACATAGGCTAAACTTAGTTGTTGTCGATTCATGTGTTAAAGTTTCATCAGCAACAGCATTTTTTAACACCCTTGAAGCTTTATGCATCCATTTCTCCCAGCTGGGTAATCATGTGCATCGTAGGAATGTTCATAACACCCTTGTTATCAAGACTGCCTGTGAAATGGGAAGCTTGAGTAATACAAGATGGAGCTGTCGTCATCAAAATTGCAAAGCTGTATTATCAAAAATTATGATGCAATTAAAACAGCTTTGGAAGAAGAAATCAGCCAGGCTCAAGACAAGAACTCAGTGGAAACACTTGGTATACTGACTTGCATCAAAAAGCAAATTTTATTGTTTGTTTATTTGTGTTTGAGTCACTGTTATCTATCAATAGTGAATGTACTGAGTAAATACTTCCAAAGCAAAGATGTCACTCTTGGGCGAGCGAGCGACATAATGGCGGGTACTATTACTAGTTTTGCGGAGAGTAGAAACCAATTCGATCGTCTTTAGGAAGAAATCGAGAAATTCGCAGAAAAATATGAAATTTGTCTAGAACCTACTCGAGTCTCGAAAAGGAGAACAGAACCGGATAGAACAAAAGACTTCGTGATAGAGTCAACTTTAGGTAAAAGTAATTTAGAGGACTTGCCATCAGATACAAGGCCTTCCAAATATTGGAAGATAAATTTTTACAACCATGTGATGGACAACATTATCAATAACTTCACAAAATTTAAGGAATGTTAAGCTTAATCATATGCCTAATATCCGCTATGAATGTGTCGACTACTGGAAATCGTTCCAGCGTTTCTTCAATTTCGAACAAAAATTTTTGGAAAAAAATCCAAACTGCTATGCATTCAGCAGGATATTTTAAGTTTAAAACGAAAAATATTTTAAAACAGTACTCAGTTGCTTCTAGGTATGTCAAAAACTGGAATTTTTCTCCATCGAGACTGACGTAGAAATGCTCATATTTGGATGAATCTCCAACCGCAATCACAAGGGGCTGTAGGGTAGTTTTCAGCTTAGCACATCCTTCCCGTTTATCTTTCAATAACTTGTTGATTTCATTAGTTTGGGATGCCACCAACGTAAACGAAGATTGGGAATCCCGAATCGTAAACTTTTTTCTTTTCCCTTCAATGATTCTCGATGGAGGAACTAACACTGCATGTAATAACTCAAATAGTATTATATTTTTGGTTTCTGAAATTAAGATTTTTATGATTATAGTTAACTTAAATTTGTGACTACAATTATTAATTTTTACCTGTATCCAGTGTGCTCTCTTTCTCTATAAAATCTTGCAGGGAACTTTTTGTAGATATATCCTTAATTCTGTCCTGTAGTAATTTCTTGGCGACTTGTGAATCTCTCCCAGTTAACAAGTGACATTTTTTTGGCAGGGAATAAATATTGAAAATCAATATCAATCTATAAGGTAAGTTATTTGCTCATAATGTAAAATTTGTATTTGTTCATAGTGTAAAATCTTACCAATTCAGGAGCTTTGGAATATTTTAGAAGCGGCCATTCCTGAAATATCTCTGTAAGATTTATATCAGAACTGAGTTGGGCACGTCGATATGCAAGCGGTTTTCTCCATAATTTTAAAACTTCATCCCATCTTCTTAGATGTTTCAGGGTTTGCGCGAACTCCCGTAATTCTGCATTATCTATTCCTATTTTGTACGTTTAGTAGTTGATATTTTACAGAAAGAACTAAATTTTAACCTTCATCTAAAACGTCATCTGTTTCTTGTAATTTTTGTTTAGTTGTCTGCTTCAGCGGCTCACTGCTGACCCGAAATTTTCTTAAAGCGCGTTTTCTGCCTTGGTACCTGTCCCATAGCTTCCCTTTAGGCGGCTGTTTGCCTCTTCCCATAAAATATGTATGCTGCAGATTAAATTTATATATTTTATGAAAAATTATAAAATGTCCCAATATCTTTATTTACCATGTATTCGGTTGGAAACTCTTTTATAATGTGCTCTGCTAAAATTTTACACTTTGCTACTGATAAAGAAATGTCGTTTTCGACGAAGTGTTGAATTATTTTATGAACTAGATCTGTTCTATCATCAGGTGTTAAAAATCCGTTTTCTGCATATCTCCTGCTAAGTGATTTTCCTTGTTCAGTTTTTAGTAGTATTTCTTTGACAGTAATCTGAAGAATAAACAAATATGAAATGGAATATAAAATACATTAACTATTTCAAATTACATTTTCGGCACTCATGCTACTTGTGCTTAGAGAAGGGGATCTTATATTTCGAATCCACGATTCCACAGACGAATTGAGCGGTAATGTTTCACTTTCAATTGTAAAATCAAGTACAGTGTTTTTGCCCCGCCTCCCAAGTTGAGCTTCCTTTTTGGAAAAGTGGTTAATTTTAAACAAAAACATATAAAATCATTACCAAATTATTCAACGATATGATTAAAAATTAAAATTAATATAATTAAAATTTACGCAGATTTGTTTTAGCGTTGTCTCGTCTTATTTCTTAAGGCACTTTCACATCAAAAACAAGAATCAAAAAAATGTAAACCGAAAAAATCAATTTATTCCACTTTAAAACAAGATTCTTGCTCCAATGATTAATAAAATCATGGGAATTAGGATAAACTAAGAATTTTACTAATAAAATAGTACATTTATTTCAGATTTTTAAGAAAAACATAACTTTTATATTTTATCGACCGAATTCTTCGGTCGAAAAAGGTTTTCGCCCCATAAAACATAAAAGTTGTTTTTTTTTTTACAAATCTAAGATAAATATACTATTTCCTCAGTAAAATTCTTACTTTATCCTATTTTCCTGGATTTTATTAATCATTGGAACAAAAATCTTGTTTTAAAGTGGAATAAATTGAGTTTTCCGGTTTACATATTTCGGTTTTTTTTTTATGTAAAAGTGCCTTTAGTTGTTTTGTTGTCATACTTACATGCTCACGTTGCCATAGGAAAAGCTTATGTTCAAATATTATTTTAGTGTATATATGTTCACCATTAAAAAGTTCGTCGATGTGCCGTTCTTTCATATATTTTAGACCTTCTGTTGTAATACCTTTTGCTGCAAAATTATAACAAAATGCATCAACAATTTGAATGCAGACATATATATATACATATTTCTATTTAACTTACTTGAAAGAAATTCATAAAGTCGTTATAAAGGTTCCATTCGGATAATAAAGATGCCAATGCAGTATCTTGTTGAGAGGCAGTAGTTTGTGATGTAGTATTCCAATATTCACTAATATTGTGAAGTGAGTTTCCGGGAACTGGAGTGTATGAAGATGTTGAACTACGTTCTACTTGGACTTGTACATTTCTTTTTATTATATTAGGACTTGAGGAATATGTCTTTGGTATACTATTTTGTGTTGTATTAGCGATTGAAGAATATGTCACTGGTGTTTTGCTTTGTGATGAAATTGCCCCCGTATAGTTAGATTGCTCCATGGTAAGGTGTTTTAGTGACTGAAATAAAATGTTGGTCTTATCATTTCTTTTGAGTTTGGTAGCTTTTGTGAATGAAGTGGAGGTCCATCAAAGCAAGCTATTGGAAGAATATGCGCATTTTCATTTTTGTCATTTAAAATTTCATATGCTAAGTAGTGGTCGTTAAAACACGAAGAATAAAGAGAGCACATTGCATAAATTTCGTCTTCCAAAGTAACAACAATGTTCAATATTTTATAGATAGAAGTTGATTCCTCAATTGTCCGCGTTAAAAAATGTCCTACTTTGTAACAAGTACCTTTGTATACTATTTGTGAAACACAACAAAATTTATTTTCATTTATATTTAAATAGTCCGTTACGATTTGAGTGTTTTCAATTTCGACCTTATGTAGTTCATCATAGGTAGCAGATACATTATTACGTATTATATTAGCTGCAAACTTAAGTTGAAATTTCATTGCTAAGATATTCAGTATACTTTTTCTGCTAGTAATAACTTTAGCATAGCTTTTAAATTCTCGATGTTTTCCCTCGAATCTAAAACACCAGTAATTTAGGTTGTCCTAAATATCTGATAATTCGCGGATAATGAATGAGGAAATGATGTTTTGGTTTCAAACAGTCATCGAATAGTTCGAGATAAAGTTCGTTATGTCTCTTAATGAAAAATTCAAGATCCAAAATCTTTTCTTCTGTATATGTGGGTAGCAGTAAATAATCGACAATTTTGATAAATATACAGGTAAATTCCCATACTTTTTCATTTACTGGGACTAAGTGCCCAATCAGAAGTTTGAAATGGTGTAATAAAGTCCACATCTCTCTAGCTGAAGAATTGAACCTTTTATTTTTATGTGAGTTATTAAAACATCCTTGCATATATTCCCAACTTCTGCTTCCCCATAGGAGAAATTTCTTTTCAAATCATTAAAATCACATAAAGAAAAATATCCTTTTTTAAAACAGTAATTTAATATGTGTGTGCGATTATAGTGGGCAATTCCCTCAAAAACCTCGTGCATAAGATCAACAGCAAAATTTTTTGTTACATGAAAAGAAGGTATGGTGTTTAATAAAGAATTCTTCATTACTCCATTAGCTTGTGCCATGTTTATGCTGTGCTCGTAACTTTCTTCAGTTCTTAAACTAGAAACATTTTCAAGTACGGATATGGAAGCAGAGTCTTTCTTGTCTTCACAAAAACGACAGTAGTAATTTGCAGAAAAGGACTTACTAAACTCCAGCATTTCATTAAGTCCTAAATTGTCACCAAGGATAAGTCCTAAAACAAAAAATACCCTTTTTTCTTCTGTATTTATCTTTAAGGTAATTCCATCCAATTCCAACGAAATAATATTCTGAATCAATGAGTACATTGTTAAATCATTTCCATAGTTTTTGACATCTACGGACTTTAAGAGTACAGCTAAGTATATTTGATTTAATTTGGAGTTGAACTGCAAAGTTGGGAATGAGTAATAAACTGCTGTAATTGTTTGATTTCCAGTATGTGAACCCAATGGGTTATTTATCTCAAAGTCATCTATGTACAAAAAATACGGAATAAGAATTTTTCCCTTATATAAATTTTCCTTTTCTCCCCACAATTTGCCTTGTACAAAATTGCTTATCTTCGAAGTGTCTGCACGAAACTTTTCAATGTCTTGATGATGTTTCGATAATATTCCATCTTCTTCAAAGACCTTGCGAAATTGAAAGTCCAAGGGAAGTAATATGCCTTTGACAGTTTTTTCCGTTAAAGTAGAAATACCTGCTATATATAAATTGGAGATACGTTTATCTATCACAAACTCTGTGGGCATACAGTACAAGTCATTTTCACCTAAATATTTAAGTAGCTTATACTCCGTATTAATTTGTTTTAAGGTATCTTTGTATAAATCTATAAGGGAATCCTCAGCGGAAAAATCTGCAGAAATAGTTTCCAAATACTGCAGAAGAGGTGATATGATTAATTTATGCATTTCCAATTGTATTATAAAAACATCCTTTCTAGCAAAATTATCTTTATTATGAAGAAGTAAAAAGAACTGGAGCAACTGATTAAAAAGTTATATTCTTATTTCATCTCGATAGTTTTTCTTGGAGGAAGCTTGATTTATATTTTGTGCTTCGATAGTTGGTGTGCTTTTCAATGTAATGCTGTTTTCAATTGGAACAGTATCTCTAATATTATTATTATCGATAAAACTATCACGCAAATCTTGTGTTGAATTATGTAAATTAGAAACATTAAGGTCAGAAATACGCTCGTGCACTTTATGTAAATGTTTTTTAAACGCTGAGAGATTTTGAAACGTTTGGTGGAATATATCCTCGGAACACTGATAGGAACTGCCTCTGTTATAGCCATGAATTAATTTTAAATGACCAATAAGAAGCTTTACACTTTTAAAATATCGCTTACAAACGCTGCATTTAGCCATGACTAAAACAACAAAATGATAACAATGAAAGCAAAAGTATCAAAAAAAGCACAAAAAGCAAATATATATTTATTACACACATCTAGAATAATTTTATTAAATTTTTTAATAAAACACTTACCATAAAACAAATAATTAATAAATGTATTTAATCATACACCAACCACTTTTTTTCACTATTATTCACTGTATTATTCACTGTTGCGTTTAATTTGGCGACCGATTGCACTTGCACTCTGTTCAACACTTTAAAGTAAACTGCACAAATATTCCGAATAGAAAACGATCCAACTTAGAGAATCAGAATACAAATCCGTTATAAACACGAACCCAAAAAAATTTGCCTTAACAACAACCTTATGTGAATTTCAGCAAGATTTATCAAGAATTAACATCAACGCAATAAAATATACAATTGTGCCTGTATAAATCACGTACATTAGCTTAGCTAACGAAGCTGCGGTGAATTGAATTTGCCAAGCTTTGGTTATTTTATACAAAGCTAGAGTGTTTGGAAAGGATGTAGTGAGTAAAATTTAGAAGAAACCGTTGACAATTTGCCATGAAATTTGATCTAAAATTCATATTCTGAGAAATTCCATGAACTTAGGAAATTTTCCTAATCCTACAGGGTACATCAATAAAACCTCATTATATTGTTTAATTTGAACATTTACTTCGGCAACTTAGTTAAAATTTAGATAAAGTTTTGCCAAGCGCTTTGTTGCGATGCCTAATTAATTTAAGGCAGTTTAATAAAATTCTCTAACCTTAAGCCAGTTATAAGTTAGAAAAATACTAGTATAATTTAACACAAGTTTTTCATTCCCATATAAAAATGTCTGCCCTAGCCAACTTGGGAAATTTTACAATAGTTTTTTCTTTCAGTGAATGGTCGGTGGAACGACAATTGGAGAAATTGTCTTGGGAGTTGGTCAATGCCTCAATACTGAAATGTTTACCCACCTTCGCAAGTGAAAGTTGAGAAAGTGGTAAGAGGATTTGAAAAATTGGGGTTCCCGCAGTTCTTCGGCGCAATCGATGGCTGTCACATCGAAATTAACCCACCAAAAGATGAGGCAGTCGATTTTTATAATTTCAAAATGTGGCACTCAATAGTTCTGTTTTGCGGCAGTGGATTTAGGTATCATTTTACCTATATTAAAGTTGGTATTCCTGGTCGCAGCAATGATTCGACAATATTCGAAAAACTCATTGCTAAAAATTCAGCATACATCAAATCCAATTTTTTGAGTGCAACAACCGAGTTATCGAAGGAGTTCGTATACCGGTGCTGTTGATCGGAGATTCCGCATTTCGACTATCAAAGACAAGTTCATGAAGCCTTTTCCATTTCATGGGAAACAATTCGATGACGAAAAATGTTTTAATGTGCATTTATCGAGCTACAGACGAGTTGTTGAGAATGCATTTGGGCATTTAAAAAGCTCGGTTTCGCCGCCTGGGAAAAGGTTTAGAGGTACACATTGACAGCGCACCCTCAATTGTCAAGGCCTGTTGTATCCTGCATAATATATGCAAACGAGAGTAATGACAACATAAACAAGAGTAGATTAACGGAAATAGACAAGCAGCCGGGGAAATCACAGCCACCCCAGGGCTATCACAGGAGGAAATATGGAAGCTTCAGGAAATGTCCATTCGTAAAGCTATTTTAGAATTATTTAGTAAGTATAAAAAAATATTTGCAAGAAAAATAAAAAGATATTTATTAAAAATTGTATTTACACCCTACGTCTTCATATTTGTAATTTTTGGTTGGGTAATTTACGAGTTGTTCTTGCAACTTATTACTTTCTGTTAACAGGTCATTTGTTTCTGCAATTTTTAGAATGTCTTGTGCATCAGCTTCTTTAGTTTCCCTACACAATTTCTTAAACGCAATTGCGTCATCTTCCGTTATTTTTAAAGAACGCTCATTATATGAGGTGACCAGAGCTGAGGCTACAGGTTGGGGTTGACTTCAATGACATCTTGGATGATGAGGATGTTCCAGCCGTCGGAAATATCAGCAGAGTGAAGGGACTGCGATGACGTTTCAGTTTCGTGATATTCATGCCATCATCTTCTAAGAAAACATAAAAATAAAAAAAAAATTAAGAAGTACAAATAATAACCCAGTATATCTGACAAAATCGATTCCTCCATAAATTCTTTCCCTCGGTTACTTTTATGGTGTCCGATAAATTCATTCAAACACCTCCAAATACTCCCAGCCAGATGCCGCTACGCCAGATGCTCCTCTTTTTAGCACTTCTGACCTGTAAATTTGTTAAAAGGATACTGTAATAATATTCACTTCATCCACACAAACAGCACTATGAACCTGCATTTTTTTTGTTACCTGTTACCCTCGACCGAGGGTTTTAGCCCCGCACGTCTTATCCAGTTCCTCTTGTATAGAATTATGTACATATTATATACATGGCTATTACTTTTATACCTTTAAAATAAAGAAAACTCGACGATTTCTCTAAAATACATTTAATTTATACGCAATTTATTTAAAACATTCCCCTTTTTTTAAAAAATACAATAGAAGGAAAAATCTGTCCTGTTCCCGTTTTTATATCTGAATCATCTTGCATTGAGGGAAGTTTACAGGAGATGATTTCTGCGAGAAAAGCCGTTTTTTTTAGAATTATAAATACAAACATGAAACGAATCATGCTAAACATTTATGACAGTCCGTATGCATGTAGAGTATATGCATAGGTGGAAAATTTCTCGTATATAGTAGACTGATATTAACTGAAAATAATTATATCGAATTTTCAAAATGCATTGAAAATGCAGACAAATTCGAACTCTTCGACCCAGTGATCAAAGAGGTCGTTTTATCAGTATGGTTATCGCTGATCATCTACCACAGCTCGACCTCTATCACCGAACTAGGCAATCAGACGAGACTCTCTGATGGCTGGGTCAAAGAGTTCGATTTTTTCTGCACTCATATATATGTATTTTTGTTGAAATATAATGCCAAACCTCAAGAAGTACTCTGAAGGACTTCTCCTGAATTTGCCAAATAACGAATGAGTATCCTAGATATAAAAATTTGCGAGAAGGACTATATTTGAAAATACATAATAAGCATATAATACACATAGTACTACGTACAATATAATGCATCTAGCTTTTTTAACAATCAGACCTTTATACAGAACATAGTAAAATATACTTTCGACATAATCGCCTACGATAAGACAGAAAGAACTCAAGAATATATGTACATATGAAACAATAAAATGTGAATATAATATCCTTTACAATACACAAAAAGCAATAAATTCACGTAACCTATTTATCTTTTTTGCATCTGTCATATTCTGGTGGAGGAGGTAAGCAGGATGTGTCAAAATGTGGAGTGGGTGGTATTCTAGAGGCTTCACGTTCTAAGAGATAAGTTTGCTCTATTCTGTTATTACTTCTCTTGCGAATGATGGATCTTCGGTAATATCCCACTTTATCATCTCGGATGCTCATAGAAGAATCACCAGTTAATAAGGTTCGAATCTTCTGATACCTACCCTTCATACAGTCGCAACCTTTGAATGGTCCAGGCAAAGATAATCTTTTTTTTGCAGATGAAATCAAAAGAGTTGGTACTTCTTAAAAAAAAAAGTTATAAACACTAGAAGGGAAGTCATCTGTAATGCCCTATATGAAATCAATGGTATGCGTACTTATATTCACAGCACACAATATAGGCTTGTCTTTTGTTTATAAGATGTGCTTAATAGTGCTAAATCATAGGTTTTTAATAACTTTTCTTTCTGCCAACAAAAATAGTCCACAACAATTTAACGATTTGTAGAATCTGAAATTTACAACAAATCAATGTGTATTGAAGAATTATTAAGAGCACTCACAAAACCGCCGAGAAATACTTCCCAAGAATCCTCACTACTACATGAGAGTCCTAACATAGTTCTAACATTTTAAAATATATGCAATGTTCTTATAGTCCGGGAAGAAGCGTTGCATTTTAGGTAGTGTTTTTACGCCGATCGATTATTATCTTTTTCGATAGATCTAGTGTGACTAATAAGTGAACCAGGGTCAGCTGACGCACCCGCGGTGGGTATGGTTGTGAGAGGCTGCGAAAGTGGTAAAAAAAAATTTTTGAAGTGGTTTTTCGCATATATTCCTAGAAACCGTTCGTCGGACAGTAAAAATCATTATAATCAATTTCAAAGGATTTCATATTCTGACGAATTTTCGAGTACAATAAAAACGTCTAGAACTAATGTTTTCACAGTATACGTAAAAAACCTAAATATTTATATGGCAGCACCAAGAAGGGGTTGCCCGATTAAGTCCGTTTTTTTTTTATTTGCTATTTCTATAAAAATACCATGTACCAAATTTCAGCTCTCTCGTAGACGCGTTCTCAAGGTATTACTATTACTTTATTTTACTTGTTTTCTTTACAACTTCATGCGAGCAACTGACGCATAACCCCCCCTCCACGATGTACCTGACGATTTTTTTCAACTCATTATGATGTCAACTGTTTATAAAAAAAAAATTTCAGCCGGCGTACTATTACTAAAAAAAAAAAAATCGTTTTTACCACTTTCGCAGCGTCCCACACCCACCGCTACTTGAGTAGCTGGCGGTCGGTTTACTGATTAGTTTTACGAGATCAATTATCGATATCAAAATCAGCTGGCTTACTATGACTTTTTCATAGGCACCTCCCGGAATATTATGTAAAATTGACAAAAGTCTGATTTGAATAGCTCCTGCGCACTAAACTACTATTCGTACAGAAAATTGTCTTCTGATTATCTTAAGCTTACTTTACCCAACCGTAATCAATTTTTTATATCTTTCCTAACAAAATTATTTAAACAAATTTATCTTAACCCAAAGACTACGAGTTCCCAAAGGCAAACTCTCAACTGAGAAAGTACCGTGGTCCGATAAAATCGAATCAACCTACAAATTCCAACTAAGGCCGTACATACACTATTGCAACTATTACACAGCTAAGAGTTATTGTGCGTAAAATCGTAAGGACACTTTTTAATTAAAACTATTTTATTATTATGTTATGTAAGGTATATTGATTGATTGATTTATGAGGTTTGGGACCCCTATCAGGTCCCCCGAACGAAGGCCAAGTCAAGGCCCATTGTTCACCCTCCAGACCCATGAGCGATCGCTCATAGGTCCCAACAGGACGCTCTTATAAATTTCAGTATTGGCTCCCAGCCCTCCTTGCCGGCATCATGCAACTCTTCCAGGAGGTGTAAGTAAGGTATTTAGTAAGTGTAGCATTTGGGAATGTAAGGAGCCAAGCTGAAATTTTTGGAAGACCATTTTCCTGTGTGGATAGTAGTTTTCGCTTTATGGCATATATAAAATCAATGTCAAGTCACTTTTCTATAACAATCAATATGAAACATTTTAGACTAGCACGCACACATACGGATTTCTGTTTCATGGCCTTGGGAAATATTTCTCGACGGTTTTGGGCCTACTCATTAAAACCGTTATAATCGGTTCAGTGAAATCTTGTTATGGCAATTAACGCGAGAATGGAATTTTATTTCTGTTCGTGGACTTTATTTCCCTTTCGATGAATTGACTTTATTATTGCATAAAATTTTTAATTTTAGTTGACTTTATTTCTTTTTCAAATTAGAAAAAGAGTCAATTTACATTACTGATTCCTTTGACATTGGCATAGTAATTTTACTGCGCCTTGTGACCATCACAAAGCAGCCATTTTTATTTACATTTTAACGAGTTGTACTTCACCACTATTAATGTCACCAAAAGTAATTAAGTACGGAGAATGAAAGCCGTTTTAAAATTTTAATAGAAACTCGTGTGAGTTTCATTTTTAAGACACTTTAATTCAGCCGTTATAGTGAGTTATTTAATTCATTGGCCAAGATGGCAGATAGTTAAGTTATTTTGTGATACGATATGAAATTAATATTATCAAATAAAGGATATTTGAAAGTTTTTTATTAACATAAAACTCTCGAGCGAAATAAAAAGAAACTTTCTAGAACACATAATACTTGTTATGGAGCGTATTAAATTTTATTCACTCTCGTTACTCAGAGTTTGACTAACCTACGGCAGTAACAACTTATGACTACATAGTGAATATCGGTCTTCGTGTGACTTTTTTTTTTAAATATTACCAGCCAACACTTCGAACTAATGTACTTTAAATCCCATGAATGGATGTTTAGGTATTTAGTATTACATAAATTGACAGAATACCATTAATTTCATCTAGAGTATGAAAACATAGAACAAAATTTTACCTGAAGAAGCCTGCGGAACATTTTCAAACCTCTTCTCTTCTTCACATTCTCTAGTATCAGCTAAACTTGTTTTTGGAGTATCTAAACATAAAAAAAATATATTTATTATACATATTTAAAACATAAATTGTCTGAATTTTATCCAAAACATAACAGCAAGATTATACTGTACTTCAGAACGTCTACGAGTTTAGATAATTTAATACCAGACGTATCGCAACATCTGTTTTACAAAAATCATTTTTGGTCAAAAGACGATTTGCCTAAAAGGAACTACATATTACAAAAAGACAATATGAAATCGAACATTTAAAAACAAATTCTATTCTGCACAAAATTGCTTCTTTCGAGCAGTCTGATCTCTATGTAATGAAGAAATTATTTACAATGGTGTATTTTTACATGATGTAATTACTATTTTATATCCAGTCGTTGAAGAGTCAAGATAGAAGTTTGATTTACATATTTTAAGTGATTCAATTACGAAATATCAGCGCTTTTGAAAGAAGCACAATTTATGTGCTTCCATAGGCATCAATTGGGAGTTCTATAGAAGATTTTTTGATGAGCTTCAGCAATCAAAACTGGATTTTTGCACCATTATGCGAGATAACACACTTGTTGAACTTAAACCCTTATAGAATTTGAAGAAAGTACCGGAATTGGCTCAAATAAATTTTGGACGATAAAACAGATATGTGGAATGCCGGTTCTGGAAATACTAAATTCACGCGGTTTCATTGGCCGCCACTAGGTGGCGTCTAATGGGAATGTTAATTTTTTTTAATAGTAAAACGAAATCTGAGAATGCTGATCTCATTTATAGGAAAAATTAAAAACTGGAATAACTATCATTTCAGAGAACGAAATTTCCAAATCAATTTTCAGGCTGGAAATTTGGAACGAAAAATTTTTGCGAACCATGCAATCTAATTTTGTTAATTGTGCCTAACGACCTCGAATAATGATTTGTGATTTTTTTTAAATGAAAGAGTGCATATTATAGATAATTTTAAGAGAAAAAATGTTGTTTAAATGTTGCGATAGAGGAAAGATGGCGTTGAATGTAATGTAATGACCGATAAAACGTAATATGTTACGGAAATCATCGTAGATTCGGTAATTATAATCGGATCGTGGTTCGATCGTTTTCTTGGTAATTTCAGTACTCTATATTATATTATATTTCAAAAAATTCGAAAACTTTGCCGTTTTTATATCTACCCCCTCTCACTCCCCCAACCTTACCCTTAAAATCAACGCACTAGTAATGCCGCATATCTTCGCTACATTGTCAAAAAAGAATTATTGAAATCCAACCAACATCTAGATAGAAATATCGATTTTGGTGTATCAAGATAATTTGAGGTGACCCGAAAAAAGCTCAATTTGGTCTTCTTCCTGCACAGCGGACAGAGTAGACAAAAAATCGCATCTACATTTTGTCGCTTGAATAAAAATCTAGTTAGTTTTAAAATTTGATAATTAATTAATTGATAACTCGAAAAGAAATAAACCAGTCCTTTTTAAAGTTGAAAATGGCCTTTTTTGACTGATAAAATGGCTTTATTTTAATCTCGTGTTTTCGAAGAACCGCTACGTCCGGGCAACTTGCCACCTTGACAAGAACGGCTCACAACAGACCACTAATGCATTCGAAAGAAAGAACGGGCAAAATATATGCGAAATGAAGGAAGGGGGTGAATTTGACCCAAGTACCAATAAGGCTTCTTTTAACGCTGAAAACGTCTCTATGAAATTTACAGGATCAAAAAAAGACTCCGCCACTCGATTACACTCTCCCTCCCCCTTTCATTTGATACCTTACATGCCCCATTCTGGGACTGACCATAAGCCCCTCACAAAAGCAATTTGCTCCAATACAGAAAAGACAGAGCCGCCACCTTGATTTCATAGCTCAGTTCACAAATGACATCCGTTATGTCAAGGGCACACAAAATATCGTTGCAGACACGTTATCAAGATCTGAAATCAGCCTAATATGTTTCGCGAAAGTTGACATAACGACATTAAAGTCAGAACAATCCAAGGACGAAGAACTGTTGAACCTAATTATCGCGCAAAATCCATCGTTCATTCTAAAGAAAATACATGTACCCTTATACGATTGTGAAATATGGTGCGACACTTCAACTTCCACCAATCGCCCATATATACCTGAAATTCTAGAAGAACAGTGTTTGACACAGTCCACGGACTATCACACCCCAGCATTTGAGTCACGAGAAGACTCATGACCTCAAAATACTTCTGGCCTAACATCAATAAGGATGTTAACCTATGGTCTAAAAGCTGCATCCCTTGCCAAAAGGCAAAGATCGCACGGCACACTAAATCTCAACATGGAACCTTTAAAACACCACGAAGAAGATTCTGTCACGTACACATGGACCTCGTTGGTCCACTACCTCAATCAAATGGCCGCAGCTATATCCTCACGATAAAGGACCGATTTTTCTTCTGGCCAGAAGTAATTCCTCTAAAAGATATCAACACATCCACTATATTATTCATGATTTCCTATACAATTGGATCGCTAGATATGGGATCCCTGAGACTATTACCACCGACCGATCAAGGAACTCAATTCGAGTCACGCATTTTTAAAGAACTCTCCAGTATGCTAGGCGCCCAAAAAATACGAACAACAACATACCACCCACAGTCGAACGGCATGGTGAAAAGATTTCATAGACACATGAAAACAGCTATAAGAGCCACCGAGGATCCAAAAAATTGGTACAAGAATTTACCTTGGATCCTGTTAGGAATTAGGTCAGCAATCAAAGAAGATCTTAACATACTCCAGCTCAACTTTACGGAGAATCGCTAAGACTCCCTGTAGAGCTCATTGCTCATGAGAAACAACCCAAATTTGATTTAACCGTGGCATTGGCAAAGGAGATTCAAGAAAGTATAGCAAAGAAAACAATTAGACATATTCGTTCCACAAGAACTGAAAACATGCTCACACGTTTTCATAAGAGAAGAGAAATATAAGGGATCACTCAGCATGCCCTACAAGGGACCCTACAAAGTAATTGAAAAGTATTAATCGATGAAGCAGAAAAAATCGTATCAGTAGACCGATTAAGACCAGCTTTTATCTTAAATAACAACATTTTTAACGAAAATCGCACAACAAGAACCGAACGAAATTCTAAAGTAACTTTCACATTATAGACCTTAATAAGTAAGGTAAAGTAACTTTCACATTATAAGATAGGACTTAATACCTTTCTCAATGAGGGGGAGTGATGTGCCGTATCATTAGCTTTAAAAATATGGAATTGTGAAACGCTATGAAATATCAAAATATTTACGAGCGCATTCCTCAGTAATTTTCACGAGCGCACTCTTTATAGCAACGATTGTATTAGTGTGTAAGCCTTCACCTTGAGGAGTTGATCTAGACACCTGTGTTGGATTGGTTTGGCGCTTCACGCACAGCTCATTTTTGTACATTAAAATTTAGTTGAATAAAGTTTGAAGATTTTATTTTATGTGCGGTAGTTTTAATTATACTCGACCGGCACAAAGGGGTTGCCCGATTTAGTCCATTTTTAATTTTATTTGCTATTACTATGAAAACAACATATACAAAATTTCAGCTCTCTGTGTCAACGCGTTCTCCGCCAGTGTCCAAATATATGTATAGTGGAAAACAAAATTTTTGTATGGCAACCCCACGAAGGAGTTGCCGGATTTTTTCGAACGATTTTCGAAATTTTTTTTTAAGTCCGCGTAAAAGATTTCAACTTTTAAGTATACGCGATCTCGAATTATCGTCCGCACAGACAGACAGACAGACATACAGACAGACAGACAAAAACCATCATAACTTTTAATATTATGCGTGGGTGTCCAATCTATTTTGCTCTACCATCATTATTTCTGTGCATTACAAACGGAATGACAAACTTAGTATACGCTATAGACTTCTTAGGGTATAAAAATAGTATTGCTCTACACCCTCTCCACGAAAAGTTATGTATATAGAAATGCATGGTACCTGAGTCACAACACTACATGTTACTTTTAGTTTTGCTCCGGTCCTTCAAAGCGGTTCTGCAGTAGATTATTCCGAACCGAAAGGGTTAAGGAAAAGCCACTGCCATAATTATTCAAAAAGCTCATTACAGCTTGACAGCTCATGACACCTTCGAAAAACCTCCTCGCCAATCATTTAGCATACAGCCCGGAGCGCTTCTTAAAAACAGCTTAACTCTGCGGACATGCCTATGTTAAAAAGCAATAATAATATAAATAATAAAAGCAATAGGAAAAAGATCTTCCAGGTTCATTTTGCTATCTCGTATCTTTGCCGCTCTCGCCATCATATTGAAAGAGAGGCACCCAAAAACAATGTTTTTGCAATATCTTCTTTCCTACTCATTTTACGCTGGAAATAGTTGTATAACAAATTAAACTAGAGAAAAAATTTTATAATTTATGTACTAACCTTTTTTGTAAAATGATTGGTTTCAGCGTAACTGCTCCGATAGTCTACGCCAACACGCGTATTTACTGACTTTTCAACGCGTAGTAAAATATTTTCGGTAATATACGAAGTATGCGTGTTGGAGTACACTTTGCGGCGCTCGTACTCTGAAACCATTCATTCCACAAAAAAAGGTTAGTACAAAAATTATAGGAAATTTTCTCCTCAACACTATGCACAACAACAACATCAATAAAAGTTACAACCGCATTAACAGCATTCACGCCGCAAACTCTGTATAACTTAAATTATCAGTATCAGCTTTAGGCAATTATCCGGTGTCCACGCCTAATGGAACTTGAAGCGAAACGTTCGGACGGAGGGAATTAGTTAATTATCGTATAGCACAATATAGTACATCAACTTTACCTTATAGTATTAGCACACTTGTTAAACTTATTTAAATATGCGACTAGTTCGAAAGTTTAAAGAAAATAACATTAATGTCATCTAAGTATAAAAATAGCTTCGAATATACACAATTCTTTACCTGTAGAGCCCGGCGGCATGTTTTCAATCTTTTTTTCTTCAAATGAACTAGTTGCCTCCAGAGAGAACTCTTCATATTCTCTAATGTCAGCTAAACTTGATTTTTGGGGCTCTAATCATAAAAGAAAGATTTTTTTTATGAATATTTAACAAGTTAATGGTGGTATATATGCCAACTTGAGATGCCTTAATTTAACCAAGAAATAACACCATGATTACATTATTGAGCGAAATTTGAAGCGGATTTAATAATCAATTATAAAATAAAATTTCTGTATATTCTAAAGCATAAAGTTGTGGTAAGTACTAGAGCAATGTTACAAAAACACATTTTTGCCAAAATTACTACAGCTTAATTCTGCAAGACAAATGTTACAGTAGGTATTACTCTGGAGGAATAACCTGTAAGTACATATTTAATTGCAAGCCACTTCCTTCCTACTTTCAATTTGGAATGTTCGCGAGTTCAGACAATATAATAGGAGACACATTGCAAGATCCGACTGAATCCAAAACTGTTTTAAAAATGCGAATTTTACTAACAACGAATTTATATCATTTTTTGGCTCCAATGTTTGAGCTGCTTGTTCAACCTATCAACAACAAGTGTGTCATACAAAATGTGACTATAAATTCAAAAACAAAAAGAGAGAAAACAAGTTCTATTCTTGTGTGGACTTGTTATTTGTTTTAGGATTGAAGTACATTATTGAAATAAACATTTTTTAGTATTGAAGTACATACATTACTGAAATACTCTAATTAGTGCTGTAACAATTATTCGAGTAGGTATATATATATATTAGGTTAGTCAAAAATGCCATAGTAATAGGGTTCCAGTTTTTACCCTTTGGGTACGGAACCTTGAAAATCAATCAATAAAAATATTGTGAAACTAAAAAGTTATGACAGAAAATGTTGAAACAGTTTTCCTGAAAGTCCAAAACAACCAAAAAAACGCTATTTTCGATTTGAGCGGCCTCTAAACATTAATGACTTTCACTGAAATTTGGCATAAAAGTTTAAAATAACATTAGTTAACAAATTCTAAATGAGCAGCCCCCGTCTTAATCCAACAGCAGTCATCATATCTGATCCCGTGATATTGACGAAAGAACAGTTCCAGGAACTTACCGTAGCTCTTGGTCAGCCAGCAGTGGGAAGCTTTGCGAACTGTACAGCACGTTTTGAGTAAACTACGGACACAGTATTCAAGTGTGTAGGAAGAAGCAAGAAAAAATGTGAAAGTGAACCAGCAGAGCTATGCTACAATTGTTGAAGATGGCTCAACTAAGTATTAACTCAGTTGCTATGGATGTGAAAATTCTGGGTATATTCGAAGCAAGTGCCCAAAATGTAACATACCCAAGGAGACGTAAATCTCTGTACGTTCGACGTTAATCAACAAATTTATCCCAGTTCGACAAAAGCCTTCCACCAAAATTCGAATTGACCGAAACATTGGTGTTGCATTGAGACTGATGCCAGGATAAGTGTTGCCAGTTACCAACTCTATACACAACTTGGAAGGAAGGTAACCAACTCAGTGCATTGATTTCAGTTGAGAACCGAACACTTCTGGGAGTAGATTTGATCGAAGATACCAATATAGTATTAAATCTTGTGCAACGTACGTGGTACTTTGCACATACTCCTTCAATACAATACGATCGCTTACAACAAGAAAATAAGCCAGCCATTCAACACATAGCTACAGTTGACGAACAGACAAATTTAGTATCAACGCCTCCCTTAGATTATATAGCACAAAGGATAGGTTATGTTGTGTAAAATTCTTCCTCATAGCTTATCTTTTTTGCTACATAATCTAAGATGCCTTCAAATGAGTCAGAAAATTATGGACTTGAACCACTTATGAAGACATCTAAAGAGTTGAAAGGAGGTTACAATATTCCAATAGGACTTAGCTCGATTCCGATTACACCCGTAAGAGCTAACACGAGCCGTGAATTCTCGGAAGCTACCAACATAGCGAACCTGGATCAATCAAACGAATTGTCCAAGATAGCATCCCACATTTATCAACAGTTTCAAGATCATTACTTGAAAGGAGATATGAACTTTATATTCTTGGGATCTCTTTCTGCAGAAGAAAAATCATTTCAAGAGAAGATGTAGCTGCTCAACTATATTTTCAGAAAAAGGAAGAAATTAAATTAAACACTTGTTTAAGCAAAAGTAGTTTCTCAACAAACAGGAAAGCGCGCAACACAAGTAGAACGTCGAATAAATACTGATAACCAGAAACCAATTGCCTCACTACCAAACAGTGCAAACCGGTGTAAACCCTGCAAAAACAAATAAAAGACATGTTGGAACAAAGAATAATAGAATGTGAATCACCTTGGGCAGCCCCTGTAGTAATGGTGGCAAAAAAAGATAGTGGCGTACGAGCAGAGCCGTAATTACATAGTAGTACTATTTACGGCTCTGGTACGAGTTTGCATGGACTTTCGTAAGTTAAACTCTAGTTGTGCTTTTGTATCCGCAAAACAGGGCACAACAAAAGAACGCCTCATACATTTTCATAGAAGATTTATAAATGAAGCGAACAGTACAAATAGTTCGCTTCAATCGACAGAACAATTTGTTCTCTCCAGTATATCGGAGTTCTAGAACAAGGTACACAAAAGAACATAGCTTCTATTACTCGCCCAGATATATATCCACTACTACGGTTAGATAATTTACTGCATTCTGTGAGAAGTATAAATGTTATGTCCCCAATTGCCTTACTGGCTGGATATTGGCAAATTAAAATCAGCAACGAAGACAAAGACAAAGCGGAATTTACAACACTGTTTGGGCTATACCGGTTCAATAGAATGCCTTTTAGCCTTCGAAACGCATCTGCACATGTTCCAAATACTCATCGACCGCGTAAAAACTAAATTTTCTACTGTGAGGATGCTTGCATATTTAGGTGATCTATTAATCCTATCATGTTTATTTCAAGAACATCTAAAAGACCTGGAAAATGTTTTCGAAGTTCTCCACTACTTTCGGCTCAGAATCAACCAAAAATAATGTAACTTCTGTTGCAATGAAATAAAATATCTTGGACAAATACTTACCAAGGGCGGCATTCAACCTGACCCACTGAAAGTCACAGCTATCAGCGACCGAGCAATACCTACAAATTTAAAACATCTGATTTCCTTACAAACATGCTCTTGGCTCAGGATGTTGTATCCCGGAATTTTCATATATCGCACATCTTCTAACAAACCTTACGAAGGAAAGTGCGAGGTGGATATGGGTACCAGATCAGGAGAAGCTTTCGATAACCTTAAAGTAAAATTAACTACAGCAGCAGTTTTAAGAGAAGCAGACGAAAGTAAGCCAGATAACCTCCGAGCAGATGCTAGTAGTTACAAAGTTGTGTGTTACAAACACCTGATGATGTAGATCATGACCTTCGATAAGTAATTGAGTTGGAGAATGTTGTGCCTAAGGATGGCGTAAACTATAAAGAACACTGAATAAGTGTACGAACATGTCAAAGATAGACAGAAGGAATATGCTGATAATAAGAGACGACCAGATCCCGTTTATATGTTAGGCGACCACGTTTTAGTTTCCATCTATATCCAAAGTAAGCCGAGCACCAGAAGTTCTTCGAAGCTTCTACCAAAACGAGATGGAAATTATCTAATTATCAACACGAAAGTACCAACTAGTGAGAGAGTGAGATCGCCAGAATGTTAAAGATACAGGTACTTTAAACAGGGTGCGATTATTGCAAGAACAATTTTTGGAAGTTCGAGTGATAGCCTTCTGTTTTAAACAGGGTGCGAATGCTACAAGTACAATTTTTGGCAGTTCGAGTGATAGCATTCTACTTTAAATAAGATGCGAATGCTACAGGTACAATTTTTGGCAGTTCGAGTGATAGTCTTCTGCTTTCAACAGGGTACGAATGTTAAAGGTACAATTTTTGGAAGTTCGAGTGATAGCATTTTACTTTAAATAGGGTGCGAATGCTACAGGTACAATTTTTGGCAGTTCGAGTGATAGTCTTCTGCTTTCAACAGGGTACGAATCTTATAGATTAAATTTTTGGCTACTTGAGAGATATAGCCCTCTAGTATATGTATCAATTATAATTAAGTGCAAACCTTCTTTCTTAACCTATGAATATATCCCATTGCAATAGAGAAGATATTTGTTTCCCGAGTTTGATATGAAAGTAATTTACAATTAAAACATTGCATATACGAGTATATAGGGATAAGAATTTCAAGAACTCAATTTCAAGGCTCTATGTTGGTTATTGTTAAGAAGAACGAAATATCCTCAATGGGCTCTAGTTTGATCCTGCGATATACCTGAAAGGTTTTCTGAACATTGAAATGACTACACTCCATTCGAAGGAATCCTTTGGAATACTCTAATCTACTAATTTGCGGAACATTTATAGATATATTCAAATTCAAATTCAGATATGTTTTATTAATAACCTCAGGTTAGAGCTACGTCATGTTTTGATAGATTTACAAGTTCTCAATTACATATAGTTGTTTCGGAAATTAACAAAAGAGCATGGGTGCGCACATTGAATTTAATATTAGATTAGAGCTTTATTGTAAAGTATTTATATATAAGAGACAAAAATAATTAAATTAATAATAATGAAAATAAAATAAAATAAAGCTCAAACTAGGCAAAAATGAGACACATTGTTGTCTTTTTAGTTGATAAGATAGCTTTAGGTTTTTATATGGGTGACTATTTGAATCTTTTAAAATGAAATTACTGTGATTTTGAGTAATGAAGTTACGGAAAAAATGTGTCTACCAGCTCTCCACGCGTTCTCAGGCAGTATCAAAATATATAGTGGAAAACGAAATTTGTGTATGGCAACCCCACGAAAGAGTTGCCCGATTTGTCTCATTTTCGAACTTAATTTTACTTTTTTTTTTAAAGTCCGTGTACAAAATTTCAGCTCTCGTAAATATACGCGCACAGACTGACAGACGGACGGACAGAGATGCAAAAAACAAAATAACTTGTAATATTATGCGTGGGTGTCCAATCCATTTTGCTCTGCCATCATTATTTCGAGGTATTACAAACGGAATGACAAACTTAGTATACCCTATAGATTTCATCTAGGATATAAAAAGGAAAACAAATAAAGTGCTAAGTGAGCTAATAGCTCCAGAAGCGTGTCGAGGGGTGTAAGAAATATTTCAGCCCGTCGAATCTAGCGTTCCTACAAGGCCTATATCAGACCTAGAATGGAATACAATTCTCACATCTGGGTCGTGGCTGGTTGTACATCTTTTGCTTCATTGGATATTGTCTAAAAGAGTGCCATTGGAAATAACTTGTGATATCTACTCACTCGAGTACCGCTGCAATGTTGGATGTTTTCCGCTGTTTTACCGCTACACGCATGGTCAATTCTCTGAGTGCGGGAAGTGTGAAGCAATTCACGAGTTCAGGTCATCCCAGGGTCGAAAATATCAGAAAGTCCGACGGCTAGGCTGTGGATATCGAAGCCGGTTCTTCCACCGCTGGCAGTTTTACAGGTACATCCTACGCAGAACGCGAAGATTCCCGGCAAGGAATGGAACATTCTTAAGATGGAGGAGATCAACCCGACAGATAGAAGAGTTATACTCCAACTTATCGAGGAACGCGATGTCAGGAATCGAGGGCCTCTGATGCCGACTAGCATCGGATAAGTTCTCTATCCTCTTAGTGGAGGAGTGTTGACGTTGCTGGGAACCGTTACGCAGAACGGCACCATACAGGAATTAAGGAAATAAACACCATACCCTTTAATACGAAAAGAGTGTAGGTAAGCCTAGATCTTGTATTTTACCGAAAAAAGACATAAATTTATGTTTGATGTCTAACTACAGCTTTATTGACTTAGTAGTCGTAGAGTGGGAGCGTAAAAATGCGGGGTCAATCTTCTTGGCCTCGGCATACATGGTGCACGATAATCCCACCTAACCACCACCATTCGAGGTGCGCAATCTCGTCAAGAAAGCGGCATCGAAGAAGCTCGATTTAGTCTTAGAATGCGACGTCACACGATCAGCAATGAATTCTGAAGTCCACGTGAAATATCTATAATAGCGGTAAATAAGGAGGAGGTATTAGATGAGACATTGTTGTGGTCTGGGGCTTATCTCCGCAAGGACTGAACTAGTCTTCTTTACACGGTGGAGAGTGATACTAGACCCCAAATTAAATTTTAGGATTAATGTGAATGAGCGCGTAACGATATGCCTGCAAAAAAAAATCTTTGGCAAATGATGGAGTACATCCATGGGAAATAAAGCTGTGTTCCAAGTGGAGGCTATTAACAAAGCAACAAGTTAGCAGGATTTGTATTGACAGCCAAACTGTAATCAAGGCTCTGGGCTTAAGTACCGTTAAATCGCGGGTAAGCAACGGTGATACTGTGAGCTCAGGACACTGGGTGCAAGCCATAGAGTTATTATTATGTCACAGTGACATACCAGGAAACGAGACAGTTGATGCTCTGGCCAGAAAGGGGTCCGCTATGATTATATACCTAACGAGCTCCAATGTTATCCCCTAATAAAAACACTTTCAAAATGCGGTTGATAAGCTTGATTTATTTCTTCTTATACAAAATTCACAGTTCCTAATGATACTCGGATATGACACAATTATTTTCTTTTTAAACTAATTCTCCGATATTACAAAATAAATCTATAAGAAGGAATTATTTAACTTTAAATTATGTAAAACACAAGTCGACCAACTTCGAACTGTCACAACGCGCCCGCTAAAAATAACAAAAAACATCACTGTCAGTTCTAAAGCAAATCCACCATCGAGTTTGCTTTGCTTTCTTTTAGAACAAGTGCAAGTAGAAAAGACCCGTTTTATAACTGCACCCGAATTTATGTCTTGTTGCAGTTGGGCTCTACATAAAAGTTTTATTACTTACATTCGACCATCCTGAATTCAACTCGCCTCGAGTTGCAAAGCGTTCAAATCTTCACCTGAAGAAACCACAACTCCTGCATCACTACTTTCGCTGGGTGTTGCGTCTGATACTCCTTCAAGGTCGCACCATTGTCTCGTTCAATCCACATGTAACACTAACGCTAGCATTACCGGAAAACCCTGTCGTAACTCTTTAACAACATACATCAAAAATCTTTTTTGGAAGACCTTGACGTAACTCATAACAACATGCATGAAAACCGTTACCGGAAAGCCCTGACGTAACGCATAACAACAAGCAAGAACCGTTACCGGAAAACCCTGACGTAACGCGTAACAACATGCATGAACCGTTACCGGAAAACCCTGACGTAACGCGTAACAACATGCATGAAGCGTTACCGGAAAACCCTGACGTAACGCGTAACAACATGCATGAACCGTTACCGGAAAACCCTGACGTAACGTGTAACAACATGTCTAAATATCGTTACCGGCAGACCCTGACGTAATCTGTAACAACATGCATAAAAACAGCTACCGGAAAACCCTGACGTAATCTGTAACAACATGCATGAAAACAGTTACCGGAAAACCCTGCCGTAACTTGTAACAACATTCATTAAAAACCTTTTATCGGCACAATTATATCGAATCCCATCTGGAAAAACTTGGACATGAACTGATCTCTTTTATTAGTTCTCTTAATAAGAGCTTAAATGTCTGTCTGTTTTAAAAAGATGATTGTAGATTTTATGTTGGAACATTATCCAATTAGACACAGTGAACTATATAACATTATTATAAAGCTTGTTTGCTTGTTATGATATTGTTGAAATCTAAAATTCAAACCCATTCTGCGACCGCTCTCCTATTTTTATGTTTTAGGGGAATGATGATGTATGCGAAGAACTTTGTACTATTATCTAAACACTGGCTCAGATCTGCTCAGTGTTCGCAACCATTACGTCATCCATCGTACTCCAATAATTTCCACAGATCTGATATTCTTTCACTTGTTATTCGAAGAAGAATTGGTAATTTTGCCAAATAAATTCTTTAAAATGTGAATTGTGCTAAACGTAATAAAGATTCAGCAAAACCTGCCAGAAATATTATTAATATCGCCATAACTATAAAACACTCTCTTGTCTAATTTTCTAATCTGCCATTGCACGTGATAACCTGTTTTCTTTTTCACTGGCAGTAATTTGTTAAAATGACGATTTTGATGCGTATTTATATAACCAAAAACAAAAATATTAAGTTCAACACTGTAATGGAATGAACATACATATTATATGCAGCTTTTGAAGCCATCACAAGTATGACAACGAAGATTAATAAATAACTTAATGAACTTTGATTCGTCCATATCAAAATTTTTGAAAGTGTATAATTATATAGAAACAAAACTTACGATATTCCTTCCCATTCTATTAAATACTGAACTTTACCACTCAGAGAGTATCGCTTAGCGCGAACAACAAAGTTTTCACCATTAGCGGTTAGCGGCACCAAAATATATGTTGACAGATGCTTTCAATTCCGATAGGGATACATCTGATTGATTGCCGCTCTTGTTTGGTGATACTGGAATACCAATGACAGCCGCTGCACCACCAGTACTCGAACATACTGTTCCTGTACTCGAATTTGAATTCCTTCTTTGAGATTCTGAGTAATTTTTGCCTTGCCTTTGGCTAAGACGACGTCCACTAAATACATTTGATATAGATCCTAAATTTGTGGGTGTTATTGTTGTACTCGATGTCGAGGAGCTTGCCGAATTTAATGTTGATCTGATTGCAGATATGTGGTGCTTATAACTTCCACATTTCAGCTAACAAGGCTGTTCAAACTAATCATCAATAGCCATAGATGTACCTTAAGATATCATAAAATTTTTATTATGAATTATATTCATAATCTACACAGCAGAATTTATTGTAAATTTTGAAATTTAACACTAAAATGAAACTAATTTCTAATAGCCAACCATAAGTAATTCACACAAGATAATAAAATTCTGCTGAAACTTTGTTTTTCCATAGATCTAATTACGAGCACACAATTTTTACCTGCAAAAGTTCTTGTTATCGGAGCCGTTTGATTCGCGGTGAGAAAATTTCTGCATTAAAAACAATAAATGCTTACGCAGGTGAAAATTTGTGCTCCTTCGTAAAAATATGAATTAAAATGTGAAAATATTATATAATTTCCTGTTTGTTTCCCAACTCGATTTTGAGTGTGGGAATATGGTCATCATACCTGTGTGATGGCTATATAATTTATATAAATAATAAACTGAACCCCGATGGGGACATAATGGTTTTTTAATTCAAAGTGAAAACTGCGTTTGTTATTTTTCCCTACATCGATTTAGCTGGATGCATAGGTATTGTAAATAAGCATCAATCACATCAGTGTCACGGTATTGTACCCTGACAAATCAACACCCGCAGCGGCTGATAAAGGAATTAGTCGCTAAATAAACATTTTGGTGACCCCGACGTGATCCAGGCGATACGCTTGTGACACCTTCACTCAATAGCATCAAGACTTCAATCGTTTCACGCTGAAGAGACGTGATCCAGGCGATACGCTTGTGATAAGTAAATCTAATCAACAATTATTGCACAAAAGGTCCAATCCTTGCAACTAAGGAGGCGCGATCTAGGCAAGTTGGTTATCATCACTGTGCTGAATTCAGAATAGAGTCAATTGCCGTCACAATGGAGAAATTGTCCGCTCAACAAGAGCAAATTGGAAAGCAAATCCAGGCAATCATCGAAAGTTACAGAAATGATCCTCCCAGTTTCAAGACTTCTGCGTATTACCAGCAGAAGCTAGGGCTGTTGGAAGAAGCCTGGGATTCCTTCGAGGAAACAGACAGCGACATCAGACAGCAATACGGAGATCAACTCCAGCATGCTTATTTCACCAAAGACTACTACGAAGCCATAAGAGTAATTTTTGAAAGGTACTCGAATCAATTTAAGGAGAAACTATCCGAACTTCATGAAGAAGCTGCTACAATAGATAAATTAGTGGCAACCCAAGGCAGCATAGAAAAGGCCATTCAGCAGCTTTTCGAAAATTTCGGCAAAGAAAAGATAGCTCGTAGAACATCTGAAGTCACAAACAAATATAAGCGGAATCTGGGTGAGCAATGGACCCAGTTTGTCAAGAACGACAATCAACTCAGCGAATTGCAAGCTGAGAACAAGGATAATCCCTACTTCGCTAAAAATTATTTTGAGAAGGTTCAAGCACAATATCTAACGTTCTTAAGAAAAATAATGGAACGATTAGAGAAATGTCCAGAATCTGGTGGCAGTTCACAAACCACGTAGGTGCACAAAACGGGGGAAGAGAACAATGCCGAATCTCAACCATCTCAAAATAATATTAATGCAGCAGAAGATGTAGCCAAGGTGGTAAGGAAGCAGAAAGCAATAATCGAATCTCTGCGTCGACTTTTAACAAGGCTCAGCGAAGATAATCAGCACATTTCGAAGCAGGCATGCGAAGCAAAAATATCAACTATTACGCGCTATTGGAATCATATTGAGACGTTTCATCAAAGTATTTGCGAGCTCACCGATGATCCAACTAGTCACGGCTTTAATTCTGCTGATTACTTTAACTTGGAGGAACTTGTACAAGAAACGCTAATACAACTTTCAGAAAAGTTTTCCATGACAACATGGCTACTTCGAATACCGCGACGTTATCCAGTTCAATAATGAAACTACCAAAGATAACCTTGCCCAACTTCGATGGGGACTATTTAAAATGGCGGCAATTCTATGACCTTTTTAATCAAATGGTCCATAATCAAGCCTTAGGGGCTTGTCAAAAAATGTGGTATTTGAAATCACATTTAACCGGGGAAGCTGAGAAACTTGTTCGCCATCTAAGCTTGTCTGATGAGAATTACGTCGCTGCCTGGACAATGTTAAAAAACCGCTATGACAACCATAGGCTGTTAGTCACGGCATTATTGAATAAACTACTGTCTCAACAGAACATAATGTCCGAAAGTTCAGCTGCAATCAAATCACTTCATGACACCACCCAAGAATGCCTATTGGGATTAGAAAACCTTGGAATCAATACCACCAATTGGGATCCTTTGCTATTTTATCTGTTATCTAGAAAGCTGGATAAAACCACTCATGGATTATATGAGCAGTCATTGTCCCATCCAAAAAGGCTGCAGCCCATAAAAGAGTTTCTAGATTTTTGGAAACACGATTTCAATCACTAGACGCTTTGGGAAGTAAAGCCAGAAGCCCCGAAAAGTATCAAGGGAGACTTTCAGCGAAATCACTTACTTCTATCGCCAAGGTTACTCAACAATGTATGTTTTGCAAGGGGAATCATCCGCTGTTCGAATTTTTCTACGAATACAGCCATACCGTCGACTGACCTTCCTTAGAAAGACCAACTTGTGCACGAACTGTCTCAAGCCTGGACATTGTGCATCGCAATGTACTTCAAGAGGATGTTCTAAGTGCTCAAAAATGCATAACACTTTGGTGCACCTATAGAAGGTGTCAACTCCAGTTCCTAAGAAGAGCCAGCCATTACACACAAATACACAATTGAAGGTCAAGGAAGAAGTCGTCAATTCACCTCAAGAGACTGTGCCCATATTGAAAGAGAATGCAACCACACTCTCAATACACGGCACTCGTCAAAAGAGAGGTTACGTCATCTTGGGCACTGCACTTATCAAACTCGTAAATCATGAGGGCAAAACCGTGGAGTGTAGAGCTTTCTGGACTCCGGATCGCAGCTAAATTTCGTGACAGAGAAATTAGTTAAAGAACTTGGATTAAACGAAACGTCTGAGCTCATGCAAATTCAAGGTGTTGGACAAAGCAAGCAACACACACAAAAACGCGTCAATGTTCTATTACAGTCAAGAACAAATGGATTTTGTAGCAGACTGGAAGCCTTTGTTTTACCCAGGATCACCTCTCATCAACCAACGCAATTAGTAGACACTACAGATTGGCCGATTCCCTGCAATGTGTCACTGGCCGATCCGCAATTCCACCGACCAAGTCGATTTCCTGATCGGAGCAGAAATATATTGTCAAATCATGTCAATTGGTCAAATAAGGTTGGCAGACAACTTACCAACCTTACAGAATACAGTGTTCGGATGGGTGGTATCTGGAAAGGTTGACGGAAAATCCCCAAATACTTTAACATGTGGCATTTGTAGTGAGGATGAAAGGACTGAACAACAAATAGAAAAATTCTGGAAATTGGAAGAAGTTGATTCAGCATATGAAGAAAACAACATTACAATTTCAGAACAGCGATGCGTAAATCATTTTAAGCAAAATATGAAGAGAAACCAAGAAGCAAGGTTCATAGTAAGGCTGCCCTTCTCACAGAATCCCAAGGCATTGGGGGAATCAAAAACCATTGCACTTAATAGATTCTTATCATTGGAACGGAAACTTGGCAGGCAACCTATCCTCAAGGCACAGTATACTGACTTTATTTGGGAATACATCAGGCTAGGCCACATGGACCAAGTCAATCCTCTTGAAATAAGTAAGCCACACTATTTCTTGCCACATCATTGCGTCAAAAAACCGGATAGCAGTACCACTAAGCTCCGAGTAGTATTCGACGCATCCGCGAAAACGTCATCACACATTTCACTCAACGACATCCTGTACAAGGGGCCTACTATCCAGGACGAATTGTTCTCCATTCTGTTACGATTCAGGCTGCCGAGATTCGTTTTTACTGCCGATATAGAGAAAATGTATCGGCAAGTTTGTTTAGATGATAAAGATCAAATATTCCAACTCATTTTATGGAGGGAAGATCCAAATAAACCCATAAATTATTACAAACTTCGAACTGTGACATACGGGACGACAGCTGCTCCTGTCCTAGCAACAAAGTGCTTAGAATCCCTAGCGGAAGCAGAAAAGGCAAGATTCCCACTAGGATCAGAAACTCTCAGAAGAGATTTTTATGTTGATGACGTGATGACTGGTTCCAATAGTTTATCTGAAGCAAAGGAAATTCAAAGGCAGCTAAAAGAACTTCTTCAATCAGGAGGTTTCAACCTCCGGAAGTGGTGCGCGAACCACCCGCAATTACTGCAAGGAATTCCGGAAGAAGATATCGAGCTACAACTGGACTTCACTGAAGCAACTGAAGGTCATATAAAGACTCTCGGTTTAACTTGGCTTCCGAAATCTGATGTATTTTCCATAAACACAACATGGAGTGACAGTAAAAGGGTTACAAAACGATCGGTATTATCGGACACTGCTCACATTTTTGATCCCCTCGGATTGGTAAATCCTGTTACAGTGACTGCAAAATTGTTCATACAAAAGCTGTGGACACTTAAATTGGACTGGGACGCATTAGAAATGCACACTAACTGCCAGCATTCAAAGGTTATCGGATATAGAGCAATGGCGTCATGTTAAGTCCAGTGATAATCCTGCCGACATTGTGTCACGCGGAATGCTCGCAGAAAAATTAGCAAATTGCAGTATGTGGTTCTATGGTCCTCCGTTCCTGCATGGATCAGAGGGATATTGGCCCCCCAAATATTCGAAAGTGAGTGTTGACTTAGAGAGAAAAAGGTCCAAAGTAGTACTCACTGCAAGCAACATATGGTCATCACTCATTAGCACCATCAATCATGGTAATTCATTCAGAAGGCTCCAAAGGGTGATCGGATATACTCTGCGATTCGCTCATAATGCAAGAAAACGTGAGCGACAAACGAGACACACTGGCTCTTTAAGAACCGAATAATTGAACAGAGCACTCATCTTCATTCTGAAGGAAATACAGAAGGGTTCACAGAAGACCTGAGTCAATTGAATCAAACTGGAACCATCAATAATAGTAGCCCCTTAAGTAGCCTAGCCCCATTTCTTGACGACGAAACCGGACTCATCAGAGTAGGGGGTAGATTAGAACACTCCAGTTTGTCGCACGATGCAAAACTTCCCATGCTGCTGCCGTATTCTCATCATTTAACGAAGTTAATAATGACTGACATCCACATCGACAATCTACATGCTGGTCCACAAACATTACTTGCAATTACCCGACAAAGGTACTGGCCAGTCAAGGGAAAGACAATTGCTAGATCAATTGTACAGAATTGCATTCGCTGCAACAGAATGAAACCTAAGCTACTGACCCAGCTCATGGGAAATCTTCCCTCGGCCCGGGTACAATCCGCAAGACCGTTCATAAGATCTGGAGTAGACTTCTGTGGTCCAATTTGGACACATTATAAGTTAAGGGGAAAACATCCTCAAAAGACTTACTTGGCAGTGTTCTGTTGCTTTGCCACAAAGGCAACTCATCTTGAAGTTGTCAGTGACTTAACCACAGATTGTTTTCTTGGCGCACTTAAACGTTTCATCGCCAGACGAGGCTATTGCAAGGATCTTTACTGTGATAACGCCACCAATTTTGTGGGAGCAAGAAACCGAATCGAGGAGCTCCAAGACATATTATATCCCAGTGAAGCTCAAGAAAAGATTTCGTCATTGTGTCACAAAAAAGGAATAGAGTTTCATTTTATTCCACCACGTGCCCCACATTTTGGTGGTCTGTGGGAAGCTGCAATAAAGTCAGCAAAGACACTGCTACAAAAATATCTAGCATCAGCCTCTCTGACTTACGAGGAGTTGTCAACAGCACCAACTGAAATCGAGGCAATTTTAAATTCAAGGCCAATTACTCCATTATCATCAGATCCTAACAACTTGACGGCATTAACACCAGGACATTTTCTAATCGGAGAGCCTCTAACAGCAATCGTCGACCCACATTCAAGCGAGCATAAAATAAGTTTAATGCAAGGATGGAAGCTGGTCTCACACGTCAAACAAGAATTTTGGCGTAGATGGTCAAATGAGTACCTATGCGACTTGCAACACAGACATAAATGGAAGCGGCCATCCCAGAATGCTCATCCCGGAATGATGGTGTTAGTAAAAGAAGACAATTTACCACCTCTCAAATGGCAGATCGGAAGAATTACTCAGATTGTCAAGGGGAATGACAGCCTTGTGCGAGTTTCTGATGTTAAAACTACTTCTGGAATCATGAGAAGGCCAATACATAAATTGGCACCACTACCAATGGACACTGAGGATAATCAACAATCGAACCCGAGCACGGAAGAATCATCAACACCGTCAAGAGACAATGAAAGAGATCAGCATTCTGAGTCCACTCCTGCCAAAAAAAGACGATCATCTCAGAACTCAGCACTGAGCGCATTTTTACTAACATGCCTTATTATGCCCATACTTGGAAATCCACCAGTACAAATAGTACCATTCGTATCGCAGCCGGCAATCTACTTCGAGAGTCTAGGATCAACCCATCTAATCTCCAACGAGTGGAACCTAGTGGTATATTATGACATGAAAGGCTATTGGAAGGAGTACCAATCAATAAAAGGCGGCATTCATAAGCTACACACCGCATGCGACCTTCTAGTAGATAAAACCTACTGCTCGGTGATCACAAGGCAGGCGACACTACTACAGGAGGAGCTTAGCAACAGCAATGAGCTATTAGTCGCAACACCTCGGAAAAGAATTGCACGAGCACCGTTAAATATTGTGGGTAATTTGGCTAGCTCTCTTTTCGGGGTGCTCGACTTCGAATATGCAGAAAAAATGGCTCTCACTATTGACAAGGTTAGAATTAATGAAGAACATCTCCTAAACTTAGTCAAAAATCAGACTTCCATAATTGAATCAACTACAAATATACTGAAAAGAGATGAGGACAATATCCAATATCAATTTAAAGAAGTAGACGCTCATCTTGACCAAATAACAAACTATGTCCACAATATCACCGAAGCGCTACATCAGCAGAAATTATCCGAGCTTTTCACATCACTAGCTTTACAGATAACTTTAATGTCTTCAAGTTTTCGATACGCGCAGACTGCCATTGTTGATGTATTAATCGATACCCACCACGTAAAAATCAACCCTCAACTTCTTACTCCGAAGCAATTAAAAGAAGCTTTGGCTACGGTCAAAGATCACTTGCCATCCAGCCTCAGACTACCTGGACAAAGGGACAATCTGCTTAAACTCTATAACCTGATGACAGTAGAAGGCCGGATGACTGCAAGATATGCTATATTTAGAATAAAATTACCTTTGTTCGCATTTGAACAATTCGAACTATTCCGCATCATTCCCGTTCCCGTAGCAGTAGACAACACCATGGTGGCTATCAAGCCTTCAACTGATTTTATAGTAGTTAATTTGCCCCGCGATCAATACTACCCACTCAGCGAACAAGAACTGAACACTTGCGTAAGTTTTGGCGAAGCTTCCCACATATGCAAACAGAAACATCCAATCTACCGAAAGGTGGCAAATATCACATCCTGCGAAATGAGCTTCATAAATCGTCTACCACCATCACCTAACTGTCGAACAATGAATGCTGAAAATATCCCCAAGTGGATTCAACTATATAATCCTAATCAATGGATTCACGCAATAAAGGATAGAACCACCATAAACGTAGTCTGTGGAACAGATGTAATTCAACAAATCCTGGAAGGTTCCGGAATTTTGAAAATTCAAGCCAGAAGCAAGAACTTGTTACTCTCCAATCGCACAATGTCTATCCCAGCACACTTCGAGCCTCATTCATGCCAACTGTAAATATCACGGATTTCATATCATCCGATCAACTGGCAGACCTATCCTACACACCAATTCAATTTCAAAATCATCAGGCCGAACTTACCCAGTTACAGCAAAGGATCACCGAACTAAAGGAGACCCAAAGGCTACCAAAGGACTTAAAATCAATAGATATTCATCAATTTACCTTAGGATACGTAGCCTTAATTCTGGGAACCATTATTGGTATCAGCATACTTTACAGATGTGTGAAGAAAAGACTCAACCGCCATAAAGTAAACAGCTCAACTCCGAGACCGCGTCAAACACCCCCTCAGATGTTTACAGTCAGCATAAACGAAGACGATGGTTCAACTAATAGTCCAACGAGGGGGAGGATGTTCAAACTCATCATCAATAGCCATAGATATACCTTAAGATATCATAAAATTTTTATTATGAATTATATTCATAATCTACACAGCAGAATTTATTGTAAATTTTGAAATTTAACTCTAAAATGAAACTAATTTCTAATAGCCCACCATAAGTAATTCACACAAGATAATAAAATTCTGCTGAAACTTTGTTTTTCCATAGATCTAATTACGAGCACACAATTTTTACCTGCAAAAGTTCTTGTTATCGGAGCCGTTTGATTCGCGGTGAGAAAATTTCTGCATTAAAAACAATAAATGCTTACGCAGGTGAAAATTTGTGCTCGTTCGTAAAAATATGAATTAAAATGTGAAAATATTATATAATTTCCTGTTTGTTTCCCAACTCGATTTTGAGTGTGGGAATATGGTCATCATACCTGTGTGATGGCAATATAATTTATATAAATAATAAACTGAACCCCGATGGGGACATAATGGTTTTTTAATTCAAAGTGAAAACTGCGTTTGTTATTATATAGGTATTGTACCTATTGTACCTGACAAATCAACACCCGCAGCGGCTGATAAAGGAATTAGTCGCTAAATAAACAAAGGCGTTAGCTCTGAAGGCACTCTAGTGGATATTCATCCCACTTCTGATTTATAAGAAGGAATTATTTAACTTTAAATTATGTAAAACACAAGTCGACCAACTTCGAACTGTTACAACGCGCCCGCTAAAAATAACAAAAAACATCCCTGTCAGTTCTAAAGCAAATCCACCATCGAGTTTGCTTTACTTACTTTTAGAACAAGTGCAAGTAGAAAAGACCCGCTTTATAACTGCACCCGAATTTATGTCTTGTTGCAGTTGGGCTCTACATAAAAGTTTTATTACTTACAAATCCTCAATTCTTTTTAACATAATACTGATACAAATTCTCGTTTATAATATTCATTAAACTAAAAGAACCAATTCTCGGTTTCTTTTAACAACTCGACCTTACAACAAAACAATCTTTTTTGAATTCAAAACGAGAATGACTTGACAAAAATTATTTAAAAACAAATTAATAATCTGGCCTATTCTAAAAATAATTTCAAACACGTAAGCAGGTTATGAAGGAAATTATAACGAAATTAATTTTGATTGTGGAGTAGTGCCAGAGGAATCGGAGGAACGTATAAGCCAAGAGAATTCTAAATGTACAAGTCTGTTAGCTAGAAAATCGCAGATGGCGAGAACTGACCACATGCGCGATTTCAAGATAGCTGCTGCCCGAGAAATATCATGATAAAACTGAATCTCTACTAATAGACCGGGAGATGATGACAGAAAAATCCAAGTCATTTGTTACAAGTATGGCGACCCTTAGAGGGTCGAATTAGGTAATTTAAGAAACGAAAATCATAATTTTAGGACTGGCCGGTGCGGCGTAATTACAGGCTAATTAATTAAACTTGTCGGAGAAATTACGGTATTCAAAGGATTTGTTCCACAAAAGCTCTTACATTTTTTTGTAGTCCATGAAAAAAAGACATGACGGTAGCGCAATGCCATTACGATGGTAACAAATAGCCGCCGCCATACAACTGCAAAGATGTAGATGTTTTTTTTAATTATGCAAAACGATTTGTATAGTATGTCAATACTTCCCTCATTTTGTACGGAAACTAAGGCTTTGACGTACCATTGTTTCTTTTACCTTTGATTAAAATTATAAAAACTGTTCTTAATATTATCCTGAACTTACCTCTTAAAAATTTGAAACTTACAAATATGATTACGGAGCTCCATTACGCAGATCTGTGCGCGCTTCATAGAAAACTTCGTGGAATCTCACAGATATGTACGCTCTTTTTAGAAAATTTCTTGGAATGCTTCATTTTGTTCCTTTTCACATATTTCTAAGAATTGTGCAAATAGACACTGCTTATTTGTCATCAATATGCATATAAATAAGAAGTGCATGTCGCAGTGTTAATTTATCACTTGGTTATCAGAGTTTGTAGCGAAAAATTATTAAGCGTGTGATAATGAGTAGGCTTCAGTGTAGCGCGTGTGAATTAGGAGAAATGGTTTACGTACACGGTGAGTCACTAGGAAGTAGGATTAAGGCAGAAGAATATACATGCAGAGATATCCCGACAGAAATTGTCCAAGTGCCACATTCTTCCAGAGGTTATATAAGGATCTTTTGAACACTGGATCTTTATTTACCAGGGGAAGGAAAGGATTCTGTAACACGGAGAGTTTCAGAATTTGGGAGATGAGAATTTCGTTTTCTTAGAATCCCTAATTCCCTAATTCTCCATTCTCAACGTAAGAAATGTGAAAAAGTGCTTATCGCCTAGGACGATTAAGGGCGTCACTTTTGAGGTACATCTGTCCATTACCTTCCAGTTTCGAAATAAATTGAAATTTCTTTTTTGTAGGGGTAGTTTTGAGGGCTGTAGGAGGGTAGGTTCTCTCGAGTTTTTCCGGGATAAGAGAGAATGGAGAGTAGAAGGAGAATGTATGTGGTATCAAAAAATAGGAGCTCAGGGCGAACAAGATAGGTGGAGGAAATGAGGCGGAGAGATTGCGGGGTAGAAATGGGAGCTGATTAACGGAAATTAAAAAAAATAAAGACAATATCAGGAGCTGCAATAATTCGCAAGCGGAAAGCTCAGGTTCTTAAGCCCAATAAAACAAAATTAGAATTTACTTTGGTAATTAGGTATGCATGGGTATTATAGGCTATATATTTTTTTTATTAACGGTAATTTACAGATTTGAGGGGCCTTGGCGCTAAATTTTGTTGTCGCAATATTCACGGGCGCCTAACTCTGTGTGGGAGGGCTGTAGAGTATTGGAGATTTTTTGATGGATTAAGGGTTAGAGTACAAAAATATAGGTGAAAAATGTTGGGTGGAGGGTGTTTTGGCGATTGGGGGTCGTACCACCCTTCATAGGGGGTTGTCCAAACTACGTCATGTTTGATACCAAATTAAAGAGGAAGGTAAGGATAATCGAGTGGTGTAGTTTGTCTTTCATCGTTTTACGTGATAGCTGACTTTTGACCGCCGAAAAACGGGTTTTTTGCACTAGCGTCATATACACCCCAGTTGCCATATTTTGCATATATTTCTACCGTTACTTGTTTCACATCCATTAGTAATCCATTGGGAACATTTTTGTCATGGGAAGTGAGTTTCCAGAACTTACTAGTTCTTCGCAATGATGAAATGAAAATATGTCCACAAACGACCATTTTTTCACCTTAAAAAGGACTGCTACACTTCACTTACAGTTATCTCCAAAACCATTTATCGGATTCAAAAATTAATTACATATTTAATTAGGGTACAAATTGTAGATGCGATTTCATCCTACACACAAGCTTTACCATGTATATTTAAAAATTTTACAGCTGCTCTTCTGTACTGGAAGACGACCAAATTGATCATTTTCGCGTGATTTATAATTTTTAGCGGGTACCTTGAGACACAAAATCCATGTTCCTCTGTAAGTATTACATGGATTTCCATAATTTGTTTTTTTAAATATAGCCAGGATATGCAGCGAATATATAAATCAATTTTCAATTCCTAGGTACCTAGATACCTTCACAAAACGCATCAAAAGCAGAGAATACAGCTTTTCCACTTACTTTAAAATGGGTTGTGTGATAAAATATCAAATAAAAATTTTTTTAGCTTTTGCTATATACCAGAGGATCCAAAAAATGCCTTCTTGAACAAATTAAGTTTATAATAAATATCATGGCAACTCGAATTATCAAAATAAAATTAACAAAGAATCTAAATGTTAAATTATTTTGATTTAAATTAGTTATTTATTTATTAATATATCATTTTCTCTGTTCAAGCACACAATTAAGAGTAATCTCTATTTTTGTTTCTCCTCCTTAGTTGAATATAGGAGTTTTTGCCTCATATAATTCATACCCAAAATTTATTCTGAGATCAATTTGATCTGTTTCAAGCGTCTACAGCAAGCAGAAAACCAATCTGTACCGATGAGTGTAAGGTTTTCTGCTAACACGAAACGTTTCTTCTTCTTCCTTTCTCTTTTTTCTTTTTTCAGCCCACTGAGGGCGTATACAGGTTCGATTCGTTTCGAATGAATGTTTTTTTTAAAAAAAAATTTAATAATTTTTTTTTTTCATTGTTTCATTTCTTTTCTTTGTTCTATTTTTTCATTTGTTTTTCAAGTCACTCAATTTCGCTATTTAGCACCTGTTAATGACTCAAAACCAAGACTTGAAACTTGTCACCCAAAATAATATGGGTTCTGTGATGAAATAAGAAATAAAACAAAAAAAATTTAGCTTTTGCTATATACCGGAGAAGCCAAAAAAATATGCCTTCTTGAACAAATATAAGTATTTAATGTGGTAAATAAATATTAATCATAGTAAGAAATAATTCTCTTGTTATGGTGAAAATAGCATCCGGCTGCATGCTAAACGAAAACATCCAGTTATGCACATATTTCTACAACATAGCAAGTTTGATTTCATGGCATTTGCGTTAGGTTGTAGGTGGTTGTTATTCCTCATTTTATTTCAAAAGGTCATGGTAGGTTCGTTTAGATGCTTCGAAAATGAATCTTTTGGTCTAATTATATCATTGAAAAAAAAAGATAAGAATAAACCTGTTTCGCATTGAAAAAAAAGGCAATGTCCCAGCAATTTCTCATCGAAAATATTGTTATGAATCACAACAAACTATCACTGTACATCACCACACTATTGTATGTACCAAATAAGCATGAAACCCATGGAAAGAATTTTTAGGAAAAAATAAATAAAATGTACACGATCAATTAACTGTAGTGTATGTATGTATGTATATAGCCAATCCTGGGCGGATGATCATACCGCACACGCATGGGTAACGGAGTCTAAAAATTTTCTTATCTCTGCCAGTGTCTAGCAAATCCTATGCGCGCAGCTAGATCATTTCAATTATTGAGCGTACAGTATTCAGATCGCAGCAAGTGAATCCGTAAAATAAAAACTAATAGGAAAAGTGATAAGACAAGTGAAAAGAAAGTGGTGAGCTGATTTGTAGTGCGTTTTGTTAGCGCGAGTTCTTAGTAGTGAGCGCAAATAACGTAAAAATAAGCGCGATTGGCGACCATAGCCATTGTGAGCCCGAAAGTGCCCAGACCAGTGCATCCTCAAGAAAGCAACTGTTTCACCTACATTGATTAGAATAACGATCCCACAGGGGTTGATTTCTACCTATCATCAGTGTTAATCACCCAATAATATCCATTGGAACAGGTAATTAGTATCTGCATTCTAGGGAGAAAATCTTAATACGTCTCTTTCGCTAGCCCACCAACAAAAAAAAACAAAAAAAGGAAAAGAAAGAGAAATAACTAAATTGGTTTCCTATATGAAAAAGGAAACAGAAGGCGAAAATATCTTCTAAAAACTTGGTTCCAGCGAGATAACAGATTTCGCGCATTCGTTTAACATTGCCCAACACGTGCGCCGGGACTTCAACAATTAAATAATAAGCGATCATTTATCAACTTTCTACCTAGTACTATCTCCAGTAGTTTTGTATGTAATTAGGAGGATATATAGTAACCTGTGTACAAGCCATATAGGCAGAATTTATTTTTTACTTTCCAGCATGAACAAATTCTAGCCCAGCACCGCATTCCTGGAGGATGAAGCTTCACCCTTGGGATAGACTGAGGTAAGTTATTATAAATTTCCTAAAAGTGTTTTGGTGTTTATATAAATTTAAATAGATATATACATATCTAGTTAGGCGCGGAGTGGGATTCATTTTGACTGCCGCCTCTAGTAACTAAGCAGAATTACAAGTGAACTCACAAAGTTAAAAGTGGTATTAATTACTAAATTCTAAATCAATTTGCATATACTAAACCTTAATTTAAGTTCATCCAATTATGTAGTAAAACCGATATATATACGAAATCTTAATTTAAATTCATTGATTATCTACTAACGATTTTATTTGAAAGTGTTGCCGTAACTATTGGCTCCCGACCGTAGTATAGTATCATACATACATATGTACCTACTCACCATAAGTTGAATGCGTAATAATTGTGGATATTGAATTTATTGAATGTATCCAAATTTTTCTTGAATCGTGCTTTTTTTTTAACTTAGTGAATTTATCGAATCTTTAAAGTTTTTTCTTTTCAATAAGGTCCTTTATGAAGTAACAAGTAGGCTTAGCATCTTCCTAGTCTAAAACAACTCTAGCAGTCTTACTTAATCATTTAAGTGAATTTTTGCCATAACTATCTTTTGTTAGTTTTGAATATGTTATGATCGTAGCGGAATGCATATAGCAGAATGTCAAACCGACAGCCCGAACGCACCCAAAATCGACGAGCTCTTACTTGGTGATTGAGAAGAAGAAGGCAATCGACATATGTCTTATCAAACCTTGCAAACGTAACGACGTGAAAAGTAGAGCCAAAACGAAATCAAAATTTTCCATCGACATCGGCGAGTAAATCAACCCCTCACGTAAGTTCAAAAGAATATTTATCCCTGCTAATAACATATTTTCAATTGGTAAAAATATTCTCCTCATTAGCACTGTATATATATCTATATTGGCGAGAAATAAAAGTTTCACAACACGGTCGATTACAATAACGATGCGCTTTATATAAAATTTGCAATAGTCAGGAGTAAGACCCTGTTGTTGTGACAGTTCAATGTCTGCCGCTAGCGATTTGCTAGAATTATAAAGAGGGTGGCATGAAGGAATGGACATTGTATTACCCAATGATCCTCCATATGTGCTGAGATTTGACAACGAAATGTTTCAGAACCAGAAGCCAGCAAACTTATAACAGATAAAATTCAGGAAGAACTTTTGATTTTACGTCGTGAAACGGAATCACCGCACCAAAAGTATTGACCACTGTCATATTAGTGCGCTTATTAATGTCCTGCAGGCTGTAAGATTTTTTAATTTATTTCTACCTATATACATATGATAATTTTATCACCAACTCAAGCCTAATAAATTTTAATTATGGCAATTAGGCAATTCTTAGAGCATTTTCTCCGAAAAAAGGAAAATCAATTTTTTTTGTAATCCTTCTTACCAAAATTCGCGTGTGCAATAAAAAGTGATTCTCATTTATACAAACTAGATTGATCATGAGTATTTTTGTTTTACTGCACCAAAAGAACGAATTTTTGTAGTAAATTTTTTTTTTTTTGCTGTATATTAAGAATAATATTATACTAACAATAAGTATATATTTCCATCAGTGCTATCGTTAAAAAAAAAAGGTAGATTTTCGGTGTTTACATTATAATTACTTAAATGCACATTTTCCAACATAACTTTTCTAGTTGTATAAGGCGTCCACCTCCTTTTTTCATATTAACTCTTAGGAACTACTATATACTTTGGTGTAATCATGTATATTTTTATTTCAACGTGGTTAAGAGCAGAAGTACATTGTATAAAGTTATGTAGTAGTAGAATTCAAGAGTTAATAAATGCCTAGTCTAAAATAATGATAAGAATATGATTCATTTCATTAACATACTAATACCGAATCTGATAATGGACTTTCTTTGATTAACTTAACCGGATCTGTTTTCTTTTCAATTTCAAAGTTTATTTAGTTAAATAACTTACATATAGATTACATAGTTTACATAATTTGTTGCAAGACATCAAGTATTAGGTACATTGTTCAGAGCTTACACCCTGTATTTGCTCACTGTAGTTAATTAGATTTAGATTTAGTTTTTGGTTAGTGTCTACCTTAATCCTTAAGGAGGTAGATGGCTCAAATATAAAATAATTAGTCGTGAGAGAAATACCCATATTAGTTGGATCTTATAATACCAAGGTAGCAGGTACCGTATAAGTAAGATTGATGGTGGTTTATATAGATGAGTCCTCGCTATTGAGGTTGACTTACTGCGTAATTTAGTACTATGCTTAACCGTAGGCTCTGCATATTGTTAAGGTAGCAGCAGGAGCATGTAAGTCCATAAGATGTTACGATTTTATAGCGGTAATATATTAAAAGCAAGTAAGGCGAAGTTCATTAGCGTTCGAGGAGTTTTATAGAAAGTTGGATTACAGTCAGTTACATTGCTTGTATATAGTATGTACCTAAAATTCCAAAAATTAAATTTAAATTTAAATAATAAATTGAGCGGGGCGATATATCGATAATCAGTAGTAGTAGTAGATAGACGGCTTAGTACGTTTCACTCGTGTTTTATCGAGCTTTTTATTAAAATAGCACTTATTTTAATTTACATCATTCTATTATGTCCAACGTAGGGTGTTTAAAGAAATAACTCAGCGATTATAGGTAGGCTGTATACAAATCACTTTCTCTTACCAAATGATTTAGTTAGTATATCTCCGCCTTAGGGATTTTTTCCTTTTGTTCACCATTCTTTCTTTTGTGAATTTCCTTATTTCAAATATACTTTTAAGATTTTCTTTCATTATTAGAATATACATTCAATTCATAATAATTTAATTAGAATTAACTTTAATTTAACATTTATTTGTTAAGAATGAATCCATGATTATGTGTATATTTTTTTCAAAAATGTCTTGAGCAAGAATTGTAGTCTAGGACTCTCAATTATAACGTAAAAATGAAGTGCTGAACGCTTTTATTTCTCCTTTCACTTTCATGGAGCCCTCTCACGTGAAGGTCGTCTAGGTCCACTACGCTCTCTCTTTTCAGGTCTAAAAGGGATACTGTTCAATATCGCCCGCAGTATCATAGGGTGGTTTGGGCAACGGCGATGGAAGGCAGAACATCTGCGCCTTCCCACGGGATGTAGGTAAGTGATGTAAGGGTCCCTTCAGGACCGAATGTGTGCCGGCGTTTTGTTTTTCTTGTAAGTAGGCACGAATTTTTTTTGTATGTGGCAGGCGGCAGCGGCAGGTTTTCGTGGAACCTCCCCACACTCTCCGCCAATAGCCGAGGCGAGCTAGCGTGCCGCCCTGCAATCAACGCTGTCCGCCGAGTGATCTGTCAGCTCATGCTGGCAGTCGGGACTTCACGTCCAACCCAAATCACTCAACATAGTTCCATAACAAATACACAAATACTTCCTTGAACCATGCGCGTTTAAATTTATTATGCGGCAATACTTGAGACCAGGAGGAGGATGGTTATCCTTTGAGACCATGTAAGACATGGGCGGATAGTACCTACAAATAAGGGGGCAAGATGTCCAGATTTAGTTTGGGTTAATCGGGAGGGAGCGAGGCAACTGATCTAAGGTTAGTGACTCATTTTCTTTAATTATTTTTGGTCCTTTTATTCTTCTTCGTTTCCACGGAACACTTTCGTACTCCGCAAGCACCTACACTACCCTTAGTGTTATTCTTACTCTTTTAAATATTGTTTTTAATGATTCCCAACGATCAGCGAGGTATATTTACACCCATCCCATACAATTAGCTTTAGCCGGCAGTCGTTGACTTAAAGCCTCAGCTATTAGGTGTTTGCACATCGTTGGCTGAGACTAGGTGTACATTACTCGGCCTATACAAAAAGGCTGAGACGTTATTACATAGTTCAGCAGAGCAGGATTCCTTAATCTTAGCAATTGACACAGTTGGCAAGGGAAAATCCGCATAATATCTATGTAATGTGCAGCATTGGTTTGGTTTCATAGTTTGGGCAAGTCTCGAGGATCTGATCGGATCTTACATTTTCGAAGAGACTTTTGGAAAAGATTCTTCCTGGTATTTTGGGAGATTAAACTTTGTGGCGACTCGTTTTAATTACGTTTACTCGCTCCTCCAATTCCTCTAACACTACTACAAAAACATTATTACGGTAGGCACTGCGTTGCGTTACGTATCCGAACTTGTTTTAGAGTAGGCCAGATTTTTTTAATTGTTTTTAAAAAATATGTTATGTCACTCTCGCTTTGAATTAAGACATGTATTGTCGATTTTGTTTTGGTTTTGATTTTATAAAAGAGAACCTAGATTATAACAAAAATCGGAAATATAGTCAAGGATATTAATTGTTTAAAGAAACAGATAATTTTATAATATTGTTACACGCTACAAAGCGACAGAAGCTACATCTGCTGGAAATGGAAATAACTTTAGGTAAGTGACATCTTAAGCAGGATTTACATTATGATGACATCCAATTTTTAAAGAAATTGTGAGGGAGATAGTTTATTGAAATTTAAATGCTGCGGAAGCAATCATCGCAATACCTCACACGTACAGTCCCCTCTACTTTTTATGGCGAAACTGTTAAATTGTCAAACTGTCTACTTGGAAATTGTCAAGTTTTTAATCGTTTTTTCGTAGATATTCAAAGACGGATCATAAAAAGAAGTATAATTTTACAATTTCTAAAATATTGCATGAAAGCACGAAGGAGTTCGAAGCAAAGGATGAGATTATATCGAAAAAATTTCTCGCAAAATATCAGGTGGTACTGTAATTCAGTTCTGCAATCATCATTTTGTACGATAACGAAATTTTTATTTAATATTTATTTCATATAATAAACAAAAGTTCAAGTGCTCACATGAAAATAATTCCACTCCACTACCGAACTAACGCCGGTGAAGATAATTCCAGCCCGGTTCGTGTTCACATGACGGATTATCTCAAAGGCGGAATAATTCTAGCAAATTATAAAGGAAAAGGACCACTGCAGTCAATCTCTGAACACACTACTCTCTGCTTGTGGACAGAAAACTACCTCAGAAATAACTTCAATATTTTCTATAAAGAAATATTTAATAACTTTCTATTTCGTAATATTTAATTACAAACTCAAACCTTACTTTTGTTTATTTCGACAAATAATTTTACCTTACATATATGTATATGCCATAAAATTATAGTAACAAAACAGCAATATGGCACTCCAGTAGTCGAGATTGACAAATTAGGATTGCCAATAACAATGTTTTAGTTTCAGTAACTATAAAAACTCCCTAGGCTTGAGGTCTTTTATGGTTCCGGACACGCATACAGTGACAAATCGACGTCCGGAAAAAATTTCGGACGCGTTTGCTTCTCTCGTCACTCATAAATAAATTTCCATATACGATGTACTATCTCCCTCACAATTTCTGTAAAAATTGGATGTCATCATAATGTAAATCCTGCTTTAGGAAACTTTGGGTTCGGAGAACAGAATATTCAGGAAGGTTCTAGGATAATTTGTAGAGTATAAATACGGCGCTTCTCACATCCAGGAGGCGAGTCTTATTTCAGCCGGTGAAGTGAACGAAGTAAACTATTTGGATTGCGATAATCCGAAGTACAGTACTAGCGATAACTATAAAGAGTTGATTTGTGAATTTGTGAGAGTAAACAGTAAAGTTAAATAAAGAACGAACTTTTGAATTATATCTGAAATATTGTGTTTTAAATAACGAACCAAGGCCACGCTCGTAACAATATGTTGCCAAAGTGTTTATGAAAGAAACAGAGAACTTATAATGTTTGTTGGAAAAGTGTTATTTAAATAAACAGAGAATTTTAATTAAATAAATCAAGTTTTTCAAGCCGTACATGTGTACAGTGTTATTAATTCGACCAAGACCGAGGTAACGAGTATAGTTAAACTGTGAGTTTATTTAAAGCCCCACAGCTTTTTGTTATCCGAAGAGAAATGATCCTTCAGCAGGATAAAGCGCCTCCACATAGTACCAGAGCAGTAAAACATTGGCTGGATAAAAAGTTCCACGAACGATGGATTGATCGCGGTGGTCCTATTCAATAGCCGCCACGGTCGCCAGATTTAACGCGAATGGATTACTACGTGTGGGGGATATTTACATTGACATTCCAAGAAGTTTGTTAAGAAGGGCACAGATCTGCACAATGGAGCGCAGTAATCATATTGAAAATTTAGTATACGAGTATTTTGAATTTTTTAAGAGGTAACTTCATGAAATTATCGACAACAGTTTTTGTATTCTTAATCAAAGGTATAAATGTTAGGTATGAATATGAAGGTAATCAACAGGGCTTCTAAATAATAGAAAAAAAGGGTAGGTACGTCAAAGCTTAGTTTCCGTACAAGATCAGTGAATACTTGAAATTTCGGGATAGTAACTCAAAATTTCTGACTTTGAATGCTTAATTCTCTGTGTATTAACATAATCCACTAAGTATTTATTTTATATTGAAGGCTAAATAAATACCTATTGAAAATAAAAAAAAAAAAATTCAATCAAATAAATACATGAAAACTTGCAGCAGCTTTAGTGAAAGTCTAACTTAAAGAATGCACTAATCAATAAAGCTCGAATATCTCTTAAAGCAGTGAGTATTTTCATATGGTCTAAAAGAACCTTTTACTCAGAAAGCAACGCTCTATCAGTATACCAAATATAAATTATTTGCACCGGAGCACCCTGAACAACAATATAAAATATATTTCGTTATTAATATCTGATTTGATGAATTGCAACTAGCATTCCATATGATAGTAATAGTTCGATTTAATCAATTTCGTATGTATAACATTTTAAAAACATTTCTCTGAAGTGCACCTAGCATTCCTTATGATAGTAATAGTTTTATTTAATTAATGTCACACATAACAGTTTTAAGATATTTTTTTATTCATGTTTGGTTTAACGACTGGTGTACATAGCAGTGATATGAGTACTAATAATTTGATTTATTGGACTTGGGATATAGCAATTTTAATTCTAAAGTGCTTGCCTGCCACACCTTTGCGAAAAATTAATGAATTGATAAGACGTAGCCGCGAATGTTACGAGTAATAGATTTGAGAAATCAGACATGGGACATGTCCAATAAAAATACAGGGAAAACAAATACTTTTTGTGATATGAGAATACCGTGAGTTTTCATTTTTTATTTGCTATTATTATGAAAATGTGGAAAACAGAAGTTTTGTATGGCAACCCCACGAAGGAGTTGCCCGTTTTGTCTCATTTTCGAACTTAATGTTACTTGCTTTGCGCACAGACGGGGGGCGGACATGCAAAAATCAAAATAATTTTTAATATTATGCATGGGTGTCCAATCCATTTTGCTCTACCATCATTATTTCGAGGTGTTACAAACGGAATATAGATTTCATCTAGGGTATAAAAAGTTTACTATATAAATTATTGGAAATTGTTTCTTTATTATATAAGTATTTTCATCGTAAAATAAGTCGGAAAGGAGATATTGTCAAACACTATTTTTACGCGCCATTTTTCCAGTATGACGACGTGAGCCGCGAAGATACGAGGTGACAAAGTGAAAATTCGAAAAGAGCACGTCGAAATCTATAAAAATACCAAATTTCAAAACTCCCGGAAAGGTTTTCGATTTGGTTCTGCAATCACTTACCGAAGACTTCATTTATGTTTTTTTATTAGTTACACAGTTAGTAAGAGGAATCAGTGGAACTATGAAATTATGTACAAAATAAGATGGGAAAAAAGCTTGTTTTGAAAAAAAAAAATACAGTTTGCAAAGCATTTCACTTTTCCGATGTATTATGTCCTTCCAACCAAAATTTATTACACGAAATTTGTCTTATCACCATTCCAGTTTCCTATATATTCTAAGGAACGAACGCTTTACCCATAACGTCACACTCATTTGGTCTGGAGGCCCAACAAACTTTTGTGAAGCGATTATATTTTTGTAAATGAGAATCAAGTACACCTTTATGTACAAAGATATGAAAATAACTGAATTTAAAAGATATGTGTAATTACAAACCCTCAAAATACAATTTATTTGCCGCCCGCCCTTCAGCTCAATTTTATTTAACTTTTTTTTGGCAATTTCACTACTTCATGAAGAGCTCATTCGTCCATACTCGTACCTAATATCAAAAATTAAATTTGTTATCTGAAGCATACAAACCTCTAGAATTGGCAGGGTCTTTTGTTACTTCAACTTCTTTGCTTAGTTTTGTCTCTTGAGGTTTCTTCTCTTCTGCTGCAGGTACTTCCGTTTTTACCTCAGGCGGTTCAATTTTCCCTTCTGGCTTTACTTTTAACTTAACTACTGATGTCTGTGGACGCTCTTTTTTAATTTGAACGGATATAGGTCGCTCCTTCGTTTTAACACTTGCTTTCACCTCTGGAAATTCTTGTTTTACTTTCACGCTTGGTTTTATCTTTACAGGTTCTTCCCTCGTTTTGTAATGTGATTTTACGTTGTGATTGTCGTTTTTCATTTGTACACCACGTTTAGCATCCACATAATCTTTCTTTACTTTTACACTTGATTTAACCTCTGGATATTCCTTTTTTACTGTAGCTGATTTTATGCCTTCCTCCGTTTTCTTCGTCTTTCTATCTGATAGTTCTTCATCCGAAATTTCTATAACGTCCGGTTCAGTTTGAGCCGACATGTCCTTTACACCACTTGGTTCATATCCTTCCCAATCGCAATCGTCATAGCCACGAGGCTGTGGAGTCAAACGATAAACGTCAAAGTACGCCCCTTCCTTAATTCCAGATTCATCTTTTAAACTGGGTTTTAACTCTTCATCTTTTTGTGTTTTTTTTTCTTCTTTTTTAATTTGTACTGGAACTGGTACCTTCTTCATTTTAGCTTGAGGCCTTATTTCCGTTCTTGTTTCTCCCTCTTTTTCTTCTTTTGCCCTTGATTTCTGGGCAGAATGCGAAGTCTTACTTTGTTCTTTATTACCGTTGATTCCCATTTTCAATTTTGTTTCCTTTGTATCCATTATCTCCTTTATATTTGTTTCAGTTGGTTTTTCCGTCTTTGTATTGGTCTCTCTTGGACATTGAGACTCTTTTTTCCCAATACTCGACTTTTTTAAATCTTTATTGAAGTCCGTCTTATCGGGTAGTTTGATTTTTCCATGAATTGGAAGTTGTTTCAAAGTAGCTGAATTTTTAGAATTAGTTTTATTTTTTTCCAGGTATTCCTTTGCTGATTCCTTCTTGACAGGCGATTTAATTTGTATTTCTTTTGGGGTTTTCTCCATGCTGGATGATCTGTGAAAATCATTGTTACCTATTTTCGAAGATTGTTTTCTTGAGTCTTTCTTGACGGGCGACTTGATACCAACATCCTCTGTGAAATGTGCATGTCAATTAATAATAAATTTCAGAATATTTTTAGCAACGATTAATTAAACGTACTTGCACTTTCAGATCGAATGTTATTGCATGATTCCTCTAAATTAAACCCCTTTAAGCTTCTACTACTAGGTGAATTTTCTCTACATTGTTTTTTTCTCTCAGGAGTTAGCTGTTTTGATAGAGTGGGCTTTTTGTGCTTTATAGTTTTTATAGGCACTACTGGAATATCTGGCGGAAAAAAATCGGAATATAAAAGGAGAATTTTTAGAATTGTCACCTTGCAAACGAGAATATTACAAATTGACTTAGATCTTTCTTTCTTTTTTGTTTTTGCCTCCGTAGTACTGCTGCAAACAGGCAGTGAGGACTTCTTTTCCTTCAAAATAGAACCACAAACAGATGACAATCGAGATTTGCTTTTTTCTTCCCCTCTCTTAGGACTGCGAGATGATTTTGAAGTCGATGAAAATATCGTGTTCCAAGCTACATTTACACATTTAGATAAAAATCGTAGAGTCGCTAATATAAAAGCCCACTCCTTACTCTCGCCATTTAAAGGTTTACTCGTCTCAATTTTTCCTGTTATCAAATTTCGTGTCCGCCGAACGATTATATCATCGCTATCTTCATCAACTGATATCGTTTCATCATAGCTGGTGAAACCATCTGTGCCTTTCAGGAAAAATCAAGTTTAAAGAATATTTTTGAATGTACATGCTATTATGTATAAATAACATAAAATACCTCTCAAAAAATTATTCACGTCCTGTAACATATCAGAGCGTTTGCATGGAGGAATACTTTTTAAAATAGATTTCATGCACTTGAGTGAGCTACCTTTCGATGAGTTAGGGTTACTTTTAAAACTAGGCTTTTCAGAAGAACAAATTAAGTTCTGTTTTCTGTTTTTATCTTTCGTACGAGTGTCGATTGTACATTGTTTTTGACAAATCCTTGATGATATTTTATTGGAACAAGCATTCTGAGAAATATTTTGATTTACATTGGCTAAAAATTGATCAGCACAATAAGTTCCTACAGGAAACAGTCGTAAAAAAATAAACTGATATATCTAGCAAGCACAAATACTGTTTGTGTATAATCCACATCCGCAACCTAGCAGATCATTATCACTTCGTGTGGAAGGACAATCATATCCTGAAGATATTTGGGTTTTAGGGAGCCTATAGATTTGGGGAATTTAAATAAAAACCAATAATTTAGTTTAAAAATTGTACATTTCATAAATAAATGTCTACATAGTTATAGAATACCTGGGTGATTCCTCTCTACTACGAGCTCTTTTGAAGCGATCATCTGTGATATTATGTTGCATTTCCTTTATTTGGATACTATATTCTTTAGCTAAAGCTTCCTTTTGTGATGCTTTTTCTCGCTCTTCTTCCAACTTTTTCTATAAAAGAAAAAAAAAATTTTGTATCAAGTAACGTAGTAATGTTAATTTACTTTCATAATACTATTTAATTCAGATTACATGTGTATGTAGTTTTAAGAAATAAGACTTAATAACCGCATTGTTAGTTTAAAGAAATTATATGTTTTCTTGAATAACAGAAAATTTATTTGAAAGTCACAGTTTTCATTTTCTCGAGGTATGTGCTTTTTACAGAGCTCGATATGTACTCTAATTATAATAATATATTAACGGCCAATCTGTCGTGAAACTGCCATTATTATCTTGTTTTTATTAATTTCCTCCCTGGTACGGGACTTATAGCCAAAAAAGCGTAAAACAAATGTACAGGACATCAAGTTTTCTAAAGAAGAACTTCCATAAAAATCTGATTCATTCGTTCGAAATTCCGATTAGAGTTTTAAAGCGAGACAATGTACCGGGAGGGAGCGAAACAGAGATAAGAAGAAGAAGATTGTGATGTGAAGGGAACAGCCAGTGCCATTTGTCTTGTGAGCAGTGTAGTAAAATCGGAAAATATCGGGAATTTAAAACGAAATCCGAGTTAAGTAAAGAAAAAGGGGAATAATTATTATTTCTTGTGAGTACGAAAATAAAATCGCAGATTTAAAACGAAACCAAGTTGAGACAAAAAAAGTGGATTCCAGTAAACCAGCAGGGAAAAGGTGAAATTTCAAATCTATTTCTTTATAACCACATTTCTAATACCAGCAAAACACCGCTATCTTCGATAATGGAGGTAGTAACCGAAAAAAAGGGGGAAAAAGGAAAAACTTTGTCAAGTCCCGCGTTTTTCGAGCATAATACTGCTCATATAATACGTGCACAATGGGAACAAATTTCCCGGTTTTACAGTTTTACAACTGGTCCCGACATTGCTGACCTTTGTGCGAAAAAGTTCCAGGAGTTTTAAATTCTCTACATGAAGTACAGAGCGAACGGAAAATTTTGCGTTTTACTGAATCTTTTCATGTAACGAGGGATTTCGGTTATTTATTGATCAACAAAAAATTGTGACTAGGGTGAGATCCGAGTATTCTTATGTTGTGTGTCTTATTTGTGATTATTCCAAAAACATTAAAAGTTGGTGCCGGCGATGGGCCTGAAGCTAACGTCTTTCCCAACAGATGCTCGCCTTGCAAGGCGAGTGTATGAAAATCAAAATCTTTGTTTCAATATTTAATTTCCTAAGTAAAATTTTTCCTACTATTTGATATGATTTTCTATGACCGAACGCATTACTGCTTTTTATTTTATATATTCATATATGTACATATGTTTCGTAGACACTTGACGTAACTTAGCACTCCATGAAATGTCTAGGCACTTCATTAAATGTTGGCAGATAGTGTAACAGTTTACGCTTAATGACTTTTTACTCGAAGTGTCTGAAATTGTTAGTCTCTTCATATAGTGTGTGTATATGTGTGTGCGGGGCGGGGGGGGGGGGTGTCGCAGGCTCGCAGGTGTCTGCGTGACCTCAACATTCACCAGCACTTCCTGAAGATACTAAAAATTTCAGACACTGCGTGCCAAGATAAGGGATAAGGGCGAACAATAGATTGTTATGGTAGTAGCATACTGCATGTAGCAGTATGCTACATGACAGCTACTTGCAGCACACGCAGTATGCCACATGGCGAATGTGCTGCACTTGTGGCTTGACCACACATTTGAATCTGGCTGGGACGAAACAGCATGGAGTGCTGTCAGAAAAGAAGAAGAAGAGTTCTGTTCGGCATTCACTTGACATTCATTGAGCGGTGAGCTTAAAAAGGAAAATAAAATTCTGAATTCGAGTAGAACGAAAAGAAAATCGCGGTCAGAAATCAAAAGGAAAAGAAGGTAGGCTAAATAGAGTTGTTTAAATAGCTATTATTCTAAGATCTTTCATAGAAGTCCCTGTACAAAATTACAAGATCTGCGACTGGAGCATTGCGCTGAGGGCGACGTTTTTGGAATTATTACTCGGATCAATAAAGGTGTGTCAGGAACAAGAAAACATCGAAAAAGAAATAAAAAGCAAGATACCCGAGGATTATATCTGAAAATCAAAAAGATGAAAACGGAAAGCACCCTGGGAGTTTTAACATCATCAGACATCGTGCAGGACGGTAGATGGGAATGAGTGAGGAAATACCACTCAAAACAAGGTATCGTACTAAAGATTTCCTAGGTTCTGGCAGAACGAATATCAGTTCGATAAGGATCACTTACCTTTTCACATACGGTGAGATATCCAATAATTATACGAAATATACGTGAGCTGAGTGCAAAGTGGTTGTATCTACAAGCCTACTCAATGGTCCAGCGGCAGGAGAGACAAAAGAAAATAGCAAGCGACCCCACTAGCAGTATCTTGGGGGAAAGCGTGACTTCTACCACATTGTATTCAATCTACCGTCCGTATATTTAATTCTGGGACGAGATCCTTATTACGATAAGTACACTTATCGACCTCAGGCAGTACTAGAACACCATGATCGAGTCAATAACGCTGCATTTGAACATATTTTTTCTATAGCATTTTTCACATACCTATAATTAGTAATTATAAACATAACCTAGATTCCTTTTAATCATATTAATTCGTATATATATAGTTACCGTAGTAAGCAACAGAATTGCCCGCCTATTCTTCTATAGATATAGTTTTTGCATGTTTTCTATATATTTACGTACGACCTAGCCATGAATATAGATTATGTTTCAACATAATTGCCAGCATATTCTGCTATTGATGCAGTTTTCATAGTTTTCCAAAATACGTCATAGTCAGGATCATAGCTTAAGGTCTAGCACCATTTATTATATATGTTGTGGCATAGTACAAGTATAATCCTCTACCTATATACGACGATATTAATTATAGAATAATATTAGTGCTGAGATGTAAAGGAAATCCCGGCCAGACTTTTGCCAGTGGGTGTTATTTCTTTTGTTAATTTACAGGACGGTAGTTGCTCCGGGGGGCCTTCGTGGAGGAAGCTTGCTCATCAGGTAAATTCGAAAAGAAACCAAAGCAAATACAAAAAAAAAAAAAAAACAAAAAACAAAAAACTGTTGAGGGTTTGCCTCAATAGCTCGTAATACGTATGAATTACAATATTTCTGTTGAATTTCAATTTCTTTGGAGACATGTTCTGTCGCGGGTTTTCTTTTGTGCACGTCGCGACAAGGACTTCGATGTACTTTCCGTTAGGAGAAGGTCGCTGGCCCTTTTTGTTCCAATCGTCGGATTTAAACTCTGAGTTACGTTAGCTTCGTTTTTATTTTTGTTTTTTTTTTATTTGTTTAGTCTATTAGATTGGATATCTTTTAACAATATTTTTATTTAATAATTGATCTGGCGTGTTACAAGAATTGAACCGACTAACTGACTGACACTGCGTGGATTTATCACTGATTAAAAGGAAACTCGAAAATTACTGATTCTTTGAACGGTAAAAAAAAACGATCTGTTAAATATGGAAATCAATCGGATATTCCAAAAATGATGCATAGATTAAGACTTCAACAAGTCTACGGCTGGATAATCAAGACTGCCTTTCTTTTAGTTAGAACACTGCTAATTATTTGGGCAGTTTCAGTATTCTTCATGGAAATCACGGAAATCCGCGTGGAGGGAATTTACTTCCTCATTTTGAGAAATCAACACACGCCCGCTGTGTAATTTCGTACAGCAGCAAGCCGTAGGCAAATAAGCCGACTGAACTGAACTGTTCCTATTGGGCAATGTTATACATCACTTGCATCACTTGTATAAGCCGTTCAGGCGGAAGCAAAAAAAATTCGAATAGACTATCTGCTATTGGCCAAGGGTAAGTACGTAATTTAGTATGTATACCGTCATATCGTCTCGACCAGCAGCGTGGTAGCTTGTAAGCATGTGGTGTATGCTTGTTTATCTTCTATGATGCAAGACCCGACACTGTGGGATATATGACGGTCAACTTTTTCAAGAGCACGAGCATTGTGTACTTGAAAAACGGGTTGCGACATTTTATGACTTACTCGAATTGTTTCCGTTGTGATGCGACTGCATTTTCACATATGGGGAATGTTTGTTCTTTTGAACAATAGGTTTACGAAAATCTTTGAGTAAGCGGAACTAATGCAGGAATATGTCGCATATTGTTTATACGGAAATGTTTTGCTTCTAGAAAGCGAAACTAATGCACGTAAGTACATATTTGGATATTTTTTAGGAATATTTTATTGGGCTGCTTTTGTTTGGAATATCTTCCCTGGGAATTTAGAAATTCTCTCCCGTGGGAACTGAAATTTATATTTGGCACTAAATGCAAAGTAAAGATATCGATGAAGTATTGGCTTTTTTAGGCGTTTGCTATTGGGGCTTTGGAGAAGGTGATGAGGCTGTAGGTTTATTACAGACAATGTCTCACTTAGTATCGTAGGATATGAATTAGAATATTTTTGTCGAATTTCATTTTCTTTGGAGACAATGTATCAGATAGATCATGAATAAGAAATGTAACCTAACGCGGAGTGAGCCTAAGTAGAAATAGAGCGTCAGATAAGAGATCACGAAGACGTTCGTTAGTGTGGCTTAGTCGGCGTCAATAATACTATGGGAATAAACCTTGTTATAACGTCATGGCGGACTAAGGATGTTAAATTTTTCTCCTCTCACTCTCCTGAAGCCCCCCCCCCCCCCACCATGAGGGTTGATTAGGTCCGCTCTTCCACTTCTCCATTTCAGATCAACAGGGACACTGAAATTAAATTGCTGGAAGGTACGTCATCTGCGCCTTCAGTATGGGTAAGTGGTGTGAAGGCCCCTTCTGTGTGCGACGGCTTTTGGTTTGGTACGAATTGTTTCTGTATATGGCAGGTAGCAGCGGCAGGTTTTCGTAGAACCTCCCCACACTCTCCGCCAATAACCGAGGCGAGCTAGCGTGCCCCCTGCATGTCAACGATGTCTACCGAGTTATCTGTCAGCTCATGCTGGCAGTCTGGACTTCACGTCCAAGCAAATCACTCAGCATAGTTCCATAACAAAATGGCGCCCAACGTGGGGCCAAGTCAGTTGGACTTCGGTGTCTAAATGTGACTGATGCTGGGGACTGAGATTGCTTGGAGATATGGACATTTGGCTAATTGTCTGACTCGGTAGTCTCATATCTAGTAGAGGTTACAGGAGGACGTGCGTCTAACTCGTTTTGTTATCTAAATCAATATGAGTAAACTTTAAAGTTTTGCAAGTTCTGAGTAAAGTAACACTTGTAATAATTTGTTTCTTTTTTTTGGTAAAGTTTGATAGTATCTTTTATTTCGAAGTTCGACTTTAGTTTTGACGTCGGTCAAGCCTCAAGTCTTGCAAGTTGGTAATGTTTCTGAATTTTGAAATCTTGAATTGTTGAAATTTTTCCAGCTGGCGGCCTTCTGGTATAGAAATAGTTGGTGGGCTTACAAAATGTTTGCTTGTGTTCTCACGGAGGCATGTCTTTGTTGGCCAACTGGCTGGAGTCAGAATCTGTGAGATGACTTTTTGGCTTTTAGCTCACTAGTTGACCAGACTCAAAGCTTTGCCCGGCTGGAAGGTTAGTTAGACATCGCATCGAACGAAGAAAAAGGAAGCAGTTGTTGGAGGAGGGAAGTGATACTGGAGACCTTCAGTAATCAGGAGCTGGCATACTGCTACCTGCCTGACTGAAGAATCTCTAGCAACATTTTCAGTCTTTGACATCTCCAACCCGACTTTTCCAAGATTTCTGTTAGAATTTCATTCTTTTCATGCACACATCCACACTACTTACCTGCTACTGTTTTTCGATCTGAAATTTTTGGAGAGTGGATCTGGGACACCCTTGCTTTGAGAGTAAGCTTTTGGAGAGAGAGGGAGAAATTCTATTGATTTTTTTATTTGCCTTTTGAGAAATTGTGAGTTTAGCTCATCGCTGTTCTTTTGTTAGTTGGGGTTTTGGCTCCGTGTATATTTTCCGTAATATTGCAATATGGCACTCTGGAACAGAGGTTTGAAATTTTGACCTGTCTTGAGAGTGCTTCTCCTTTAATCAACTTAGATATAAGTTTTGAAATACGATCTTTCACACTTATCCTTGCCGGACTTGTATGATTATCGTGATTAAGCATCAGCCTTCAGTTGAGAAAGTATATTTTTGATTCTCTGAAGCAGTCTCTTGTGTGGGTCTGATTCTAGTTTTAATAATATCTGCTCGTCTTGCCGAGATTTCGTCATCTTCCTATATTCACGTCAACCCTTTCTGAGTTGTTGGTTTGAGATAAAATCACACTTGTGAAATTTATCATGGCTACTCTGCGAACACCATCTCCCGGTGAAGTTCGCGTATCTAGACCAGATCAGTGCACCATCTGTCAAGATGGAGACTGGTCTGCTCACAGGAAACCAGCCCTGACCATCTGTGGACACCTATTCCATAAAACGTATTTGCGGACATGGATAGGCGAGCAAGGGAACTGCCAAAACCCTCGAGAATACTTCACAAGCCATGAAACAGATTCCCTCCCTACTACATGCGAGGCCCAACGGAGTCCTTACATTCTAAAATATTTCCAGCGTACTTATGTAAAACTGATAAAAGTTTGATTTGAATAGCTCCTCCGCCCAAAACTACTATTCACACAGAAAAATGGTGTTCTGATAATCTTAAGCTTGCTTTCTTATCTTCCGAACCGTAATAAAATGTTCATACCTTTCCTAACAAAATTACTTAAAAAAATTTATCTTAACCAAATTACTACGATTTCTCAAACAAAAACTCTCAGCTGAAAGTAATCATTGTAGTGTCGCTGTGCCGTCATGACATGGCGTGGGCTGATGATATCGACTGTAGCTGCCTACCGATTCGGACTACGGCTGCACATACACACATGCAAATATTACTCAGCTGAGAGTTATTGAGCGTGAAATGGTAAGGTTATTTTATAATCAAAACTATTTTATAATTTGGTTAAGTAAGGTACATATATATTAAGTGTAGCCTTTGGGAAGATAAGGAAGCAAGCTGTAAAATACTAGAAGACTTTTTTCCTGTACGGATTGTAGTTTGGGCTCTATGGCATATATAAAGCCAATGTTTAGCACTTTTCCATAAGTATCAATATAGAACATTTTAGAAAACGGACTCCGAACGCACACATATAGATCTCTGTTTCATGGCTTGGGAAGTATTCTTGAGGGTTTTGGAAATGCTCAAACTGCAGGTGACCCCTCACACAAAAAGATTTCACCACGCACACAGGTACATTTCAGAAAAAAACCACACCCGACAGGATAGCCAGATTAATACTTCTCATCAGCTTCCGCAGCTCAATTTGCCTCCACCGACAGCTCCACCTTCAATTCGTAGATCCTTATATCCTGGCTTACAGTCAGTAAACAAGTCTCACTTTAGTCCACGCATGAATTGTCCAATGCCTACTACGCAAGGTCAAGGCCTGGTAACGTCTGAAGCGTTGATGGCTGGATTAAGAATACAGATGCAAGACCTGATACGAGAAGGAATCTCACAGAGTATGAGCACCCTGCGAGATGAACTCTTTAATAATTTAATTCGGCAAGCTCCTGCTGCGCCCATTACACCAGTAGATACTACTAGACCACCACCACTTCTGGATGCGCCTAGAGTACAACAAAGACCACATAGCTCACATGAATCGATGCCTAATAATGACATTCTTCAGGCACAAGCTGTACCGACAGCTGTCTGCAGCTATAAAATATAGCCATCGAAATCAATCTCGTATCCAAATCAAGTCCTGTGAGGAAGAAACCTGAAAAAAGGGGCCACAAATAACCGCGTTCCTTAAGTTGAATGCTCTGGAAACTTATCTGAGGTAGGTTGTCTGCTCCCTGTACTGCGTTCAAGCGAAAAAAAAATTTTGTAGTCACTCTAGCCATCTGTATTTAGTTTAGCACTGTCTGAGAGCATGGGTCCAAATGGGTTAGTAGAAGACGTACTACGAAACCGGGGCAAGACTTCACAATATTACAGACAGCGTAGTAGATAAATGACCGAACAAAAAAAAACACAATTTTAGAAACAAACCAAATTTTCCTATATGGATGCGTGACGATTAGGAAACAGTCAATGACAGCCAATTAAGTCGATTCACGACCCGAACCACAGTCAGCGAACAAACCCGCCTAAAAAGTCGAGGAAAAGGCTGAGGTACTTCTAGGAAGTTAACTAGATTCGAGCTACGCTACTTGACATACTAGGTCTAGCAGGTGGTGATATCTATCAAAAATTTAGGCTGGGGTCCGTCCGGTAGTCAAGTCCCATAAAAAGGGAGGAGATCATGACAGAATGTTCTAGATGTCTATAATGGCGGGATTCCGGCGGGCATAGCTAGCAGTAAAAAGTCGCCGTGCCTTACGGTGGCCAAGAAATTGAATTTAGAAATAAAGGGTGGTATAAAAAAGGAAATAAAAAACAGACAAAATTTAAAATTTAAAGAGGAAATCGCAGAGAATCAATAGTGAGTCAGCCGTCTCACGTTTCCAATCGAGCCGAGGTGAGAAATCGTGAAATTTGGTTGGGATAATTAGTGGTAAAAGATTCCAAAAGAAAAGTAGAACAAAGGGGAATAATTGCTGATACTCGTGGTATTAGGTGCGTGTAGGGGTATAACGGGCTACGCGAAGTCCCGTAAAGAGAACCGAATCACCAGGGCGTTCCGTGCAAGTAGAATTCCTGCTTAGGAAAGAAAAGAAAATATAAGCCAACCAATTGAAATAATTAAATATTGTTCCCCTAGGGATACGTGGAAAGGAGCCTGTAACATTCCCGGGAAGTCTGTCTCCAGGAACGCCACGGCGGGGTGGACTTCCCGGCGAAATTTACGTAGTGTCGATAAGCTTAAGTTTAACTTAATTAACGCTATGGGCAGAGCACACTAAGAGGCCCGTGCGAGGTTCTAAATTTCCAGTGACCTCAAGGGATTGTCTATTAGTACCCTAAATTCCGGGTGATCATCCAGTACCAGAAGAAAGAAAAAAAATAAGGAGTGGAAAACACAAGACAAACGGAAGAATCTTATATAATTAAGCTAATTACTTATTTAGACAGTAAACGAGAAAGGAAAGAAAAGACAATTTTTTTTCAGCCGGTGTCATCCACAAATGCATTTAGGGAGGATACCGGGTAAGTACCTTTAAGTATTTAAATTAAAATCCTTTTAATTATAAATGTATTGAAAAGAAACAAAAAAGAAAAAAAATATTCTACGGATTCGTAATCGTTTAAAAATATAAGTATGTATATACACAGAAGTAGCAAGTAAAGGCGAGAAGTGTATGACATTAATTGATACCGCGTAAAACCTTTCTTTAACTAAGGCGATCGTATGAATATAATACAATCTCTTTTGTCTGTAAACTTATTGCGACAAATTGAATGAATTAATGTAGTCTAGTAAACAAGCAAAGTAATACGCTGTGATTTAGTAGTGTGCATACGTGAGGCCTCGGGGTAAGAATGCCTAGCCTAGTCTACGATAATACTTAGTCTTAAAATTTGGCAAAAACTTGTTTTTAAGGTCCGGTGAATTATATTGTGAATTATATTTCTTTCCTTTCCTAAGCAAGAAGCATTATTAGTAGGATTAGTCTAGTTAAGACTCCTGTGTAGGAGGGTGGCAGATGAGTGAGTGGCTACAGCGTAGTGTAGTTATTGTAATGGAAGCTGTATTAAAATTGTAAGAATTGAGCCCATAATGTTAGAATAAATTGCTTTGACGGTACATGCTGAGTTGTTAATTGTGGGGTGTGAGGTATTATGGACGGCTGTTATGGCCCAATATACGGAAGATTCTTCCAGCAGCCAAGGGCGCTTATGAGTGAAATAATTAGCAATTGCTAAACAGTAACGTCGCGTTGTACTGTTCTGCAACTGTCGGTTATTTTGCTGATTAGCTCAACAGATGGCTGCGATGAGCGCTTAGTGGAGCAATCGACGATTACAATAATAATTAACCTAGCATGGTAATTATTATGTAAAGCGATTGTTTACTACTGAGCGACTCAGGTGCTGCAACCGGTAGAACAAACGGCAAGGTTGTTGTCGTTTGTTCACATCCGCGTTGTTAAGTAAAGTCTACTTCCGAATATTGGTGCATAAAAGACCAATGACTGGACTGGCGAGGGCCTGTGGTATCTTTTAGCCGCTCAGTTATCACTATCGCGATATCAAGTTACAGTTCGGTTCAGATTGGTTTTGCTTTTAGAATTATTAAGGTAGGTCAGTTTGGTTTATGGTTTAATAAAGAAACTGTATTAAAAGAAATTCGAGTATCGCTTTTAATTATTGGATTCGTTAATTCGATTGCTCAAGGGGCACGACAATTTGGCGCAGCCGGTTTAAAAAGGTATTGTATTTTTAAAATTTATATATATTGGGAGTTAAGCATTTTTAGCTGCTCCATTTTTTTTATTTTTTGGGAGTTAAGCTTTTTTTAGCTGCTCCATTTTTGTTAATTGTAGGAGTTCTGCTTCTTTTAGCTGCTGCATTTACTTTTCAGGTTAATTAAGAAGTGTTAGATTTAGTGTATTATAGGCTCTTTCAGTCTAAAGTGATATTTGGTGGGTTTTTGCTCTTTTGGCGACAAATAAAAAAAAAAAATTGATGAAAAAGATGAATGTGTTTGTATAAAGTAAGGTGTTAATAAGTTGAAGCCGTGATCTTCGTTTCACGCAAGCATTAGTTAAAATAGAAATTCGAATTGAATAAATTGGTTTGGGATAAATGTGTAAAGTGCCTAGTAAGAAGAGAATTGTGTGATAAATAATTAATTTGCATAGAGTAGGGAGCTTGTAATTTTATTTCGTGATTCTTGTTTCTTGTGTATAAAGTTTTCAATGTCACGTTTCATTTTAGGCGTTGATCATACGCACGTATATTCAATTTTTCGGATTTTTAATAGTCGTAGTAACTACTGGAGCTCCCATGTAATATGACAGAGTTTGGGAGTTTTGTTTGTGAAGAGTTGAAAGAGATACCAAGATAGTTAGGGTGATATTGTTATAGTTTAGGTTTGATTTTATAAAAATATAGATCTGAGATTGAATGAGGAAATTGGGAAAAATTTGAATTAGTTTTACTAGGTGTAGTTAAAATTAATTAACTTTTGTGTAAGTTGTTTTGTTGGGTGAGATTGTTTTCTTGGTTAGGTGTTATATATAATATATATATGTAACTAGGCTTGGATTGGAGGGAAAAGAGAGAAGAATTAGATGATCTTCTGGTTCAGACTTCAATGTCGGTGGGTAGAAGTAATGTACTGACAAGAGAGCAACTGTTACGGTTCGAAACTCAAGAGAAGGAATTAGAGGAAAGATCGCAGGAGCTAAAAGAGTGTAAGGAGAAGTAAGAAAGCTAGGAGCAAGACTGGCAATATATTGGAGAGCATCTCACGGCAGAGTTGCAAAAACGAACATCAAGTGAAGAATCGAGAAAATTGATTCAGGAGTGGAATACAGCTGCCAAGTCCTGTACGAAAGGCGAAGCTTTAGACTTGCTGGTAACGGCTACACTCGAGGTGATCCAAAGGGGTGAGATCCAAGCAGAACAATTCTTAGAAGAAGAGAAAAGAAAAAACAAGGGTCTAATAAAGAAAATATTGTCTTTGGAGCAGCAACTGAAGGAAGCAGAAGAGGCAGCGGAGGCACTGGAGACAGAATTAAGAGCCGAGGGTCCACTGCCGCAAGAGAAAGTATACAGGCAAGAAGTCAGTAATAAGTGGACACCAAGGAAATTAGTGTTCTGGGATAAACCACGAGAAACGAAAGATAGGCAAGATATTTCAGCTAAGAGTAGCTCATCGAAGGGAAAGACAAAAGAACCAGGAAGCAGTAAATCATACGGATTGCCCAAGAACAGTATGGCGGAAGCACATGGGAAAGTTATGGATATGGTATCCAAATATATACCATTATTTTCTGGGGAAAGGTCACCAAAGCTGGGCAAAGAATTGTACCGTTTCCTGAATTGCAGCAAGGAACTCTACGATCAATTGACTACTGAAGAAAAAGCTATCTTTATCAAATGTGTGAAATTTCGGCTTACAGATGACGCTTATTATCTAGTGTGTTCCCAGGAGCCGAAGGATTTTGAAACTCTGCAGCAACTTATTACAACTGCATATACGCCACGAAAATCGTTCAGTGAGCTACGTACGGAAATGCTGGAGTGTAAAGAATGACCTGGAGAGGACATTCGAGAATTCGCTGACAGAATGAAAGAGCTTCTGGACAAAATTAAAACAGCAGTCACAGCTAAGTACCCAAATAAGGAAGGGGGACTAATAGCAGAATTGGAAGCTGACGCAGTGGCTACTTTTAAAGCAGGCGTAGGGAATAAGGCAACGCAAGTGCATCTGACGGGAAGGAGATTCCAATCTCTAGATGAAGTACAAGAAGAAGCTAGTTATTTCGAGAAGGATGCAACCAGGCTCCAGAGTAGAAAACCAGAAGTCTGGGGAAGTGGGAGAAAACTGAATTCCGAAACAATGCGAGATAGCTGGGAGACTAATCGTTTCAACAATAATACCAGCAGACCATTCAGAGAAGCTGTACAGAAGGGCCCATCTCCAGCAACAGCAGGAATATATCGTGGATCACAGGCTAGGGCAACGCGGCCTAGGCCCATCCAGTGCTTCCAGTGTCGGCAAAGAGGGCATATTGCTAGGGAATGCCAATCAAGAAAACAGCCAGCATACTGTGTCAAATGCCGAAACTCACGATACGTCACGATACTGCTAGTTGCCGAAGACAAAGCATAAGGTTCGCGGATACTTCAATTGGTTCTCCAGGACAGCTGCAAACAGACCCAGAAATCCTTTATTGCCAATTTTGTAGAACCTGCGATCATTATACCGCAAACTGCTTGAAGAAATATCTAGCGGAACAAGAAGCTCTAAAGAAGGGAAACGGGGAGCGGCAGCTGGGGGAATTATCCGCAGCTGCCTTCAATTAACGGAATTTAAGACCATGAAAACCTCACAGAAAGAAGCCAGTGTCATAGAGTTAAGTTTGTTAAATAATTGCATTATCTCAGTAGAATCAGATATAGGTATAACGGGTAAATTAACATTATTAATAGATACAGGTGCAACATGTAATATAATTAAGGTAAATCGTATTAAAGGAAACACGCCTATACAAACTCTCAAGAAAATAATGATTGGAGGGTTGTTTGGGGCACAAGAAAGCTCAATTGGAACTTGCAAAGCCACACTACGCATGGGTGGAGTAGAACAGCCATGCGAGTTTAACACCATTTATGACACTAATTCGATTCCAGCTGACGGTATTCTGGGGATCGAGTTCGTGAAGGACAAAGCAGTGAAAGGCATGGAGAAAATAAAGGAAGAAAAGCCTCTTTTTGGATGCATCACTGGAAAGGAGAAAATCGAGTTAATAGAGTTGAAGGAAAGCACCCAGGACAATCATCACCAGTTTATCCAGAAAGAAGAGTCAGTGTATTCTTCCCCAAAAGAGATTCAGCAACGAATGAAGAATCGAGTCGCAGCCTTGTGCGACATTATATCCAAAGCGGGCGTGGTATCAGATAGCCTCACAAAGTATCTTTCAGAAGTAGAATCTTACCAATATGGTCAAATAAAAGAAAGAAAGATGACTTTTCCAAAAGAAGATGATGTACGGCCAGCTCTAACAGCTGAGGAGTGGCCTTTCGTACAATTGGTCGAGTCCCATATCACGGGAACGAATCAAAAAGATTCTCAAGAAGCATCCATCAATAGGACTAAACCGATGGGGAGCAGAGAACAAGAAGGTGTAGCAGGAAAAATGGAAAAGGAGCTGGAAATTCCTCGCATGGAAGTCCAGCGCGACCTCTCTAAAGCTACAGCTTACGCAGAGGCTCAGAGCGAAAATGTACATCTTACACAGCGAAAGGAAAAGTATTACTTAGGAAAGAGTAAAACCACTCAGGGGACAAGAATTAAGTTGAACCCAAGAACAGAACGGCTGTTGGAAATTCCTGTCATAGGTGAGGAAGATTTAGTGTGCATGGCGGAAGAAATTAGGCCAGGAGTGTATTGTGGGAATGCTATAATTACGCCAAGGAACGGTAAAGCGTGGGTAGGTATTATTAACGCAGGAAGGGAGCCCGTTGAACTAGTGAATTTCAGGCCGAGGCTTGAAAAATTGAGTAAGTATACTGTGCATCCACTAGGACGGGATAAGGGTAAGATTGATAATCGCCAACAACGGCTCAAGCTAATGAAGGAATCAGTGGTGCTGGGAGAAGACCTTAACTTCGAAGAAAGGGAAGCTGTAACCCATATTTGCTACGAATACAGTGATATTTTTCATTTGCCAGGCGATAAATTGTCATACACCCCGACGAAGACCTTTAAGTTACCATTAATGGCTAATACGGCCCCCATACATAAAAAGCAATATCGCATGCCAGAAGCTCATCGAGAACAGTGTCAGGAACAACTCAAAAAATTACTCGAGGACGATATCATCGAACCTAGTGCCAGTCCATTTAATTTCCCCGTACTTCTAATTCCTAAGAAAGGAGTAGATGATAACGGTAAAAGAAAATATCGGCTATGTGTAGACTTCAGAGAACTAAACAAAGTCTGCATCCCCTTTTCTTATCCCCTTCCCCGAATTGAGGACATCTTGGATCGTTTGGGTCATTCTAGATACTTCACCACGTTAGATTTAGCTAACGGGTACCACCAAGTATTAATCGACCCAAAAGACAGAGAAAAAACGGCGTTTAGTACCAATTTTAATCATTTCCATTATAAACGATTACCATTTGGTTTAAAAACGGCCCCCCCCATTTTTTCAATCCCTACTGAACGGAATTCTGACGGGACTTCAAGGGATTAAATGCTTCGTGTATCTCGACGATGTCGTGATATTTGCTAAGAGTTTGGACGAACATAACAGCAAACTACGAGAAGTTTTTCAGCGCTTCAGAGAACACAACCTTCAGTTGCAGCCTTCAAAATGTCAGTTTTTAAGGAAGGAGGTAGTATATCTGGGCCATATTTGTTCAGAACAAGGGGTAAAGCCGATAAATGATTAGTAGAAGTAGTGCAAAATTTCCCAAAACCAAAAACTGTTCGTCAGGTTCAATCTTTTTTAGGGCTAGCCAATTATTATCGGAAATTTGTTCCGAATTTTTCAAAAATATTGGCACCCATTAATAGTTTATTAAAAAAAAGCGTTAAGTTCACATGGGGACTCGAGTGTCAAGGAAATTCTTACTACACCACCACTCTTGATATATCCGGATTTCACAAAGGAATTTACGGTAATCACTGATGCAAGTGGGGAATCTTTAGGGGCAGTTCTGGAGCAAGAGGGCAAGCCAATTAGTTACGCTAGTCGTACTTTGAACATGGCAGAAAGAAACTACTCCACTACAGAGCGTGAGATGTTGGCCATTGTGTGGGCAGTACGGAACTATAGGTGCTACCTTCTGGGCAAACCTTTCAAAATAGTAACGGATCACCAACCGCTACGGGGAGTTTTCAAGGTGAAGGACACTACTTCACGTATGCTCAGATTTCACCAAAAACTATCGGAGTATGAATTTGAGATTATATATAAAACTGGAAAGGAAAATGGTAATGCCGATGCCCTAAGCAGAATTCCAAGGCACATTGAAGACCCGAGTCATATCATAACAAGGAGTACACATGCCTTGCAATAACTCGTGCTCAAGCTAGGGAACAGAAAGAAAGGGAACAACCAAAACAAATACCGTTGCGAGATTCTGAAAACGAAGGTAACAGTATTGAAGGGACTGAGATAATCACCGAAGAAAAACTGAAGAAACCAGAACCAAAACTGGTGACCAATCCAGAAGAGATTGAGCTAATTCTTAGAGATTATCATGACTCTAGGTTTGGAGGACACTTTGGAAGGAACAAAACGTTCAACAGAGTGGAGCGCTTCTACCGTTGGAAGGGAATGAAGGCTGATATAGCTCGGTATGTTAAACGTTGTACGATTTGCCAAAAAAATAAGCACGCTAGAGCCATCGAGATGCCATTAGTAGTAACGGAAATCGCGGAAAGACCTTTTGAGAAAGTCTATGTTGACTTAGTTGGACCTTTGCCAGTCAGTCACAAAGGTAACGAGTACATCTTGTCTATGATGGATGATCTGACTAGATTTGTAGATTTCGTGGCGATACCAGACCAACAAGCGAACACGGTAGCCCAGGCCTTATCTGAGCAAATCCTCAGCCGGTTCTCGCTATCGAAACAGCTAGTAACAGATCAGGGAGCAAACTTCACTGGAGAAGTCTTAAAGGCTCTTTGTAAAATGTTGAAGATAAAGAAGCTGCAAACAACTGCCTACCATCCCCAGTCCAACGCTGTGGAGAGGCAGCATTCTACGCTAGCCAACTATCTGAGGAGTTTCGTTGATCGGGAGCCACGAAACTGGGACGAGCTGTTGAGAACCGCAGCGCATGCGTACAACAACACCGTGCATACAGGCACAAAACTTACACCCATGGAAACGTTGTTTGGATTTGTAGCGGAAATCCCCAGTAGCGTACAGCGTCAGCCTGAACCGGTATACAATATGGATAAGTACCATTCGGTATTGCGGTTCAAATTGCAGAGGGCGCTTCAACTAGCTAGGGAGAACCTACTTAAAAGTAAACTAGTGGCAAAGAAGTACCATGACAATTCAGCTAGGCCGGAAGTCTTACATATTGGTGATAAAGTTCCAGTTAAAGACTTAGCTAGGGCAGGGAAATTAGCATCCATTTTTAAAGGTCCATATGAAGTAATTTACGTTCACAGTCCTGAGAATGTAACTATACTTCAAGGGAAAAAGCTCAAGCGGATTCATACGAATCGTTTGAGAAGGTATCATGATTAATTTTAAGATGAGAGTTTTTTGTGATATAAGGACGATAATCTAAGTGGAATGAAGCACGAGAGAATAGTTTTACAATTTGAATATTTTATTTTATTTAGTCGTTTTTTTGTTTTTCTTGCAGAACAAGGTTCATTAAAGCGTTTACACTGAGAGGAAAGGAAAAAGAAGATTAGGCAGATGCGAAAAGATTGCCAATGGAGGGAAGTAAGTAAGTATATGTAAAAAAAAAAAGAATGATTGAAGATTTAAAAAAAAAAAAAACGAAATAGAAAAGAAAAAATAGAGATTTAAAAGAGAAGAAAGTAGAGTATACAAAGATTAATTGAATGAAAAAGAAGAAATAGAGAATTTAAAGGAAATAATAATTAAAAAAAAAGAGAAAGAAAAGAGGAATAGTAAACAAGATATAAAGATTTTAAAAAAAAGGGATAAGAGATTTTGAAAGAAATAATGGAAAATAAATAAGAGGAGCTGTTGAAAGAAAGCATAAATAAGAGGTTAATAATAAAAAGATTAAAAAAAAGGGTTTAGAAATTTAAAGGAAAGATAAGTTTTTATACAAGTTGTGTAAAGAGAAGAGAGAATTGCTAAAGAAAGAAAGTGTAAGAGAAATAAAGATTGTAAGAAAAAAAAAACATATTTTTAGAATAAATTAGGAGTTTATATTAAAGAAAAACAAACTTCATTTAGTATAAGATTACTAGGATTGCCCTAAATTTATATAGTTATAAAAGAAGGTTTAGCTTCGCGATGAAGGCGGTAGTAATTTTAATCTTCGCTTTGATAGTTGGGATACAAGCAGAGCAGGCAGGTTATAGCATCGAGCCGATACCACAGTCGGGAGTGTTGTTCGAGCGTCTCGGGGTAGTTAATTTCTACACGAAACATTGGACTATTCTGTCTAAGTTCCAAATACCAGATCTCACTGAAGACTTAAAATTCGTCAGCAACTGCAGCGGTTTGATAAGCGGATTATGTGCAGACGTAACCGATACTGGAGGCGTTGCAAGGTGTAAGGCAGCAGTCAAAGAGATAGGAGGCTGGGTGGAACAAATTAAGCGTCAAGATGAGGAACTCTCGCATCATACCCAAAATGAGGCGCCCCGAAGAAACAAGCGTTCAATTTTTGATGGAGTGGGATCTCTGGACAAGACACTGTTCGGAGCCATGGACCATGCCGACTCGGAAGAAATACATGCAGCTATAGATGACCTTAATGAGAAGGAGAGCCGAACATTAAATCTACTGAAGGACCAAATTACTGTCGTCAAATCTACGTTCGATTTGTTTAATGCTTCAAGGCTACAGGCAGCAGAAGAGAGAGAACTACAAAATAAACTTTCAACCATCGTTAAAGAGCAGCAGGGTCAATATCGGGAATTATCGTCATTGAAACTAAGAATAGAATTGAGTGAGGTAATTACGCTAATGAGCCTTCACTTAAGAGAAATCAGCGAAATGCAAGAAACTATGATGAGCATATTAATCTCCCTAAGCGTAGGAAAGCTACACCCGCTGATAATTCATGCATGAGAGATGACCGAGATAATGAAGAATGCCACTAGTAAACTGGATTTAGATGAAAAATTCCAGAATTTCCAATTGCTGGTACAAATTGCAAAGGTACAAGCACTCCAGGTAGGCCAAGAAATCCTAGTCAGGGTAGATATCCCACAGCCCCAACGAGTTGTATTTGACTTACATAAGGTATACACGATCCCGATAGCTATAGATGAATTTGGGTATCATGTATATGATCTTGACGCTGAATTTGTGGCAGACAACAATCATGAACGACAGTATGTCTTGCTGAGTTACCAACAGTACCAGAAGTGCCAGAGGTTGTTAACCGTATCGGACTACCCGCAAATCGTATGCCCACAATTAGCCCCAACTATTACTGCTATTGGAGAAAACTGTGTGCTGAACCTTTTCCGGAGCTTCAACGTAAATGCGAAGGCCTGTAAGGAAAGAGTTACAGCAAAGTGGAGCAGCTTAGTGAGAATGGTAACGAGAAACCACTGGTTATTTGTGATGTCTGAGAAGACCAAGCTGGAAGTAAACTGCCAACATTCACCAACTTCCATCGGTGAGCTGAAGGACACAGGGGTATTATTCATCGAAGAACATTGTCACCTGCAAATCGGTGACCTACGAATACAAGCAGAAGCGAAATATATCTCTATGGCAGCCCAGAGGAATGGAGTTACCAGCCTGGAACAGCATCGCAACACAGACAAACAGGCAGAGAGAGGAAGTAGTAGAAGGCAAAAAGGACGAAATACGATTGCTTGCTAGTGACAACTTTAATCAAGCATGGAGAGAGCAGGATGCCGCTATAAAGAGGGTTGAAGACAAGATCAGCACGGAGGAGGCAAGTAGACGCGCCATTCCACATCCAGTACATTTAGCAGCGACAACTACTACCGCATGTTTAGCCGTCATCAGCTTAGTAATCTTGATAGGAGTATTATGCCATTTGAAGCGCTGGAAGAGGAACTACACCCAAGCCGGCACCAACAGAGTGATTCAACCTATAGTTCATAAGTCAGAGCAGCAACCCAAGGCCCAAAATGCAAACATAACCATTGAGACAATCTTGCCCACGACAGCGAACTTGCCAACCACCAATCTGCCAACTATTGTGGGGAAACAACTTGTGCAGCTAGAGTAGCCGCCATAGGTTTAGTTAAGTATATATATATATTTTTTGCACTTGTATAACGAAGAAGTAATTTAAGGGCAACCTATAGTTAGAGATTAACGTATAAATTTATATAGAAATAAAAATATGTATATATGGTTATTAATATTAAATCATGTTCAATGGAAAGGAATGGATTAATTATTATAAGATTCAAATGTAGGAAATTATTAGTATAATAAGGTATTTAAGAAGTGGAGGAAGTTTCCAAGAAAGAACATGTGAAGTAAAAAAAAAAGTAAATAGATATGTTGTAAAATCAGAATAAAAAAAAATGAGATGAAAGTAAGAAGGAAATTAAATGTGAAAATGAAATGTTGAACTTAAAGAAATTAAATGTAAAATCAAAATAATAAAAAGAAATGATGTAAAAATGAAAGAAAGGAATTAAATGTGAAAATGAAATATTGAATTTAAAGAAGTTAAATATAAAAGAAAATAAAAAGAGAAATGATGTAAAAAATAAGACAATTTAGATAGTATATAATGAAAAATGTAAAGAATCTGAACCGAACGAGGATAAAGACATTTTCAGTTTTTAATTAAGATTGTTGCACTCTCCAGATCTAGTTCCCGACGGAAACTAGTTTTTCCAAGGGGGGAGGGATGTTATGGCCCAATATACGGAAGATTCTTCCAGCAGTCAAGGGCGCATTTTAGTGAAATAATTAGCAATTGCTAAACAGTAACGTCGCATTGTACTGTTCTGCAACTGTCGGTTATTTTGCTGATTAGCTCAACAGCTGGCTGCGATGAGCGCTTAGTGGAGCAATCGACGATTACAATAATAATTAACCTAGCATGGTAATTATTATGTAAAGCGATTGTTTACTACTGAGCGACTCAGGTGCTGCAACCGGTAGAACAAACGGCAAGGTTGTTGTCGTTTGTTTACATCCGCGTTGTTAAGTAAAGTCTACTTCCGAATATTGGTGCATAAAAGACCAATGACTGGACTGGCGAGGGCCTGTGGTATCTTTTAGCCGCTCAGTTATCACTATCGCGATATCAAGTTACAGTTCGGTTCAGATTGGTTTTGCTTTTAGAATTATTAAGGTAGGTCAGTTTGGTTTATGGTTTAATAAAGAAACTGTATTAAAAGAAATTCGAGTATCGCTTTTAATTATTGGATTCGTTAATTCGATTGCTCAAGGGGCACAACACGGCGTTGGTACACCTGCTAGTAGGTCAGTCATTAAGCATGGTGGGATATGGTGTGGCTCGAGCTGTGTCAGTAGGAAGTTTTATGGAGGTTGGCTGGTGCCCTACTCTATCAATCGCTGATGCGGCCACTTCTCTTCTTCCCTCCCACGCCCGATCGACGAGCTTAGCCGGCTTAGATGGAGGTAACACCAGGCAGGAAAGGTGAGCGCGAAGCATAGGACCTGGACGACTGCTTTTCTAAGCCTCCTAATACGTAAATTATGGCTCCAAATCTTATTATCTCAAGGAACATTTAAGCCTGTTTTGGCAGGGGACCTGGCGCCCGCTAGCTTAGTTATACTCACTGTGCATGGAAGGGGGCTTGGACGTACTGGTAAATGGTTGGACTACTGCTATATTGATAGTCGCGTCGTTGCTTGTTGACTAGGCTTGTTGATTCCACATTAAATAATTCCTTTGTAGTAATTACTGACTTCGAATTTTCGCCAGCGTGGATTGGCTGATTTGCCTTGATATAACTAATTAATTCCTTTGAGTTTTTTTTCGGCTGTAACTAAATTGAAATCCCAACGTGCCAACATACCTCCAACCAACAGTAATCCTTCAGCTGATCTTCCGAGAGTAGTTAAAGAAAGTGTTACAGATGGCGCCCAATTAAATGGCCAAATAAATTTGTTATAACGTTATGTCACAGCAGAAGGAGAATAATTTGGGGCACTTTGAGCCAATCCTGAAGGTATTACAGCCTTGCTACAGGCTGGTCAATGGTAAGGACAATGATATATGCATTGTTCTTAATTGGGGTTTATAGTTTATTGTTATTGTTCCTAGTCCAAGCTAAAGCCAAGCCGGTCATAAGATTGTATCAAGTGAGTAGAGCGAGGCTGGTTTAGGAAAGCATTCCAGCACTCAATAGTTGTACAAATGGAGATTCAATTCATGGAGAATGCGGACTTCTGCTGGTGATTGAATGTGGGTCTTGGATAAGAAGCTGTGAAGAGCAGTTCTCCAAGTCCAACAACATTATGCGTGAGAATTTTCTTAAGTGGTCTTATTAAAATTCCGCGTAGGCGTCAACTTAGATTCAGCTATCCAGAATCAGCTGCTCGATCGAATTCCATAAGGGTTAGAATGTGACTTTAGTGGTCTTAGCGCGTTCCCCTTATGAGGCATTCATCAGAGTACAAGAAGGTTGCACGATTTTGAAATTGTCTTTGCTCTTGGGAGTATGCATATCCACATGGTATCACGACAGTGGCGATCAGTAAGCTGATGAGATAACCCGAACACCACAGCGAGTGCCTCCAAGTACGATAATCTTCCAGCAATTGACGTACGAAGGCATGTACCCAATGATGAAAGTATAATTTTTTTTTTCACGTTACCACTAACCTATAGTATAGTAAGAATTACAATCCACTTGTCTGAACAATATTGGAAATTTTGGAATTTAGTTGTAAGTAGGGAATTAGAAGGGAATTGATGAAAATTAAGAATCTTTACACTCAGAGTAGCCTGCATCCCGATAAACCTTGTTGAATTCTACCCACTATTAGAATAGATATGCAGTCTGAATAAATAGTTGGAGTAGTAACATCAGCAAAACGTTAGTAGAGGGTGTCAAGTCGACCTGAGTGTTAGTGGCCTGAGCTTGGTATACCTAGGACACACACTCCGAAAAAAGGGGGTTTGGTTTAGTGTGTAATTTAACCTTGCCAACTAGCGTAGCTAATTAATACAATTTGATAGGCTACTAAAGAGGTATCACGGAAGTAGTGTAAGAGGAAAAATATTGTCAGAGCGTGAACAAATTCAATATACAAATAGATATGAATGTACATCACTTAGAGCGTGATGAGCTCAGTTACGAGCTGAGATTGAGAAAACTTAGAGACTCAGGAAGATCCTCAGTCTTGGGGACGGCTGTTCAGGCCATCCTAAATAAGGAATATGAAGGATCAATTCAAAAGCCGACAGGGTTTCCACCTATCACCCAAATAGATTCAGAACTGGCGTTATGCCAGGAGAAGTTATCGTCTTTGAGGGAAATGATCAATATCGCGGTGGCTGCGAAAAATGTTAGGGAGCTAGGAAAGGCTCAATCGCGACTACTGCATGTGCTCGGTAGACTTAAGCTTCTGTCTAAGGCGGAGCCTGCAATGTCCGATTCCATAGCGGAATTAATAGAAGCCGCTGACGCAGACTTGGATTTAGTCATTCACACGGTGCCAGAGCTTGACAGGCTGGAGGCGAGGAATACATTAGTACCACCGCCTCCTCTGAGCGCAGGAGCTTCCATAGCCAGTATACTGGATCGCGATGAATTAACCTCACAGGAGGAATACCTGGTCTTCCCGATACAGACCAGTCTTTCTTCCTTAATGGTAAACCCTACTAATGAAGAGATGATATCTCAGCAACTCATGGATCACCCGCGAGTTACGATAAATAATAAAACCATTGAGGCCGATAAATCTAGGTGGCAGGTAGACCTTCCAATCACCACATCCACTTCGGCAGTAATCTACACCTTGGCACAGGGGACCGTGGTTTCCCTGGCTGACCATGCTGGTGAGGCTAATAAGCGCGATAAGTCGCGAATCACGAATAGTTCAGGTGCAATACCTAAGATTGTCATTAGCTCAGGCATCCAGCAGAGCCGACAGGAACATGGGTTAGTTGGCCGGCAGGCCAAGCACTCTCTAGTACAACCAGCCGCGAATGAGGTTGGAAGCCATAACAGAGCTGGTAATACACATAGCCATAGTCCGTCATTCCAGCAAGGTCAGATCTATGACCATCCTCAGTTCAATAAAACCAGGCCGATGGGGTCGAGAGGGGAACAGCAGAAGCAACCTGAAATACAGTCTATTCATTTGAACCCACTAGGGGAAGCCGTATCTCAAGAGCTTCGCAGGAACCAAACTGATTATCCCAATCTACTTCAGGCACCTGGGAGACCACCAAATTCACGAGCGGAAGAGCAATGGCGGGTGCCACCTTCTCAACCAACAAGACCTAACTTACAGGGACACCAACACTCAGCATTTTCTCAACCTAGAAGGGACGAAAGGCAGTATCAAATTCCTCGGCGAAGCCACGATAATCCCGTAATAAACTGGCAAATACGTTTCGACGGGTCACCCAGGGGTCTATCCGTAGACGATTTTTTATTCAGAGCGGAGACTCTAGCAAGAGCAGATGGGATCTCCCAAGATACCCTATTGTACGCCATTCACCAGCTTCTAGTAGGCCGGGCAGCCACCTGGTACTGGCAATTCTGCCGAAAATACCCAAATACAGACTGGTACCAGCTCTGCGATTCCTTAAGAAGAGAGTTTGAAGATTCGTACAGCGACTTTAATATCCGGAAGCTAATGCAATAGCGGCAACAAAAATCGAAAGAATGTTTTAGCGACTTCCGACGTGACCTGGAAGGTCTATCAGTTGATGCACATAACAAAACGTAATATGCATCCAGCACTGAGGAAGGCCCTGGCGCTGCAGGAATTTTATTGTCTGGATGAAATGGACAGACTCTGTCGACGGATGGAGAAACTATGGAGCGAAGTGGGAGAGACTGCTGATGACCAGATAAAGTGCAGAAGGCCTCACATTCAGCAAATCGATTATGACAATTACGATAGTTGGGGATTACCTACCGGTCGTGAATAGGGGTTAGACGCAGGAGGCAGAGATTGCAATGCTGGAAAATCGGACGGCAATCAAAAAGGAGTATGTAATCTGCTGGAACTGTCAGGACCTCGGGCATACCTTCGTTGATTGTCCGGACAAGAGGCGATGGATTTTTTGTCATACGTGTGGAGCTAAGAACGTTGTGCGGCCCAACTGCATAAAGTGCATGAAGGGAAACCGACAAGCGAAGGCCTTCCTAACTCCTCCCAGGCGAACAGTGGCAAGAACTCAGTCCAGAAGTACCCAGACGTGTACCAGCCCAACTCCGTCGACCCTCCCATAGTCAACCAAGACAAACGAAGACCTAGAACGTACCAATATTTCACAACTCGGAAGGCCACCATTAAAAAACTGTTCAAGTCGGTCATAAGACCGGAGGAAGATGGAAGGCCCGTAGTATAGGTCCGTATAAAAGGTCAGAACTTGTATGGATTGCTAGACAGCGGGGCGAGTGTCAGCTCTCTAGGTAAAAATGTGTTAGAATTGATAGAAAGGCTGGATACCCAGTGGTCAACTATTATCGCTTCCGTACGAACTGCGGACGGCTCCAGTCAAGCAGCGATAGGATACGTGTGGCTTCCAGTGGAATTTAACAGCAGGGTTATGCACGCCAAATTTTTGATAGTGTCTAGTTTAGCTCGGCAACTCATTCTTGGCATCGACATTTGGACCACTTTGGGATTTTTCCGGCGATTGTATCGGAGATCGAGTTAAAGTCAGATCCTGACATGCATCATAACCTAGATCTAGAAGAAAGGCAAAGACTCGGCGAAATTATAGCTGAGTTGCCGTCATTTAGTAAGGAAGTGTT